>OY757309.1:4438240-5076511 GCA_963583905.1 Stenurella melanura
CATCTTTACTGTATTAGCTATACCAACTATGAGTCCATTCCCTCTCAAACTGACAAAAAGTAGTTTCTGCCAAGAATTATAAAACACCCTGTAACTTCGTAGTGAAGGTCCAGTGAGACATTTCTATGGGAGGTTCTGATTACCACTGATGTTCATTACCTCCTATGAAGCTATGTATCTCATAATGCAACACCATGTATACGTATCTTTTTGGTAGAGCATAAAATTATCTAAAATAATGATTATAACAATAATAATGATACAGATGGTAATTAAGTTTATACGGGCCGCCATGCAGTCTCATAATGGTGTTCCGAAGGGCTTGCTTTTCGTCATTGTTTCATACGCTTTTTTCGGTCATTCAATAAAAAATCTGAATAAAATGATATGTCATAATATATAAACTCAAAGTAACACTTTTCATAGCATAACAGATCTTTCAGATCTTTCTTTGTTTATATCGTTGCTGCAAAATTTAAAAAAAAAAATTACTTCTTTGTGTTGTCTTAATTCTATGGGGTTTTCGGGTCTTAGATATTATCTGAGACATTTTCTTGTTAGGATTCTTATTTGTCACAAAATTTCCGAGGACATTAATGCAAGTTCAATTATTTTTCTGGGACATCTTTAGCGGGTTCTATGGAAATCTTTTGGTTACAAAGTAGTCAAATTCCTATTTTACTCGTTTTGTTTTATTTTTAACAAACCAATAGAAAAAAAACATGTTGTGAATAACCCTATATATTATACCATATTAAAATCTGCATTAAATGGGCAACTTCTGCCGATAGTTGGTCATCTTTCTGTAGTACATTTCTCTTCCCTCAATATCACTTAAATATGAACTACACTTTTTTGAGAATGAAAAATGTTCAAACAGAAGAAGACAGAGTTAAGAAAATGATTTTATTGAAAAGTGCACTCACTTCAAACCTGCTTAAAAAAGAAAGCAACCGAACAACGCATATTTTTTTAAATAAATTTGTTAGTGGCTCACTGTGCGATTTTAGAGAAGACAACAATTGGATACATGGTTATATTGGTTGGAAATTACTTCCCCATCTTTGATAGTTCAGTTATGGGGCACTCTGTATTCTATATTACAATATTCGATTGATAGACTCGACCTTTACTTGGTGAAAATCCATTATCACTAATGAAATAAAAAACACTAAACTGTTTTTCACGTTTTCACATGTATTACGTCAACATGACGATCGTTTCGCTAAAACATTAGCTTCATCAGATGAGCGCACTGTAACACTACTCCCAAATTGAACTTATTGAACCTTAAATACATGAAATTGAATTACCTGAAAACTAATTTGCATAAAATTGTGATTATTTACTTATAATATAAAATGTACTACTAGGAAATGGAATTAAAATAGATTAACAAGTGGAGAATTATTTATGTCTAATTGATCGTTAAGTAAAATATTATCGTTTTTATACCTATTAATTTCTAAGCTCTCAAGTAACGACAACTTTGATCCCTTACTAGCTGTATGAAGGATATCAAAATCGTCGTTAAATAAGTGCTTTTCTTCCAAAAGGTGATTTGCAAAGGTATAATTATTTTTATTATTCAAAAAAGATTTTTTATGTTCCATTATCCGTTTTTTTAAATTTCTACCTGTTTGTCCCACATATATCTTAGGGCAAGTCCCACAAGTTAGTTTATACACTCCCGACAACTCTTCTTGTTTATTCTTATCTTTATTGTTTTTAATAATAGAGCCTAAAGTATTATTAGTTTTATAAGCTATATTCAGACCTTGCTTCTTTAAAAAGGTACTAATCTTTTCTGACGGGTCCCCAATGAATGATAATGACCTGAAATTAGATTTTGAATTATCATGATCTTTATAGGTCGGATATACTGCATTTATCGCGTTATTGTACCGTTTTTTGTGCAATAAGTTATCTATAAAAGAGGCTTGAAATCCGTTATTAACCGCGATTTGCTTAATTAAGTTAAACTCCTTATTAAATTCGTAATCTGATAGTGGAATATTTATTAGCCTATGTAACATACTATGATAAGCTGCGTGCTTATGCTGTCTAGGGTGTAATGACATCATGGTATCAGTATGTGAAGGTTTGTGGTACTGATACCATGATAAATTACATGTCATTACACCCTAGACAGCATAAGCACGCAGCTTATCATAGTATGTTACATAGGCTAATAAATATTCCACTATCAGATTACGAATTTAATAAGGAGTTTAACTTAATTAAGCAAATCGCGGTTAATAACGGATTTCAAGCCTCTTTTATAGATAATTTATTGCACAAAAAACGGTACAATAACGCGATAAATGCAGTATATCCGACCTATAAAGATCATGATAATTCAAAATCTAATTTCAGGTCATTATCATTCATTGGGGACCCGTCAGAAAAGATTAGTACCTTTTTAAAGAAGCAAGGTCTGAATATAGCTTATAAAACTAATAATACTTTAGGCTCTATTATTAAAAACAATAAAGATAAGAATAAACAAGAAGAGTTGTCGGGAGTGTATAAACTAACTTGTGGGACTTGCCCTAAGATATATGTGGGACAAACAGGTAGAAATTTTAAAAAACGGATAATGAAACATAAAAAATCTTTTTTGAATAATAAAAATAATTCTACCTTTGCAAATCACCTTTTGGAAGAAAAGCACTTATTTAACGACGATTTTGATACCCTTCATACAGCTAGTAAGGGATCAAAGTTGTCGTTACTTGAGAGCTTAGAAATTAATAGGTATAAAAACGATAATATTTACTTAACGATCAATTAGACATAAATAATTCTCCACTTGTTAATCTATTTTAATTCCATATCCTAGTAGTACATTTTATATTATAAGTAAATAATCACAATTTTATGCAAATTAGTTTTCAGGTAATTCAATTTCATGTATTTAAGGTTCAATAAGTTCAATTTGGGAGTAGTGTTCAGTGCGCTCATCTGATGAAGCTAATGTTTTAGCGAAACGATCGTCATGTTGACGTAATACATGTGAAAACGTGAAAAACAGTTTAGTGTTTTTTATTTCATTAGTGATTACAATATTCATTGTAATGTATCTTTGTTTAATAAATACAGAGTGTTTTTAAAATTTATCTCCTGATATTGTAACAGCCATTTAATTACTTCCACATCCACGTAGTGGATTGGAAGTATAGTAATCGTAAAAAAAAATTAAAATTTTTTCCTTTTCATGTTTGATTTACGATAACCTAAAAGTCTTAAAGCAACATTATACTTTCGTTATTTAAAACGTATAGAACCATTACATTTTGAAGCTGATTGTACGTAAAAGACACGTATTCTTAAATTGATGTTTGCACATTATAAATGTTTTTTTAACGTATGTGTTGTTTTTGTTACAACCATTATTTTAGAGAATTTCATGGTCCATTAAAAAGGCATGTATGGGATCTTATCCTATCTCGCTTAGTTTTCAAGATATTGATGAAAGTGCATAGAAAGTACCTAATATTTACCTATATTTGTTACTATCATTGTTAATAGCTGCTTCGTAATAAAATAAAAGAGGTGGTACATGCCTCACAGTAAGTGGGTTACTTTAAAATAACTCCATTATGTAACTCCTTGAAAATCCAGAATGATTTTGTGTTAGGTAAAGAGCAAACGAGGCCCTATAGTTTATAGTGGAGTCCGAACCACACCTTGGGGATAATTAAAATTATTTAGCGGTGAGCAGGGGTTGAACCTGCTTAGCTAGGTATGCCAGTATGCAAGCTAGGCGCGCTAAACTACTGAGCTATCGTCCCGTTATATTAATTACATTACATTACAGTACACTACACTACACTACACTACACTACATTACATTATATTATATTATTATATGTAATACACTTGGCCGATTTTCGATTTAATAAAAATACAGTAATCAAACGCGACCTATACAGGGTCCTGCAGCTCACCTCCCGTCTTCTACTACACCTAAACGATTTATTTTAGAAAAATGATTCAAACGGGACAATAGACTGTTTGTTAGAGAGCACATTTTAAAAATATTTTTGAATATACAGGGTGTTCCAGAAATTGGTGGTGCATCAAAGTTGTATCTTTTTAAATGGAACACCCTGTAGTTTTATTGATTTTTGGGACCCCTTCGAGCTACTGTACATATCCCTAGAATATTATCAAATTCGATTTGATAGTTCCAGAGGAATAAATTAAAATCGAAAAAAAAAAAAAATTTTCGTCATATTTTAAAAAATTTATAAAAAATAGAAAAAACATCTTCAAACCAAAACTAAGGAACAGGTTGCTTATAATAAAAGGTTAGTTTATCCTACTATGAATATCGTAAAAATAACTTATACAGGATGTTTAAAATTCAATGCCAAACTTTTCAAAATGTAATGCTATTTTTCTCCATTTTTTCAAATGGGACACCCTGTATATTTTTATCTCATCGGATGCAGAATTAAAAAATGAGCATATTTTTTTATTACAATTATCTCGACTATCTTAAAGGTTTCACAGATATTCGTCAAAAACTACTACAAATCGCAAAATTATTATCTAATAGTTTTACTTAACATTTTTCAAATCAATAACTAGAACTTATGTTCAATATGTCTTCCGTTCTCTTGGAGGCACAAACGAAGGCGGGTATGAAATGATCTTGCTACTCTTCCTAATAGGTCGGGTGTAATGTTTTGAAATGCGTTCCTGATTCTTTGCTGCATGTTTTCTGGTGTGGTTGGAGGTTCCTGATAAACGATTTCCTTAACGTAGCCCCACAAAAAGAAATCCAATTTAGTGAGGTCGGGTGATCGGGGCGGCCAATTACATGGCCCTCCTCTTCCAATCCACCGGTTTGGAAAGGTTGTATTGAGATGGTCCCTGACTTGTAATGAATAATGTGCTGGGGCTCCGTCGTGTTGCAGCCACATTGCATCTCTCAAAGGTATTGGTAAATTTTGACATAAATTTGGCAATTGATTTTGCAAAAAATCAAGATACATAGCACCATTCAAATGTCCGTTAAAAAAGTGAGGACCAATAACATGTTCACCAATAATTCCCCCCCACACATTTATTGACCATCTGTGTTGTTGGTCAACCTGCCTAAAATTCCTTGGGTTGTGGTCGGAATAGTAATGAAAGTTATGGCCATTCACAAATCCGTTTTTATGAAATGTGGCCTCATCAGAAAACAAAACCTTATCAAAAAACTCACAATTTATCCTAATTTTAGCTTGCGTCCAATTGCAAAATTCGACACGTTGTTCAAAATCTGCATCGAAGAGTTGTTGATGAAACTGGATATGGTAGGGATGAAAACGGTTGTCCTTTAAAATTCGTTGAACGGTTCTCTCACTTACACCTACGGCATCACCGACTGCTTTTTGACTAATGAAAGGGTTTTCCGTAACAGATAATAGCACAGACAATTCATTTTCTTCATTTCGAGCGGGTCTATTTCTAACTGGTTTTGTATAGTCTACATGTCCCGTTTGTACAAATCTCTCTAATAAGTTGTTCAGGCTTCTTTTGTCTGGATGTCTCCGTTCCGGATAACGCTGTGCGTAAACTCGACTTGCCAAAAAACAGTTTCTTTCTGATTCTCCTAATATGAAAATCATATCTACTAGCTCTTCTCTGCTGTACTCCATCACAAAAAATGCTTAAAACTTGTAAATTACTAATATGTAATTTAAAATATTGACATATGTCTATTTCTATGACAGTTTGTAAGCAAATTTGTTTCCATGGCTATCTACTAAATTACCTTATTATGGTTAAGAAACAACAGGAATATGATTTCTGTTTACTCCCCTTCATTTACGCCTTCAAGAGGAGAACTGCATAGACAGTTATATGAGAAACTGTCTAATTTAGGTATTTGCTTATTTAATAACATTAGAGGAGCTAAATGATAAAACGGAACACATATTGAACATAAGTTCTAGTTATTGATTTGAAAAATGTTAAGTAAAACTATTAGATAATAATTTTACGATTTGTAGTAGTTTTTGACGAATATCTGTGAAACCTTTAAGATAGTCGAGATAATTGTAATTAAAAAATATACTCATTTTTTAATTCTGCATCCGATGAGATAAAAATATACAGGGTGTCCCATTTGAAAAAATGGAGAAAAATAGCATTACATTTTGAAAAGTTTGGCATTGAATTTTGAACATCCTGTATAAGTCATTTTTACGATATTCATAGTAGGATAAACTAACCTTTTATTATAAGCAACCTGTTCCTTAGTTTTGGTTTGAAGATGTTTTTTCTATTTTTTATAAATTTTTTAAAATATGACGAAAAAAATTTTTTTTTTCGATTTTAATTTATTTCTCTGGAACTATCAAATCAAATTTGATAATATTCTAGGGATATGTACAGTAGCTCGAAAGGGTCCCAAAAATCAATAAAACTACAGGGTGTTCCATTTAAAAAGATACAACTTTGATGCACCACCAATTTCTGGAACACCCTGTATATTCAAAAATATTTTAAAAATGTGCTCTCTAACAAACAGTCTATTGTCCCGTTTGAATCATTTTTCTAAAATAAATCGTTTAGGTGTAGTAGAAGACGGGAGGTGAGCTGCAGGACCCTGTATAATGTTTGATATTTGTTGCCACAGACGAAGGAGCTGACCATCTATATGGCGCGGAGGGAGACTCTACGGCCCCTACGGAATTATCGGACCAAGGTTTGGAATTAGAACTAACCGATGTAGATTTCGAATTTGCCGAATCAGAAAAAATAACATCTACGGGAACTGGGGGAGAAGCAATATCAGTCGCAGAAGGTGAAGAGGAAGCAATATCAGTAGCAGAAAGTGAAAAAGGTGAAGAGGAAGCAATATCAGTATCAGAAGGCGAAGAGGGTGAAGAGGAAGTAATATCGGCAGAAGCTGAAGCTGAAGGAGAAGTCGTAGCAGAGGTACTAGTAGCAGAAGATGAAGAAAGTGTAGAGCAAGCAATATCAGTAGAAGAGGAAGCTGAAGGAGAATTAGTAGCAGAGGTATCAGTAGCAGAAGATGAAGAAAGTGTCGAGAAAACAATATCAGAAGATGAAGAGGAAGCAATATCAGTAGAAGAGGAAGCTGAAGGAGAAGTAGTAGCAGAGGTATTAGTTGCAGAAGATGAAGAAGGTATAGAGGAAGCAATATCAGCTACAGAAGGCGAAGAAAGTGAAGAAGAAGCAATATCAGTAGTAGAGGAAGATGAAGGAGAAGTATTAGAGGCGGAAGGTGAAGAAGAAGTACTGTCAGAGGAAGGTGAAGAGGCAATCGTAGAGGAAGGCGAAGGAGTAGAAATAGCAGAAGAAGGCGAAGAAGAAGCAATCATAGAGGAAAGCGAAGAAGAAGTAATCATAGAGGAAAGCGATGAAGACGTAATCGTAGAGGAAAGTGTAGAAGTAATAGCAGAAGAAGGTGAAGAAGAAACGCTGCCTACTGAAGGTGTACAGGAGTTAATATTAATTGAAGCTGGAGAGGAGGTAGCACTACCACTGGATGCTGAGGTGGAATTACGAGTTGTGGAAGGTCAAGACGAAACATCAACTATGACGGAAGGTAATTTCTTTATTATATTTGACACGAGGCTAAAAATTCTGCTTTTTTATTTGTGCAAAAAAGTCACTCTTCACAAAATGTTCTGTTCTAAACATGACTATTTCATAATTAAAACTTGAGTCACAGAGTAATCAAGTAGAAACAACTCAGCCTAAGAATAGAGTACCTAAAGTGGCAGAGTGCCCATTTTAAGTTATTTCTCGCTAACATTGTATTCGTTTTAATTTTACAGCAAAATATCGAATAAACTCTGTTTATCCGGGTCACTTCTGTATCCGCAATTAGATTAATATTTGACTCCATATTATAGGTTTTTAACACAGGTGCTTGAAAATAAATTATTACTGGCCCTTTCTTTAACAATTAAAAAATAATCATTTAGTATTTAAATATATAATATAAATATAAATATAATTATTAGTATTTAAGGTGGCCATTCCCTAGAAAGAGACATCCGATAGGGAAATATTTATAAATTTTGCCCATAACTCTATTTTCTTAGTACGCATATTTAAAAAATATATAAGAGTACCTAAGTAGAACTATAACAAGACTATTACTATGAATTTTCACTCAATAATTTCAGTGGTTTGCAAAATAGCTCGATTTAAAACTACGAAATAGGAAGATTAACACAATTTTTAAATTTAAATCGAGCTATTTTGCAAACCACTAAAATTATTGAGCGAACATTCATAGTAATAGTCTTGTTATGGTTCTACTTAGGTACTCTTATAGTTTTTTTAAATATACGTACTAAGAAAAAAACGTTATAGCTAAAAATAGCAAATATTTCCCTATCGGAAGTCTCTTTCTAGGGAATGGCCACCTTAAAGCATTTTTACATTTGTATCACCATAAAGGAAATGCCGACTTTACTCCGAGTTTTCGTTTTTATGCTGTCCTAATTGAGACCATTTATATACTAGACCTACTTCTCATTTTGCACTTGAGAAGAATATAATGTTGTTTTTGCAAGATAAATATCGAACCCTTAGATCAGAAATCAAATAAATGATAAAAATAATTACAATGATTTCATAAAAAAATTTTAATTAGGATTAAATAATAACTCTGTGCTTGGGCATATCTAAACTCAAAGACAACTGCGCGTGCTATACCCAAAGTAGTTAATAATAATAATACTTTATTTTATCCATAAAGATTATAATAATGATATTGGAGGGGCTTTGAAATGGCATAAATGTTTGCAGAATTTTTTAAATCGGTGTATACAAAGAATAAGTCAGAAAGGGGTAGATATTGTCTAAATGTTATTTGTGGCATTATCCTAATTTTTTTTCTTCAATTCTTTGGGACTTCCTGCCACATGTATTCTTTCCTTTTAAGCGGTGCTCGGGGAATCTACAAAATATCACAATTAGGTAACCAGTATGTTACTGGTAAATAACCTCTACGCCTGTGACTTTCACGTCGAAGGATCAGTTAGAGGTTGCTTTTTTTAAATAAATAACACGAAACTTGAAATTAAACGTTAAACGACGTTTCGGTAATCTAATCTGTTTCCTTTTTCAAGGCTTTTTTTGAATTTTTTTTCTTTGCTGTGTATGATAAATACACAGGTCTAAGAATGTTTGTTATATTCAATATCCATAGATACTTACTATTTACATAGAACTGTTGATATAGTTAACAGTTTTTTTTAGTTTTTATATAATGTTAAGTTTGTGAAGTTCTTCTTTTAACATTGGCAACCAAGTTGTACAGACATCTACGGAACAATTCGACACGCATCTATCCTCATTCAATAATATTATCGCGGATTCTTTTTTTGCTATCTGCCTCTGGGACTCGGCAAAAAATTTAAAAAAAGAGGCAGATAACAAAAAATAAAAACTAAAGAATCCACGATAATTAATTAAACTTAACATTGTATAAAAACTAAAAAAACTGTTAACTATATCAACAGTTCTATGGAAATAGTAAGTATCTATGGATATTGAATATAACAAAAATTCTTAGAGCTGTGTATAGTCGACCTGCTAAGTTCAATAATTCATAAGAATCGTTCAGATTGTGATACTAAGATGAAATTTGGTGGACAGGCAGTTCAGAAGGTACTAAAAACAATGGGATATAGTGCCAATCAAAAAAATTTCAAGAATGACAGTTGTGACCTTGAGTCATGAAATGTCTACTTAATACTTTTAATAACATAAACTTTTATTCTTTTTATAAAGTGTTTACAAAAACAAACGGTAAAACTAAAATTTGAAGAAAAAATACAGTGTGTTCCAAAATCTTGGTCATCAATTTATATCGAAAGCCAAAGTGATTCCGAAAATTCTGAGATATATGACTATAAAACGTACTCTAAGTGTTATTTTAGGTAATTGTCAATTATATGTGCCCCCTTTTGTATGTTTTTTGTAGGTAAAGACGAGGTCTGAACAAATAATGCTATTGTCTGAACAAATAATGCTAAAAAAATGCTATTGCAATAAAGATAACTTTTCAATGTTGTATATCTCAGAGTTCTCGAAATCTTTAAGACTTTCATTTATTGGTATGGAAATGGGACATCTAGACAGACTGCATACATGTACTAAGCGTAATTTTACTGCCAAGTAAACTAGTAAACAAAAAGAACTGTTATTATTAATTTTAATTTAAAATACTATTCACTGTCCGTTCCATAACAGTCGCCATCACATAAACACAATATTGTGCACTTTAACTCGGCTCATGAACACTTTTGGCTACAAGTAATTTTACATTTACAAGAAAGAAGTTCTTGACAAGCTACCAAAGCTTCTCGCGATGTAGGTACTCCATAGCGGTTGATAAACACCTTCATTTAATTTCCACCCCCATTGTTCAGGATCAGGAATATTCGGACTTGAGATCAAACTTTGTCCCCAAAGACACCTTGCAAGACAGCTCTTCTAACGTGTTGCACAAGCGATTCTCTTGTTGGTGGGAGCGACTGAAGTGGCCTTTGTTTTTTCGTAAAAAGATATTTGCGTGCCTCAATAATATTGCAGATAGGAGTAGCTTTATCGTAGAGCAGAATGACAAATCTTTCGATACATTTCAATGCTTTAGGATCCACCCTAAACTCGTTTTTTATATCTAGCAAAGCCTCTGTCAGATCATCAAATTTTGCCCATATTGCCCAAGCTGTTTTTTTTCCTTTGCCAAGAAATGAGGAAGTGGTGTCGCATCCAGTTAGTGCATGAAACATTGGTAGACATACTGAGTTTCGAGGTCCTAGTCCCTTGGCAATTTCATGTGCAGGTATGAAAGAAAAGTTCTTGCCAGTGCCAAATGCTACCAATAAATATTTAGACTTTATTTCATGATAAAACCCTACTGCCAACACTAAAACATCAGTGTCAACTGTTCGGATCATTGCAGATTCGTGACCCTCCTGAACGGCATGAAACGCATGAAGTAAAATTCTAACATCAGCCTCTTCATGGGAACAGGGAGATATTACCTTTAGATCTCGGTTAGCAGTGGAATACGCCAAGTTTCCAGAAGTTACGATAATTTCTTTTTCGGTGTCAGTCGTTAGTATTTCTGAATTAATATATGAGAATAATTTTTCCTTATTTTAATCCTCCCTAAAGAAGGCTTGCCACTGAGATGGAATAGGTGTTGAAGGGGTTACAACATATCTTGTCCAAGATCCTCGTGCTTGCCGGGTCTGCTGTTTAAGACTGTTCGGTTTGTGTACATCCCAAACAATATCAAGTCTTTGGGTATTTTGAAGATGTCTAAGAATGTAGGAAAAAAAAAACATTTTTATAATACTCTTGAAAGGTACGGCATTTACAAACTTTCAACATTTGGACGATGACAGTGATATATACAGGGTGAACAAACTCAAGTCGGTATTGCTAACTTCTTTATTATTGAAGCTAAGAGCTTACATTTACTAGTAAACTAGTAGTAGTAGTAGTAGTATTTATTCCGCTGATTAACAGAAAAACAATTAAATATCGCTTCTCCAATATATTTCAAAAAATGTATTTTTTTTAATGGGACACATTTTATATTTATACCCTAATCGACTAACAATGTTTTCCTTCTTTCTCTTCTGTTGGCACCAAGTTAATCAGCGGAAAAATACTAATAGTTCACTAATTTAACCGACCTCGTAGCTTCAATAATAAAGAAGTTGGCAATATTGCCGACTTGAGTTTGTTCACCCTGTATAAATATATACATAATGTTTAAGATATATTATTGTTAACATATCTAACAGATATAATATACATTACCTTCAATCTTTCACACATATCATAACAATAGTTTTTGCTCGTATTATAATAAATCACCTATTTTTTTATTTTTTCAAGGTTGTGACCAAAAAAAAAACTGGCACTATATCACAATCTATTTGGTGCTAAACATTTTGTAAGCATGCCAAAGCTCATGTTAGTATCACAAACTGAACGATTGTTGTGGCTATCAATCCGACTAGTAGTTATCATACACAGCAAAACAGATTTTTCAAAAAAAGCCTTGAAAAAGGAAACAGATTAGATTTCCGAAACGTCGTCGAAATATTTAATTTCAAGTTTTTATACTTATTTGTGTTATTTATTTAAAAAAGACAACCTCTAACTGATCCTTTGACGTAAAAGTCACAGACGTAAAGGTTATTTAGCAGTAACATACTGGTTAATTGTGATATTTTGTAGATTCCCCGAGCACCGCTTAAAAACAAAAAATACGTGTGGCAGGAAGTCCCAAAGAATTGAAGAAAAAAAAAAGAAAACACTGAAAATCATTGAAATAAACAATTGTCCATCTGCCATTATAGACAATTCGCATGGTGTTCCACAAGGATCAGTTTTAGGGCCCTTATTATACATAATGTATGTAAATGACTTTCATTTTGCACAATCCATAATGTTCGCAGACGATACGTCTATACTTATTTCTGACATCAAAACTGACAATGCAGTTCAAAAAGCGAATTTGACAACACAAGGGGTACACGAGTGGTATAATGACAATAGGCTTACTTTAAATAATAAAAAATCCTCTTTTATAAGATTTAATCCTGCACACACTAATTTTAATAATAGCTACTTAATTAAAACAAATAATGGCACTGTTAAACAAGACAAACATGTAAAATTTCTGGGCTTGCATTTATCAGAGAATTGTTCATGGACTTTTCATAGTGATACTGTTAGTAAAAAGATCGCCCCAGTATGTTCTTGTATTAATCAACTGTGAGAGATAGTAAGTAGACCAAGTGTGACTTACTGTGATTTCTTACGGTTTATTGGCTTGGGGTGCTTCACCAGAAAGCGTCCGCGTGGGGGCAAACAGCAGAACGTGCTGTAGAGATATTCTTAAAGAATTACATAATATATTAACCTGTATATTTATTTTACAGTTGCTCATTTATGCTAGAAGTCAATTACAAAATATACCTACTCTAAACCATTCATATAATACTAGGAATGAATTGATACTATAAGTTCCAAATCATAGACTATCCGTGTTTGGAAAAAGTTCATACTACTTGGCAATAAAGGTGTACAATAAATTACCAAATTCATTCAAAGAACACGATTTAACAAAATACAAGACACACGTTAAAAATATGTTGTACAATAAAAATGTATTATTCATTAAATGAATACTTAAATGATGTTCTGTGAAATATTTATATTGTGTATTATATGTATGTTCTTTATTATACCGCGTGTAATATTTTAGATTCTATGTGTTGTACTTTTTAAGGAAATCTTGACTGTGATCCTATTTTTATTCCAATTATAATAGATTGGGCTTGTTCGGCATTATTTTTTTATTTCATAAATCGAAAGTTCAAGTATAAAATAATGGATCTGCAAAAAATCAGAATTTTATTCGCACGTTTAGTGTCTTAAAAACAATTACAAACATCCACCTCGCGAAAATGGGGCGTAGCCAGGGGCTACGTCACTATACGCATAGACTCGTAGAGATGTGAAAAGCGGTTCCACTTATGTAGCGTTGCAAACGCGATCGCTCCAGAAAAATACCGCGACAAAAGAACGTTACACAAATAACGACCCATCTCTATAGACTCGGCGACCTCAGTTCGACTCGATGCTGTTTAGTTGTTATTATCTGACGAGAGGTAATCTTGGTTTAAGAATTAAACCTGAATTACTTATTCATCATTTAAAATGAAAGCCGTGCAAGGGGCGTCAATGTTATAATATTTCTTATGAATTAATTAAACGGTTTATTCTCCACTTTTAAAACATATTAAATACCGATTTTTTTGCTAATGTTATAATGCAATGCAATTTGACTCCTTGACCATCTGCTATAGCAATAATTCCAGCTTTACCATATCCGTTTTAAATTAAAAAATATAATAGTGAAATGTTTTATTACCCTACTCAATACATGTTCAAATAAAGATAGATTTATACTAGAAAAAAAGTTGTCCTGTTATTTATTGTCCACGACAGTACCATGTATACAGATTCAGCAAATTTAGTTTAAGGTATGTAAACTTGTTTCTGCGCAGATAAACCACGCCTTGTCGTAGAACAATGCAGGACAATAGCGCTATCGCTTGACCGCGTCGAGTTGAGAACAGCGCACCCATTCTGCTTTTAATAACGTAGCTGTTTAGACGTGTGGGGATAAAATAAATTAATCTCAATTTCGTTATTAAAATGCCGTGTGTGTTTATACAACTGCAGAAAAAGTGCAAATTGTGAAGTGGTACTTCGGGGGCCATTCCACTGAAGGCACAATAAATTTATTTACTGTGGCATAACAAGACAGACCAATCCCCTCAGCTAGCATAATTTCATACATTATTTAAAAATTTGAGAATTTCGGGTGTCGTGAATTATTGTAAAAAATGCTGTCCTTGTCATCAACAAATGAGCGAAGAACGTGAAATTCGCCAAACTAATATCTGTGCACTTGTTGAAACTAGTGAACTTTGTTCTAGCAGACAAATTGCTGATGAAGTTGACATGAAGGAAACAACTGTAAGAAATATTTTGAAAGGAAATGGGTACAGTTGTTTCAAAGTTCAAACAACGCAAGAAATATTTCCCGAGGACAATTTCAAACTGATGGAATTTTGTGAAATCATGATAAATAAAGTGAATGAGAATGAAGACTTCTTAAAGAATATATTGTTTACAGATGAATCATCCTTTTCATTACATAGGAAACACAATCCATCCGTAGTACGATATTGGTCTCGGAAAAATAAACATTTGAGTGTTTCGGTTCGAACTCAGTATGCTCAAAAGTTGAACATTTGGACGGGAATTTTAGACAATCATATTATAGGCCCACTGCTAATCGATGGCAATTTAAATGGAAATAAATATCTAGAGATTTTACAAAACCAAATAATTCCTGCAGTTCAAAATTTGCCTGTCAACTTTGACGACATTTGGTTTCAACAAGACGGCTGCCCAAGTCACAATACCTTAACTGTTATTGATTTTCTGATTTCTTTCTGTGGGGCTTTTTAAAGGAAACCGCGTACAAACATGCGTTTGAACGAGACAATAATTTAGTTGAATTACGGGAAAAACTTATCCAACTTTATGCAAGCATTACTCCAAATCAACTCAATGATATGAGAGGTTCATTGTATAATCGGTTTGTCTATTGTTTGGCACAAGACGGTGGTTTGTTTGAATCCTTACTTCTTTAATTTATTGTTTCATAATTTTTAGTTGATTTTAGTTTCTGAGGGTTATTTAATTTTATTTTAATGTTCTATTTTTGTAATTTAATAAGAATAATTTATTTTTTGATAATTATTAGTTGATTTTAGTTTCGGAGTTATTTAATTTTATTTTAATGTTCTGTTTTCATTTCGGTTTTAATAAGAATTATTATTTCATTCCCATAGTATTTACGGCTAAAAAAGAAACTGCAGAAATGCTTTCAATAGAAGAAATTATTTGTCAAAAATGTGACAAATAACTTCTTCGCTTTTGACGAAGAGATATTGTCTCGTTTCGTATTAGAAATTATTACCTACGTCCGCACCCATCCTTGGTTCATGCCGTGCTAAATTTAATTCATTGTGTGCCTCTGCTTTCACGATTTATGGAACTAGCGGGGAGCGGTCAATTACATCGTTATTCCTATACCCTAAACTGCATTTTCCGAATCTGTATACAAATTCTCCCGTCTAGGGGAATTGTTTCCAGGTAAAACCCTAACATGACTGGACTATAAGATGAAATCTGTCAATACATCATAATGTTATGTGTATGCAAAACTTCAAAATTTATGGTCCTCGGTAAGATATTATTCTATTCTTATTTAATGCCTAAGATGCTTTTTGCTACTACCCACAAAGTAATTTTAATGTACTAAGTATATGCGCTGCTTTCTTTGCTTTTATAGATGGTAAACATTTAATTTACCTTGTCATATGACTAGTATAATTTTTCTTTGAAAAGCTGCTATCTTCAACGATACCATCCATATTCTTCTCTGTTTTGGTCAACGATATGAATGTTGTATTGCTTACCATAAATACAGGCTTTGCAAGAATATTAATTGTTCAAACCACTCACACTAACGTTTAAAATAAGTTACTAAAAATCGTCTGTAATGTTCATATGACAAAGAAGATCATGCCACTATCTTCTGTCACTGCATCTGCTTTAACTGTACAAAATAGCAAACCATGTGCAAACCATTCCATGTGCAATTGAATCCTTGTTTTTATATCTGTACATGAGCTTCATTTTGTTCGGCAAGTTTTATTTCACTATGCGTAACGATGATATCTTCACAAGATAAATTCGTTTTCAATTCTGGAATATATAAAACGTTTATTCTTGCGCAAGGCCACTTCTCTGCTAGAAAAAACTTTTAAAAACTCATGAAAAATGTATATAAGATTTGACAGGATTATAAAACCAATGATATGTAAAATTTGACAATAGTCCAATCGAATTAGATTTTTTCGTGCCAACCGAGCCATCCGCAAGATAAAATATGGAAAAGATAGGAAAGATTCCATAGAATTTGATGAACTAGTTTTGGACCAGCAATCCATTGCAGAAATTATTCAAAATGGGGTCAAAATAGGCCCAAAAATAGTTTATCGCGTTTAAGAAAAATGTAGACTTTCTACACTTAATTTCAAAAAAAAAACTGGTACACTTTCTTTTAGCTATGTAAATCACTCGTTCTTTGATTGATATTAATAATCTTACAAATGTCACTTTGACGTTAATCAGTGGCGTCATTATGCCCAGTTAGTGATGTTTGAATGGTAATGGTAAACGTAAACGTTACTAAATCATGATTGTGTGTGATTTGTGTCACTCTGCAGTCAGAAAGTCGGGTATTTCTTGTGATGTCTGTACAAAACAATTTCATTCAGCATGTGTTAGTGAACAAGCCGATCTAGTTCGCATCCTAGATAAAACTAATGGACTTACCTGGAAATGCAGTGATTGCACTGGTAACTGTGTTACAGTTAATCATACCGAGCTGAGTAAGTTAATAAATGAGAAAATTGAAACTGCCCTATCTACTCTTAATTCGACTTTTATCTCGCTTAAGAACGATTTCCTAAAACTCGCAGCTGATAACATATCTAACGCTAATGTATCTAAGGTTATCACCCAACCCAAATATTCTGATATCCTTAAGAGTAAGTCTCAACCTGCGGTCATCATCCAGCCAAAAAAACTGGATCAACCCAACGCTCAGACAAGGTCTGATATCAACAAAAAAATTTATCCTCTGACGTCAGAACTACAGCTGTCCAAAGTAAAAAATATAAAAAATGGTGGTATGCTCATTGGATGCAAGAGCAAAGCAGACAATGAAAAACTTAAAAAACTGGCCCAAGAAAATCTCGCAGATTCGTACGAAATTAGAGAAGTACGTGGTGTTAGTCCTAGAATCCGTGTCGTAGGAATCACAGAAAACTACTCCGAAGAAGTCTTACTGGATTATTTAAAAAAGCAAAATAATGATATCTTTTCCGAAAATTGTAGCTGTAAATTTATTAATCTCACAGCCACAAAGAAAAACAAAAACATTTATCAGGCTGTATTTCAAATTGATAGGAGCTCCTACGATAAAGTCATTCAGGCTGGCAATTTGTTCATAGGCTACGATAGTTGCACTGTTTTCGATGCCTTAGATATTTACCGCTGTTTCAAGTGTAATGAATTTCACCATTCTTCTAATAATTGCGACAAACCCGTGTCATGCCCAAGGTGTGCTCAAAATCATGAAGTTCGTTTATGCACCTCTGAAACCTTAACATGCTCGAATTGCTCGAATTTAAAAAATGTCCCCACAGATCACGCCGCTTGGGATACTAATAAGTGTACTGCGTATATTCGTGCGCGCGATAAACTTCGTAGTGATATACCTACTAGCTTTAACCATTCAATAGCAATCAGCGGCAAGTCCCTCAGTGGAAGCTCATCTCACGAATGCAGGTGGCAATACGAGTAGTGGAGAATTTTTAATTTACTGTCAAAATACGCGAGGTGTCAGAACTAAGACGGTCGAACTTTACAACGCATCGGCGTGCTCCGAATATTCCGTGATAGCTTTAACCGAAACCTGGCTAGATTCCTCCGTTTTTAATAGCGAACTATTCAGCAATAAATTCAATGTTTTCCGTTCAGATAGAGATTTTGCTGCCATTAATAGATCAAAAGGTGGAGGGGTACTATTAGCAGTAAATATAAAATACACTTCTTCTTTATTAAGCCTTGATACTGCAGGTTTTAACAACATACCTGCCATCGACATCTTAGGTATAAAAATTTCAAATAATTATCTGTCTCTTCACATATTTGTCATCTACATACCACCGAGTATACCTGTTGCCGATTTTGAATATTTCTTTGAGACACTAGGTACCCTGAAGTATTTACAAAATAACGATAACGATATAGTCATTTTGGGCGATTTTAATATCCCCAAATATGCATCTTACCTAAAAGACTCAAAATCTAACGCCCAAATTAGAGCCTTGAATAATTTTTTAGATACTAATAATTTATCTCAATACAACTCAATATTTAATGGCAATGACAATATTCTTGATCTAGTATTACACAACAAAAATTGTGATGTATCTCAATCTTCTGATCCGTTAACTAATGAAGATTTTCATCACCCTGCTCTGATCATATCAACTGAAATAAGTACTGTTAACAACCTCAATAATAATTTTCCAACTAATCATGACGTTAGTTATAATTTCCGCAAATGCGATTTCTCCAAGTTGTATGAAAACCTTCTCAACATTGACTGGTCCTCCCTCTCGTCTTTTAATGACGTCAATGGTGCATGCACTCATTTTTACAACAAACTTGACTCTGTATTTGATTGAATCTTGTGTACCTAAGAAATCGACTTCTCGTAGCTGCAGATATCCTCCGTGGTTTAATGGCAGTATCATAAAAAAAATAGGCCTTAAAGAACGTCTTAGGAGACCGTATGCAAGAACCAGTGATCCACTTATACACAATAACCTCAAAAACATCAGAAGGGAAATAAAATATGATACCAATTTAGCCTACAGAAATTTCGTGCAGAACTCTGAAGACAATATAAAAAATTATCCCAATAAATTTTGGGCTTTCATCAAAAGTAGAAAAGGGTCGGCCAGTGTATCTGAAGAGATGTTCTTTGAGGGATCTTCGCTAAACAATCCCTCTGATATACTAAATGTATTTGCTAATTATTTCGGTCAATCTTATAATGGGTCCTCATTAGATATCGAGGAACATCACATTGAGATCGATATACCTAACAATAACCCTATTGTTAGCATAAACTCTTTTAGTGAAGATGAGGTTATTCGGGCTCTGAAACGAATTAAACCCAAAATGACGACCGGTCCTGATTCCATTCCAGCTTTTTTATTAAAGGATTGCGCTATCATCTTTGCATATCCTCTAACTCTAATTTTTAACCTAATCTTAAAAAACTGCCTATTTCCTGACCTATGGAAATATTCCAAAGTATGTCCCATCTTCAAAAAGGGAAACAAACTAGATATTGAGAACTTTAGACCAATCTCTGTAATTTGTAACTTCTGTAAAGTCTTAGAAATATTACTTCATGATAGAATATATCATTCAATTAGCACCAAAATATCTATTAATCAACATGGATTTATGAAAGGGCGTTCAACAACAACAAATGTATTCTGTGTAACTCAATATATTTCTGAATCCTTAGATGAACGTGGGCAGGTAGATGTCATATATACCGATTTCTCCAAAGCGTTTGATAGACTTGATCACCAGTTGTTACTTAAAAAATTAGAAAAAATCGGCTTCTCATATTCTTTGTTCCTTTTGTTTAAATCTTATTTAATGAATAGGAGTCAGTACGTTGCATTAAATGGGTTCAAATCGATCGAATTTGCTGCCACATCTGGAGTTCCCCAGGGATCTATTCTGGGGCCCTTGTTTTTTAACATATTTATTAACGACATAGTGAACGAAATTAATTTGCCTCACCTTTTATATGCCGACGATCTAAAAATTTTCACAGTAATTGATGAAATCGATGACTGTTTTCAACTTCAGACTTCTCTTGACAAAATAAACACCTGGTGTATAGTAAATAAATTATTCATGAATCCTAGTAAATGTAACGTAATGTCCTTTTCTTTAAAAACATCACCTATTATTTTTGATTACAGGTTAGATAATGTCATACTTCAAAGACCTATAACATTTCGCGACCTCGGCGTAACTTTTGATAGTAAATTATCCTTCACTGATCATATCGATACCATTGTGTCTGAAGCCTCCAAAGCCCTTGGATTTATCGTTCGTACTAGTCGAGAGTTCACTAATACTGATACTCTGAAAATTCTTTATCAATCCTTCGTCAGATCGAAACTTGAGTACGCATCGCTAATTTGGAGTTCCAGTTATGATGTTCACAAGAATAACTTGGAGGCCGTTCAACGTAGATTTCTTAAATTACTGTGGGTCAAATCCGACGGTACCTATCCAGTGATTGGTTTTCCGCAAAGTAACTTGCTTGAAAGATATTCTATGACTACTCTTGAGGATAGGCGTACTTACTTTTCTCAAGTATTTTTGTTTAAATTACTACACAATGATTTTGACGCACCCGAAATAATTAGCAAGCTTAATTTTCACGTTCCCAGATTAACCTCTCGTAATCACCAAGTTTTCTATTTACCTACGCCGCGTACCAACGTACTAAATAATTCACCTTTATATACGATTTGCAGTACTTCTAACAAATTATGTAGCGACTTCGATATTTTTACTTGCAGCCTTAGTGACATAAAACAAATTGTTCTAAATTAAATAACCAGTGAGTGTCTTTGTTTTTCTTAATTTGCTTTGAATCACATGTGTGTATATATGTATATATAGTTTTTATATTATGTAAACATTTCCCATGTTATTTTTTTCTCTTTCTTCGTATCATTAGTTATTCATAGTTCGTACATTTAAGTAAATTTTGTCTTAATTTTACTTTCTTTCTATGTTGTATATTATGTAATTAATGCTTTGTATGCCTTTATTCCTGTTCTGTAATTGGGTATCTTACCTGTTGAACAGTGTATGCAATAAATTAATAAATAAATAAATAAATAAATAAATAAAAAATGGTTCGACATCTAACAGATATTCAAAAATTTAGAATTGTTTCTAAAATTGAAGATGGTTGGTCCATAAGAAAACTTGCTGTTGAATACAATGTTAGTAAAACCACGATAATGAGTGTTAAAAAACAATGGGAAACCAACCAAACGGTAACCCGTAAAGTTGGTTCCGGTAGGTCCAGAAAAAGCAATAATCAAGAAGATAAAAATCTTATAAAATATCATATCAAAATATAAACTGGATCCAGATGTCGTCATGATACATACGTGTACCAAATTTTATGTGAATATTTCAATTTTATTTTATCAACCCCTTTAATAATGGAGTAGGGGTGGTGGGGGGTTGAAAAATATTATTAAAAAATCTGAGGACTTGGCTTCTAGTACATACACCGAATTTCAAGTTTCTGTACTCATACCAGCTTGCTTTACTTACTTTCCCCATATTAACCCTATTTAATCCCCAACTCTTCAACGGATTCATCTCAAAATATAAACTAGTTCCAGATGTCATTATAATACATACGTGTATACCAAATACCAAGTGAATATCTCAATTTCATTATATCAACCCCTTTAATAATGGAGTAGGGGTGGTGGGGAGTTGAAAAATATTATAAATAATCTGAGACCTTGAGTTCTAGTACATACAACGAATTTCACGTTTCTGTACTCTCACCAGCTTGCTTTACTTATTTTGCCCTCTTTACCCCTATGTAACCCCCAACCCTTCAATGGAATCAAAGCAAAATATAATCTAGTTTCAGATGTCGTTGTAATACATACGTATACCAAATTTCAAGCGAGTATCTCAATTTTATTTTATCAACCCCTTTAATAATAGAGTAGGGGTGGCGGGGGGTTGGAAAATATTTTAAATAATCTGAGACCTGTAGTACATATACCGAATTTCAAGTTTCTGTTCTTTTACCAGCTTGCTTTACTTATTTTCCCCTATTTACCCCTACTTAACTCCCAACCCTTCAACGGAATCATCTCAAAATATAATCTAGTTCCAGATGTCTTTATAATATATACGTGAACCAAATTTCAAGTGAATATCTCAATTTTATTTTATCAAACCCCTTTAATAATGGAGTGGGGGGATGAAAAATATTATAAAAAATTTTGAGGCCTTGGCTTGTAGTACATACATCAAGTTTCTAGTTTCTGTAGTCTTACCAGCTTGCTTACATATTTCCCCCTATTTACCCCCCAACCCTTCACCCGATATCTTCAAAAAACAATCCAGTTCCAGATCTCGTTATGATATATACGTGTACAAAATTTTAAGTCAATATCTTAAACCGTTCCGGAGAAAACGTGCGGACAAAAAAAAAAAAAGTTACAGACAGACAGACCGACAGACAGACATACAAACATTTTTTTTTTCCACTCAAATTTAAAATCTCGACGTTTCATGACATTCTAAGACTATTTCAAGAAGTAAAATTTTTGAAATTTTTTTTTGCAATTAAGTACTATACTTCCAATCCACTACGTGGATGTGGAACTAATTATGTTAAACTAGGTTTTCCGCCTAAACTTTCTTTATACAACTGGCCCTAAGCGACCAACTTTGGTGGTTTAAATTAAACCTGGTTTAAGCCGACTTAATCCAATGCTATAATACTCACTGGTTGAGTACTCTAGTGGCGTGTGTGAGTCGGAAAAAACGCGAAAATGGTAAATATTTTGAGCCGGAATGAAATTACCTTCCCCCCCGTTTTCGAGGATGCTGAACACGATGGCGGTGTCAGAATTTCTCTTTGGGGTTGCACAACCCCTCAAACAGGCCAAAAACCACCCCCTAGAGGGGTTAAACGCGATTTAATAGGTTTCCCGTCAGAAAATAGTACTTTCCTCCCGTTTTCAAGGATGCTGAGCACGGTGGTGGTGTTCGTAATTGCGTCCGACCCCTACCAACCCCTCCACCGACCAATACTCGCCCCCGAAAGGGGTGAATTTTTTTTCTCGGATTATCAGCGGCAAATATATATCCCCTCCGTTTTCAAGGATGCTGAGCACGGTGGTGGTGTTCGTAATCGCGTCCGACCCGTACCGACCCCTCCACCGGCTAATACTCGCCCCCGAAAAGGGTGAATTTTTAAAAAAATACTTATAACATATATTTGGAAGATTGCGATGTTCATTTCGAAGAGTATCAACCTTGTAATTCTACTTGTAAGAGGCGTAGGTTAAATTAGTCGGGATAAGGTATATAAAAGAAAAATATATTTTATTGTAAGCGGACTTTAGCTTTAAGTAGTATAACGTTATATTTGGGTATCAATTATTGTAATTTAAGAAAAGACACTGTAGCAATTTGATTTCATGCATCGTAATAAATGTTCACAATTATTTATATGTAAAAATAAAAGTATGTAACAATTATTCAACAGGCCTACTGGCGGTATTTGATGATATTTTTTCAGATGAACGGGAAACAAAGGACATTACAACCAAGAAAAGAAATAAGATTATTCT
Source organism: Stenurella melanura (assembly GCA_963583905.1). Taxonomy (NCBI): domain Eukaryota; kingdom Metazoa; phylum Arthropoda; class Insecta; order Coleoptera; family Cerambycidae; genus Stenurella; species Stenurella melanura. The sequence goes on from OY757309.1 coordinate 4,461,910, forward strand.
TCCCGTAAACAGCAACTTCGAAAACGGGGAGGGGAGGGAAATACATATTCCGAAAAAAAAAAATTACCCCTTTCGGGGACGAGTATTGGCCGGTGGAGGAGTTGGTACGGGTCGGAGTCGATTACGAACACCACCGCCGTGCTCAGCATCCTTGATAACGGGGGGGGAATATATATTTGCCGCTGATAATCCGAGAAAAAAAATTCACCCCTTTCGGGGGCGAGTATTGGGCGGTGGAGGGGTTGATAGGGGTCGGACGCGATGGGGAACACCACCACCGTGCTCAGCATCCTTGAAAACGGGGGGAATATATATTTGCCGCTGATAATCCGCAAAAAAAATCACCTCTTTCGGGGGCGAGTATTGGCCGGTGGAAGGGTTGGTAGGGGTCGGACGCAATTACGAACACCACCACCGTGCTCAGCATCCTTGAAAACGGGAGGAAAGTACTATTTTCTGAAGGGAAACCTATTAAATCGCGTTTAACCACTCTAGGGGGTGGTTTTTGGCCTGTTTGAGGGGTTGTGCAACCCCAAAGAGAAATTCTGACACCACCATCGTGTTCAGCATCCTCGAAAACGGGGGGGGGGGAGGTAATTTCATTCCGGCTCAAAATATTTACCATTCTTCCGACTCACACACGCCACTACTCTGCTAGTATGATTGGTTATTCAAGTGAATTGTTTTCTTACGGCTGGAGTATTTTTTGTTAAATCAAACTGATACAGTTGGTACACAGTTCAAATGACATTAAACTACTAAATATTACTGATTTGTGCCGACACATATGCAATGGTCGATTCTAAAGAAGCACGTGAAGGAAAGTAATAGAAATTTGTTAGATATCTTTCGAGGAAACATTTTCGATGAGGTAAATTTATTTAAAAAATAGTTTATTAGCTTTTAAAAGATTTAAACCGGTGTGAGTTGTTACATTGACAACGTTCCTATTCCGTGTTCGGATATTTCGGCTATTTATGAAAATGTCGACCTAATTTTGGATAATTTTCAATTGTAGGTGAAGTGGCCGCTGCAGCAAAGCTACGCGAAGATGTACTTACCGAAGAAATGGCTTCTGAGATCGATGATAGCAGTGATAAAAGGCAGGCTTTGAACAAACGCGACTGCGCGTGTCAATCTTCACCACCAATAGAGCAATCATGTCAATGTTGTGAGTGTAAAGACGTCGGACTATTAACAGCTCAGGAGATCGAAACTAATACCGATGAAAGCATGGTGCAAATGTCCAGTAAACCAACCGTACAAACCATACCCGAAGAAGCGGAACCGGCTGACAGTTCTGATACAGATTTATTCGCTGAAGCAACCAGTTTTGGAGCTGGTAAAGTACAAGGTATGCTACAGCTTTAAAGTATCCATATAAAAATGATCCATTTGTCACAACTTTACTTTGGAGGAAACATTGGAAGTATAGTCAATAGAATTAAGGTAAAAAAGTTAGAGTTAAGTGTTGTTTCACCTATAAGAAATAAACCGGATCCAATCGACAGATGAAGAGTGTCAAATATCCCCGGCTTATCTTTCCAGGGTTTTCAGTTATTAAACGAGCTTTTAAATATACAGGAAATTATTCTTTTTAAGAGTAGATATGCCTCGACAAGCTGCTAAAATTTGCTACAGGGGAGGTGAAAGGGAAACTCCAGTGGGCGGTCCTTTAAAAACGATAAAATATTATTTTATGTGTTTATAGTACTATGTAGTAGTAAATAGAAACGAATGACCGCGATTCCACTTACGTATAAGCTCGAAATTAGTTCATGATTGTATATAAATTCTACCTGACAAAGCTCAAAGGTTATGCCGACACCCGACACATCTATCCTATCATTCTAACCTAAATGCGTTTTTAACATATTATTCCTTCAATAAATACAGTATTTATAATTTAGACGGCTAGGTATTATGCTTCCCTAGAATTTTAATTTGTAATATGGAGTATACGAGTATATCTATATTTTTGCATAATGGAAAAGATATTCAATAATTAGTAATCTGCATTAATTAATAATAATCGTCAATAAGGAAATAATAATATTAAATAAAAAGAATAAGAGTTGATGAGGTCCGATAAAAATTATAAACAAAAATTAGTGGTATGCAATATTGCAGCTACGGACACACGTTTCAGAGTTATTGCTCCTCATCAGCGTAGCATGGCATAAATAATATTGTTATATTGTTAAAAGCAAGACAAACAAAGATAGGAAAGCACAGTATATTGTAGGTACTCTATTTTGTACCTTCGTACCTCATGTGCCATATATGAAGAGCAATAACTCCGAAATACGTGTCCGTAGCTGCAGTCTTGTTTGTTATTATAGTACTAATTCTTGTTTATAACTAAATGGAAAACTTAACATTTTAATGTTGTTTAGTTTTCGTATGTGTAAAGCTTTAGCTGTCACATCATTCAACAAATCGAAATTTAAACTCTTGGATCCTCAGGGGATTCCTCAGGACTTCTTGAATTTTTATTTTGTAGTCTCCCTCAAATAATGGTAGTTTACCAATAAACAAAAATTAGCAAAAAATATACACCACGCAAGTTGTTTTATCCAATAAGTGTTATGCGTATAGTATTAGTTATTTATTGGTCTAATTTGTCTATACGCGATATTCTTAGAAACTGTTAAACAGAAAAAAGTTTCAAATAAAATAGGTGTCTCCATCTTTATTTCTTCTCAGCATAGACTTAAAGGGTTTTCCGTTCGTTAACTGATCCTTGCAAATACTCACATTTTATCGACATCATATTGCCACAGTTCATTAATAAATATGTAGTGATGACATAGTAAAATTGAGATCCATTAATGATTTCGTTTTTTGAATTATGGCAAGTTAAACAAAAAAATAATTTTAATTATTATTGTTATACATCCAATATACGCCGAGAATAAGAGAAATGATTCGCAGAAAATCAGTGATAAGTAATTATTTATAAGCATTAAACTATTCAACGGATCATTATGAAATTCACTAGTTGTCTATCGAGAGGTAAACCACCGTCGGCACTCGTTCTCCGAATTTTAGGCAGGCTGTCGGCAGCCATGGCAGTGGCGGTCATATAATTGAAAGCCCCGCAAGTGCGGCTGGTTGGAGTTACGCAGGCGCCGCAGGCAAGGCAGTCTCAGCAGTTTGTGTAATTTCTACAAGTGGTTGACATCTCAGGTACTGTTTTGATAGTATATAGTATAAAATAAGAATTTCTTTACAACCCTAACCTGAAATTTGCAGACGTAAATGTAGCAACCAAATGCCAATTTTTCGAAGTCAGTAACAAGTAAATATATCGAGAATAAATAAAGATTAAGGATAGAGGCAACCTTTTATTTGAAATTTTACTTTCTAGGAGTAGTAGTCTCGATTTGACCAAGGAACTAGTGTTATATACTTAGCACATATCACATATTAGCACATATTATATAAAATAACTTGCCTGGTGTACACTAAGTTTTACGAATTATTATTCATATTTTCTTAAAAAATATATGGATGGGGAGAACTTACAAATTTGCTTTTATAGTAGACAAAAGTTTAATGATAGATGTTTTAAACTAAACCCCGCATCAAAATATCATTAATAACTTTAGACATAGTAGGTTATTTCTCAAAAATATGGATATCTCTGGTTTTACTGGTTAGATTTTAAAAATCCAAAGCATCAATTATTTGTATCAATGAAATTTAATACAGGGTTCAGACTCATATGGAAAACCTGGAGAACCTGGAAAATTCAGGGAATTTAAAAATCTTTTAAAAAACCTGGAAATATCAGGGAATTTTATAAATTGTATAAAAAATCATGGAATTCTGCGTCTCGATATGGAAAATCATAGAGTTCTTAAGAATTTTTACTGATTCAGTTCAATTCAAGAAATTATTTTATGTCAAATAAAAAATTATTTCGCTAAAAAGTGTATGGAAATTAATAATTTTGGTTATTGAAAACCGGGAAAACTCAGGGAATTTTTTCAGATTTGCAAAGTCTGAACCCTGTAATAGTGCATTTTTTTTTAAATACGAATGTCAGAGCGATTCTAAAAATTTGCAAAATTTTGAAAGTAAAAAAGATGACTAAAATTTGTATTCAAAAATGTTTTCTCTACAAATTTTTAAAGCAGAGATAAAAACCTGCAACTTGAGTCTTAGAACGTCTACATTGGTGCGCGATCTCAACAAAAAAATATTTTCAACATCGGTCCACATCACCTTCTGGACAATACATTTAGCTCTGATTTGTTAAATTTTCACGAAGTTGCTTTTTTCTGGAAAATATTTTCGGGTTTAAAGGAGTAAGTTGGTTTCTCTGTTTCTTTTTACATTTTGAGCCTAGATTTCATTATTTTGACAGATCGATAGATAACTTTACTGCCGACAGTTTTTATCCCAAACATTTCTTTCTATTTTTCCCAGAAATAAAAGTTATTATGAAAAAAATCCTGTTACTTGGTCTAATGCAACAAACTGATGCGTGTGACTTGATGAGAAAATGGGAAAATGTGCGCTTTACTTTTTTGTTTCTAACTCCTTTCATTGCAAATCGCATCGCCCCTTATAATTCTATATTCATGTGTTTACGACAAGAACACATCTTTAAAATTTAGTATCAATTGTATTGTCCAATAAATGTTTTCAAATATACCAGCATACCACCATTTTATAAAGAAGAATTGAAACACAATTACACATTATTGTTAGTGCATGGGTGGCTACATATAACTAGTTACTATATTGTTATAATTCCGTACTTGTAGTATAATCAAAGAGTAGAGTACCTGTTAAGTATAATAGTAAATTAATGGAATTTGGTATTTTATTGGGCGTCCCGTGTTATTAGAAATGATTTGGTTTAATTTCTTATTTCGTTCCCTCGTTATATTTTCTCATTCATAAAATAATTCTGGGTGAAGGGCGGAGCTTAAACAATAATAAATCCAGAGGGAGCTCGTATCAGTGTAACATTTGTTGCAAAATGTGCCTTTGCACGGTTCCGTGCTATACATGTTTTTGCAAAAAGCATTATGTTTTTTGGAAAAATAAAAATAGTACGATACACAGAAAACATGAATGAAGGTTTGTATCGAGTCCTTTTTCTCATATTTTGATTCTAAATATTTTTAAAAAAATCAGCAATTTGCTGCTAATTAAAACAAATCTTATTAATTAATACCATTTTTTCTCAAAATATTAAAAAGATACAAACCTAGATTGATATGTTTTCTTCTATTTTTCGCCTGTACAAATTTCGTAACTGCAATGGTCTAATTATAATTTGTCGCGGACGGGGCGGCGTTTGAGAGTAATTTATTTCTGATTTTTAGACGGCATACCCACTCTTAATGTTTCAAAAAGTTTTATTAAAACTCTACACGTGTTTCGGCTTATTAGGCCTTTATCAAGAATACAAGATATTACTAAATTTAAAATGTGTTCCTTACTTATTTATACCTAATGGAAAGATATAAATTATGCAAAGCTTTTAATCTATTTATTATATGCAAAATAGCTATATAACTCCTATCCTATGTAAATATACTACAAATAGGTTCTTAATGTTAAATTATTTTTTCTAGAATATTATGACTCATAAATTTAATAATGTTTGATCATTAGTTACATTTTTATGCTTTTTGACAGCTTTCATGATCTCAAATTGTTCTAGTAAATCTAACTTCTTTCCTTTATTATCTATACGGAGTAATTCGACTTCATTAAAATTAACAAAATGATTATTTTCTATACAGTGTGTTGACATACCAGTTCTTTGTGGAGTATCAGCATAAAATTCTTTAAGTAACTTTTTCTTTTGTTTATTTTTTATTATTTTATCTATGAGGTTTTCACTATAACCGTTGTTTCTAGCGACTTCTTTAATGGTGTTTACTTCTTTCATAAAATTATTCTTATTTAAAGGGAAGGTTAGGAGACGGTGGATATATAAATGGAAATATGCCACTTTTATTTGTGATGATTGCTTAGAGTTTTTGTGAATGACTGTGTCTGTGTAAGTTGGTTTACTGTAAATGTCAAACTCTAAGCTATTGTTTCTATTTTTTAAGTTAACGTCCAAGAAATTTAAACCTTCCTCATTTTCTATTTCTAGAGTGAATTGAATTTTATCGTGAAATGAATTCAGAAGATTTAAGAATTTATTAAGTTGTCTTTCTGTACCTTGCCAAAGACAAAACACGTCATCCACATATCTGGTCCAGAAAAATACATTATTTATTAGGTTATTTTCGCAGTTAAACAAATTATTTTCAAAGTCTGACATAAATATTTCAGCTAATAACGGTGATATGGGGGAACCCATAGGTACCTAATCCGTCTGTTAATTTATAAATTTCATTGTTAAATTGAAAGTAGTTTTGACTCGTATAGGTTTTTACTATGATGTTTAATTGATTTTTTAATTCTGAGTCAATATCAGATTGATTAATAAGTGTTTCTATTATTTCAAATAATGGTTGTAATGGTATGGACGTGAAGAGGCTTTTAACATCAAAGGATACTAATTTTGCGTTGTTCGGAATTTTGAGATTTTTGGTTTTTTCTATAAATTGGAAGGAATTTTTAATGGCATATTTTGATTCAAATTTTGTCAGAGTGGGTAATAAGTTGTTTAATTCTTTACACAATTTATAAGATAGAGCATTTACATAAGATACTGCAGGTCTGATAGGAATATCCTCTTTATGAATTTTAGGACATCACAAATAAAAATGGCATATTTCCATTCATATATCCACCGTCTGCTAACCTTCCCTTTAAATAAAAATAACTTTATGAAAGAAGTAAACACCATTAAAGAAATCGCTAGAAACAACGGTTATAGTGAAAACCTCATAGATAAATTAATAAAAAATAAACAAAAGAAAATGTTACTTAAAGAATTTTATGCTGATACTCCACAAAGAACTGACATATATAAATGTATTAATTATAGGCCTAAGATTAGCAATAAAATTAGTCATAAACTTAAAAAACTAGGATGTAAAACTATCTCTGTTAATAAAAATAATCTAGGGAAAATATTAGTTAATAATAAAGATACAAGAGATTTATTAGAAAAAACAGGTGTATATCAATAAAATGCAATGACTGCGATGCTATATATATCGGTCAAACTGGTCGTAAATTAAAAAATTGTTTCGCTGAGCATAAAAAATCAATAATGAATGGTATACATAGCACCGGTACAACACACTGTATAGAAAATAATCATTTTGTTAATTTTAATGAAGTCGAATTACTCCATATAGAAAATAAAGGAAAGAAGTTAGATTTACTAGAACAATTTGAGATCATGAAAGCTGTCAAAAAGCATAAAAATGTAACTAATGATCAATCATTATTTATGGGTCATAATATTCTAGAAAAAATAATTTAACATTAAGAACCTATTTGTAGTATATTTACATAGGATAGGAGTTATATAGCTATTTTGCATATAATAAATAGATTAAAAGCTTTGCATACTTTATACCTTTCCATTAGGTATAAATAAGTAAGGAACACATTTTAAATTTAGTAATATCTTGTACTCTTGGATACAGGCCTAATAAGCAGAAACACGTGTAGAGTTTTAATAAAACTTTTTCAAACATTAAAAAGCATAATTTCCTGTATATTTAAATTACTGAAGAATATTTCACAAGGAACCAACCGTAAAATCAACCCAATGTATTAAACGAGCACTTTTATTCGGTATAACTCGGAAATGGTGCACCTTAGGGTATGGGTACCAATATACCTTTTTTGTTCCCAAGATATTTTTTTTAAATTTATTTAATTGCCTTATTTATTTTTTACGTCCTGGCGAAGATTAGCTAATGCTACTCTACCACTTAACCAGGACATTTCTTTAATAACTGAAAAGTCCTGGAAGATACGCCGGGAATATTTGAGATCCTTTATCTGGGAACCCTCCCATGTTAGAGCCGGTTTGGTCCTTATAGGTGAAACAACATGTTCAATCCTTAATTCTATTGGACTATACCTTTTTTGTGTATTTTGAGCGAATTATAGATTCTCCTTGTAGTAGTCGGGAATCTAGTACCTCAAAAGAAGCACTTATAATGTCGAACTGACGAATCGAAGACATAGTTTTGAAAAAGTATGTACATCATCTAGAATGACCTTGCGCATTTAAATATGGAGGGTCCATTGTGTCCGCGATTGCAAAAAACATTTTAAAAAAATTACGACCTTAAGAGCGAGCAAGGCGGTAAGATCAGGGGGGAACAAGGGTTAAAGCGCCAAGTGAAGAGAGATCTCCTCAATAAATCAATTCTTGCAAAGATATTCTTCAACGGTCCTAAAGTATATATTTATGTACAACTTACACCTATTTTCTGTTTAATAACATCACCCAATTTCCCAAAAACAGTTTATTGTTAATCATAATCTTAATGCAATGTCGATTAAAGGTATACAAAAACGAAAACCAGATTCTTATGTAAAACTTTCTGCTGGATCAGAATTTCGAGTTCGCCAGTTAATTCGGAATTGCGAAACTGGAGAAAGAAACATATTTTTGTCAAAACTCGGAAAAGCATGAAAATGTATATTTTCTTATTTCTCACTCAGTACCTCGAGCCTTGCGAGAGATATTCATATCAACTTTTATAAACATATTCCTCTGATATTGTTCTTGATTGATATATGAAGCAAAACTGTTTTACCGTGATAACTTTTTTATAACAAATATATAAACTATTACCTGTTATGCAAAAATACGAAAATGCATTGTAAAATAGTAGGCGAGAAACTTTTTTATTATTAAATATTGAAAGGTAGTATAACGACAAAAAGTGAAGTTCAAAGGTCAAGGAAGTTTTTGGAAACTATGTTTCTTTTTGTTGCTGTTTAGTTTATAGTAGAGGCAATGAAGGCAAAATGTTGTAAAAACCTCGCAAAAATTAATAAAAGAATCATCTCTGGGATTTAAGTACTTAATAACCTGTAGAATGGAATGATGCATTCTTTGCACTTCCAAGTTTCGGGAAAATTTAAAAAAATTTGGAAAAACTTTTTGATTTTCGTTTTTTTTGCTCTAACGGCTAAAATAATAAAAATAGAGAAAAAAGTTTTGAACAAAATTTGTAGCTCGTCTCTTTCTCTACAAAATAGGTCTTTACAAATTTTTGTCTTACTTAAGCCGTTTAGGAGAAAAATCCAGTTTTCCACTTATAGTTTTGAGCCGCTCCGAAATGCGCGGAAAATGAGAATTCTCTGGGAGTTTCGTACGACTGGACATATCGATCGATAATTATTACTATTCAGAGCCGCTAAAAAATGAAAACAACGTGAAATGTAGAGAAAAGTCTCAGCTTTAATGTGGAACTAATCACAAAATGCATACAAATTTTTATCATAGCGAAAAAAGTGTTAAAAGATGGCTTAGTAAACTTAATACAGTTGATTTATTCACATCCTTGATTGAGTTTTATGCATCCTGCCTATTTCTCCCGTAACAATGGGTGCTTTTTCACTGCATGGATTCGATTCCACGCACTTTAATATATATTTCATGAAAGTTTCATTGAAGAATGTTAAGAAACAAATAAGTTGTATATGTTTTACTGTATAATTGTGCATTTTCTGAAAGTGTATGAATAATGTAGACAAATTCAAAAAGTACTGCGCGCATTTAAAAAACTCTTAAAGTCATTCGAAAGAATATGTTTTATTGTACTTATAATCCGAAAATTAAGATTGTGCTATTATTATGACCTAAGATATAGCGAATTGAACTCCAAAATTTGGAGGTGATGAGAAATATACCCTCTACTTTGATCGCAAGGCATATTTTTCCAACAAAAGTAATTGCAATAAAATGTTAATTGGATTAATATATCAGTATATAAGAATATACAAGCAAAATGAATTATCATTCTAACGACTCCCGGCAAAGATATGAATAAATCTGTGGATGAACTGTACAAAGTTCACGAAGCCATCTTCTGACACTTTCTCTCTTTGATAAATTTTTTTATGAATTTTGTGATTAGTTCCACATTAAAGCTGAAACTTTTCTCTACATTTTATGTTCTTTTCATTTTTTTAGGGGCTCTGAATAGTAAGAATTATCAAACGATGAGCCCGGTCGTACGAAACTCCTGGAGAATTCTCATTTTTCGCGCATTTCGAAGCGGCTTAAAACTATAAGTGGGGAACTCGATTTATCTTCTAGACGGCTTAAGTAAGACAAAAATTTGTAGACATTTTTTGTAGAGAAAAAGACGAGCTACAACTCTTGTTGGGAACTTCTTTTTCTACTTTCATTATTTTGGCAGCTACAGCAAAAAAACAGAAAATCAAAAAGTTTTTCCAAATTTCTTTGAATTTTCCCGGAACTTGGAAGTGAAAAGAATGCATCATCACATTCTCCAGGTTAGTATCTACTGAAATCCCAGAGATGATCCTTTTATTAATTTTTGTTACCCTAAATTGTTAATTTGCCTGTACTATTAGTCGCAAATGAATTGCTAAAATTCGGCGCGCCCGCAACACGGAGAGTAGTGAAAGAATGAAAGAACTGTCCACCTTCCTCCACTTTTTAGAACCCCCCACCACTTTTCATAACATCACATACCTACTTAAAAAATAAATAAATTTAGATTAAATGTTGGGGGCTATAAATTAAAACATTGACGTTAAATAAAAGAGATTTACATGCATTTTTAAAATTGTGCATTCTTCTGCTTTCCTGTTCATTATCAATACCGCTGTATATTTTGCAAATTTGATAACTAAATGATCTTTTGAACAACTGTGTACGATGCATTGGAGGAGTTAGAAGGCCCTTAAACCTGATATTGAAGTTATGTACGTCTGTTCTAAATTTAATTTTTCTATAGAGATATGTCGGAGATTTGTTCAATATTAACGCATGAAGCAAACACGCAGCATGATTAATTGATTAATCCGTCTATTTTGCATATTGTCTAAATGTTATTTGTGGCATTATCTTAATTTTTTTTCCTGCTTCAATTCTTTGGGACTTTCTGCCACATGCATGTTTACTTTTTTTTAAGCGGTGCTCGGGAATCTACAAAATATCACAATTAATCAGTATGTTACTGGTAAATAACCTCTACGCCTGTGACTTTTACGTCAAAGGATCAGTTAGAGGTTGCTTTTTTTAAATAAAGAATACAAATAAGTATAAAAACTTGAAATTAAATATTTCGCCGACGTTTCAGAAATCTAATCTGTTTCCTTTTGCAAGGCTTTTTTTGAAAAATCTCTTTTGCTGTGTATGATAAATACACAGCTCTAAGAATGTTTGTTATATTCAATATCCATAGATACTTACTATTTGCATAGAACTGTTGATATAGTTGACAGTTTTGTGAAGTTCTTCTTTTAACATTGGCAACCAAGTTGTACAGACATCTAGGGAACAATTCGACACGCATCCATCCTCATTGAATAATATTATCGCGGATTCTTTAATTTTTCTTTTTTTGCTATCTGCCTCTTTTGTTAAAATTTTTGCCGAGTCCCAGTTTATTCTATGTCCGTTCTCTCAAGCGTGTTCGCAGATTTTGGACCTCTGAATTTCATTTTTTCTGATATAATTTTGACGTTCGCCCAATCTTACACCCGCGTAGTGGTTCTCAATAGTTGTCTATCATAATATTAAAGACATTGACCCAGATCAGTTTTTTCAAAGTGCCCCTAGAGGGAAAAGTCATAAAGGTTTTTTGTTTGTCTAGTCGGTCCCCATTACCAGTTTTTTTAATGATATGAAACTGATTACACCCTGTATAAATGCATACTTCTATGATAGGCGAGTCTATCTGGGGTAAAAAAATGGTGATTTCATAAATTTTGTATACCATTTGAGTTAGCAACGGATTCTTATAGGAACAATTCCACTGAACAAGATTTCTTATGAAAAATTTTCCTAAACCGCGAGCTTCATGGTCAAATAGTTGTTTAAACATTTTTTTTCCGTTTTATTTAATAAAATAAAAACGGTTTGACGGATCCGAAAAAAATTAGATTCAATCGAAGGATATCTTCAATATGCGTCGTTTGGCGCCAGGCACAACTCATTTTGTCAACCCGTTCATTTGTTATAGCCAAAATAAATGTCTTTTTTTTTTTTTTTTTTTTCCTTATGGGTTGCGGTACCAGATCCCCGCTGTACTGAAGCTTAAGCTTATTGTACCCCATAGTCTCATTACCCCATTAATCCCGTTCCTCTCCAGAAGGAGAGTGTACGATCAATGGGAAATCTGGCTATTTCTTCCGGGGTCACGGTTGGCCCTCCGAAGAAAATAAATGTCTTAATTAACAAATTGATTACTCCGAAACTAATGAGGTCAGGATATTGTTTTTTTAAAAAAACATGCCTTTTTATACCAAGAATATACCAAATTTCCTTGCACGATATCTTCAATACTTTTTGATTGTGTAAACAATTGGTAAAATTTGTTAATTAGCAAACAACTTTTTTTTCAAAACTTTGATCGACTTCAAACCAACTGTAAACGATATATATTGATGTCGGACATAACCCCCATAGAAGTCTGCACGAATGCAACTTTTTGCTTTTGTTTACTTAAAGTTTAAATTAATTTTGCAAATTAACAAATGGAATATCTCTGCTCTGGGTAACCGTATCGAAATGGGGTTTTGTGCACATGAAAGTGAATGGAAAAAGGAAAATTTTGAGACCAGAAAGAACTTGATCGGATAACCAGAACCAGAAATAAAAGTGATATTGCGTGAGAGGCTCTAATTTGTTTATTAACAACTTTTTAGACAGGAGGTTCGGTGCAAATGAAAGCTAATAAGTTTTTCCATCAATCACAAAAAGTTCTACAAAAAATATTCAATCCCTGAAGAGATAAACGCGTTTTTGACCGTTAAAAAAATCTCTCCCACAACGTGAAAATAGTAAGATTTGAGGCGCAATAGGGTGGCGGGTTCGATCCTCGGTGTGGGCAAATTTTTGTTGTTGTCAAATTCACTTTTTTTCGTGCAATAAAATATTTCCTATAATATAATTTTTAAATTGTAAAAAACGCTATAAATAATTATTTATTCTTGAGAACTTCATTAAATCCGTAACTCTCGAGCCAATGCTGTGCATGTGCCTTGTATGCTCTAGATAGCCGAAATCATGGAACTGTGGAAGGGCATGGGCTCTTTTGTGAGGGGGGGGGGGAGTTACAACACAGTGGTCCTTGACCGCGATGCGTGCAGCTGTTCGTTCTTTCCGTGGATTTTTTTGCTACGTACAGACGTTTATTTCGAGATACAGTGTTTTTTTCACTTGTTCATGCAGAATTTCCGAAATTTTTTTTTCGGTTATATTTGATCAAAGATTTTGGTACACTTCAAAATGCCATTAAAAATTATTTCCAAAATAGGTATATTATTCATTATAAGCAAAAAGTGAAAAAAGAATTTGTTTCGTTTTTATTTTTGGTGTTCTTTCGACAGGCACTCCCTCAAATAAAGTAAAACAAGCCTTCTCTTTCACAAAAAGTAGTGAAAAAAAAAACAAAAACGACCGACAAACCCTCGTTGGATACGAACAATCATGTTTGTTGCAAGATAGCCATTTATTTAATGAAAATTGCAAAAAAAAAATCATTTACGATGTTTTTAAAAATTTCTCAGAAAGTAAAAACATTTATTAACATAAAAAATACTTGGTTACATGAAAAAAAAGCAGACGAAAAAAAAAAAATTGCGTACACCGAAGATCGAACCCGCCACCCTATTGCGCGTCAAATCTTACTATTTTCACGTTGCGGGAGAGATTTTTTTAAGGGTCAAAAACGCGTATAACTCTCCAGGGATCGAATATTTTCTGTATAACTTTTTGTCGTTGATGGAAAAACTTGTTAGCTTTCATGTGCACCAAACCCCGTGTCCAAAAAGTTGTTAATAAACAAATTACAGCCTCTCGCGCAGTATCACTTTTATTTCCGGTTCCGGTTATCCGATCAAGTTCTTTCTGGTCTTAAAATTTTCCTTTTTCCAAGCACTTTCATATGCACAAAATCCCATTTCGATACGTTTACCCAGAGCCGAGATATTCCATTTGTTAATTTGTAAAATTAATTTAAACTTTAAATAAACAATAGCAAAAAATTGCATTCGTGCAGACTTCTATGGGGGTTATGCCCAACATCAATCGTTTGCAGTTGGTTTGAAGTAGATCAAACTTTCGAAAAAAAAGTCATTTGCTAATTAACAAATTATACCAATTGTTTAAACAATCAATAAGTATTGAAGATTTCGGACCAAAAAAATATGGTATATTCTTTGATACAGAAGTCATGTCTTTCGAAAAAAAGCAATATCCTGACCTCATTAGTTTAGAAGTAATCAATTTGGTAATTAAGAAACTTATTTTGGCTATAACAAATTAACGGGTTGACAAAATGCGTTGTGCCTAGCGCCAAACGACGTGTATTGAAAATATCTTTCGATTGAATCAAATTTTTTTCGGATTCGTCAAACAGTTTTCATTTTATTAAACAAAAACAAACAAAAAAATGTAAAACAATTATTTGACCATGAAGCTCGCTGTTTAGTAGGAACATTTTTCATAAGAAAATCTTGTTCAACGGAATTTTTCCTATAAGAATCCGTGGCTAATTCAAATGGTATAGAAAATTTTTGGGAACAATCCCATGCAGACTCGCCACGATGAAAAATATGCCGAAAAGAATGCAGCAATTTTTAGTGAAATAATTAATTAATAACAAAATGCATGGGATTTTGCCAGGGAACTGTCACAGCTTACCTACTTAGGGAAATCTCTTCACTTGAGGCAACGCTCCCTCTTAAATAGGTTCCACGTGGAAAAATTCTGTTTTGATTTAATAATTTGGAAGTCGCTACTTTATTTTTTCTCAATTTTTGGGCTGTCTCGTCCATCTTAAAGGCATAGTACAATTGAATTTTGCTGACTAATTTATTTACCTTAGGTACAATCGATGAAGTGAGCACAATAAATGAGGGAGAAGGCGATACGGTCAGCGGTCAAGGTATGTTGATATTGATTTTGTTGATTGTGTATTAATTATTTCAATTGAACAGACGAAGCATCAAAGCAACGATCAGAAACTGAAAGCGACGGTCAGCGATCAGAAGTTGAAGGTGACGGTCCACATACGAGTGTGGACAATGAGGCATATTCAACCGCATGCACAGCCCTTTGTGCAACTCTAATAGATAAGGAGGGAGCAACGGAAATTTCTGAAATAACCACCCAAGAAATAGGTGCCTGCTCTACACCTGAAACAACCGGCTCTCTACGCGACACACCTACCGATGCTCAACAGAACGGCTGTAATTGTAACGAGGCCTTAGGTATAGACGGAGGGCAGCAAACTCTTACGGATGAATCCATACAATGTACTTGTTTTACTGAAGATGACGAAGCTAAATCAAAGTCGAAGATTTCAACTACAGAAACCGAAGCAAAAAAATCAACATCGAAAATATCTGCTGCAGAATTCGAGGAAGAAACAAAATCGAAAATATCGGCTGCAGAATCAGAAAAAACAACATCGACAATAACGGCTGCAGAATCAGAAAAAACAACATCGAAAATATCGGCTGCAGAATCAGAAAAAACAAAATCGAAAATATCGGCTGCAGAATCAGAAAAAACAACATCGACAATAACGGCTGCAGAATCAGAAAAAACAACATCGACAATAACGGCTGCAGAATCCGAAGAAAAAACAAAATCGAAAGTATCGGCTGAAGTTCCAGAATCGAAACTCCCATCCGATTCCTCAGATACTAAAAAACCCAGAAAGAAGAGGTCTTCGAAGCTGGAAAGCATGCAGTGCCTATGCGAAGGCATTTGCCAATGCGTTATATGTTCGCCAGAGGTAATTGCAAAAAGGACGGCGATGACAGGAAGCCCTGTACCTCTAAGAGGGCAAACGGCCAAACTGTGCTGTTGCGTACCACCTCATCCAGAAATCCAACCATGTCAAACCACACGTATGCAACCTGGAATGCAGCCGGTGCAACTCGGGGTGCCGCCCATGCAACCCGGAATGCCGCCGATGCAGCAAATATATGTACATCCGCCTCAAGCACAACCGCAGCCGTGTCCAGCCCCCTGCGGACAGCCAACGCAACCAGTATACATGCCTCCTCAGATGCCAACATATCCAAATCAACATCCGATGGGCTGCGCATGTCCGACATGCGCATGCACGTGTACACCGTACAGACCACCGACTACCGAGGCATTCTTAAGAAGCACAGACCTCACCCAACGACCGTTATCGAGGGGCAGACAACGCATCAGCATAGACGACGTTTTCAATCGCTTAGAGAGCGAAGCTGCAAGCAGAGCACCTTGTGAGGCGGGACAGGCATCTAAATATAAAAAAGAATCTAAATGCCGGTCATCATGTCAGACTGATCCAGCTCCTAAATACATACCTGGCCGCCACCCATCGAATTGCGAATGCGTCGACTGTCTGTGCATGCCTAAAATCAAAAGAATCGCCGAAACGAAGGAATATCCAATCGTTAATGATAAGAAGCAAATCTATCAGGTTCACACTATGAAATGTCTGTGCACGAATGTCCATAAATATTCCAAGATTCCCATAGCCACTAATTCGATGACAGGACCACCCAAAGTTCGAAGTTCCGTCCCCTGTAATTGCCAAAATTGTATTTGTAACCCGTGTGCTGATCCTACTCGAAATGTTAATAAGGCAAGCGAAGGTGGTCATAGACCAGCTGATATATGCGTTTGTCTCAACTGCAAGTGCGATTCTTGCCTGCACAAGAAAAAACAGAAAGACGAAGAAGAGAAACCGCCAAGCAAGAAAATGAACTGCTGCTGTAAAGGTGAATGTACCTGTGAGCCTTGCCCTGTCGCGGTTCTTCTCATACAAAAATCCACTTCCACCACGTCCCACCCTCCAGATTGCGACTGCATTGAATGCGTTTGTCCGCAAACGATGTCTAAACTACGTACAGCTGATCTACATGGAAAGAAATTGGATCAAGGACAGGGAGAGGCCCCGAGACCTACAGCAACAACTCCATCGGACCACCCTCCAGGCTGCGACTGTATAGAATGCGTCTGTCCGCAATCGCTGTCCAGGCTAGGTGCAGCCGCTCTAGATAGAAAGAAATTGGATCAAGGACCGGGAGGGACCCCGACACCTAAAGCAACAACTCCATCATCGGACCATCCTCCAGGCTGCGACTGTATAGAATGCGTCTGTCCGCAATCGCTGTCCAGGCTAGGTGCAGCCGCTCTAGATAGAAAGAAATTGGATCAAGGACAGGGAGAGACCCCGACACCTAAAGCAACAACTCCACCATCGGACCATCCTCCAGGCTGCGACTGTATAGAATGCGTCTGTCCGCAATCGCTGTCCAGGCTAGGTGCAGCCGCTCTAGATAGAAAGAAATTGGATCAAGGACCGGGAGGGACCCCGACACCTAAAGCAACAACTCCATCATCGGACCATCCTCCAGGCTGCGACTGTATAGAATGCGTCTGTCCGCAATCGCTGTCCAGGCTAGGTGCAGCTGCTCTTGATAGAAAGAAATTGGATCAAAGACAGGGAGGGATTCCGACAGCACATCCTCCAGGTTGTACCTGTCCGGTTTGCAAGTGTCCCGGTTTAGATGCAGCTGTGGCCACGACCACCGCCGCCACCACCGCCACCGCCGCCACCGGAGCCATGGCGCCACATCCACCGGATTGCAATTGTGTGGAGTGTGAGTGTCCTGGCTTACGTAGTGTTGCGACGACGACGTCCGCCCCCGGCGGCTTGCCACCTATACCGGAAGGGGATTCTGCGATTGCTACCTGTGATTGTGAGGATTGTCAGTGCAATCCGTGTGTCGATCCCAAAAAAAGAAAACCAGATCAACCAGCAACTGTGACGCCTTGCGATTGTGTTGAGTGTCTGTGTGATCCGTGTGCCGACCCTAATAGAAAACCAGGCTCTCAGGGACCTGGACGTAAACCTGTTAGTCCGGGGGATGTTAGAGCTCCAGTGGATGCTGGAACTCATCCTCCTGATTGCGATTGCGCAGAATGTGTGAAATGTGTTGTTGCCGAGTCTGAAACCCAAACACCAGCTCCAAGCGCACACCCAGAAGATTGTATTTGCGAAGTGTGCGTATGCACACCTAAAATACCACAAACCCAATCCACCGGTGTTGGTCAAAGCGAGGATAGGGAAACACACTCGCCCGACTGTATTTGCGAGCAATGTCTTTGTACACCAGACGATGGGCCGATTCGAACACAGATTTCCACGAAAGAAACTGGTAGTGAAGCGGCAGAACATGGTGAGGGTTGCACCTGCGAAGAATGTGTGTGCGTGGACTGTTTAGATAAAAAGAGACAAGAGGCAGGTGGAACACAGACTTCCACGAAAAAAATTAGTGGTGCAGTGGCAGAACATGGTGAGGGAAAGAGACGAGAGGCAGGTGGAACACAGACTTCCACGAAAAAAATTAGTGGTGCAGTGGCAGAACATGGTGAGGGTTGCACCTGTGCAGAATGTGTGTGCGTGGACTGTTTAGATAAAAAGGGACAAGAGGCAGATGGAGCAGGCGCCGAGGCACCTGATATACTTAAAAGTCAAGCAGCACCAGCAGCCAAGGACGAGACCTGTTCCTCTGCAACATGTGATTGTGCTACCCAAACTGACAAACCATCCATTCGCCCACTAACTGAAACAGGAGCAGGTGAAGCAAAGGCTGAGGCGTTAACCAAATCGGTGGCGCAGCAGGCTACCGAAGGAAGAGGTGACGGAGTAAGACAACAGCCTGCTCTTCGTACAGATTCAACTTCCCCACCTCTAGCCTCGGAAACAGTGAGACACAAAGAATGTCCGATGTGTGCATGCCAAGATGCCGCAGATGCGGCAGGAGCGGGAGGGGGAGGAGGTAAAATGGTAGATAGACGTGCTGGGAATAATGACATTGATAATAAAGGGTTGCAAGTTGGAGCGCAAAGTCGAGCAATAGAAAGTGGAGGGAGTGAACATGTCGTTGGATGCGCGTGTCCAGACTGCTGCGTATGTTTAGACGAAGTATATCTTCCAGACGTTAGTAAGTTAGATGATTACCAGTTACAGAAACAAATTCAAAGCGATGAACAAGAGAATTGCGAATGTCGACAACAAATGGACGAGATAAGGAGAGCGTTAAATAAAATTAAATGTGCTTGTAACGAAGCTGAAATAAAGGCAACTAAAAACGCACAAGGCAAGCCTTTCGTCAAGCAGGCATCCTCCTTTGGGCAGACCATGTCGGGGTTAAAGTTGGCGTTAACAAACCTGCAAGAAAAATGCAAAGCTAAAGATAGGATGATCGACGTAATGACTGGCGAACTTAAATTACGTACCAGCAGTAACACTCTCGCGAAAGTATTGAACAGTAACTATTCGGAAGAGCCCCCCGACTATGATAAAGCGGCCGACGTACAGTCTCCACCACCGCATCAGTTGTCTACTAATGTGTTGTATTCGGTAACCGAGGAACAGGAAATAACGGTCACTCGAGTGCGTAGAAACAGTGATGAGAGGTCGGGTAGGCATAGAAAGAGATCGAAAGGTTGTAAATGCGGAAAGTCGTACAAAGATAAAGACACAACTAATAACGTGGACTTGAGCGGTTTTGAAATCATAGATATTCGAAGGATTACACAGGACAGCATAATCATCAAATGGAAACCGCCCAAGAACAACGCCATCACTGGCTACGATATTTTTGTGAATGGTGTCAATAAGTCCAGAGTAATGAGTGGTGGACGAACTAGTGCCATGATTCATTCTTTGGATCTTTCAGCAACCGTACAGATAACCATATACGCTGTGACAAAATGTGGAAGATGTGAACCACCCGCAATTGCTATATACGAAATTAATTAATTTTTGATGTGATGCGCCTAACTTATATTTTTGACATGATTGTGATTCAATAAAGAAACAATTTTTTCCTCTGTTTTGCTTTATTTTGAGGCGGTGTCCACTTAAAACTCTATCTGTTCGAATAAAACATGATCAAATCAACATTATTAGTAGTACAAGAATAGTGTGCCAGTATATTTCTTAATGCTATTGTCAAGAGTGCAAAAAATACGCAACTTCTTATACAGATTCAGTAAATTTGGTTTTAGGTACGTACACTTGTTTCTGCGCAGATAAACCACGCCTTGTCGTAGAACAAGGCAGGACATTGGTTTAAGACAATAGCGCCATCGCTTGACCGCGACCATTCTGTTTTTAATAGCGTAGCTGTTTAGACGAGTGGGAATAAAATAAATTAATCTCAATTTCGTTATTGTGCCGTGTGTTTATACAACTGCAGAAAAAGTGCAAATTGTGAAGTGGTACTTCGGGGGCCATTCCACTGATGACACAATAAATTTATTTACTGTGGCATATCAAGACAGACCAATCCCCTCAGCTAGCATAATTTCATACATTATTAAAAAAATTGAGAATTTCGGGTTTGTGGTGAATTATTGTAAAAAATGCTGTCAACCCGAACCCCGTCATCAACAAATGAGCGAAGAACGTGAAATTCGCGAAACTAATGTTTGTGCACTTGTTGAAACTAGTGAACCTTGTTCTAGCCGACAAATTGCTGATGAAGTTGACATGAAGGAAAGACTGTAAGAAATATTTTGAAAAGAAATGGGTACAGTTGTTTTAAAGTTCAAACAACGCAAGAAATATTTCCCGAGGATAATTTCAAACGGATTGAATTTTGTGAAATCATGATAAATAAAGTGAATGAGAATGAAAACTTCTTAAAGAATATATTGTTTACAGATGAATCGTCCTTTTCATTACACAGGAAACACAATCCATCCGTAGTACGATATTGGTCTCGAACAAATAAACATTTGAGTGTTGCTGTGCGAACTCAGTATCCTCAAAAGTTGAACGTTTGGACGGAAATTTTAGACAATCATGTTATAGGCCCACTGCTAATCGATGGCAATTTAAATGGCAATAAATATTTAGAGCTTTTACAAAACCAAATAATTCCTGCAGTTCAAAATCTTCCTGTCAACTTTGACGACATTTGGTTTCAACAAGACGGCTGCCCAAGTCACAATACTTTACCTGTTATTAATTTTCCGGAAAGAACATTTCCCAATCGCTTAATAGCTACGAGGGGAATGATAAAATGGCCCCCCAGGTCACCATGATTTCTTTCTGTGGGACTTTTTAAAGGAAATCGCGTACAAACATGCGTTTGAACGAGCCAATAATTTAGTTGAATTACGGGAAAAACTTATCCAACTTTGTGCAAGCATTACTCCAAATCAACTCAATGATATGAGAGGTTCATTGTATAATCGGTTTGGTTATTGTTTGGCACAAGAAGGTGGTTTGTTTGAATCCTTACTTCATTAATTTATTGTTTGATAATTATTAGTTGATTTTAGTTTCGTAGGGTTATTTAATTTTATTTTAATGTTCTATTTTCATTTCGGTTTTAATAAGAATTATTATTTTATTGCCAGAGCATTTACAGCTAAAAAAGAAACTGCAGAAATGCTTTCAATAGAAGAAATTATTTGTCAAAAATGTGACAAATAACTTCTTCGCTTTTGACGAAGAGATGTTGTCTCGTTTCGTATTAGAAATTATTACCTACGTCCGCACCCATCCTTAGTTCATGCCGTGCTAAATTCAATTCATTCTGCTTTCACGATTTATGGAACTAGCGGGGCGTGGTCAATTACATCGTTATTCCTATATCCTAAACTGCATTTTCCGAATCTGTATACTGGTAACACGCTATAAGCCACTATGTACGGAATTGAAGCTAGAGAAGGAGATAGTTTTCTATCTCTGCGGGGAACTTGGGACCCAACGCGCACGCTCTGACGACACGATCTGATGAAGGAGTAAGGCCCGGATGTACCATCTTGTTGAACTTTGGTTCACTGCTGAACAGAGATCAAGTAATGAATTTAAGTTGTACCATTAAGGTTCAAGCGTTCTATAGTGGATCAAGAACAATTTAGTTGAACGGTCCTTTTGGTTGGTTCAAGGAAAGTTCAAGTAGTTCAAGCACATACATAACCTAACTTAATCTAAATTAAATTGTTATTTGCCGAGATTTCAAATATCCGAATGTTTGCATAGGGCGCGTGGAAAATCTGACAGCTAACAAGAGTGGAGGGGATATAACCTCAATGTTCCAAGTTAATTATCGTGAAATTCGCTGTTTTCGTTTGCTTTTTTAACTTTCTTGTGCTATCAGCTATGGAAATAAATATTTTTAAGTTTAATTTTCATTATATATAGACAATTACGTGTTTTGTATAATAATATTTCGTTTGATTTGGTGAGATGTGCATGGTTTACCTATGTGTTTTTAGTTATTTTCTTCGTATTTAAACAACGTATGGGATTGATCTTATTGTTATATATAAAGCATATTTAGATTATTTAAAATTTAAATGCAGTTAATTATTCTGTTACCAGTTTTATTTGTCGTTCTATTAAATTTCACAGTTTTTTTCGCTGCCATGTCAAACAAACTTATAACGTTATAGTTGGATATAAACAAATGGTAAATAACATAGACAAAGAAAATTTTTCAGTTCTCTATGGTAATTAATAAGTTGTATAAATAAAGTATGGTTAATAACGGTGGAATCTTCTTCTTCTGTTAGAGAATTATGTGCCATACTCTGATCCAATAGTGCCAACGAGCGATGAAATCAAGTTCAACTGAACGAACGTTTAAAACTGATGGTACAACATAATTGCTCCTGAACTGAGTTCATCGTAGAACTGTCGTTCAGTTAAACTTACCTTGAACGTGCTTTTGGTACAACCGGGCCTAAGGAAGCGCGCTATATGTAACAGGCCAATGGCCAATTTCTCCGATTAGATTGTGACCATTTCCCTTCTATATTCAGTTGAACTGTTACAATCTCGCGTCAGTAAGGCCCGGTTGTACCAAAAGCACGTTCAAGGTAAGTTTATCTGAACGACAGTTCTACGATGAACTCGGTTCAGGAGCAATTATGTTGTACCATCAGTTTTAAACGTTCGTTCAGTTGAACTTGATTTCATCGCTCGTTGGCACTATTGGATCAGAGTATGGCACATAATTCTCTAACAGAGGAAGAAGATTCCACCGTTATTAACCATACTTTATTTATACAACTTATTAGTTACCATAGAGTACTGAAAAATTTTCTTTGTCTGTGTTATTTACCATTTGTTTATATCCAACTATAACGTTATAAGTTTGTTTGACATGGCAGCGAAAAAAACTGTGAAATTTAATAGAACGACAAATAAAACTGGTAACAGAATAATTAACAGCATTTAAATTTTAAATAATCTAAATATGCTTTATATATTACAATAAGATCAATCCCATACGTTGTTTAAATACGAAGAAAATAACTAAAAACACATAGGTAAACCATGTACATCTCACCAAATCAAAGGAAATATTATTATACAAAACACGTAATTGTCTATATATAATGAAAACTAAACTTAAAAATGTTTATTTCCATAGCTGATAGCACAAGAAAGTTAAAAAAGCAAACGAAAACAACGAATTTCACGATAATTAACTTGGAACATTGAGGTTATATGCCCACCACTCTCGTTAGCTGTTATACAAATGCTCATAACTCAAATAGTTGGAAAATTCATTTCAGTAGACCACTTTCGGTTGACGTCACGCTGGTGGCGTGGAGGGCACACAACGCATTGTTTTGTTTTCTAGAGACGGGAAAAAGCTGTTATTTTTTAATAACAGGCTTAAACTGCTTTTGCTAGCAACTCATCTCTAATTGTTTTCATGTGCATTCCTCTGTGGTTGGATGAGGTTCGTGTGCCCTCCAGGCTGTGTCAAAATCAGGTGTCAAAATCAGCTGACCCAAAATGGTCAGTTAGGACTTTAAAAGATACAGTAAAAAAATAGGGTTAGGTGAACTGTCACCTAATCAAAATGTAAACAAGTAGTACAAATAGGACATACTACGTTGTTGAAATTAATGGCTTTGCCTTAACTATAATTTAGGGCGTAACAATATACCTAAACTTATTGGGTTTACATCTACTAAGCAAGCTTTGATAAGTCCAAAATTGACTGACTGTATGTCAATCATCCCAAATGTATTAATCATGTCAATGTTGTATTCGTAAATAAGTGGTATATCGAACATCTCACGAGCACCGCTGGCAATAATATGGTACAGGTCATCGCTAAACCAAAAGAGGAAATTATACCCGAAGAAGCACATCCTACAGAAAGGAAACAAGCAACAGCCTGCACTGGAGTCACTAATCGAGAAACTGGAATACAAGGTAGAAGGATCACTTTAAAAATGATAATATCTAAGTATTATTTTGTCACATTTTCCAATGAATAGTCTTATTTATATACTAACAGACCGACGGTACATGACCAGTCAAGTGCAACGTTTTTAAAATGCATGCCAATCATATATATGAATGTAATTACCATGAATATGCCAGAAACGCGAATTTTAGGGACATTTGTCTCGTGCAGAAGGGTGTGAAAGTCGATTTTCCGCTTGCATGGAAAATCGATGTCTGTGAACGATTTTAAAATGAGTACCAAACGAAAAGCAGTGAAAAAAATCCAGAGAACAGTTAATGGCATGCAGTTTCCGTACGCACATGAAATCGTAAAATTTTTTTATATCTCCGAACGAAGTTAAAATACATGCCAATTTGTTTTATGATAAATTTACACTGTCAAACGACGATTTACCAGTTGATATGCAGTTTTATAATGCAGAACGTTATTAAAAGTTATTCCCAAAAATGCAAGGAAATTCAGGTCTCTCCGAACGATTTTAAAATGCATGCCACTGAGGTATCTTATTGGTAATGAAAATAAAATATGATATTAACAATTGGCATGCAGTTTTGGGATGCTTAAAATATTTGCCGTCATCCAATTACACAACAAATATTGTCGGGTATCTCCAAACGAAGTTAAAATGCATGCCAATTATGTTTTATGATAAATTTGCACTGCCAAACGACGATTCATCGATTGGCATGTAGTTTTGTAATGCAGAACTTTATTAAAAGTTATTACAAAAAGACATATTCAATCCAAGAGGTGTAATGGACCAAAAATTTTGGAATTTTGGAATGGCATTTGGGGATTGAGTCCTGCTTGTTGTAAAACTAAAGTGTACCAAAAACGACTTGATTTGGTGTTCTACAGGGTGTTCTATAAGTTGTCAAAATCACCACTAATAAAGTACCTTTATTTTTCAAAATATGAAAAAATTACACTAAGAAAAGTTATGTAGAATGCAATTTTATATTCTACTCCAAATTTCAGGAATATAAAATTATTTTTTTGAATCTTCCCATTTTTTCAGTAAATTAGTATTTTATTTTGAACCATTCAATTAAAACTGAATAGAAATAATTTTTTGTGAGCTAATATTTAAAGTTATGTAGAAGCTAAAAGTAGGCTATGAGAAAAGCAGTGGATACACATTTATCATTTATTATTGACATATTTGTCAAACGTAGTCAATATTATCCTCAATTTCTGTTTCAAATTAACGAACCAAGCATAAAAAATTAAGTGAAAATGGTACTCACAGTGCGTAAAAAAATTTGTATTGTGCTACGGAATTGGCGGTGAAAACTCGCTAAGAGAAGTGGTAAGCCAATTTAATTTGAAATTTCCAAACACTGGTTTGTCACGTACTCAGGCTATGAGAATAATTAAAAAGTTTCTGGCTACTGGTAGTGTTCTTAACATGAAAAGAAAAATAAAAGCATATAATGAAGACAATGTTGGGGCTATTTTAGCTCATTCCTCTGTTATAGAAAATCCTAGGATGCCACTAAGAGAGAGGTCAGCTCTTAAATATTAGCAAGTCTGAACTCCAAAGAATTTACAAGGCAAAGAAAATTAAGGCATATAAAGCAAATTATAAACATACGCTTGAAGAGGAAGATGACGGCCGTAGGTTGGATTTTTGTTTGACCATTGGAGAAAAAATCATAGAAGAGAGATTTCTTCATCATTTCATAATTTTCTCAGATGAATCCACATTCACAACCAATGGTGTTGTTTCATCTCAGAATTGTCGGTTTTGGGCTTCTGAAAATCCCAAATTTTAGAATTCATTGTAGAAGACAATATTATAGAAAAGTGAATGTGTGGTGTGCCGTTTCTTATCACGTTGCAGTTATTGGACCTTATTTCATTGAAGGAAGGTTAAACCAGCACACTTATTGACAGCTTCTTGAAAGATATTCTGAAGAACATTAAATATTTTAAGAGATATGCCTTTAGTTCATTTTCAACATGATGGTTGCCCTGGCCACTTGACAGAAATGGTTAATCGGTGGTTGAATTTAAATTTTGGAGAAAATTGCATTGCCAGGAATGGACCGATCAAGTAGCCGGCGAGATCCCCAGACCTATCAATATTGGATTTCTTTTTATGGGGTCGCCTCAAGTAGTTGGTTTACGCTGAACCACTTCCTAACGATGTAGCAGTATTGAAGCAGAGAATAATTACAAATGCCGTAAACTCCATACCGTTAGATCATATTCGAAACAGTTTTAAGGACTTCAGGCGAAGGATCGAAATGTGTGTGGATGTGGGCGGTAGCTACATCGAATAATAAAAAAATTGTAAACATTGTTTTGTATCGGTCAATAATTAATTTGTTTGTGAATCTGTTATATTTTGACATTTATTACTTGTTATAATTTTTAAACCTCATTAATCTTCTGTTAGTAATTGTTTCTTGTTTTACAATTAGTTCTATTAACATTATACCCTCTTACATCTCGTATATTCAATTTTTTATTTACCAATAGCCTACTTTTTGAGATAATTAACATTTGCTCCTACACAACTTTAAATATGAAATGGGAAGTTTAAAGAAAATAATTTTATATTCCTGAAATTTGGTATAGAGGTATAAAACTGTATTCTAAAAAACTTTTCTTAGTGGAGTTTTTCCATGTTTTGAAAAATTAAGGTACTCTGTTAGTGGTGATTTTTACAACTTTGCTTATAAAACACCCTGTAGAACACCAAATCAAGTCATTTTTGGTATACTTTAGTTTTACCACAAGCAGGACTCAATCCCAAAATATCATTCCAAAATTTCAAAATATTTGGTCCATTACACCCCTTGTTACATCTATCCTGGGACACACTGTATATACTTAATAAATTGCTGGTGAATATTAAATCATTGAATTATAGCTGTTTCAAACGTAAAATAAAATTTTCTTACTTTTTATTGGGTATTTTGCCACTGAAAAATATTTAAAAATTTTAATGAAAAAACCTCTGCGCCAAACGGATCAGACAGAGGTTGGTTCTTGAGTACTTGACTGTTTCAAAAGTAAAAATAAGATACAGTCAAGTACTCAAGAACCAACCTCTGTCTGATCCGTTTGGCGCAGAGGTTTTTTCATTAAAATTTTTTAATATTTTTCAGTGGCAAAATACCCAATAAAAAGTAAGAAAATCTGAATATGCCACAAATAAACAATTACAGACAATATCTGTAAAATAAAATGTTTTATTTTAAGAAACTGTTTTTTTTATTGGTACCCTATTTTGCTTATTTAAAGTACGCCTCAGTGTTTAAATCCAAGTTTTAAAAACGCGCGTTTTAAAATTACCATGGCAACAACGCGAGTAACGTGAAGTCAAAATGTCAATTTTTTTATTATTGATCTGACAGGAGTACCTTGTAACTCAAATAAAATATTACTAACAAATGTTTCAAAAGCTTTATTCAAATATTTAACAATCTTGATTTTTTAAATGAATGTGAAAATTACATTTGGTATTGTTTGAAATAGCAATACTTCGGTTTTTTAAATTAGAGGAAATTTTGTTCAAATTAATCCTGCTAACATTCTCATAAGTCACTGAGGTTGCACTTCAATTAATGGCACTCCTAATAATGTTTGAAACTGTTGGAGTATACAACCAGATATACATTATAAAAAGAAGACGAATAGGTGTCAAATTAATTTAATAAATGTCAGTGGGTTTTATACTTAATAAAACTGTGTGTATTTAGTTTCTGTTTTTACTGGAGAATAATATTCATCTACGATCTACGAGACGTCCCAATAGGTTATGGGCCCAGGAAGTGCTTAGAGAAGAATAGAAAACTTGGAAGGGATAAAACAGAAGTTAGTAAAACTTTATTAAAAAAAAAAAAAAAAAAACGCTATGAGCGGAACTAGTATATGTCGAATTGAATCCTTGAATAAAGAAAACTTCGATACCTGGAAATTGCAGGCGGAGGCATTACTAATAAAAAATGATCTCTGGGATTTTGTAAGTGGGACAAAAGTGAAACCGAAAAATGATGAGAGTGCTGAATCATTAGCTGCTACTGCTGTATGGGAATCTACAGATAGGAAGGCACGTGCAGATCTAATTCTTGCGATTAATCCTTCAGAATTAAAGCAAATAAAAGGCTGTATAACGTCAAATGACGTATGGAAAAAATTGCACGAGATTTATCAATCCAAGGGTCCTGCTCGTAAAGCAATGCTGCTGAAACAATTGATGTTACAAAAATTAGAAGAAGGTGAAGACGTACGAACTCACATAGAAAAATTTTTTGATGCAGTAGATAAGCTTCAAGAAATGGAGGTTGAAATCAATAAAGATCTACTGGCGATCATGTTACTTTATAGTTTACCTCAAAGTTATGAAAATTTTCGATGTGCTATAGAATCACGTGATGAACTTCCAACGCCAGACAGTTTGAAGATAAAAATTATCGAAGAAAATGATGCAAGAAAGAACAAAGAACACAGATCGAACGGGAATGCCATGTTTATTCGTAAAAAATACAATTTTAACAAATATGTAAAGCCAAAGAAGGTTGAATCTTATAAGGAAAGTCAAAATTCATTTGTAAAAGATAATTTTAAATATAAATGTCACCGTTGTCGAAAAATAGGACACAAAGCTGTAAATTGTCCCGTCAAAGGAAATTATTCACAACAGAATGCTGGCAACGTAGCAGAAGTTGGTTTTAACGTAAAACCTGAAATATTGGAATCTATTTTCAATACAAGTCAAAAAGTTGAAAGTAGCAAATGGTGTTTAGACAGCGGTTGCACATCCCATATGTGTCCTCAAGAAACAAAATTTGAGAATTTGGAGAATTCTGCATGCAAGCAACTAAACCTGGCTAGTAATGTTACTACTAAAGTTTACGCCAAGGGAATGATAAAACTACCAATAAATTGCAATGACAGTAAGAGAATTATTAGCTTGGAAAATTCTTTACATGTGCCTGATCTTCGTACTAATTTAATGTCTGTTGCAAAAATAACCGAAAAAGGTTTTGATATGATTTTTACCAGAAACATCGCAAAAATAGTAGACAGAAATAAAGATGTATTACTGGTTGCACATAAAACAGATGGTTTATACTACATTGAAGAATCAATGGAAAATGTAAATTTGGCAACAATAACGTCCTCAAATATGGAGGAGTGGCACAAGAAAATGGGACATTTGAATGAAAGAGATTTAAAGAGAATTGCTGAAAATGGAACAGTGGTAGGCATTGAAATCGGGAAGCGGGAAAAATTGACTTCTTGTAATACATGTTTATTGAGTAAGCTCACTCAAGCTCCATTTCCATCCAATTCAAGCCGTAGCTCAGAGATGCTGAATATCGTTCATACTGACATTTGTGGTCCGATGCGTCATACGTCAATTGGTAGTTCAAGATATTTCATTACGTTCATTGATGATTTTTCACGTTGGTGCGAAATAAAATTTTTAAAATCAAAGAGCGAGGCACTGGAAGCTTTCAAAAGTTATAAAAATTTTGTTGAAAATCAAACAGGAAGAAAAATCAAACAACTACAATCTGACAATGGAAAAGAATACATTAACAGAGAATTTGATAAGTATTTGGAAGATAATAGAATCAAAAGAAGACTAACAGTTCCGTATACCCCTGAACAGAACGGAATTTCTGAACGAAAAAATCGTACATTGGTAGAGATGGCACGTTGTATGATGATCGAATCAAATTTATCGCCAAAGTTTTGGGCAGAAGCAACGTTTACTGCAAACTATATTATAAATAGATGTCCATCTAAAAGTATAGACAATAAGACACCGTACGAATTTTGGAATGGAACACCCCCAAATGTTAATTATTTTCAAATTTTTGGTTCTAAATGCTATGTCTTAAATAAATCACCAAATAAGGGAAAATTTGATCAACGCTCTGAAGAAGCTATTTTTCTTGGATATTCAGAAACGTCAAAAGCATACAGAGTTTGGATGATTCAAAATAAAAAGGTGCAGGTTGCCCGTGACGTAAAATTTCTCAATGAATATCAGCAAAACAAGACACTCATTGAGTTTACGCCAATAGCTGAAAATGAAATCGGTAAAGGATTGGAAATTGTAGTAAATAATGAAAATGAAAATAGAATTCAAGAAATAGATAATGAAAATGAAAATAGAATTCAAGAAATAAATAATGAAGATGAAAATAGAATTCAAGAAATAAATGATGAAAATGAAAATAGAATTCAAGAAATAAATAATGAAGATGAAAATAGAATTCAAGAAATAAATGATGAAAATGAAGGAAATGAAAATCCTGTTGTAAGTACAAAAAGGGGAAGAGGAAGACCACGGATTGTACGAACTGGAACAAGGGGAACACCGAGGAAGATATATAGGGAAGTTTTAAATGACATTGAAGAAGAACAAGAAAACCAGGAATTTACAGCATTAGCTGAAATATCAGTAAAAGAAGCATTGTCTAGTTCTAATGAAAATGAATGGATGGACGCAATTCGAAGTGAAATAATCTCTTTATTAGAAAATAATACATGGAAACTTGTTGATAGACCAGAAGAAGAAAATATAATTGGTTGTAGAATGATATTAAGGAATAAATTAGGAGCAAATGGAATGTTAGAGAAAAGAAAGGCTCGACTTGTTGCAAAAGGATACGCGCAGCGTCCTGGAGTCGATTTCGATGAAACATTTTCTCCTGTTGCCCGGTTAACTTCAATTCGTACATTATTTGCTCTGGCAGCCGAACACAAATTGGTTGTGCATTAGTTGGATGTCGTAACGGCTTTTTTGCATGGCGATATAGAAGAAAACATTTTCATGGAAATACCAGAATTTTTTGAAGAGATACATACCTATTGCTCCAAATTGTCAATGATAAAGGTTACAAAAACGAGACAATAAAAAGAAATGCAAGAAGAATGCTAGAAGAGTTACATGATGGAGGTAAAGTGTGCATGTTACAAAAGGCTTTATATGGATTAAAACAATCAGGTCGTCAGTGGAATAAGAAACTGGACAAGAAACTCCAAGAAATAGGGTTAAAATCTTTAAATGGAGACCCGTGTGTTTATACAGCAAAACAAGGAAGTGATATAATGTTAATTGCTGTATATGTTGATGACTTGATATTGGCTTCAGGAAATATTGATTGGATAACCGATATAAAACGAGATCTAATGAAAAAATTTAAAATAAAAGATTTTGGAAGAATTCACCATTGTCTTGGAATTGAAATTGAACAAAGTAAGGACAACAGCATAATCAAGATTTCACAAAGCACATATATCAAGAAAATTTTAAAACATTTTAATATGGAATTATCAAAACCAGTTAATACGCCGATAGCACCCAACGTAAAACTAACAAAGCCCGAATCCACTTCTGAAGAGGAGATGAAAAAGTATCCATTCAGACAGTTAATAGGATCATTGATTTATTTATCAACTGGTACCCGTCCTGATATAGCATTCACGGTGACTTATTTGAGCCAATTTAATAACTGTTATAATCTGGAACATTGGAAGGCAGCAAAAAGAGTCCTGCGGTACCTCAACGGTACAACTTCATATGGATTACGTTATGAAAGGTCTGGAAAATCTGTAGTTGGTTTTGTCGATGCAGATTGGGGTTCATGTTCTCAAGATAGAAGATCATACACCGGCTATGTTTTTATGCTAGCTGGAGCTGCAATTAGCTGGGAAGCTCGTAAACAAAGAACGGTAGCTTTGTCTAGTACTGAGTCCGAGTACATGGCATTAACTGAGGCAGCTAAAGAAGCTGTGCACTTAAAAAGATCTTTAAGTGAAATTGGATACGTAAATGACGATTTTAAATTTATCATATTCAATGACAATCAAGGTGCTCAGAAATTGGCGAAGAATCATGTTTTTCACTCGAGAACCAAGCACATAGACATTCGTCATCACTTCATACGTGACGTCTTAGAAACTGAAAATCTTCAACTTAAGTATTTGCCAACAGAAGATATGGTGGCGGATATATTTACTAAAGAGTTAAATGGACCTAAGTTCAGCAAATTTCAAAAGAACCTGGGTTTAGTAGATTGTAATAGATAATGAGATAACTGGTTGAGGGGAAGTGTTGGAGTATACAACCAGATATACATTATAAAAAGAAGACGAATAGGTGTCAAATTAATTTAATAAATGTCAGTGAGTTTTATACTTAATAAAACTGTGTGTACCTATTTAGTTTCTGTTTTTACTGGAGTATAATATTCATCTACGATCTACGAGACGTCCCAATAGAAACATTCCTCTTATTGCTAATATTCTCTTTAACGTAACCAGTCGCCACAGCTGCCGATTTCCATCCTACTTGTCGTTGGCATTGATTTATTGTCATGCTACTATTCGCCATAATGGTGTATTTCTCAGGATCGTCCAATAGTGCACTAGCAGTGACGTCATAGTTTTGCCAGCTGTCAATTAACTAGGTGTCAAATTCAGAAATTTGACACTTGAGTTGGTGTCAATTTTGGTTCAATATAAATTAAAGTAGAGGATTTCATCAGATATGTGTAGTGATGTTTATTAATATTTTTTTTAAAACCTAGTCTGAGAGAGAATTTTATAAATACTTTATTAGTGTTGTTTTTACAAGTGTAAAATTTGATGTCAATAACGTTGAATCTTTGTGAACCCATAAACTCCTATATTGGGTTTTTGACTTTGTTTGTACATATATGATATCACGACATTTTAGTAAATGTTCTTTTACAAGAGCCAAAGATACCGCAAATGGCTCCCACCTTCAAAAATAAATACGTAATGTCCGGTGCATCTGTAAAAAACTTCCGCAAATTGTCTTCCTTGAGTACATATGCTTTCTTGGGTACATCATTCTTGCTAATGGCCTTCGCCTTCAGGAATATGTGCACTTTCACAAATGATTTTAAATCGACCCCATTGTTTATCCTCAACATACTTTGCAATTTCAAATGGATAGCCCACATAGTCGACGCCTTGTACTGCTCCGACATGTTCTGAAGGTAAGCAAGTACAACTCGTTCATCTGTATCTGTTACCTTTTGCTCTTCCATCCATTTGATGAACTTGTATTCTTTCTTATAAGCTTCCGATTTTTGCGATATTGACCGCGATTCTGCTTTTCTATTTAAATAATCAATGTTAGAACTCAATTAATCCTATATGACATATTGCAAATTAATGTTTGTTTTTCTCATTTCTATAACATTGATTTGATTTCAAAGTGTACCAATAAATAAAATGGCGTAAAGTATTCGTGGATAACTTTAAAACGCTTGTTCTATTTCGACCACTTCGGCTGCGCCGGCGCGCTCGAGAAACCCCGCGTTTTTCTCGTCTTATAAAGGACGACTTCCCCCACTTTCCTGACACTTTCACATCCGAGATCTAGGTGGTGGGGTGGCTGTTAAACATATGGAAAATCGGTTCCTCTCAGTTTGCGCGCGATCGGGGAGACGGACAAGAAAATGTTTCGGATAAGAAAGGTCTTCCCAGGCGCGTAAACTGGTTTTTGGTTTTTTAAAATCGGCCCATTAAGGCTGGCGATATGGCCGTTTGAATAGATTGAGTTTCAGGGTAGGAAAAGGAATCGAATAGAAGGTATGGGGGGAGTTTAAGAGACAAGGGATGGGGTTAGGGTGGCAATTTTTTTTTCTGTTGTGGGTGGTTATAGGAAGAGGTCGAAGCCGCGGAGGGAGCTCTCTAGGGCAATTAGGGGAGGAGAGGGAGAGGGTAACGTGCAAAGAGGGAAAACGGCCATATCTCCGGTTCTAATAAGGCGATTTTAAAAAATCAAAATGGGATTTCTTTCTTTTTTGAACAGCTATAATGTTAGATAGGTAGGAAATAATTTTCGCCAAAAATGTAAAAATGGGGGGAAAAGAAAGAAATATTTTTTTTTTGTCAAAACGATTTTTTTTATGAAGGGGGTGAGTGGCGGATATAAGCTGCTCCTAAAAGACGGGGATTCTCATCCCCTTTAAAATGAAAAAGAATTTTTCGAATTTCTTTATTACGACAGGCAGGGCGGACTTGAAGCTTAAGCTCTACAGAAGGGTAAAGGAAAATCCTACGCCCTTCTGCCAGGGCTCATTTTAAAGAGCACAAATCTTTTTATAAAGAAAAAAATGAATTCTGTCGGACAGTAACTTGCGCTACGCTCGCGAGTTACACTTATAAATTTATTTCTTTTCAATCAGCAGCTGCAGCGGCGGGAGAGTAGGCATGGCCTCTACCCTCTCTACTCTCCCGCCGCTCTCACTCACACAAAGAGAAATTCTTTGTGTCCGTGTGAGCCGTCGCGCGAGTCGTTTTCAAATACTTAAACTCCCTCAATTCTCAGCCGTCTTTAATGATGTCTTTTCATTTCCCGTGAATTTACGCAAAAATTCCTGCGGATCTCTCATCTGATACCTATTCAACATTATAGCTGATCAAAAAAGGGATAAATCCCATTTTAATTTTTTTAAATCGCCCTATTAGAACCGGAGATATGGCCGTTTTCCCTTTTTGCACGCCTCCCCCCCCCTCTCCTTCCCTAACTGCCCTCGAGAGCTCCCCCGGGGGTCTCGACCTCTTCCTATCACCACCCACAACAGAAAAAAAAAATTACCATCCTAACCCAATTCCTTATCTCTTAAACACCCCTCATACCTCCTGCCCGATCCCTTTTCCTACCCTGAAACTCAATCCCTTCAAACGGCCATATCTCCGGCCCTAATTGGCCGAAAAACCAAAGACCAGTCTACGCGCCCGGGAAAGACCTTTCTTTTTTATCCGAAACATGTTTTTGTCCGTCTCCCTGATCGCGCCCAAACTGAGAAAAACCGATTTTCCATATGTTTAACAGACCCACCTCCCGCCCACCACCTAGATCACGGATGTAAAAGTGTCAGGGAAGTGGGGGAAGTCGCCCTCTATAACATGAGAACAAATTGTTTTTAAAAAAGGTACTTGTTTTTCAAATGCCAGATCTACTCCACTATTAATATACTATTTTTCGGTGACTGATTATTCAGACGCAACCCTGATTTTTTAAAATCATTGGTTAAACACCTTTTCATAGGATGGTATGTATATTGGTGCGGAATGCATTTAAGTGTTTCTACTTGCATCTCTATTTGTGTTTATATGTTTATATATTTTTGTTTTGTAGTATTTTAATCTGTAGTTGACTGAAAAATTTTGTATATTTATCTTTATCTGTAGATAATTGTATTTTGACATGCTACAAATGTACCTGACATGTATGTAATTAGTGATGGGCGATATATCGCGAACTGTGATTTAATCACTGATATTAAAAAATCACAAGTAACAACTGTGAATAAAGTTGGAAGAAAAGCGTGACGTGATCACGACTTTCCATATATCAATATATATTCTTGACGATATAAATATCTTGTTTGCGACCATATGTATAACACGTAAAGCAAACGATTCCGTGACTTAACGATATTAGGTAGGTACGCGTTTCACAAGATAGATTGATCTAGCGCGTCTCATACTATATAGATATTTATTTACTTGTCTTTTTATATCTTTTATTCACTGGCAATTAAAGGCAGGGTCGTGGGGGAACATTTCTGTTACAAGAACACCTACTAAAACCATGCGTTAAAATATTTTTTTGATTAAATATACTAGCAATTTTATTGCAAATATTGAACATCCACATCTCGGCATGGCATATAACAAAAATATGGAATTCGACAATTTTGTATTCTTTTTGATTTTTAAAATTGTGAAATGCTTAGCTCCAAAACATGTTTTAGATAATTGTGTTTTTGTTGGAGAGAAATAACCACAACTTCTACATCGAAAACACATCGACTAACCATAGTATACCTAGAAATCATCTTTTCTCAAAGGGTTTGCAATTTTGTAATCAACTGCGAAGATGAATATATCCTATAGGTATATATAGAATGTGCAACAATCAATAAAAAAGTACATCAGTAAGTTGGCGAAGAGTATAATGGTTATATATAGCTTGTATATATACGTGTTAGAAGTGCTGCCTTATGCCGTTGACTAAAATTGTAAGGAAGAACTAGGTAACAAATTTTTGATAAATATTTGAATCGGAGAAATACTTGAACTTTATTAAATCAAATATGTTTCCCATTAAATAATAGCAAATAAGAATAACTATATAAATAAACATTATATTCATTATTTAATTTGTACATTTTTATTAAAATCCGAGGCTTATATTATATAAAAAGGTTGCAACACTTATAAACAATAACCCAGCATAAATTAAAATCCCTGATTGATAGTGAGGCGAGGTACGGTGCCAGTTTAAGTGGCGAGAACTCGATCGGCGAAGTTAAGCAACGCCGGGAGAGTCCGTTACTTGGATGGGCGACCGTATCTCATTTCGCCGTCCTGGTTAAGTGGTGGAATAGCTTTAGCTAAACTTCGCCAGGACGTTAAAATAAATAAGACGTTAAAATAAATAACTAGCAACCTAAATAGTTTATTGATGCTTCCGAAATGTTTACATATTTGTATAACTTTACAAAAATATGCTATTACGAAGTTCAAACAGGCATCCCATTTAAAACTTTAGTGTTTTGGCTTTATCACTAATCCATGTCAGGTTAGTTGGATAAGCAAATCATAATATCAACATGTATGTATACGTAAATATCATACGTATTATATATCTACGGCTGCACAGATTACCAAAGTAGCGAATTCACCAATTCACCAAAATTAACAATATTTCCTATTCGCCGTATTATGAAAAGTCGTGATCACATCACGGTTTAAATTCACTGATATCAGAAATTCACAGTCACGATTCACGTTGTGATTAAAAAATCACGATATCGCCCAACACTATATGTAATGTAGCCAAATAAAATGAGTATGAGTATGGGTATAAGTAAACAATCGACGATTCAATTTTCGACCTTATTATGTACGAACGAAGCTTTTTTTATATACGTCTCGCCTACACACCCTCGTATCTTTCTGATTTTTTTTTTCAGATCAACTCTAGGTTTTCTCACTTATAATCCAGTGAAATTAGACTTTTCTGATCTAACAAAATATATCCTTCATTTTTTTATTTTAAATCGATTTATTCTGGTGTTTTAAAGAAAATATTAAAAATCGAGAACGAGACCACTATGGTATAAAAAATTATTCAAGGGCAAAGTTCACACGTTTTTTTGCGAATATCGCGCTTTCTATGGCTCGGAGGCCAATTCCGCACAAAAATGATCTCTTCCATTTTTTATTTACAACGAACCGTTTAGGCAAAAATGCGCTTCAAAGTTTCCGCACAAGGCATAATATGCTCCATTTCATATAGTCCATGCATAGAATACGTGCTTGTTCTATATACAGATTCGGAAAATGCAGTTTAGGGTATAGTAATAACGATGTAATTGACCACGCCCCGCTAGTTCCATAAAACGTGAAAGCAGAGACACACAATGAATTGAATTTAGTACGGCATGAACTAAGGATGGATGCGGACGTAGGTAATAATTTCTATACGAAACGAAAAAATATCTCTTCGTCAAAAGCGAAGAAGTTATTTATCACATTTTTGACAAATAATTTCTTCTATTGAAAGCATTTCTGCAATTTCTTTTTTAACCGTAAATGCCATGGGAATAAAATAATAATTTTATTAAAACCGAAATGGAAATAGAACATTAAAATAAAATTAAATAACTCGGAAACTAAAATCAACTAATAATTATCAAAAAATATATTATTCTTATCAAATCCCAAAAATAGAACATTAAAATAAAATTATGTAACCCTCAGAAACTAAAATCAACTAATAGTTATCAAACAATAAATTAATGAAGTAAGGATTCAAACAAACCACCTTCTTGTGCCAAACAATAGCCAAACCTATTATACAATGAACCTCTCATATCATTGAGTTGATTTGGAGTAATGCTTGCACAAAGTTGGATAAGTTTTTCCCGTAATTCAACTAAATTATTGGCTCGTTCAAACGCATGTTTGTACGCGGTTTCCTTTAAAAAGCCCCACAGAAAGAAATCGTGGGGTGCTAGATTAGGTGACCTGGGAGGCCATTCTATCATTCCCCTCGTAGCTATTAAACGATTGGGAAATGTTCTTTCCAGAAAATTAATAACAGGTAGGGTATTGTGACTTGGGCAGCCGTCGTGTTGAAACCAAATGTCGTCAAAGTTGACAGGAAGATTTTGAACTGCAGGAATTATTTGGTTTTGTAAAAGCTCTAAATATTTAAAAAATATACTAATCCGTACAAAATTAAAGAAAAAAAATTCAGCAGGCACAGTAGTTTGAACCCGGGACCTTTCGTACCGTAACACAGTGGTCATTTTAGGTCATTATTCTACGAATTAATAATACCAAAAATCTAAAATCACCAAAGTCATTCGTTCTAATTTTATTTGAGAGAGTGGTGCTTGTGTGATACCTGCTGTAAAAATAAAAGAAATCAGTGAAGGGGGCTATTAATTATAATCTCGTAAAGACGTGTCAAATGAAGGGGTAAATATTTACTTAATTCCGACGTGCTTTGTGCGTGTTATATAGTCCCTATAGTGGCAGTTTGTGCCTTCCGATTCTTCATCTTTTTCTGTTAATTACTGAGTTCAAGGTTTGTAGTTGCAGTTCATAAGTACTACTTTTATTTGTTAACAAGTTGTAGAAAATGAGCAGCTGTTGTATATCCTACCGCTCATAACGTCTTTTTTATTTATAACTAAGTATACTTGCAGTACGTGTGTTCGTGTTTGTTTTTACTAAAATATTTTTTTTTCAGTTGGGTACTTTTCTTAGCTTCTCATTAAATTTAAAACTAGCTGCCACGAGGTGCCAAGAACTAAAATATTTAACCTTTTTAGATATCATGTCTACAGGGTGTCCCAGATTTAAAGTGAAATAAACCGATGAGAGATAGAGCACACTTTTCTGAATTCAAAACACCCCCACACTTACCCTTGAAAGTGAATGGTTTTCGAGATACAGGGTATTTTATGATTCTTGACTGAAACTAAAATTCACCATATATTTGGAATGGGTGGGCGTATTTGGATTAAAGTTGGTACACATATAGTACACTTCTAGTCCAATTAACAGCATAATTAATTTGTAAAAATTTCAGGACAGAACTCAATTTTTATTATTTTGCATTTAGGGTCAATTACATCACCCTGTATATCAGTTTTTTGTAAATGGCGGATAACTATTGAAATGTCTATGGATTATTGCACAAAACACTGTCATAATAATCGATGGCACGTTTATGGTTACTTCCTAGCAAATTTTCGAAAATAATGGTGAATAATATTTAGATTCTACAAAATACACAAACAACCAGTTAACGTTGCTATTTTATTAATTTTACTCAAACACTTGTTTAATAATTATTTAATGTATTATTGCTACTTAAAAAGAAAAACGAAAAACAGAAAAAAAAGAAAAAATAATGAAAATCAGTTTGCCTTATCATAATTTACAGCACAGATTTTAAAAAGACGCTATTATTTTATACACTGGTACAATTAATTAAAACTATAATAAATTTTCGAAATGAACACCCCAGCGTCAATAAATTTTTGTGAACGTTTAAAAAGCGTTTTCACCGATCTATCGATCATAGCCGGATTATGTCTAATATTGTCACATACATTAAAAAATTTTTGTTGTAATTGTACACGGGTATTAATATTTTCACTGTACACCTGTGACTTTAGGTTGCCCCATAAAAAAAATCCATGGGGGTGAGATCAGGAGATCTCGGTGGCCAGTTAACTGCACCCCCTCTACCAGTCCATCTGTTGGTGTAACGTTGATTAAGATGCTCCCTCACCGGTACAGAAAAATAGGGTCCAGCACCATCGTGTTGAAACCACATACCTCTGACATTGATGTTTTCTAATAAATTTGGTGACACATCTATTAAGAAATTGAAATAAATTTCACCCATTAGTCTCCCTTCAAAAATGTGTGGCCCTATTAGATGACTATTGTATATTCCACACCAGACATTTATATTGAATCTGTGTTGGGAATTTTTCTGAAGAGTAGCAAGTGGATTTTCAGTTGCCCAAAGATGTTGATTTCAGGTGTTGTTTATTCCATCACGCGTGAATTGAGCTTCGTCCGTGAACAGAATTCTAGAAACTGTTCGTCTGTGCGCAACTACCCACCTACAAAATGTTAAACGCGGAACGCTGTCACCGTCTTCAAGTCGCTGAACTACTTGAACATGAAAAGGATATAAATTTCCTTTTTTTTTTAAGTTCGCCATACTCTAGTTCTCGGAATTTCTAATTGATGGCTGATTTTCCTGACGCTTACAGTTGGATTCATATGAAGAATCTGTAATACTTCCTCTCGATGTTGAAAATCTCTGAGAACATGTTCATGTTTTGCCTGTGAGGGAAATTGCCCATTTTCCTTACTAAATTGATACACCTCTGAAAATGTTGTACGATTTGGTGTACGACGATTTCTAAAACGTCGTTCATATTCTCTCTCTGCAGCTCTTCCATTTCCGTCGCAAAAACCATACGCATAAATCATATCTGCATATCCTTCATTTGTAAATTGGAATGGCATCTTTAAAATTATTATAGTAGATTTGTTAATATAAAACCTTATTTTAATGACTCAAACGACTTCTTTGAATACTTAGACTTAATTTCTAAGGTGACTTACATTACTATGAAGTTTAATAACTATAAATGTCAGAATTGACACACGTCTACTTTTATTTTTAAGCAAACTGTTTTTCTATGAAATATTGCATATGGCCGTACAAATTTTAAGTACAATTCAAATCAAATTTAAGTAACAATAATACATTAAATAATTATCAAACTAGTGTTTAAATAAAATTAATAAAATAGCGACGTTAACTGGCTGTTTGCGTATTTTGTAAAATTTAAATATCATTCACCATTATTTTCGAAAATTTGCTAGGAAGTGACCATAAACGTGCCATCGAATATTATGACAGTGTTTTGCACAATACCATAGACATTTCAAGTTATCCGCCATTTACAAAAAACTGATATACAGGGTGATGTAATTGACCCTAAATGCAAAATAATAAAAATTGAGTCCTGTCCTGGAATTTTTACAAATTAATTATGCTATTAATTGGACTAGGAGTGTACTATATGTGTACCAACTTTAATCCAAATACGCCCACCCATTCCTAATATATGGTGAATTTTAGTTTCAGTCAAGAATCATAAAATACCCTGTATCTCGACAACCATTCACTTTCAAGGGTAAGTGTGGGGGTGTTTTGGCTATAACAAATGAACGGGTTGACAAAATGAGTTGTGCCTGGCGACAAACGACGCGTATTGAAAATATCTTTCGATTGATTCAACATTTTTCCGGATCCGTCAAACCGTTCTCATTTTATTAAATAAAAACGAGAAAAAATTTGTTTAAACAATTATTTGACCATGAAGCTAGCAGTTTAGGAAAATTTTTCATAAGAAAATCTTGTTCAGCGGAATTTTTCCTATAAGAGTCCGTGGCTAACTCAAATGGTATAGAAAATTTTTGGGAAAAATCCCAGGCAGACTCGCCTATAATATTAAGATTAAGCAGATTCGTATGTGAACTTGGCGGAGGCGGATTAATATGTAGTAAAATATTAAAAATATCATAAATAAAAACAGCTTTTTAATTTTATAATTTTTATATTAAAATTAATTAACGGCAAAATTCTCTGATTAACTACTGTTTGTCCTTGGCGCTCTTAGATAATTGAATGGGCACTGCGTACCCTGCCATCCCTGACGGGCCGCCACTGCTTTTCTAGTAAGCCATGATCGACATGGTAATGTTTTAAGCAAAAAAAATAATCAATGTTGTTAATTGCACAACTGACAAAAATTTGAAGTTGATCTGAAAGAACTGAGGAAAACACGAGGGTGTATAGGCGGAAGGTGATACATACTGTATATAAACTGACGTTTCCTTTTAGGACGAAATAATGAAATTAATGAGGTTGGCAGGAGAAATGAAGGCGGTAGAACTGGCAGCAAGCAAGGTATGTTGTTTCTTAGAATTTTTTATGCAGCTACTAATATTTTCAAAATTTAAACAGATGAAAGAACTTCCACACAAATGACAAGCGCAACGGTCACTCAAATTACAACTGCTGAAGCTTCACATACGTCTTCAAGCAAGTCTAATGAATCTAAAAAAACGAGCGAAGAAGAGCGAGGCAAAACACCCCAGCAAGCAACACATCAACAAAGAAATTTTGTTTGTACGCAACGCCCAAAGAGTGACTTTCTTTCGAAATTGAAAATATCGCAATCGTCAACAAGAGTACTACAGTCGACACTGCCATTAGCGCTATCAGACTGCAAAAAAAACGTAATGAAGAGTTTCTTAAGTTCTGATACTTCGCAGTGGATCGTATGCTCAACTAATAGGGTTACAAAAGGAATGAGAGGACGTCTTGTACCTTCACTAGGACAAATAGAGGTATTGCTGCCTCAATTTCGACCACTCGATTTCTCTAATACCGAGCCACTTTTCAAAAGT
Source organism: Stenurella melanura (assembly GCA_963583905.1). Lineage (NCBI taxonomy): Eukaryota > Metazoa > Arthropoda > Insecta > Coleoptera > Cerambycidae > Stenurella > Stenurella melanura. The sequence goes on from OY757309.1 coordinate 4,504,840, forward strand.
ACAAAGTTTCATGGCGTGTTATTGAAGGACAAAGGACGTCTTAGTATAGATAATTTGGAAGAGAAGCGCGCGTGTACTCATGAAGTTTCTAGCTACGCAGCAATGAAGCCTTCACCCAATTGTGAATGTATCAACTGTCTATGTCTCTCGAAAATAAAGCAAATAGCCACATTAAAGGAATACCCTGCATTTACGAATGAAAAACAAATTTACCAAGTGAGGTGCTTTTGTCCCATTAATAAAGCTTCTAAAATTCCTATAGCTACTAACTCACCGATAGGGCCTCCGAAAGTTAAAGTCGTCTGCACTTGTGCGGTCTGTCATTGTAACACCTGTAAGGATCCCAAGGTGGGTCAAAAAGACAGTAAGTTATCGCCAAAAAGTTTGGAACGGAACCATCCCGAGGATTGTGACTGCATCGAATGCAATTGTCCGAATTTAAAAGCAGTGATGGGCAAAGGAAAAGGAGATCAATCACATGATCCAGACTGTGACTGCGCTGTTTGCAAATGTCCGGGTGCAGGACTTTTGGAATCCATACCAGAAAAACCGCCAGCTCCTCCTAAAATACGCGAATGTGACTGCGCGCCCTGCCGATGTAGCACGTGCGCCGATCCTAAGAAGAAAAAAACAGCACCCTTCATAGCCCCTTGTGACTGTGTCGATTGTAAATGTTCACCATGCGCCGATCCGGCCAAGAGAGAGGGGAAAGGGGATGCTCGGCAGGTGCCATTTATAGTAAATTGTGAATGCTCGGCACTCGTAGATCCGAAGCCAGTAGAGACAGCTGACGTTGGCGTTGGGAGTACAGAGAACAAGACGACACATCCACCCGGCTGCATTTGTGACGAGTGCTTATATGGGACAGAGAAGCACAGAAAGGGTTGCGTCTGCCCAGAATGTCGATGCGCGGACTGTTACTACCAAAAGGAAGACAAAGCAGTACATGTGGAGGGCTGTACATGTAGTCACTGTGTTTGTACAGAATGCCCTAAGAAAGAAGGAACGAAGAAAGATCCAAACTGTAACTGCGCAGACTGCCGTTGTGAAGACGGCGGTGGCGGTAAGGTTGCCGGCATCACACCATGTCACTGCGATCGGTGCCAATGTGCGGATTGCGTAATACAGGTTCAAGCAGAAGGACAGCCCACCCAGACAGGAGAACCTGCCCTACTGGACGAATGCCAGTGCCCAAAATGTGTGTGCGATGACTGCCTATTCAAGCCAGCAAGAACAATGCCTGGCGAATGGGCACCTTACGATTCAAAACCTAAAAGAGGTCCCAACTGTAATTGCGCAGACTGCACTTGCATAGACTGCGGCTCCGGGATGGCCCCCGGTTCTACGGTTGCTGCACCTGATCCCATATGTAATTGCTCGGACTGCAAATGCACAGAGTGTGCGAAGAAATTGCAAGATGGAGAAACGCCGCCCTTCGAGATTCCCCTACGCAAGCCTTGTAGTTGCCCGAATTGTAAATGCCCAGATTGTACGATAGAGGTGCAAGTCGGAGGTAAAGTAGAAGCCAACGCCGCCGGAACCCTATCACCATCGCCACCTTTCAAAGCGCCCGTACCTAAACCTTTCGAGGCGCCTATACGTAAACTTTGCGATTGCCCGAATTGCCAATGTGTCTATTGTTCGAAAGACATGCAAGCCGCAGGAGGCAAATCACCGCCTTTCGAAGTTTCCGTGCGTAAGCCTTGTAATTGCCCGAATTGCCAATGCTCAGATTGTACAAAAGAGATGAAAGTCGGAGACAAAGGAGAAGTCAACGCTGCCGCAACCCAATCACCATCGCCACCTTTGAAAGAGCCCGTACCTAAACCTTTCGAGGTGCCTGTACGTATACTTTGTGATTGCCCGAATTGCCAATGTGTCTATTGTTCGAAAGACATGCAAGCCGCAGGAGGCGAATCACCGCCAAATCACCTTGCGAAAGACTCGCAAGCCGGAGGTGAATCACCAACTTTCGAGGTACCCGTACGCAAGCCTTGTGATTGCCGTAATTGCCAATGTCCAGTAGAATGTAAAAAAGGGATGGCTGGGGCGCCGGGTTCGACCCCGATTTGCCGTTGCGACAAGTGCCTGTGTGATCCGTGTACGGCAAAGCCAGGACAAAAAGTAAAGAGACACTGTGAGTGTCCAACGTGCACGTGCGTAGAAGATTATTTAGCCAAAATAGGGGACAATAACAAAGGAACGCAACCAGGAAAATGCAACGATACGAATAAAAGTTCTAACCTTTATGACGACGAATGTCATTGTCCAGATTCATGCATGTGTCCGGATGACATGAAATTTCCCGATGTAAGCAAACTGGGTGATGATGAGTTGAAGAGGAAAATTCAGACAAGAAAATATGAGAAAGGCATATGCCGGGAACAAATTAAAGAAATAAGAGAGGCGCTAGATCACCTCGAACGTAAATGGGAAGCAGTTGCCGCTGTAGCTGCCTCGTCGCAAAGTAGGCCGTTCGTTAAACGGGCGTCCAAATTTGGGGCGACCATATCGGGGTTGAAAGTAGCATTATCAAACCTGGTAACCAAATGCAAAGCTAAAGACCGGATGATCCTCATAATGACCGATGAACTTAAATGTCGTACTAGTAGTAACACTTTCAACAACTTATTAAATAAAAAAGGAATAGATGAGCCCCTTGATTACGATAAAGCTACAGTCGATGTGAAATCTCCACCTTGTTCGGTGGAAAAGGTTACTAAGTTGAGTAAGACGTGCCCTTATAAGTGTCCTGATGATGATAAATCAAAGAAATCGAAGAAAACATCAGCAAAAATATGTAGATGTTCAAGAACGCACAGGTCTAAAGATAGTAAGAATTCTAAAGATATTATTAAAGTTAATAAAAAGATTGATTTAGACGGATTCGAGGTTATAGACATCGGTAGAATTACAGATGACAGCCTAATCATTAAATGGAAGAGGCCCCCAAATGACAGCATTACTGGTTACGATATTTTCGTTAATGATATGATTAAATCAAAAGTTATGTGTGGTGATCGAACAAGCGCCATGATTCACTCCCTAAATCTTTCATCATCCTTAAACATAAGTATTTATGCTCTAACAAGACAAGGACAATGTCAACCTCCGGCAACGGCCAGATATGAAGTTAAATCTATAAAATAAATATCTAAGTGCAGTACCACGTTATAATTATTTGACATGATTAAAAATATATAATTATTAACTATTTTTTTCATTGATTAAGCGTTCATCGAATTAACCATTAAAAACTACAATAAAGCACCCACTAGCCGCTATATTGTCTCGGATGATATTATCGGTTTGTTAATTTGTGTTGATTTAAAGCAGCTTCAAGCAGTTAAATAAAGATGGTGCTGTCACAAATAATGTGAGTATGAGAGAGATAACGTGTTTCAAAGTTGCTATAAATCAACACAAATGGACAAACTGTAATAGGGCGCGTGCAAAATCTGACAGTTAACGAGAGTGGAGGGCATATAACCTCAATGTTCCAAATTAATTATCGTGAAATTCGTTGTTTTCGTTAGCTTTTTTAACTTTCTTGTGCTATCAGCTATTGAAATAAACATTTTTAAGTTTAGTTTTCAATATACAGGGTGTTTGGTGCATCGTGTGCCAAATTGAAATGGCCGACAGAAAGGGTTATCTGCTATCCTTTCAGGCCCCTTAACACTTCCCATGCCCTGCGGGATTTTTCATATCGACCTTCTATCTTTTTAATGAAAAAAATCCCAAATTCTACATTTAAATTCAAATTATAAAAAAAGTATTAGGCGTAGACTGCGAATTTAATTTTTATTTTGATGTGTATTGTTGAAGGGTTCTTTTAAATCCAAAATTACTGGCATTAGTCATCTAGTTGTTTTTTTATTCACTCGCAAACTTTCAGAATAGGTAAAATTTAAATTTAAACTTAGACTTAAGACGGCTATAAAAAAAAACTCAGAGCAACCGGGATCTTCCAACTCCCTTAAAAATTCTCTAGTCTATCCTCTTGCTAATGATGTGCCACATGTCACAAAAATCTTTTAATAACTTCGTGAATTCGCTAAATTAATTAATCGGGTCACATAAGGCTAATATTCAAAATTTCGAATCAAAAATTATATTTGCTTAAATTATGCATGGCAAACAGGTAAAATCTGTTACCTCACTCTTGCGAAGTAAAATCTATCTTCTATCTCTTTCTGTGCATTGGTTTTCTTGAAATAAAGAAACAGTTACATTTTTATCATTTATTAAAAAAATTTAAAAATCTTGCTCAAAGTGTTGGTCTCTGTTGCGAATGCAGGCCCGACATCTGCTTCGTATTTCGACAGTTGTTGTATGAAGTCGTATTTCCTCCCTAATTGTACCGAAAGCCGTTTCTATGCGTTGGACAAGAGGACAAGTTCCTCCCTAGTCGCAACCTCCGTCGTGTACGCGAGCTCTTTGGCACGTCCCCAGACATAAAAATCCAACGGAGTTAGGTCTGGGGAACGTCCTGCCCAATCCACGCATTTGGGAACACATTGTCTAGATATTGTCTTACAATCAGTGCGCGGGACAGCCGTCATTTTGAAAAACTATAGACGTATGCGTAGATTGGGCGGGATGGCCCTATTCAATGGTCTCCACGTTCCCCAGACCTAACTCCGTTGGATTTTATGTCCGAGGTCGTGCCAAAGAGCTCGTGTACGCGACGGAGGTTGCGAATAGGGAGGAACTTGTCCTCTTGTCCAACGCATAGAAACGGCTTTCGGTACAATTAGGGAGGAAATACGACTTCATACAACAACTGTCGAGATACGAAGCAGATGTCGGGCCTGCATTCGCAACAGAGACCGACACTTTGAGCAAGATTTTTAAATTTTTTAATAAATGATAAAAATGTAATTGTTTCTTTATTTCAAGAAAACCAATGAACAGAAAGAGATAGAAGATAGATTTTACTTCGCAAGAGTGAGATAACAGGTTTTACCTGTTTCCCATGCATAATTTAAGCAAAAATAGTTTTTTATTCGAAATTTTGAATATTAGCCTTATGTGACCCGATTCATTAATTTAGCGAATTCACGAAGTTATTAAAAGATTTTTATGATATGTGGCACATCACTAGTAAGAGGATAGACTAGAGAATTTTTGAGGGAGTTGGAAGATCCCGGCTGAACTGAGTTTTTTTTTTATAGCCGTCTAAAGTCTAAGTTTAAATTTAAATTTTACCTATTCCGAAAGTTTGCGAGTGAATAAAAAAACAACTAGATGACTAATGCCAGTAATTTTGGATTTAAAAGAACCCTTCAACAATACACATCAAAATAAAAATGAAATTCGCAGTCTACGCCTAATACTTTTTTTATAATTTGAATTTAAATGTAGAATTTGGGATTTTTTTCATTAAAAAGATAAAAGGTCGATATGAAAAATCCCGCAGGGCATGGGAAGTATTAAGGGGCTTGAAAGGATAGCAGATAACCCTTTCTGTCGGCTATTTTCATTTGGCACACGATGCACCAAACACCCTGTATATAGACAATTACGTGTTTTGTACAATAATTTTTCCTTTGATTTGGTGAGATGTGCATTGTTTACCTATGTGTTTTTAGTTATTTTCTTCGTATTTAAACAACGTAAGGGATTGATCTTATTGCTATATGTTGTGAGGCAATGGAAATAACAATTACACTTTGGCAGTAATATTTTAATGTGCAAACTACACAGACCACTTTGTAACATGTATTTTATAAAGACGAAAAACTTAGAAGTATTCAGAACCAGAACAAAACATATTCTGTCATTTTTCATTTTAGGTAAAGTTAACAGTGTTGCCAATACATATCTAATACAGTACTACCAATGGTAAAGAGTAGAAAATAAATTCATGTTATCGCTTACAGTTCTAACACTCCCCCTTAAGCTAACATGATAAAGTAATTAAAACATTAATAAGCTAAATTTTAACTAGCCCCATGTCTTTCACAAATTTCTCATGTTTAACTCGTCCCAAACCTTTTGTAAGTACATCGGCAGTCATTTCACTTGTAGGTTTATACACTAACGTAACCTTTCCGGCACTAGCAGCTTCACGTATGAAATGGAACCGAATGTCTATATGTTTGGTTCGGTTATGGAATACCGGGTTCTCCGCAATTTTTATCGCACTTTGATTGTCCATATAAAGGGTAATAGGCTTCATCGGTTTATGCAAAATTTCTGCAATAAGTCTACGTAGATAAACAGCTTCTTTGCAAGCGTCTGATGCAGCCATGTACTCGGCCTCAGATGATGAGAGTGCGATAGTCCTCTGTTTACGAGTTTCCCAAGAAATAGGTCCACCAGCCAGTTTAAAAATATATCCAGTGTGAGACTTTCTATCAAATTCATGGTCTCCCCACGTAGCATCTACATAGCCCTCTATGTTTGTAGAATTATTCTTCTTAAACTTTAGGCTCAATTCAACTGTAGATTTGAGATAACGAAATACTCGTTTCACAAGATTCCAATGCTCTAACGAATGTCCAGTATTAAATTGACTTAAGAAGCTAACTGTATAGGCAATATCTGGCCTTGAATTCACAGCTAAATACATGAGACATCCAATTGCATTTTGGTACGGGATGTTGGCATTATTTTCAGACATTTTAATTTTTACATTTGGTTCAATCGGAGTATGAGCTTCTTTAGCATCAGAAAAACCAAATTTATTCAGTATGTCAATAATGTAAGATCTCTGACTTAAGTAAATTTCACCTTGCGACTCATTTCTTAAAATTTGCATACCCAGAATATTCTGTGCTTTGCCTAGATCTTTAATATTAAAATTATGTTTTAAGGTATCAAACAGACTATTCTTTAGAGTCAAATCATTATGAAAAATGTAAAAATCATCTACGTAAAGGACAATAATAATTATTGAATTATCTTGAATTTTATAATATAAACATGGTTCATTTTCGGACTTCTTGTAACCAGATTTTTCTAGGACTTCATTTACCTTTTTGTTCCGCGCTCTTGACGCCTGCTTAAGGCCATACACAGCCTTTTTCAAGAGACATACTTTGGATTCCTCACCTTTCTTTACAAAAAAATCAGGTTGTTCCATATATACCTGTTCATCAAGTTCACCATGTAGAAAGGCGGTGGTTACATCAAAATGTTCGATTGACAAATCAAGTTCAACTGACAATGCAACTAACATTTTTAAAGTTGAATTACGTGCGACAGGTGAAAATGTCTCATAATAGTCAATGCCGTAAGATTGTGAAAAACCTTTCGCAACTAATCTGGCTTTAAAGCGAATATTATTATCACTGTCTTTCTTTAATTTAAATATCCACTTACTTGATACGACATTAGTAGATTTAGGGCGATCAACTAAAACCCATACATCATTCTTGATAAAAGAGTCGTATTCAATTTTCATAGCTTCAATCCATTTGTTCTTGTCCGAACAACCAAGTGCTTCATCCATTGACATTGGCTCCCTCGGTGACTCATAGGCTACAAGTTGCATACATGCATCATCAGGCTCATGTAAATAGTCTTTCATCCAAACAGGTGGATGACGAACTCTACCAGATGAGGTTGAAGGCAATTCCGGCTCTGGCTCAGAAGATCTACTCGAAGAAAATTCTTCATCGTCTTTATCTGACAAACCGTGTTCTTCACTAGAACTTTCAGACTTTAAACTCTGATAATCTTCATTTAAGCTAACGTCAGGAATATGATTCTCACCATTGTTAGGGTAAGTTACATGGTCGATCTCAACTTTATCATCTAGATGTGTCTCGTTACTTGAAACATTCTTTGCATGCATAATGTGTTCGAGAAATACAACGTCTCTTGCTTTTTCAATTTTATTTGGATTGTCAGGGTCAACTAATCTATAACCTTTAGTATGTTCGCAATATCCCAACATAATCATTGGTTTAGCCTTGGCGTCGAACTTTCCTCTAAACTGCTTTGGGATGTGACAATATGCACGGCAGCCGAAAACTCTAAGGTGACTAAGATTAATCTTGGATCCAGTCCATAATTCTTCAGGTGTAGCACCCTTAACAGCATTTGTAGGACTTCTATTTTTTAAGTATATGGCGGTAGATACGGCCTCGGCCCAATATGGCTTTGATAAACCAGAATCGTGCAATAAAGCTCTAGCTTTCTCAATTACAGTTCGATTACATCTTTCTTGAACCCCATTCTGTTCTGGAGTGTACGGGACAGTTAATTCATGCACGATGCCAGACATTTTAAACATATATGAAAAATTTTTATTACAGTACTCTGTGCCGTTATCTGACCTTACTCTCTTGATCTTTAATCCAGTCTGAGTCTCAACCATTTGCTTAAACTCTTTGAAAATAGTAAAAGTCTCCGATTTATGTTTCAAAAAATAACCAAACGTTTTTCGAGAGAAATCATCCGTAAACATAAGAACATACCTGGAGCCTCCCCAACTTGGTTCAGACATCGGCCCACAAATATCAGTATGTATCAACTCTAGAAGTTTACTAGCTCGCCTAGCTTGGCCCTTGGGGAAACTTTTTCTTGTTTGTTTGGCCTCAATACAAGGAATACATGAAGAATTTGTGTCATCTTGGAAATCTATACCATCAGCAAGACTATCTTTTAATAATGAAATACTACGATTGCTAAGATGTCCTAAACGTCGGTGCCAAGTCTGTTTATTAATCATTTGATTTACAGGCATTGCAGTGTCTTCTATGCACACATTAGACGTATGATCACTTTGGGAAGATTGATCCAATTTATAAATACCACCAACTTTGGTACCCGTAAATTTAACAGTTCCTCGAATCGTAACTTCATCATTCTGATAAGGTTCAAAACCATTTTCCTTGAAAATTATTACATGACCTTTAGCTGCAATCTGGCCGACAGAAAGTAAATTTGCTGCAGCATTTGGAGCATATTTTACATCACTAACAGTACCAACAGTGCTTGTTTGATTTATAGAGTTAACCAAGTGGGTTGTAATATCACCAGAACCTTTACTTGATAAATTTCTATTATCAGCAGTGCAAAAAACAGTCACAGCATCATGATTGAAATTTTCCATCCACTCCTTTTTAGGACTAATATGATTACTGGCACAACTATCAACATACCATGCATTGCTATCAAAATTACCTGTAGCTAAAGCAGCTGGAGTAAATAAAACTGTACTTTTCTGCTCAGATTTAGCTGACTTGTCTGATTTATTAAATTTGGCCTTCTCCTTCTTTAACTTTGGACAACGAGGTTTAATATGACCTTCAACACCACACTCATAACAAACAATATTTTTCTTTTTAAAACTTTTCGTAGCCAAGGCGGATGTGGATTCTTCTCGTAAACCACGACGAGCATCCTCTTCTAATAAAGTTTTAATAACATCTTCACTAGTTATTGTTGTGTGTGTTGCTCCATAACCACTTAACAAAGTTTCATAAGAGTCTGGTAGTCCACTCAAAAGCAACATTCCAATTTCACTGTCGTCAATCTGTATTTTAATATCTGATAACTGATGAACTAGTGATAACATACCACTTACATACTCGTTCATAGATACAAAATCTTCATATCGAGTTCTATATAACTTTCTTTTGAGAAAAAGTTGTCTACTTAAACCAGCACTTTGAAAAGCTTTTTCCAAATTCTCCCAGGCTTGTTTAGCTGTAGTAGCACCTCGAATATGACTAACACAAACTGGTTTCACAGATAGGCTTATTTTAGCAAGAGCTCTTTGATCTTTTTCAGAGTCATTGTCCTGACCAAGTACACATTTCCATAAACCATAGTCTATTAAGACCATACGCATCTGGAACTTCCAGTTGTCATAATTTTTGTGGCCTTCAAGTTTTTCTATTCCTGGCACACCTGCAGGACCCATATAAATCGGATTTGATACAGTACTTGTATTAACATTTGTGGTCACGGTGTCCGTTGTGTCATTCATCTTGACTTGATGTCGACTTCACATTTACTTTTTACCACCAATTAAATCTTAAACCGCAGCATAAGCAGCCTCTGGGCCCATAACCTGTTGTGAGGCGATGGAAATAACAATTACACTTTGGCAGTAATATTTTAATGTGCTACACAGACCACTTTGTAACATGTATTTTATAAAGACGAAAAACTTAGAAGTATTCAGAACCAGAACAAAACATATTCTGTCATTTTTCATTTTAGGTAAAGTTAACAGTGTTGCCAATACATATCTAATACAGTACTACCAATCGTAAAGAGTAGAAAATAAATTCATGTTATCGCTTACAGTTCTAACACTATATATAGAGCATATTTAGATTATTTAAAATTTAAATGCTGTTAATTATTCTGTTACCAGTTTACCACAAAAAGCCATCATATTGTATGGAATATGGTCGTCAAAGTCTCACCGAATGCCAATTTAAGCTTTAAAAGGTATGTGATTATTACTTAACATTGGAATTTAATACTTATTATATAACATATTTAATAAATACATAGTAGTATACCTACCGCATGCACGAAAATAAAGTTATTGTTATTTCAGATTGCCATCGATTTACACCAAAGAAGATAAGTTTGTGGTCAATTAAGAGTTCAAAGAGAAAAGTTCTTAAATGCTTTAAGGCTGCATAGCCCATATATTTATTTGTTAGTCAATCCAAATGAGTTACCTTACCTAGTTCAGCAGATTTTCCTAAAAATTATAGAGTATAAAATTTAAATGAAATTATTATCCATAAAGATTATCCGTTAAGATAATGTCTGGAACTAAGACCATATTTCATCTTTGACTCAGTAAAACCGGATCTCTCTAAGGCTCTTTTCGCTTTGCCCTTTTGATTGAGCACAAACTTTACTTCTTTTGGTGTAAATCGATGGCATTCTGAATTAATTCATAATTTTATTTTCGTGCATGCAGAAGGTATTTACTAGTATGTATTTATTAAATATATTATATAATAAACACCAAATACTAATGTTAAGTAATAATCACATACTTACCTACCTTTAAAAACTTAAATTGGTATTCGGTGAGACTTCGACAACCAAATACCATAGAATATGATGGCTTTTTGTCGTAAACTGATAACAAAATAATTAACTGCATTTATATCTTAAATGTTCTAAATATGCTCCATATATAATAATAAGATCAATCCCATACATTGTTTAAATACGAAGAAAATAACTAAAAACACATAGGTAAACAATGCACATCTCGCCAAATCAAAGGAAATATTATTGTACAAAACACCTAATTGTCTATACATAATGAAAACTAAACTTAAAAATGTTTATTTCAATAGCTGATAGCACAAGAAAGTTAAAAAAGCAAACGAAAACAGCGAATTTCACGAAAATTAATTTGGAACATTGATGTTTATATGCCCTCCACTCTCGTTAGCTGTCAGATTTTGCACGCGCCCTATTATAGTTCAAAGGTGAGATTGATATTATATAGTCCAAGCAACCATGACAGTTTAGTCTACCTCACGTGACTACTCCGTGAAACTAGGCTTAATTTATATAAGTGAGCGGTATACCCTCAAAAAGACGTAGTCTAATTCACAAGTTCAAAAGGGTGTTAACTTATGAAATAGCTCCTAAAAATATGAGCGATAGCTCATCATAGCTCATTGGATTCGGAATGACGCGACGTCTAGAAAATGTATTAAGATGTTTTATTAGCACATAAAAAATTGCAAAAGTTATAAACAAATTAAGATGAAAAAAAATGGCATTTAGTTTTTCGCTTATAATTCAAAAACTATTACCGCTAACGGAAATCGGAAAAAAGATTCTTATAAAGGAGGAAATTTACAAAAATTTATCTCCATTATTTATAATTTTAATTTAACGGTCCCGATGGAAAACAATGTTAAAGTTTATTTTTCAACAACTTAGGCCATTGTTAACTAACGAAATGTTATGGGACCTCCGTTGTCATTAGAGACAAACAGTTTTTTGAAATAATTGGCACATAAAATTTTCGCTTTTTGGAGCCCTTCTTATATATATATACTTAATAAGATCACGTTATAAAAGCTTTTAAAAATTGTTTATTTTGTTTATTATAATTAAAAATGAAAGGAAAGTTGTAAAAATTTTTTTTTCATATTCGTCTCCACATTACAATTTTTACATTGAGGAAAGGCAAAAAACAATTTTTACGCCATTTGTTTAGAGAGAATATTACGATTTTTTTAAAAAAGCATTTTTTCTTAAAAACATAATCTTATTGTTTATAATCGTTTTAATTATCCATCATTTGAATAATTAGTCAACAAATTTTTTTTTTCTTAAAAAAAAATTGGCAATCCTCAATAAAGTAACAAAAAAAATTTTTTTTTTTTTTTATTAATTTAACAATTTGTTATGAACAAATTCTGACAATTCTAATATATCTTTTCTAAATCTTAAAAAAATTACAAAAACAGCCATATGCAACAACATATTGAAAAAAATGTGTTTGTATTTTTTATAGCGTTTTTCAATATTACACGATACAGAAGTTAAGCCACTTGATTTGTCAACTAAGAAACTGATCAGAGATATCACAATAGACATTCAGGTCGTTTTTTATAGAGGATTAATTAATCTTTAAATGAGTTGACTTCAAAGTTTGTAACTATTATTAATCAGTTATTATGCGCATTTGTTTATAGAAATTAAACATGTTTTTTATTTATTTTCAAATAAATAATTGCAACTTTCAGATATTTTATCACTTAACAAAATTGCCTTGAAGGTCCATTAGCGTATCTGCATTATTTAATAAGCTAGAAGCTAATTTTTATAAGCAAATGCGCATAATAACAGATTAATAATAGTTAGAAACTTGGAAGTCAACTCATTTAAAGATTAATTAATCCTCTATAAAAACGACCTGAATGTCTATTGTGATACCTCTAATAGTTTAAAAGTTATATCAGTTTTTTAGTTGACAAATCAAGTGGCCGTTTCAACTTCTGTATCGTGTAATACTGAAAAACGCTATAAAAAATACATTCTTTTTTTAATATGTTGTTGCATATGGCTGTTTTTATAATTTTTTAAGATTTAGAAAAAAAAATATTAGGATTGTCAGAATTTGTTTATAACAAATTGACGAAAAAAAAAAATTGCCCACACCGAGGATCGAACCCGCCACCCCATTGCGCATCACATCTTACCATTTTCACGTTGCAGGCAAGATTTTTTTAAGCGTCAAAAACGAGTATAACTCTTCAGGGATTGAATATTTTTTGTAGAACTTTTTGTGGTTGATGGAAAAACTCACCAAACCCAGTGTCCAAAAAAGTTGTTAATAAACAAATTACAGCCTCTCACGAAATGTCACTTTTATTTTGGGTTCAGGTTATCTGATCAAGTTCTTTCTGGTCTCAAAATTTTCCTTTTTCCAAGCACTTTCATATGCGTAAAACCACATTTCGATACGCTTACCCAGGGCCGAGATATTCCATTTGTTAATTTGCAAAATTAATTTAAACTTTAAATAAACAATAGCAAAAAGTTGCATTTGTGCAGACTTCTATGGGGGTTATGCCCGACATCAATATTTATCGTTTAAAGCTGGTTTGAAGTCGATCAAACTTTCGAAAAAAAAGTTATTTGCTAACAAATTATGCCAATTGTTTAAACAATCAAAAAGTATTGAAGATATCGGACCAAAAAAACCAAGGTATATTCTTTGGTATAAAAGCCATGTATTTTGAAAAAAACAATATTCTGACCTCATTAGTTTCGGAGTAATCAATTTGTTAATTAAGAAATTTATTTTGGCTATAACAAATGACAAAATGAGTTGTGCCTGGCGCTAAACGACGCGTATTGATAATATCTTTCGATTGATTGATTCAAGATTTTTCCGGATCCGTCAAACCGTTCTCATTTTATTAAATAAAAACGAAAAGAAATTTGTTTAAACAATTATTTGACCATGAAGCTCGCTGTTTAGGAAAATTTTTCATAAGAAAATCTTGTGCAGCGGAATTTTTCCTTTAAGAATCCGTGGCTAACTCAAATGGTATAGAAAATTTTTGAGAAAAATCCCAGACAGACTCGCCTATCTAGGTAAACAGAAATGCGAAAGCTTCGAGCATGTGCATTACCTTGCAAATGTGTAATAAATTCGCGCAAGTGGAGAAATTGAAACATTTCGTGTTACTTTGTGGCACCCCCCGCACCACCTTTTCTTTGTCTCCGACGCTAATACTGCTTGCGGCGCTAATAATTATTTACAATTAGATATCAAAATAAAAACCTACTAACCTAACCTAAATAAATCAGTAAAGAATTTGTGAAAAAATATATTAATCATTACAAAATTAAAGAAAAAAAAACTCAACCGACATAGGAATTTGATCCCGGGACCCTTCACACCATAAGCATCATCATAACAAATTCATTCGGTTCTTTTAATACAGTAAATTGCCTCCCCGGATCGAGACCCGGAGTCAACCGTACAACCACGTCGCGCAGCGCCGTGGTGTTAGTGCGGTTGGGCGAATCGCGACCGGTTCGACTCAATAAAACTTATCCAAGTTTTCGCATTTCGGTTTCCCCAGACCAGACGGTTACCAGTCGTGCCATCTATTGATTGTCATTTCAGCGTACATAAAGCACAAGAAGGATTCAACAGGAATTCAATCTTAGGAATTATCAAAAATGCTGAACATATTGTGACGTCATTATAGTTGTTCTGTGATTATAGTGAATGAAACAATAGGGCTGAAAACTGCCATAGAGAGTTTTATCAAAGAGTAGTGAATTACGAAAAGAAGACGCAGTAGACGAAGACATGGTACAAATATCATATACAAGGTATGCTCGTCCGAGCTGCCAGAATAGGGTTATTTCATGTTAAAGAAAAACTTAAAAATATTCATCAAATTGAATAGCAGAATATACAAGAATAATGTATTGGTAAATACTATCTCTTATTATTTGTTAATTATTCATAAATCAATATGGTCAATCGGTGACTTGAGAAGCGGTTAAGAAAACATTAAACATTTCAAATTTTCTTAACTTCTGACGTAACGGTTTACAACTAAATCTAGGAATATTTGTTTTTGTTAAGGTTCCTCACTGGCAATATAAAAAAGGTAGAAGAAGAGTCACACATAGGTATGATAGTTTGTTTTGTGTTTATTATTGTAGTTTGTGTTAGTTCACCATTTTTTTTTACTATAGTCTGTTTTTAAACCAGGAGGAGCGTTTTAAATTTAACGCGCTAAATCATACATCTGTGATTGGCTAGGCCCTCGCCAGTTTTACACAAGGCAATAGTTGAAAATTTTGACATAATGTAAAAATTATAATTTCATGTCATAAATTATTTGGTTATGATTTCTATTTTATCGTTCGCACTACTTTGCACATTATATATCAGTTTCAATCCCTTTTGTATAAATCTGAAGAAAAAAGTAGCTAATTACTTGGTGCCTTCATATTGCGTAAATGGTATGGATACTGTATAAACTACTTAGAGGTCAAATAGAGGTCGTTGGATTATATAATGTAATAAAATACACACAAAAACACTGTAGTCGTGTATTGTTGGTTGCCCAAAACGCCAAACAAAATTTTAGTGTATTTTCTAGTTACTTTTATGGTGTGAATGTAACTTTCGTATTTACTCCTCCTGGTTTAAAAACAGACTATAATTATCACGTTATGGAGCCTAATTTCGTTAAAGCTAGCACTGAAAATTTACCAGAAGTGAACCAAGTTATGATTCAGGAATTCTTTGCGAAAAATATGGACTCTCATCAGTATCGAGTTTAAGAGCGTGAAAAATGTTAGGTTACTTTCCAAGCTTTCCGAATATTCTCAATTTTTTGAACCGATGTAAATATTTTCTTTGAATTTGCTGTAGTGTTTTTACAGGTTGGTACTGTGTGAGCAAAAAAAAATAGGACAAGTCTTCAAACGTATTCTTTCTAAAATCTAGTTGTATACATCTAACTTTATCTTGTGACATTGTCAGTTCGTTGTCAAAATTCATTGCATATACTTATTCAAATTGACCATTTTCAGTCACCTGATTTTGGCACAGTCTGGAGGGCACACAAACCTCAATCAAAGGAATTCAAATGTAAACTATTAGAGATGACTTGCCAACAGAAGCAGTTTAAGCTTGTTGTTAAAAGATAACAGCGTTTACCCATCTCTAAAAAAACAAATTAGTGAATTGTCGAATTGTGTGTCCACCACCACCACGCCACCATCGCGACGTCAACCGAAAATGGTCTATAGAGACAGATTTATATTAGAAATAAATAGTTATCTCTGTAGTTATCCTCTTTCTTTTTGCTCACGACAGTACAAAACACCTTTTTCCATGTCTGTAGTAAAATAATAACATTTGATATAATTAAAATAAGTGTAAACATTTTCTTGGGGTAGAAACTTACCTGATGTTTTTAACAATACTGGTAAAATCATATCACTTAATGATGCAAAAAAATAACAACTGATTTTATTTAACTCCATACACAACGTCTTAAAAACTAACAAATCGTAACAAAACCGCAAAACAAACAGAACGCCAGAAAAAACTCACTATTACACTGCTATGGTCCGAGCTGTTTTTAAACCAGGAGTAAACATGAAAGTTTCATTCACACCATAAAAGTAACCAGAAAATAAACTAAAACCTTTTTGGCGTTTTGGGCAACCAACAATACACGACTATAGTGTTTTTGTGTGTATTTTATTACATTATATAATGTATCGACCTCTATTATTTGACCTCTAGGTATTTTATACAGCATTCATACCATTTACGCAATATAAAGGCACCAAGTAATTAGCCACTTTTGCCTTCAGATTTATACACAAAGGATTAAAAACTGATATATAATGTCACTTGAAATTGAAATTTTTACAATGTCAAAATTTACGACTATTGCCTTGTGTAAAATTGGCGAGAGCGTATCCAATCACAGATGTATGATTTAGCGCGTTAAATTTAAAACGCTCCTTCTGGTTTAAAAACAGACTATACCACAGGCCAAAGGACCAAGATTCTTGACATCTACTCTGTGTCTTGTCCTTGTCCACAGGCTACTTTAGCTGTCAGTTTCTCTTAGTGAAATTTGCATATACCTTTATAGGTATGCCACTATGTACGGATTTGAGGCAAGAGGAGACAGTTTTCCATTTCTATGGAGAACTTAGGACCCAACGCGCACGCTCCGACGACACAAGCGTGCTTCTGTAATAGGTCAGTGGCCATGTGGCCCATTTCTCCGGTTAGATTGTGACCATTTGCCTTCTATATTCGGTTGAACGGTCACAATCTCGCGTCACTGAGGCATGCGCACCATACCCAGAGTACTCTTAAAGGATAGAGAGACAGGCTTTCCTTGGCGTCAAGTTACGAACGAAACTCATAGTACATATATAGTAAATATGTATATGGAAATTTGAAACTCAGTGCTGCCACACAGATATTTCATCTACGCTATTCGCGAAAATATAACAAATGAACTCCTTCGATACAGAGGAATTCACCTATAAGGAAAAGTTTGTATAGTAACAGCGGAGTCATAATATTTAAATCGCTTTCACGTATTGGTGATTTTGTGTGTATCGACGATAAATCCCTTAGGTTCATCTGTTTTATTTTCGCGAATACTGCGCATGCGAAAACATGAACGTCACGATAGTTGGCGGGAAGTAATATTTTCAAATTACAAACCGAATTTAAAAATACGTAGCCGCAGAAAAACTTTTTCTCAAATGTATTGAGTTTTTAAGTGTTCCTAATTGTACATTTAACAAACATAAATTGTGAAATAACCCTATTTGACTTTTCTGCGCACTGACCCAGCGCGAACCATATTGGAATGATATATCACACACACTATATTAATTAATTACCTCAACATTGAACCCCTGCAACCCAGGGTACAAGTAGCCGTGTTGGGGCGCCTAACTGCGTAATATCATTTTTGTGTTTGGCTTTTGTATTTTATCTATGGTTTGTTCCTTTGTGGTGGTGTGGCGTGATATTTGTGAGGTTAACAAAGAAACGATTATTTATAATAAACTGAAGACATGGTTGGGTGCAATATACACAGTTGCAAAAATAAGAGTGGAACTTCAATTGAGAGCAATGTAAAATTCTTTCGGTTCCTAAAAAATTAAGAATATCGAGAAGATGGTTAGAAATTTGTCCAGTAAAACCTATAATAATCTCAAAAATGGTAATTATAATAACGATAATTATAGAATACATTGGCTTATTTACTTATAATTACAAAATATGTATTAGTAAGAGATGTACCTATTTATGACATAAGTTTATATTTGTTATTTAACACAAAAGTGGTCAGAAATAAAAAATGTTTTTCTTACAGGTCGCATTTGTTCAATGCATTTTAAGAAGTTAGATTTTAAAGCAACTCCAGAGTATCTTAAAAATGTTGAAAACTATTCGCCAACGAATATTCGTGTCTGTCTGCCTCATGCAGTACCCACAGAACATTTGGAAAGAATTATTCTCCAAGACATAACGAATGAAGCAAAGCATAGGCATAATTCGGGGTGTGCAAGGGTATGCAACTGCCCACCCAATATTTTGAAAGAGCATTAAATCCTTAAAGGCAAATCTGGAAAATTCCAAAATTCTTCCGAAAAAAACAATAAGTAGGTATGCTTCAAGTCCAAGGTTTTCAATACAATTAGGCAGGGACGGATTAAGACTTTGTGGGGCCTTTGGCTAAATTTTTGAGCAGGGCCTTTTTGCAATTCTCGTAGCACCACAGGCCGGTGAGCACATGCCCAGGAGAAAAGCGAGTTCAATACTCGTAAGCCGCAGACAGGTCACTTAAACCCCAGATGCCTGGTGATAGTGAGTTCAATACTCATAAAATCATAGGCAGGTGAGTTAAGTCGCAGGTGGCAGAAAGTGGAATTTTTTATTGGGGCGCCATGAGCAAAAATAGATTTATAAGGTTATCGTTTAAGAATTACAGGGTTCGCCTTGCTTCCATCTATTGGGTTATCTGTGAAAAATCCTTGCCTACCCAATAAAAATGTTGAAATTACGCCAATGAAGCAAAGTAAGCATAAGTAAACATATTCGTGCATATTGTTTAATTTCAAAGAAAACTTAGTATGCAGTATGATATATAAATTTGAATCTAGGAGATATCTAAAACTTTAAGAGTATTTAGATTTTATTCTGTAAAATTTTATTAATGAAGGTTACGTCTCTTGTCAAGATACTCTTTATGTTGTAAAAAGTCTTATTAAGTTTAGTATTTTGTTATAGAATAAAAATATAAAACAAAACGAGTATATGATTTCTTGTGTCCGGTATACCTTCTCCCTCACAAGGTGTCTGCTGGAAAACAATTAGAAGTTATACTACCTGTGGTGTATGTATTTTTCGTAACTATTGGTTAAAATTTACTATGACGATAGCATTTGTAACTAAAAAGATTAATTTTATTGTACAAATAACTTGTAATTGGTATAAAATTATGTTCTTTATATAAAAAAATTGACATTGATCATAAAATCATACTAAAAACTTATATATTATTCATGAACCCTCTGATAAGTACTGACTAGAACTATATACATGTTAATTTTTTTTGTATTGATAACTTAACATATAAACTCTTTAAAGTAGCCGAACTAGATCATATAAAATAAAATACGTACCTATATACTGCATCAAAGAAGTACATACCATTTTACCATATTTTTTACAAAGAATGTCTTGCATATCCATAACTACACCGGTAGTAAAAGAAGCACTAAAATTACAATGAAAATTTGCTACATCATTCTTAAAATTTTCCAAATGAATATGTTTTAACCTTATTTCCAAAATGAAGCATCTGTTTCAAATGGCATGTGGAATCAGCTCGTTTTGTACAGAAAAAAATACACTATATTATTTGAAATATGCACACGAAACGCTATTGGTCCGAATATCAACAAGGTTCCTGTTGGGTCCAGAGCATATGATTGGTGACTGCAAAAGCTGCGCAACAGCATACCCTGCATACCTTGTATATATTTGTACCATGGACAAAGATAGTTGTTAATTCCAAATTAAAGGGACACAATATCAAGCAGAAACGGTATCTGGATTTATCGTGTACCCACGCATTAAATGGATTTGACCAAGATTACTGAGACAGGTTACTTCGTGAGAATCGGCAAGTGCTACTCTATGTGTAGCCATGTGTAACAGTTTTTTCTTCATTTTATAAAATAAATTATAGAAAATAGTTTCAGTATTATTGGTTTACTTTCTATCAATGAATAATTCTATATGAATTAAATATATCGGGTGTAACAGGATCATGGTATACCCCCCTTTTCTCCTTTAGTTTTGAAAATAATTGATTGAAATTTAGGATATACTACATACATAATAAGTGCCGTTACAACCCGTGAAGACCTGGAGCTACGAGTAAGACGAACAATTATAATAACATAACGGCCCAGCAATTGGCGAACATTCTTCGAGAAACAGCTATGTGAGTTCAGAAGTGCATTGACGTTAATGGATAGCATTTTGAACAACTGTTGTAATAATTTGCGTTAATTTTTTGTATTCCAAAACCAGCTTATGTGTAACAAGGTAATTAGAATTAAATTGTATTTTCTTATTTTGTTTTAGCTGTAATTTTGTTTGTATTTATTGCACATTTTAATACGAAATATGAATAAATTCCATTAATAGTACTAATAAATGGTACCACAGTACCGATATGGTTCCATTTGAAAAAATTGAGTTTTGCCCCAAAAACAATTTTGGTGAATTTTATTTTCTCATAAATCACATAATTTAGTGTTTTTAACGGGATTTCGATTTTTGTAGCATTACATGGGTCATTTAAAATAAATCAGAACCGTCATGGCACACTTAAATGGAAAACTAAAAATTATATCATAAAAAAAAATTGAATTTTTTTTCCTTCTTCAATTCTTTGGGACTTCCTGCCACATGTATGTTTTCTTTCTTTATAAAAATCAACCTTTAACTGATCCTTTGACGTAAACGTCAAAGGCGTAGAGGTTTTTTACCAGTAACATACTGGTTAATTGTGATATATTTTGTAGACTCCCCTAGCACCGCTTAAAAAGAAAACATACATGTGGCAGGAAGTCCCAAAGAATTGAAGAAGGAAAAAAAATTAAGATAATGCCACAAATAACATTTAAAAAATTGATGTTTGAAATGTCCATCGAAATCGGAAGTGAAAAAAAAGTCAATTGTATGTCAAAAAGTGCCGCTTATTTGTATGTAGTATATCCTAAATTTCAATCATCTTCAAAACTAAAGGAGAAAGGGGGTATACCATGATCCTGTTACACCCGGTATACGTAATATATAAAAGCAAAAATTCTTGAGGCGTTCATGTGACTTATGTTACGAGGCAACCTGTTTCTTTGGCAATCTTGGATTTTGACAATTAGCTGAATTAGGTCATTTTATTTTGGCAGTATTGTTGTCGATTTGTTAATTCGCCTCTCTAATTTTACCTTCTAAGTCTGATTAACACATTGTGGCAACTGCGCGACAATTTCAATCACTAAATTATCAAAGATTTTCGCTGTCTGTCTTAGCTTGTTAATTCTCTAATCTTTGGTTTTAGATGCATTTTTTTGTTTGTGTATTTTTCCTGTTTTTATTTATTTATTTATATATAATCACTTAGGCTGTTATATGAACGTCAATAAGAAGAAAATAATACATAATTCAGTTTACAAGGTGGAAAAATACGTAGTAAATACACACTAGGTAATTTTGTTGTAAAAACTGATACCGGAGAAATGAGGTGATTTTTCAAAATGAGAGGTATTATGATGAGGCAGAGCTAATAAGTCATCATGACGAGTATTATAATTATGGTAACTTGCAACAGTTTTGAATTGGTCAACGTTACTTTTAATGTACTTTAACAAAGAAAGAAGATATACGGATGGTACCGTTAATATTCTGTGACTTTTAAAAGAATTTTTACGTGATGTGGTGAAATCAAGATTAAATAATAATAATAATAATCTTTATTTGAAATAGGACAACCTAATACATGTCTTCGACACATTCCACGTAATATAATAATTTTTATTAATATATTAATAATAAAAGTTATTTGTTGATTTCATTAATATACAATGTAATAAAATACAATCAATAGGCCATCGACCTAGGTCTTTCAGCCATAATATATTAATTAATTATTAATCTAATTATTATATTCGATCGTAGAATTTTGTTGTAATTTATGTTTTTAGTAGTGGTTATTTTGGTCAATTTAGACCGTTTTCTTATTTGTGTACAAATAATAGTCAGCAGAATATTTAAATATTTATTTGGGCATTATTTCGCTGGCCTTGTTTTGATTGGCTATTACTTGATTGAGCGCTCCTTGTCTATCCTTGACGAAGGAGCATCGGCCATTTTATCTACTCAATAACGGAAGTTTTAAAAACAATGACCATAGATTTCAAAATAGTAGCATTTTGTAGTTATTGTCATTTTAACTTATATTAAAAATAATAATACAGGTCTTTATTATTCTACAAATATTATGAAATCAACAGTGATCGAATGGTCAAGTTAGGCTGTTGATTATATTTTTTATCTAACGAGTATTCACATGCTGTTCTTTCCAAAGATTGCCATCATAGTTTAATTATTGATCCATGGAAAACTTATATTTAATTGGTGAAAGGAATCAAACGCCAATATATGTCGTACACTTATTTATTAAAGGTACTTTAAATAAAAGTAGAAGAAAGTAATAAAATATGTTTTTAACAATAAAATGAATAAATATGATTATTTTATTGCACAATTCCCTGGAGTCTTCCTGATAAAACTCTTTCAAAATGGGACCCATCCCAATAAACCTTGCCGCATTCCTCGCACACATAGAAGAAATCATATTTGTGTATTAGCGGCTTTGGGACAGACTTCACTTGAATTTTCTGTCCCATCCTAGTTTGACATAGCCCTACGTCAACTTTTTCGTCGGGATCTAAAAATACAGTTATACGGGGTTACTTGTAATTCGATACGTTTCTTTGGAGATGTGATAGGACATGAGCTAAGGAGTAAATTTAAACCTAATATGCATTATCCAAAACTCAATAGTTTTTGAGACATTTCAATTTTTTCTTTTTTCTCAAAAAAGTATATTTTAAAATTTATTTTTCAAAAAATCTACTCGACATCTTTTTAACTTTTTAACTGGATTACTTGTCCAACACTATGGTCATCCACAAAAATTTTCAGAAATATTTCCATTATGTGAAAATTTCAAATAAAACTGGTTGCGAATCGTCTGAATTTTTGCCATCCTGAATGATAGTCTCCATGACCACGATACTTCAAATTCAGTGTTTTGGCTCTTATGGAGCACCAAAGCTTCATAGCTCCATCATAAGTTACTATTTCGAGTAGTTTTATAACATTTTTATCAATCATATTTTGTTTATTGAAATACCTAACTTTGTTTTTGAGGTTGTTGAATGCAAATCTAATGTCAAATAGACGATATTGACAGTTGGCAGCTGTCAACCAACTGTCAATTACCAAAGTACTACTATAGTCTGTTTTTAAACCAGCAGGAGTAAACACGAAAGTTCCATTCACACCATAAAAGTACCTAAAAAACACACTAAAACCTTTTTGGCGTTTTGGGCAACCAACAATACACGACTACAATGTTTTTGTATGAATTTTATTACATTATATAATTCAACGACCTCTATTTGACCTCTAGGTATTTTATATAACATCCATACCACTTACGCAATATAAAGGCACAAAGTAATTGGCCACTCTTACATTCAGATTTATACAAAAGGGATTAAAAACTGATATATACTATGCAAACGATAAAATAGAAATTATAACCAAATAATTTATGACATAAAATTAATTTTTTTACAATATGTGAAAATTTAAGACTATTGCATCGTGTAAAACTGGCGAGGGCGTACCCAATCACAGATCTAAGATTTAGCGTGTTAAATTTAAAACGCTCCTCCTGGTTTAAAAACAGACTATGGGTGATTTTTTTCAACCTGAAACTTTCAAATATCTCGAGTAATAAGCACTCTACGAAAAAATGTCTGAAACAAAAGTTGTAGAATTGGATGGGGAAGTTCGGCGGTATATGAGGTGTATAGATGCAAAGTGCGACATGTCCAAAAGAACACAATTTGAGAAAAACAGATAGGGGAAAACTTGTTGGGATTAGATGAAAATATATTTGTATTATGTGTTTTAGGTAGCCCATCTTTTACTTGAAAAATGTTTAAGTCATGGTTTTCGAAAAAAACTTAAAATAATTATGGACACTTTGACTTTGGGTGGAAGGATTGAGGTCATTCAAGTCAAATTTTTAAATGGGAACCCCTATTTTTTACTGTAAATTCGGATTGTCTAACTAAAAATAAACTACTTTTGTTCGAAACATTTTTTTCTGAAATTTTCATTTTTTTAGTTATCCAGGTGAGTGAAAATCTAAATTTAAGAACTTTGCGATACGTATCTACGTTTCTTTAAATTTGCCAGTGCGTATAGTTGGTTGCCGACGTTTGTGTAGCATGTAACAATTAACATAAAGATATAGAAGGTAAAATCATACAACTTTGGAATTTAAGTTTTAGGCAATTTTTAAAGAAATGCAAATGAAATATCTACAGTAGCCACTATATTAGGTGAGGCCAGAATCGGATTTCCAACAGCTTATTGATTTACCATCTCTAGTTTGAAGCATAAAGTTATTTTGTCATCATTAGTAAATGAAAACGTGTGAAATTGAATTTAAAATGGAAAGAAAACTGAGACAATGAGCCAGGTTTCAGACTACCACTGTATGCACTAAAACATCACTCGATCGAACTTGATGAAAAACAATCTAATAATTGTCACTTACATAATTCCCATTTTCTATGAATGGAGTTGGGAGGACCGGCCTCCTCAAATTCCTCCTCGCTGGAAAATCCAGTGGCTTCGTCCTCGTAGAGGCAAGGCGGAGGAGGACAAGATTTTGTTTCCGAAGAATTTATTAAAGCATTCATCGTTGATCGTGACACCTTCACAAAACTGTTTCCGTTACAAGCCTAAAAAAACATAAAAAATGGTTATGATCAGAATAGTGGAGTTGTCAAATGTTGTCGTCAGTTTATTATTGTTAAAAACTGATGTTCGATAATAATAATAAATTCTTTATTGATTGCATTAGTATACAATATAACACAACACAACAAAAGGCCATCGACCTAGGTCATTCAGCTACAGAGATAAAAATATCATATTTCACATTTTGTACAGAAAATATGGAGTAAAACAAAAGATTGTATAATTACATGGATAAATCATACAAGAAAAAAACTCTGAGGCGTAAATCGGCTGGAAAATTTTTCTACAAAAACCAAAAGTAAAATTAATATAATATGAAATGTCATGTTTGCCAATTATTTAAATGTCAATTAATTTCGGAAAGGGGGCTTCCAGACTCCCTAGACCCTGGCCATGCCACTGAACATTGGAATGCCTCCTTTTAAATGTGAATGCAAAAATGTGTTAAATGTGAAGGTCACATTTTGGTATGTCTAACAAATACAAATTTATTTCTAAGGCTATGTCGATAAAATGTGAGAATCTGCAGGCGTAAATATAAGGCTGTAGACTTGTCTATAAAGAAGAAAACAGTTGTTTGAATTACTGATAGGTACCAGTATTTTTAGTTTCTTTTTCAAAAAAACGGAATTTCATTTTCATTTCCGTAGGGGTCCTATGGAATTTTTTTTAATGGAACTGTGCTATTTCTTTTATTAATCGGAAATAATGATTTATAAACTATAATATTTTCGCCATTAATCATATCTTAATGATATCCTTCGTAATAGTAGAAGTATTTTTAAAAAGTAAGCGCCAACAAATTATTTTAATAAGGTACCTATCTACATTTAAATCCAAAATTGCAGATAGCCATGAAAATGACAGACATTCGCAACAATTGAATTAGTCTTGACTTACTCACTAGTTTTCTGAAGCAAGTGTATTAAAGTTGTTATAAACAAATATAAAATGGCTGAAAATTATTCAAGAGATGAAAAAGTTGACATGATCATTATTTATGGAGAGACTCGACGTAATGCAACTAGAGCACAAAGTCTGTATGGATGGAGATATCCAGAAAGGAAACAACCTCCGAGAAACTATTTCGCCCGGTTGGAGCAACAATTTAGAACTGAACCTAATGTAGAAATTGAAGAAAGATTTATTGTGGATCAAGAAACGGAAATTAATGTATTAGCTTTAGTGCATGTTGACCCAACCATTTCGATAAGACAAATTGAACATGAATTACCAGTTTCCAAAGAATCATCCAGAAAAATTTTAAAGAAACAGCTATCGTTCTTATAAATATCAATTGCATCAATCTTTGTATGAGAATGATATCAACGAAGAATAACCTTTTGTAATTGGTTACAGTTACGCCAATTAAGAAATCAAATCAAAAACATTTTGTTCACTGAAGAATCGAGATTTACAAACCTTGGGTTATTTAATCGAAACAACACTCGATATTGGGCAATTGATAATCCTCACATTATGAGACGGGGGTGGTTTCAGGAGCGGTTTGGCTTCAATGTTTGGTTAGGTGTACTGGGCAACCATATCATAGGTCCAATAATTTTTAACGAAACTCTAACTGGACCAAGATATCTAGAATTTCTCCAAAATATAATAGTTCCACAGATTAATCAAATTCCCAATACCAATATTGACGAGGTTTACTTCCAACAAGATGGGGCTGGACCACACAATGCTATTATCGTTAGGGATTACTTAAATCAATTATTTCCAGATCGTTGGATTGGGAGCCATGGTCCAGTCAGATGGCCTGCAAGGTCGCCTGACTTAACCCTACTCGATTTTTTTATTTGGGCGCATTTGAAAAATAGAGTCTACAAGACTGCTCCAAACACAAGGCAAGATCTAGAAGAAAGAGTTCGACACGAAATTGCACAAATAACATCTCAACAATTACAGAATGTTAGACGTGCAATGATAAGTCGTGTTACTCTGTGTAGTAATCATAACGGTGAACAGTTTGAACAATTTTTATAATGGTTTATTATAATTTAGGTTTTACATAGTTTTGTTATTCTTGGTAATTTATTCATGGTTGTAACGTTATACCTATTAAAATTATTTCTTGTTTAATTTGTGTTTACTTTTTAAAAATACTTCTGTTATTACGAAGGATATCGTTAAGAAATGATTAATGGGGAAAAAATTATAGTTTATGAATCATTATTTCTGATTAATAAAAGAAATAGCACAGTTACATTAAAAAAAATTCATAGGACCCCTACGGAAATGAAAATGAAATTCCGTTTTTTATTTTTTTCAACTAAAAATACTGGTACCTATCAGTAATTCAAACAACTATTTTCTTCTTTACAGACAAGTCTATAACCTTACTAATAATTTCCATAGCCTACTTAGTAATTTTCTTACATTGCATTCATCTGACCCGGCCATTTTCAAAAAATTAAAAAATTGTTCGTATCTCACTTATTTTTTGGAATCTTTTACATCTGAAAAAACTGTTGCACTTAGAAATTTATGCTTAATGAGAAACCATCAAAAAAATATAGTCATTCCATTTAAGAAAAAAAAGTTGATGTCACTTCCGGTTCAACCGGAAGTGCATTCAACGAGCGTTCTAGAAATAAAATTGGCTGGTATTTCTAATGTTATTTGCCACAAAACTATACATTTCCCAAATACTACGTCATATGTGGGAAAGTAGACACTCTGATTTATATATACATATACTGACCTGACATCTACTGAACACATGATCTTTGGTTACGATGATTTTAAAATAATCGATAACTTCCCTTATTTGCTCATCTACGTCGTCACTATTGACTTTAAGGCAGTGGCCTGATGGAACGTATCCATTTAACTAGAGAAACAACATAAGATATTAGTGCCATCCTTAAATTGTCTTCGAAAAAAAATTCAGTAGAAACATTGGTTATTAAATATCTTACCATTTTAAACGTCTCGTACCCCTTTGTCAAGATATATCTACGTTCGTCTTGGGCATATTTAACACACATCGTATGGTCCTCATGATTTTCCAGTATGACAGAATCTATGCCGCAACTTCTCAGTTTCCGCCCGAGTCCTTGCAGCATGGTATCACAGACAATTTTTATTTCACCTGCAGGTACCGGTACGGGGTGTGGACTCGCAGGTTGGGAGATTTCCTTGTTTGGATTGTCATTCCGCTTCTAAAATATAAGTTCTGTACTATGTATATAGCTACTTCTTCTGTTTCTTTCACCAATCACAGAAAGTGGCCACTAAATAAGCCTTACAATTTACAATAAATTCTCCACAAACGCACTAAAACAGTGTACACTCAAATATTATATATACACAACTATATCGGTGATAAAACAGTTATAATCATGTCCAGGTGATGAAACGCACATCGCGCATAATATACAAGTTGTGTTCAATCTTAGAAAGTTTGAACTTTTGACATTGAAGATGAAGTAATTCCATAAACATCAAAACACTTCAATACTATACTCGGCATCAATCACATGGCCATTATCTGGAGATGGTTAAAACTAAATCAAGTTTAACAAGGTATCTGGCATTTATACTAAACTATAATTTCATGGCTCAATAAAAAATGGCAAAGTACAATTAATCTCGTTACCTTTACCTAAACTATGTCACGGTTCGACAAAATATGGCCCCCAATTAATAAAACGGGTTATGTGGAATAAGCCTTTAATCACTATTCATACTCCTTTCACATTTTGAAAGTTTTCAAAAAGATTCAGCTGTGTATGATTTGTTATATAAGAGGTCATATTATTATATCAGATTGCAATTTTACATTTATAAGGAACAGACTAATACTAACAGTTCCTTTACTTCAAGCATTGTCAATAAAAAAACCCCAAAAATCACCACCTAAATATCTTACAAAAAGAAACATTAATCTAACTACAATAAAACTATTAAAAGAGGAACTAAATAAAACAGTTTGGGAAACAAATGCAAACTTGAGTATAAATGACGGCTTTGATAAATTCTATAGAACGATAATATGTGCCTTTAATAAATGTTGCCCACGAGTCCCATGGTATACAGAAGAACTGAAAGAGAGGAAAAACGAAATCCAGTTTTGGTACCAGTTTGCGAAAAGTAACAACAATGAACAAGCAAAAGACAGGTATAAGACACTAAAAAAACATTACAATGTTATGCTACAGACAGCAAAACGCAACTATAATTCAAATTTGATTGCACAATCACAGAATAAAACGAAAGTACTTTGGAACCTAGTCAAACCAAAGGAAATCAACACAGATTCAATTGACTATATAATAAATAGCAATGGCGAAAAAATTGAAGCTCCCAAAAAAATTATCGAGGAAATTAATAGCTTTTTCACAAGCATCGAAGCAAATGGAGGTAAATCCCCCAACTATGACGTCTCGAAGACAAGTATTTCAAACTCGATATACCTACAGCCGGTCACAGAGCAAGAAATAAGAGATAGAGTGCAGAATTTAAAAACGAAATACACTCAAGATATAGATGGACTCTCCACATTCATCTTAAAAGAAATAATCGACTGCACAATAACCCCATTAACAAACTTAATAAACAAATGTCTGCAAGAAGGAATATTCCCTGACAGTTTAAAACTAGGGAAGGTTATACCCATCTACAAAAAAAGGAGATAGACACATAATCAACAACTACAGACCAATATCGATACTGCCAGTCCTCTCTAAAATCTTTGAGAGAGTAATATATAACAGAATTCTGTTCTTCATAACATCAAATAATATATTGTGCAAAAATCAATTTGGGTTCAGGAAAAATCTAACAACAAACCGTGCAATTTGCAACTACCTAAATTACGTTCTAGACCATCTAGATCAAAATAAGAACGCATTCTCTGTTTTCCTAGACCTCACTAAAGCTTTCGATTGCGTACCCCATGAATCACTTTTAATGAAACTAGAGAACTATGGATTAAGAGGTAACTGCTGTGCAATCGTGAAATCCTACCTACAAAATAGAACACAAGTCACTAGAACACACGTACAAGGAAACGAGCAGACATCCTCAATAGCCAACCTAACAGCTGGAGTACTGCAGGGGAGCATCTTGGGTCCATTACTATTCCTTCTATTCGTAAACGATCTGCCGGTTCACATAAACTGCGACAACATAACAATGTTCGCAGATGACACCACTGTCTCTAAGGAAGATAATAACATTAATACTCTTGATAACCAAATGAACTTATTAATGGTAAACATAAAAGAATGGTGCAAGACGAACAACCTCTTAATAAATGCGACGAAAACGTATGTAATAAACTTCAGGTCAGTCTCTGGGTATACAAGAGTGCAATATAATGACGAACTCATAACAGAAGCGAAGCATGTTAAATTCTTAGGAATTATTTTGCAAAGTGACATCAAATGGGACCAACAAGTTACCGCTGTATTCTCAAAGTTAGCAAAATATGTATACCTTTTAAATGCCACAAGGAAAGACATAAGTTAAGAAGCTGCTAGAACAATATATATGGCATACTGCCAATCTCAACTAATGAACGGAATAATATTCTGGGCATGTACTACAACAGCTAATATAGATAAGTTATTCAAAACCCAAAAACGATTAATACGAGCATTATGCAATGTCCCAACCACCACCAGTTGCCAATCGCTCTTCAAATTGCTAAGAATACTGCCATTAATGAGTCTGTATGTCCTAGAAGCAGTAAGATTCGTACATAATAACACTAGCCTATTTAATAGTCATCGAGTTGACCATCCCTATGACACACGTACAACGGACGTAAGACTTCCACAACATATCCACGCTTTCTTCCACAACTCCTTCAAAGTGCAGTCTGTGAAGCTGTATAATATTCTTCCGAATAATTATAAATCTTTAAGCAAGTCAAACTTTAACAAAACAGTGAAAAAATTCAACTTGCAACACTGTTTCTACACTGTTCAAGAATTCATAAACTGCTGTGATGCCATGTGATTATTCATATTTTTTGTCTGTTGTTTTAATTGTAGACCAAGCACTATGTATATTATATGTTACTATAAGTATTTATTCGTATGTATTATTCTGCATGTTTTATATTGTATTTTTAAATTGTATTTTATGAGTTGCAATCTATGCATAATATGTATTTTAATGTTCTACGTTATAACTTAATGATCAGGATGAATAATCATCCACCCTTCTGCTTGACCCACCCACAACATTCACTTGTAATATATTTTGGAAATAAAAACTATCTATCTATCTAATACCACACAGTCACTCACATCATTTACTTTATTTATAACTTCATATCATCTGCGTATAAAAGACAATTGACACCCAATTCCTCTGCAATGTCATTAATGAAAATGTTGAAGAATAATGGGCCCAAAACAGAGCCTTGGGGTATACTGGAGGTAGATACGAATTCCGCAGATCAAAAAGTCGGCCATATTGGATCAGCAATTTTGAATAGCCTTTTTTGACATCATAATCTGTTTTAGCGATCTTGAAAACCTCTAATATGTTAATATGAATTAAATTGCCTTAAAATTTCTCAACTTATAATAATTTTGTTGGTAAAAAATGTTTTTTTTGTTTTCTTGTTTAAAAAATTAATAAACATTTTCTCACAATTATGTTTATAACTTTTTATTTTAAGCTATGTAAAAGTAATATCAAAGGGTAGGAAAATGGAAGCTTCCCGTAATTATTCAATCAATCAATCAATCATTTGTTCATCAATAAAGTTACACTATATATACAAATATAAAGTTAACTTATCTGACTAGTCAATATAATGGGAAGTAAAATACATCTTAATTTTAATTATAAATAAAAAAGACAATACACAAGTAAGAAAAAATTAATATATGTAATTGAGACAAACATTGAGACAATAACAATAGATTAAAATTGATAGTTTAGGAACTCATCCAAGGCTTTCTGTATTAGAAGTATGAGTAATTTATTTTTGCATATAACAACAGTGTCTGTGCTTTTAAAGAAATTTATTTTATTACAGCATTTAATACCCATATATACAGGGTCATTCTGAGTTGTATTTAATCTTGCAAAAGTTGATGTGTCTACTACAGTTTCTTGTATTATGTGCCCTTTGCTGTAGCTATGTATATTGATTCTTACGTGCATTATAAGCTGGAATACATATAAGCATGGTAATGTCAGTATTTTAAAATCTTGGAATAGTGGTTTGCAACTGTTTAAGGGTGGTGCGCCAAATAATAATAATAAACGTAAAATAAAAGTATTAAAATCAGCTGATACAAAACTAAGGAAAGTAAATTTGAACAATTCCCGTTGTACACAAAATATTGCTGCCAAATTGCAATATAAATGGAATCGCTTAGACGTCTTTGCTGTAACCCATATGAAACTATAGAAATTCCACATTTAACTAACCTTTTTATTCCCCACTTTTTTCGGCTTCTTCCTAGACACCTTCTCATTAGTCATTAAATTGTAGCAGGTCTCCTCAAAGGGAAAATCCACATCCTCACACGATTTCTTCAAAACATCGTAGACCTGAATCAGGCAGTGAGCATCCAGTGCTGCGTACGATATCTGACTCTCCCGCAGCGGCCTCTTCTCCCAGTTTGAGAACTGATCGGACTTGTCTAAAGGACGTCCCAGGCAGTGGTGCACGAGGGTGCTTAAACTAGGTCCGCCCTTTTGTACTAAAAACATCGTAAATAGGCTAATTGTAAACAGAATTTGACAAAGTTCGTACCTTCATGCGGTAATTTTACCTTTGGAAATCTATCTAGGTGTTTCCAAAGTGAACACAGATCCAAGAATCCAATTTGCTTCGGGGAAAAATTAAGGTCCGGCAAAGCCTGTCTTATCATATGAATATCACCAGTTAAACTAAAACCTAGAAATTAAAAACAACTAAGCAGAGGTAGAATGAAATTACTTGAAGAAGATAACATACGCTACAATGCGCATAGACCAATGTCGCTAGCACGTGTCTGTTGTCTAGACAACGAATTTGTTTTTGCAATTGCAGTAGTGTCGTATGGGACATAGTGTTATAACAGTATCTTTTTTTTTTTTAACGTTTTTAACCCCAGCCTATTTCCGCTACTAAGGCCAATTATTGGTGCCAGGAGACGAGCTACCCGAAACCTAGAAAATTTGGAGGCCTCTTCTCCATCAAAGATTAGGGACTTTTTACCTGCCTAACATTTAATACACAAGGGACCGACTGCTTTTCATCCCCTCCAAAGGATGGTATGCACTATGCAACTAATGCCTAAAGTTGCATATCTTCTACGTATGCTCTGACATACAAAATGTTAGAAGATGGTGCGAGAACACTGTATTTCCCTAGAGAGGGCCACCCATCCAAGTACTAACCGTGCTTCGAGTTGCTGGACCGTTCTTATTGATCTATTTTTGTTCAAAAAGCAGGCTAAAAATCGGCCTTGGGGACCCTCCTTCTTTAAATTTATTTAAAAAAAAGCCCAGAGTACAAAAGTATTAGACGGTACAATAAGTTGCCTAGACATTTCAAATCTGTCTGTTAACAGATTTAAATTAAAAATAAAAATTTACTGTAGTCGGCACATAGGATGAGGCTGCTCGAAAAGCGAGATCTAGCCGAACCCATCCTAAACATGAAAGAGCATCAATTGTAGCTAAGTGACATGCTGCATAATATTATTGTGCATTATATCTAATGTTACCCTTCTTTATGTATTTTATATTTTTATAATGATATCTATTGATTGTGTGGCGTATCTTATATCTTTATAATCCTTGCATGAATAAAGTATTATTATTTCTCAAGGTCATATTTTTCAAACTATTTGACAAAATTAGTTATATTTTGGGTGTGTAGCACACTATGAATTATCAATTTATATAAATATTCGTAGACAATTCTGAGACCAGATTAAGGAATTTTTATTTTTAGAATTCCTACAAAAAAATTCTATAATTTCTATCATTCCCCTACTCTGCCCTCTAACTCAACCAACTCTCCTACCTCACCACAGCCCATCCCTTTCATATGACTACTGCATCAGTACATAGCCATTTTGATAGGAATCATGTGTGGAATCTCATATTGCAAAATGAGCTGAATTAATGGAATCTGTTTTTCCATAAGGTTTGTGTGGAGTCCTTTCAACGTGTCATTAAAATAACGGAAGGAATCGTACTTAAAATGTACCTACTCGAGGACATTCTAAGCTGTCATTTTATAAATAAAATGTCATTTTTTATCAAATGGCACGTTTATTTCTGAACATAAAATTATATAATCTAATTTTTCAGAACTGAACCATGGGATAATAATAATAATAATAATGTTTATTGATCCTTTGAAATGATACATTTATGGACAGCTCAGAAGTTAGATTCATCTCTCTACGACAAATAGAAAACATAGCCCAAAATATGATCTTGGGGTACATCAACTTATACTAATAATAAATATTCTTTAAGGCAGTTATATTATGTGAGGTGCGACACCTGTTAGCAAGTCAATAAACTTGAGACTCGATAGACACAGAGCGAGAGAGAGAGAGAGAAAGAGAGAATTGGGAAAGATCTGGCAACGCCACATATAATTTCTGACGTCAGCTGATTGACTCATCACTAATGTCAATATATTTTTACCTCTGTTAATAAATTAATGGAAAAATATATTATTATACATACAATAAATAATATCGGAATGAAAATTGGTAAATTCTTATATGATACTGCATTTAAAATAAACGCAGTGT
Source organism: Stenurella melanura (assembly GCA_963583905.1). Classification (NCBI taxonomy): domain Eukaryota; kingdom Metazoa; phylum Arthropoda; class Insecta; order Coleoptera; family Cerambycidae; genus Stenurella; species Stenurella melanura. Next base: position 4,539,700 of record OY757309.1, read on the forward strand.
TTTCTAATATCTGCGACAAGTATTAGAAATAGTGCGACATTGCCACATCTACTACTCATGTCCTCCATTCAATAATTTTAATAATTTTTGGGAAGCTCCCATATTTATACACGTGCTTCGTCAGGAATTAATTTCAATTTGCCTCGTTTTTGAGATCATTCTTAACACGTTGACTGCTGACGTAGTATGGCCTGTAAGACCTAGTGGCTAACCTAATCAAACTTGTTTTTCTGTTGCACGTGTACTGGTTTTGGCAAGATATTGCCAAAAATATAATATTTTCAAAAAAATGGAAACAAAAATTTTAAGAAAAAACGTGACGTCCACAGCACTTGTTATGAAATCTACACTTTTTTGCTTATGACGTCCTTGGGCGTTATGACACCTAAAGACGTCATGAGCATTGAAGGTAGTAGGGAGATGACACCTTAAGACGTGTTAAATAAGGATCAGTCGTACGAGGGAAAATAGTGTCACGACATCAATTTAATTTGCATGGCGTCCATAAGCAAGATGTTAAATGTCGATAAAAACTGCGAACTTTGAGCGAATAAGGATCAATCATAAGAGGGAAAATAGTGGCGCGACATTTTATCAAATTTTATCAGAATGTTTATTGATATGTGAATAAAATTTGTAACAAGTTTCATGACTATCTTGACTAACATGAATTGCAAAATAACTACCTTAAGTATAAATATATGTGTTGTGTTTTTTTTATTTATTTATTTTTTTTATTTTTCGTTTATCCCTTCTCTTAATTTCTATTCTACTTTAACTCACCTTTTCTTTTAGAATAAAATTTTATGATAGACAGAAAAATTTATTTATGGGCGCCACTGTCTAGGGATAAACACACAATCACAACAGTTGAGCATGTTTTTAAAAGACTCTCCCAGTGCGAGTTCACTCACTAGCCAGTCGTTTCAAAGATCATGTGATTTAATTAATGAAATAATTAAAAATGAAATCAATATAACAAATTTATTGGACAAGGGTAAACTCTTTGTGATAAATTGACATATATTCTTATTAAATAACTTATACTATAGGCCTTTTCTTTTATTTGTAAATCGAAATTTTTTTATTTATTGTTAATGAAAAGAAAATTTTTAAAAATAAAGTAATAAAACTCAAATGATGTTTATTTTGATTAAAGGTACCTGTTTCCTAGATGTTCTTTTCTTCGCTAGCAATTCCAAGTTCCACTAATATATGGCGCTATTATCTGTGTTCCTCAGCTGTTCTTTCGTGGCTAATTTAACGTTTTGAAATTAACCTTTACAGTAATATTATAATTTGTGTTCTTCTTTCCCAAAAATATTAAAATTTATTGCCTTTGGATGCTCTTCTCTTCTGGATACGTCTTTATTATCAGGTAAAAACAACTACCAATATTAATTTCAATTTTCAATACTACTTTTGCTTTATTGTTTCTGGATATTTGTTATTATGATTAATTTCGTGAAACAAACTCTCATACAACTATGCTTTCTGTCTTAAATTGGAAATGAATGGAGATTTGACTTGCCTGATTTTCATTTGACGTTTTACTGTCACTTTTCTTGAATTTAATTTTGCATATTTCCTTTTTCTTTACTTTTAACTGGTTTTGAGTAGTTTTCTTCAATGTTTAATTAAATTTTTCGTTTTTAATGGACAAATTTCCCAAAAAGCGTCGTTTTCAAAAAATTATTTACTACTTTTTTTTTTTATTTTTTATTATTTTGCTTGGTTACCCAACTCAAAAGTATTTTATCTGACATTTTTATATCACTTGATTGAAATTTATTTAATTTTTATAAAATTTCAAATTTATATTTTCCTTATACTGCTTCTTATTTCTTTTTAAGCTATTAAATTGTTTTCCCCTTTTCTCACTGATCATTTATATGTGACTTTCATGCATATAGTTGACCTGTGAAATTTTGTTTCATGATAATTATCAATTATTTAAAATCTTCCTTATTTCCTACTTTACAATCAATTTTTGTTTCGTTTACCCTTTTAAACATTCTATCTTACTTATTTTAACTATACCTATACAATATAAAGTTATTTGTTTATATTTAATATAATTATGCATGATTTCCTTTCCAGGAATTTACATGTGACTTCTGGACCTTTGTAGCCCCTATTAATATGCTTTACTTCCTGAAAAGACATCATAAAACTCCCTAGAGATTCCAGTATCAAATGTGAAACAAAATATGTATAACAATACATCTTTAAACTTGAAAAAAACTTAGAAAGTACCTGGCTTTAACACAAACTTTACTTCAGCCAGTATTTCTCACATGAAAAACTAAATTAGGACATCAAATTCAGGGATGGCTCTTAATTAAGTTACTTTAGGTAAGTGTCTTTGTAATTACATTTAAATATTTTAAAAGCGATCACTGAAATTTGAGTAATGTTGAAAGGTTCATTTTTTATTTGCTTTTTTCTTTGACTTTGTTTCAAACCTTTTAAACTTGCTACTCTTAATGTTTTGTTTTGTTATAAGGTTTGTTTTTCCTATTAAAATTTAATAATTTGTAAAGTTTTCACCATTTAATTACAAGTCTATGGCTTATTTTTAACAATTTTGTCTTTTAAGGTATGGAAACCCGCACTTTCCATTTTACAGAATTCTTTTCACCGTGAAGTGTTCCTGAGCAATTATTGTTTCTGTGCCACCTCGAAACTTGCCAACGATGGATTTCCCACACTAATTTGAACTGTTGCACTTGCACAAAAGGAAGGTTACCTTTTCAAGATAGAGTAAGATTTACAAATTTGTATACATTTTAAATTTACAAATTTCTTAATAACTATTTATTTCTTTGTTATACCCAATTTCATTTTCTTTATTAGTACTTGAAATCACACCAGTTGATTCTTTTAAAATGCACAACTTTAACTTTTGGTTTTTATAGACTGTAAAGCTGTAAAATTGATTTGCATTGACCCTTTTTTGTTTGATACGCCTGTCGGCAATTCTTCCCTTATTTAAGTTAATTATATCATGTCATTTACCCCCCCCAACTAATAAAATTTGAAATACTTTGAAAAATTTCTTAGTTTCCTAAGTTGACAGGATATTTGTACTAATATTGATAGTTTGCAAATTGATTTTCATCTGTTACGTATGGATAAATCATTTCAATATGAAATTTCCCCCGTAATTTGTCTTCTTTTGGATATTTCAATTCATATGTATTTTGATTGAGTATCTTGCTTATAACATATGGTCCTTCATATGGATATGCTAATTTCGCACAAATGTTTTCCTTTTTATTTGTTATTCTCATTTTCTTAACAACCACTTTGTCCCCTTCTTTAAATGTTATTTTCTTCTTTATACGTTTATTCTCGCGTATCATATATTTTTCTGCATTTCGTCTTAATCTCATACGTACTATTTCATGGATATCTTGTAGATTTTTAATATTTTGGTTTTCCCATGGTCTTTCTGGGCTGTCACCAAATAATATTGTACTAGGAGGTAATTTCGTTACTGTACTTGGTATGCTATTCATATAGTTTTCTACCGTTTCTGTTGCTTGTGCCCATTTTGTATGGTTTCTTTGCACCACGATTCTTAGGAATCTTATCACCTCTTGTATGTACCTTTCTGATATATTTGATCTTGGATGTCGAATTGTTGTGAAAGATAATTTTATATCTTTGCTTTTTAAATATTTTGCCAGCCTATCATTATTAAAATATGTCGCATTATCTGTTAAAATTCTTTTTGGCTTTCCTACCGTTCTACAATAATGTCTTATTTTATTAATGGTTGTAGTGGTATTACATCTAGTTGTAGGATATAATTTTATAAATTTTGAAAAGTTATCCACAATTATTAAAATATTCTTATAACCATCTTCTGTTTTGATTAAATTACTAACAAAATCTATTGAAACAAGTTCTAATGGTTCCGTCGTCAAAGTACTTTTAATTTCATTTTTGTTTACATGATTCTTATTTTTTCCCAAACAACATTCTTTACAATTTGACAAAATTTCTTTTATTAAACTTAAATCATTTTTGGTATAAAAAGTTTCCCTATAGATTAGCCAATTTTTTCTAACTCCCACATGTCCAAAACGACAGTGTAAATCTATTATTATTTTTGTGGCCAAAATTTTATCTAACACATATTTTTCCTCATCTGCTATTGTTTTTATTATGAAATTGTCTTTCAATGAATACCCTTTATGTTGTGAATTTTGTATCGTTTCTCTTAGTGTTTGTAGTCGTTGCTGACTGTATAATATTTCCCTTGTAGTGTATAGACCTTCATGTTGTGATAGTGTGTTTAGTGATACTAAATAAGTGTTTATTGGTTCAGTATTTACTTGGCGATTTCGAGTTAGTGAGTCTGCAGTAATGTTGTTTTCACCCGGACGGTGTTTAATTGTAAAGGAAAATTCTTGAATAAGAAGTGACCACCTATATATGCGATTATTTGCAAATCTGTTGTTCATTAGAAAACACAGTGCAGCATGATCAGTTTCTAGTGTGAAGTGAGCTCCTGTGAGGTAGAAAGACAGTTTAGAAATCGAATATGTAATTCCAAGCATTTCTCGCTCCGGTGTAGAGTATCTTGTTTCATACGGTTTCAAAATTCTCGAAATGAAACAGATTGGTGTTTCTATATTTCCCTGATACTGAACTAACTCCGCGGCAATAATAAATTCAGACGCATCAGTCCTTAAAATGAATGGTAACGTAAAGTCAGGACTGTATAACAATAAGTTTTCATGAAAATTTTCCTTTAATTTGTTAAAAGCATTTTCTCTACGTTCAGTCCATTGCCATTTGATATCTTTTCTCAAAAGTTCAATCAAAGGAACTTCGAGTTCTGATAATTTAGGTACGAATTTTTTGTAATAATTTAGAATTCCTAAAAATCCTCTTAGAGTTTTTAAATTTATTGGAGTAGGATATTCCTTTATTTCCTTTATTCTATCCTTACCAATGCTAATACCTGTTTGCGTTATCTTATATCCTAAATATTTAACCGATTTTTGATAAAATTCACACTTCTCAATATTTAATTTTAATCCTGCTTCATGTAAAACATTTAAAATTGTATCTAAGTGCTTATAATGTTTTTCTGTTGTTTCAGAGAAAATCAGAATGTCATCGATATAATGAAAACAGAAGTTCTCGTAACGATCAAGAATATTCTGCATTGCTCTAACTAAAGCTGAACTTGCACTTTGTAGTCCAAATGGTACCACTTTAAATTGAAAAATATGCCCTTCCACACTGAAACCAGTATATTTTCGTGAGTCAGGATGAAGTGGAATAAGCCAGAAAGAATTTTTTAAGTCAAGTTTGGAAAATATCGTGTTTTTTCCAATCCTAGATAACATTGAATCAATTGTTTGTGGCGAATCAAATTGCGATTTAGTTATTGTATTTAAAGTGCGTGCATCTAAACAAAGTCTAATATCATTACCTTTTTTCTTTACTATAACCAATGGATTTATGTAGTTTGTTTTAGCTGACTCTATTATATCAGAATGTATCATATCTTGAATTTCATATTGTACTTGCTCTCTGTATTTAAAAGGAATAGGATAATTTTTACTTTTGAATGGTTTTGTTTCATCAACTTGTAATCTGTGAACATACCCTGTTGCTACCCTAGCTTCATAGTTTATAAGTGAATTGTACCTTTTTAATAGTTCATAAATAACTTCTGTATATTCAGATGGACATTTTATTTCAATATTTTCGTGCATTTTATAATTACTATTATTTATTACATATGTAGGATTCTTCTCCCTCATATTTACCGAATTATTTTTGACACAGGTACTCTCTGACCCTATTTCGTGTCCCGCATTGGCTCGTTTGCCTTTATTTATTTTTATTACATTATTTATTATATTCTCACTTTTATTTAATATAGGTATTATTTTACCCTCAAGTTCTAGGAATCTTGTTCCCAAATTAATATTGGCACGTAATTGAGATAAAACATCTTCTCCTAATATCATATCAAAATTTAAATCTGGTACTATGTATAATTCACATTTATAAGATTGACCTTCTACGTTAAAACTCGTATTTAAAACTTTGTTACTTTCCGAAAACTTTCGGCCATTCGCATTTAGTAATTTTACCTTTGATATCCTAATGACATTTTGTACAAACTTATCTTTGTGTTTGTCAAATATATCCTCATTGAGCAGTGATACTTCCGAACCAGTATCCAGTAACGATGATAAATTTATACCTTGTATGTTTACCTTTATGATTGGTAACTTACCCTTTCTTGTTTGTTGCATTTTATCCTTATCGTTGTCCATTGTTATAAATTCGCGCATATGACTGTATTTTGTAGTTAAAATCTTCCTTTCTAAAAATCCTGCGGACGAGGATTAACTTGTGCTTGTGTTTCTATCCTGTTCATGTCCTGAGGTTGTTGAGTGCTTTTTCTTACATTTGTATTCGTGACTTGTGCATAGGTTCTTGTTTCCTGTGGTTTTTCTTCCTTTGATTGTTGTTGTCTTGTTCGATAGTTTTGATTCCCATTATTTTCTTGGTTGTAGTTTCTGTTGTAGTTGTTATTCCTGTTCGTATAGTTCCGATCTTGTCCTGCTTCATACCTTTTATTTGTATCTTCATATTGCTTATTTCCATAATTCCATTTCCGTTTATTGTCATTTTCTCTGTACCTATTTTCATAATTTTGGTTACCATGGTTCGTATTTGCTTCAATTTCATACCTTCTGTTCCTGTCTTCATTTCTGTTTTCGTTTTGTAAGAATGGTCTTCTCCATCCAGTCCTGTGATCGTCAATGTCTCTGATGTAATTTATCAGCTGTTCCAATGTGATGATCCTTTGAGTGATGATAACACTATTGATGTCATCCGGAAAATGTCTTCCTAGATAGCGTACCATTTCAGCTTCGGTGAACTTTGGTTCAAGGTATTTTATATTATATATTTTTCGTAATATATAATTCTCTCTTGACACTCCATTTGCTTCTATGTATTTCCCATTAAACAAATTGTGTCTCACCTTTTGTTGGTTGTACACTCCCCAATACTGTTTCATAAGCAGCTCTTCAAATTCATCCAACGTCTCGAAGTTTTGTTCGATTACGTTGTACCATATCTCTGCTTCGTTTCTTAACATTGTCTGTATGACTTGTTTGATATTGGTACTTGGGTGCAATGATTCTATATGTTGTCGTAATCTCGTTGCAAAAATTTTTGGATGTGTCCTTGAATCACCATAAAAATAGAATGTGTTCTTGTTGCATGGATGGTTGTTCATGATCATCTGATTAGCATTCGCTCCCTGTCTTGCCTGCAATATCTTCGTATTCTTTTCGACCTTATCGACTATGCTCTCCTGTTCTTTTTTATAATTTTCAAACATTGTGTTTTGCCTACTTATTTGTCCATCAATTTCTTCTAAACCTCTTACAATGAGACCTTCAACATTCTGTTGTACTTCAAATTTCATTTCTTCTCCGACGACCTTAACTTTTTCTTTTATTTCTTCTACCATGTTTTCTGTGATTCTATTTAACTTTACTTCCACATTTGCTACTCTTCCCTTCATATCGTTCATGCATTCCTCCAATTTTCTGTTGGTTTGTTCTAGATTTTTGTTTATATCTTCCATCCTCTTGTTTATGTCTTCCTTGTTTTCTTCCATTTTCTTGTTTATGTCTTCCTTGTTTTCTTCCATTTTCTTGTTTATGTCCTCCTTGTTTTCTTCCATTTTGGTACCTAGTCCTGATATCATTTCCATCATTCGCTGTAACATACTTGCTTCCATTGTTAGTTGTGGTTGAGCATTATCAACCACCTGTGGCGTTTGTACGTTGTCCCCCATTATTGTTGGTTCAACCTGTCCTTCTATTTGTTGTCCCCGTGTTTCGGTTCCTGTTGCGGATGTCTGTGCTGTTTGTTTGTCTTCCTTGTTCATTTTCTTACCTGACCTTAATCTCATTTACTTACACCAATATTGCAAATATCAATTATATTATTATTCAATTCTAAAATATTACCAAAGCCTTTCAAACCTTATTACCCTTGTTTTAATCTGATATTTTTATTAATAAATTTCTCACAAAGCTGACTTTTTACTTTTGTCCTACGTTGCGTAGCCAATAATTTACTCTGCCTCGCGTTGGGCGACAATGTGTTTCGTTTTTTATTTATTTATTTTTTTTATTTTTCGTTTATCCCTTCTCTTAATTTCTATTCTACTTTAACTCACCTTTTCTTTTAGAATAAAATTTTATGATAGACAGAAAAATTTATTTATGGGCGCCACTGTCTAGGGATAAACACACAATCACAACAGTTGAGCATGTTTTTAAAAGACTCTCCCAGTGCGAGTTCACTCACTAGCCAGTCGTTTCAAAGATCATGTGATTTAATTAATGAAATAATTAAAAATGAAATCAATATAACAAATTTATTGGACAAGGGTAAACTCTTTGTGATAAATTGACATATATTCTTATTAAATAACTTATACTATAGGCCTTTTCTTTTATTTGTAAATCGAAATTTTTTTATTTATTGTTAATGAAAAGAAAATTTTTAAAAATAAAGTAATAAAACTCAAATGATGTTTATTTTGATTAAAGGTACCTGTTTCCTAGATGTTCTTTTCTTCGCTAGCAATTCCAAGTTCCACTAATATATGGCGCTATTATCTGTGTTCCTCAGCTGTTCTTTCGTGGCTAATTTAACGTTTTGAAATTAACCTTTACAGTAATATTATAATTTGTGTTCTTCTTTCCCAAAAATATTAAAATTTATTGCCTTTGGATGCTCTTCTCTTCTGGATACGTCTTTATTATCAGGTAAAAACAACTACCAATATTAATTTCAATTTTCAATACTACTTTTGCTTTATTGTCCAATAAATTTGTTATATTGATTTCATTTTTAATTATTTCATTAATTAAATCACATGATCTTTGAAACGACTGGCTAGTGAGTGAACTCGCACTGGGAGAGTCTTTTAAAAACATGCTCAACTGTTGTGATTGTGTGTTTATCCCTAGACAGTGGCGCCCATAAATAAATTTTTCTGTCTATCATAAAATTTTATTCTAAAAGAAAAGGTGAGTTAAAGTAGAATAGAAATTAAGAGAAGGGATAAACGAAAAATAAAAAAAATAAATAAATAAAAAAAACACAACAATATATTACACAAGTCACTGACTAAAGTCCTTTGGCATCATCAATTTATATTCTTTCAATCTAAATTTTATCTCAAAAGCCAAGAGGTCATACCTAAACGTCTTTTACTAACTATTGCAACGTTTGATTCATGAATGATGGTTGTCCACATCATCTTAAGTGTCGGAGAGATCTAAACGTACCAAGGTAGTTTATTACTCACTAATTATAGAATCTGAATATGCCTTACCTACCTAATTTTAAGATATCACAATTATTGAAAAGGAACTTGCTAAGTTCTTGCCACAAATGCGGCACCTTGTTGCCAAGATTCACTATGTCAAGTACGAACACATTTTCTCTAGTGGCTATCTGCATTAAAGCTAATTCACTTAAGTGACTTCCGAAGCTTGGCTTCCATTCACAATCTATACCTACGATATCGACATCCTGAAAAAAAAACAAAATTGAAAATGTATGAAAACACCAGCCTGTTTTAGGATATCCGAGTTTTAGTTGCTGTTATAGAATACATGCATATCGACATAACAGGAAATGAATATTTACAGTGACGTTATTGAGACAAAATACAATCACTGGTCATGCCGAAAAGGCATCTATGTTTTCAATATTAACTTATAGTGTGGGGGAATTATGCCACCCACACCTAGGGAGCGCTAATGCATAACATTATTGTTGGAAATTTATCTCAGACACAAACCAAATATACAGAAGTTAACAATATGTCCGGAACACACGACTCTGTCACACCGAATAAGAACGAGTCTGAACGGAGGAGTTCGTCTCCATTTTGGTCATCACGGATATGACGGATACGGACTCATAATCCGACGAGCCTCGTGCACGGTCCTGTCATATTGAATATCTCACAATAGTTTTATATTTTTTTGAGATTAATAGACTAATTTCGTGAATTTAAGTTGTGGTTCGCATTTTTGCTAATCTTTCTAATAATTATTATGTTTATTTCAATGTATGGCCCACTCTTGAGAGAAAGATCGAATCAGGAAAGTGGGAGCCCAAATTTTACTTACGGTCGGGTATTGTCGGATTGTCAATAGGTTTTAAGTAAAGCATAATAGGTCAGCAAACTTTAGAGCATTTTGAAAAATTCTTAGTTATATTAACACCATAAAGAAAAAGTGCCATCGATCAGAGAAATGTTTCACTTCAAATGGTTTGCATTAAAAAAAAGTATTGTTATGCATTGCACCCCCCCTGAGGTCTGGCGAGCGATACGTCCGTGATACCATAGTCTGTTTTTAAACCAGGAGGAGTAAATATGGAAGTTCCATTCACACCATAAAAGTAACCAGAAAATACACTAAAACCTTTTTGGCATTTTGCGCAACCAACAATACACGACTACGGTGTTTTTGTGTGTATTTTATTACATTATATAATGCATCGACCTCTATTTGACCTTTAGGTATTTTATATAACATCTATACCATTTACTTAATATAAAGGCACCAAGCAATTAGCCACTTTTACCTTCAGATTTATACAAAAGGGATTAGAAACTGATATATAATGTGCAAACGATAAAATAGAAATTATAACCAAATAATTTATGACATGAAATTAAATTTTTTACAATATGTCAAAATGTACAACTATTGCCTTGTGTAAAACTGGCGAGGGCTTATCCAATCACAGATGTATGATTTAGCGCATTAAATTTAAAATGCTACTCCTGGTTTAAAAACAGACTATAATAGCTGAAATTAAGTACCAATGGTTAGGCAACCAGTAATACACGCCATCTCTTCCGGAAGTCTGTAGATGGCTCTAGAGTTATACTGTTCTGGAATTGGAAATCTCTAGATGGATCTAGAGGCAATTTTAGGATATACAACGCGAAATCGACGGCAGAGAAAAAAGTTTTATTAAAGTGAAGTTTGGTAGCGAAAAGTGAGGTTATAAATCCGAAGTGTAAATATAAATATTGTAAAAGTTAGTTTAGAAGTATTGTATAATCAATAAATTATTAAATAAAGTGTTAGTGGTTACCCCTTGTTAAAATTATTTAGAACCTACAGATTCATACTGGGTGTTTTCTAAGGGCGGAAACACGTAACAGTCTATTCATATTTGAAGAAATAAAAAAATATTTCTCATGTTGAAGGTATTTATCTAAATACCATGCAAGAAGCCCCTTCAAATAATTATAGCTAATATTAGCCGGGCACCTATAATTAAATGTGAAATCGCATTATAATAATTAGAAACCTATTTGCCAACGACCAGGTCTTTTTTAAGTTACATTTAATACTATAAGTGGGCCAGTGAATTTTCGGGTAATTTAGGTACTCACCTGGAGTCCAGTATCTAAAAAACTTTCAAATCCAATAGGATTGTCAATCAAATGCACGGCTTCAAAGGGTAAGGAGGATTTGTGGTATTCTACAGGTTCTGGTTGAGAAATTTGTTCATCCCAACATTCCTCTTCTTGCTGGATAGTTCTTTGTTGTGGCCTGGAATAAACAGAAATATAAAAATCAACATTCTAGAGTCGGGTCAAGTTTAAAAAGACCGATGTATGAATTAATATTGCACATACGTTTTCACTATCTCTTGCACACAAACTTAAAGCCATAGCCTAAAGACATTGTCAATGTATGTCTACCAAGATTCTCTCCCACTTCTTTTGAGACGGAAATATGAAATGTACACTGAGGAGTGAGAAACATAGTCATAAGCTCAGTGATTCTCAAATTATATGATTTAACGACGAATATTATTTATTTCCGTGAACTAACACCACTCTAAATATGAAAAACGTCTTTATATGAAATATTTAAGTTATTTTTTATTAAATTGTAGCTGGCTGTATGGCTATAAGCCTTTATGCCAAGACAAAAAAAAAAAAAAATTAAGTTATTTTTAGTGGTAAATAATGGATCTTCATCCGTCAAATGAACAATGTCAAACCAGTAAGTCTTACAATTTTCTAGTACGTAGACATTACACGTTTTAGAGTAGAACAAACACGATCGTGTAGCTCAATCGGTAAGATGCTCGAACAGCGATAAATGTAAATGGGGTGTTTGCAAGTTCGGTCCCCAAGCAGTTCCACTTTTTTTTTATTTGATTAATTATTAAAAGTTAATAATTTTCCTTCTAAAATTTTCATTTTATTAAACTGCGCCGCGAGTTTTGTTAAAACTTTATTTTCCCCAAAAATGTGTCTTTTATTACTACTAGCGCGTGTTCATCTCTAATAAAATCTACTTTCTTACGTTATATATTAATTCACGAATGGTGAAACATGCGTCGAGTAGATAAATTGTTCAAGTGTAGTGTTTAAGTGTTTATGAAAACGTGTCAATGCATTGTTCTTTCAGAATTGTTTTAATTTATTTGTTTTAAAATTATTGTTAATTTTTTTAATATTTATTTTGTCAACTAGAATTTTTATTTATTACGGCTAAAAGAAAAATAATTTATTTTCATTATCCTCACAGAGATTTCAGATTTTTTTTTTGTTATATGAAATATTTCATTTTTACTGACATCGTTTACCCTACTAATACTACGATCCTATCCTTTCCTGGCAAGAAATGCCAAAACCTTCCTGTGTCTCTTGCTGGACTGTAGCGATATTAAGCAGTCTTTGATTTCTTTTTCTGATCACTCATTGTTATTGACTGAATTGGGCAATTCATTTTTTGTTATCAGTTTTATTTGTGCCCGAGCCTATATACCTACAGTGTTCGTCGTAAAGTTGGCTACATATGGGAAAAATTTGTATTATTGAGATTTCTAAAAAATACTATATTGGGGGTTCGTTTCTTTTTTTATGTGCAAATACCTTTATTCAACTAAAATACATAAAGTTTTTGTCGAAACTAATCAAATATTTGTGAAATAGACCCAAGAGTTTATGATAATTAATGGTATGGGTAAAATTTGCAATTTTTTATTTTCCTCATTGCTGCTTCAAAATTGATATATGGGGTATTCTATATGCATTTTTTCTTCATAAAATTTTTCGATATCTTAACAATTTGACCCACTTTTCGGTATCACGGTCAACTATTTTTTACAGTCCTGCCAAACCGGTGATCACATGATATGTCAAAATGTAAAAAATACAATTTTTTCCACATGTAGCCAACTTTATGGACACTGTATAAACAGAATTCCACTGAAATTATGAAGTTACTAAATTAATAATCTTAACATTTTATGATAATATCCTTCTTATTTTTTTTTTAAATTATTCAGCGACATCGTTGCTGAGAACTGTTTGAGAACTACTGGCATTTCTTATGCATCAAACAAAATCTTAATTCACAAGTCAGTTTAAATTGTACCCGACTTAAACTAAATATACATAATAAACGACTTTATTGACAAAAAAAAGTTCAACTATATAGGGTGAAATTTAGATAATATCTCACATTACCTATTTGATGAAGATATATGGCATAAAAAGAGATTCTGGCAAGCATAGTCTCCCCTATATATGACATAGTAACATATTTATTTGGAGTTTGGGGGGTAGTTTTCGCCCCTTGTAGGGTGCGATCAAGTCACAATTGAAGGAGAATCCTGTCAATGCATTGTGACCATATTGCAGTAAAAACAGGGACCATTTACTCTCCCAGATTTCCCTCCACCTATGTTCCTCATCTAGCAAGGAGTGGTTTATAGCCTTCTGGAGGCTTGGTTCCGGAGCGGAATTCACCCTCTACCATATTTCCCTTGCATTCTCAAGAGCTTGTAAACTAGAAGGTTTTATGATGCAGTTTAAAGTCCAGAAGTGTATAGAAGGGGTGCAGAGGGAGAATTGTTACCCCCTCGCTGAAGCCCTTGACATTAAAAAAGAAGAATACTAGAGATAAAAAGTCCCCATTCATTCCTTAATTATTATAGGTACTTATAAACTCTCATAAATTTATCTTATTGAAGGGATGTTTTTGATTCTACACAAAAATTTAAGGGGTAAACGAATTTTTTTTACCTCGAATTCAGCATCGAAGAATACAAAGAATACCATGGTCAGTCATCCGGATCAAAAACTTTTTTTTGTGGGGCTGTGATTTCAGATAAATATTGAGTAATATTTAAGTTTTAAATAATAAAACACCTACACACGTTAAGCCTAAGTGCGACATAGTAATCAAGACAGCATACCTATTTCCATCAGGATTTTCCTCGAGCATCCTCACATTGTAAGGCCAATCTTTTTTGTCAATGTTGTAAAAATGGGCCCACCTAAGGGCTTCTGAAATATCACCATATTGCGCCACTTGATACACTAATTCCTTGTGTAACTCCTCCTCGTCCCCCACAGCTTCCTGAACCATTTCTTTCCAACTTTCGTCACCTGTAAAAATGAAACGCATGAAATTTATTCGGAAACATACTTTGTACGATAGGATACCAAAACTATTCTCGACGAATCTTTTATGCAGCAAAAAGTTCAGAGCTCCTTCGTTTCTTCTTTTGTTTAAGTTAGGGGTAAGATCGGTGGGGAGCTTAAACATCTTCAGAAGCCTGGTTATGAGCTTTTTCCACGGCTTGGCATGCATCTTTTCATATTTTACTTCCGGAATGAGAAATTTACTAAAACAAAAGTAAGACATCTAATACGCATTTTTAAAAATGTAGTCAAACGATTAGTATCATTAGATATTACTAATTTTAATATTTTTATTAAGTGGGGTTGTGATGGAAGTTCGGGCCATAGTTGTTAAAAACAAAAATTTTCTGACGCAACTAGTGATCATGAATACTTATTCATTTTTTCTTTTGTTCCAATTAAGTTAAGTCCGGTGAACAATGAAAATATAAGTGTATGGCAAAATACAAGATCTTCTTCAATGAGATTGTGTCGTCCAGTAAAGTTTTTATTTGCTAAAGAAACTGATGCATTAACCCGGAGTGAAACCCAATTAATTAAAGACCAAATAGTTCATTTACGACCAACCAAAATAATTATAGGATATTCAGAGATGTTAACAATGACTGACAGAAAAGTCTGTAATTCTCTAACAGAACATCGTTTTAGCCAATCTTCTAATATTTGTGGAGCCACACCTAATGAAATGAATGTGTAGTAGGGGATAAAGAAGACAAACGTGAACATTATAGCTTTGGCCTATCTATGTTACATTGTTGGATCAGATATTTCGAACGTTTCCTACATATCAGCTATAGACTTGACGTAAAAAAAATGTAAATAAAAGATGAATCTGACAAAACAAGTGCCAAGCAAAGAAAATTACAAACTTAAAATCGATTTAAAGACATGGGCTTAATAGTAAATAGGCCAAAACCAGGTTTTGGCTCCACAAATGATGGAAGCACTGCTCAGCGTTTTTTTGTAAATGCCAATATTACGGGATTGGATAAAAACATGATTAGTAGACTTGGGATTATACTTCAAGCATTATCATCAGGCTATGAAATAAATATTGATGAATTTGAAAAATATATTAGGGAAACTGGGAAAATGTAGTTACGTCTCTATCCATGGTATTATATATGCCTGTTACTGTGCACAAACTTTTTATGCATAGTGTCGACATTATCAATAATAGTATTTTACTCATAGGGCAATTGTCAGTAGAAGCACAAGAAGCCAGAAATAAAGATTGTAGAAGGTTTTGGGAATGGCACACCAGAAAAACATCTCGTATTTCCACAAACAGAGATTTGCTCACAATGCTTTTAGAAACTTCCGATCCTATAATAAACAGTTTTCGAACCCTTCCTAAGAAATCAACAGGAGAGATTTCCTCTGATGTCTTAAATCTCCTAAAATGTCCGAGTATTCCATCACAATCTCATAGCAATAATCCATCCACTTTTGAGGCCGTGGACAAATACACCATGAAAGATTCTACAGAATCTGATACTGACAGTAACGGTTCTGGTTACACTAATTAGCTTGTTAAAATATTAGTTTTTAAGGGTAGTTTTTTTATGATGTATATTGCATATTGGTCCTATGAGGCGCTATAAATTTTGTCCACCTAGATCGGCAATACCATCCACTGTGCAGCTGTGGAAGAAAAGAGATAAGTTTTGTTTAATTTGCAGTATTCGTTTATTAGTGTATTAGTTTATTTATGTTTATTTCTTTACTAAAATTGAAAAAAAAATTAAAAATAAAATTGAAAGGTTTTAAATATAGGTAATGAAATAGAAAAATACCTGCAATTGGAAAGCTGCAGTTGAAAGTAATTACTACAAAAGCAAATTAATATACAAGGTGTGCAAAATATTCTCTCGGGCCTCTTTCTCATAACCTGCTGTAAAAGCCTCTTTCTACTGCGAGATAGGGCTCTTCCTTGCACTTCCACCATAAAAGGATATTTACTTGTGGAACGGTTAAAAAAAGCTCCCTGCGACAAGCGAATATATGTATGTCTTGGCAGACAAACGAAGTGAATGCAAGAGGGCGGATGAGGTGCACCCTGCTATATTCAGAAATAGAAGGAACAGAGATCTTAGAAGAAGAATAAATAAGATGATGATGATAGACGGAAACTTAAAAGAAGCATGGAACTAAAGAGAAGTATCTGGCAAACGCCTACACTTCCCATCCAATGATGACAGACGGAAACTAAAAAAGAAGCATGGAAACCTAAAAGGAGCTTCTCACAAACACCTATACTTCCCATCCTATATTCCTACCTGATTCGTCATGTGGCTCTCGCTGCTGACAACAAACATGTCCCATGACCAACCCAGCATACGCAGCTGGTTTGGCAGTATATAAAACATCCAAGGTTTGGTTATGACACCCGGATCGGCCATCCGTAGCTGCTTTCAATTTATACCTACTTTATTTTCATTGTGTTATCAGTTTTAACGTTTTTAAAATTAAATATTTGTTTTGTTAATATATTATTGATACCTAACTGTTAATAAAATTGAAATTCCATTTTTTTTAAGCGATAAGGCTAACTTTTGTTGAAACAGACTTACCTGGCATAATCGCCCATTGTCTCCCGAACAGATGGTTTGCCAAGAACTGAATCCAAAAATGTGATCAGTTCCGTCTGATGTCGGGGACTCACTCTTAAAAATTCATCCACGCCAAACAATTTGTCTTGTAAAACTAATGGTACAAGAAATTCCTCAATGGAAAAATTATCCTGTAGATTAAGTAACGTCGCATATTGGCAAGCCTAGTAACAGCCACTTTAAAGAAAAGAAATTATAAATAATTTACAACTTACTTCTTTGTACTGCTTCTTGTCAATCATACATCTAATAATATCTAAAAATATATCACTGTCTTGAGCCATTTCAAATATCTCCAAAATTAGCTTCGTCAAGGCTAAGGTGTTCTGCTTCATCACAAGTTTGAAAGCGTCAACTTTCAACTGTGGTGTTAACAAGTGTATTATCTTGTTCCTTGACATTGTACTCCAACACTTAAACTCTTCAACGATGAACATCGGCAACGTTTTACTTTTGGCGCTGTGAAATTCTTGACAATTGTAGAGTAGTCGTAAAGATTGAACATATGGATTTTCCGATATATTAAAATACTGATGAAGCCTGCTTATTACTGGTGGACTCTTCTTTACTGGAAAAGTTTCAATAATATATTACTTTTTAACAATTCGCAGGTAAGATAGAAATTAATACAGTGTACAAAAGACCAAAGAAATTGAACATATTTGCAAAATACTTGTACAAATACAAAAACTCAACTTACACATGTTCCACATATTTTTCAGCTCGGCTAGAAAAATCACACCATTCTCGTCTAAATCTAAACTTATACTTATCTCCTGGCAGCAATTATTGTCATGTTTTGATATGTTTTTGTTTATTTGTTTGGGTTTGGGCATATCTTGTACAGGTGGAGTTGTCGTCATGTTCTGTAGTCTTTCGTTATTCCTAGAATTTCGATAGTGATATGGTCTTCCTCGCCCACGTACTCTGCCTTGGAAGGACATTGTTATACTCGCTTAAAAATAAACTGTAGAGGTTTCATAAGAAACTGATACAATTCATTAGGTTTAAAATTATCCATGTTTTCTTATCCTTGTTACAATAATTTTGAAAGCAGATGTGTACAAAAGTGACAATCTAGCATAAAATGACACATAACCTTGTCTACTTACTTTTACGTCTTGTAACTTTATATTAATACACGAGGTTATCTCATAATACTAAAAATAACTTGAATATCGACTAAAGTATACGCTGATTAAAAAGATTATACGATAAATGCGATGCTTCTGTAATACTTTAATTTCTTATTAGACTTTACAACTGTCAAAAAACATACACGTTGAATGTGGACAGCTCAAATGCGCACGCGTCAACTCCATGCCAGCGCCATCTGTGCGCAATCTGTCAAGAAGTCAACCTTTGGGTACGTTCCCTGAGAGAATTTTTATCCTCTCAGTACGTTCCACGTACGTTCCCAAAATACAATCAACGCCATTTTTGTTTCCTTTGTCTAAACTACTAGTAGAAGTAGACAAGTAGACACGAAAACCATGTGACTCAAAGTAGGCCTTTACTCTGCAAAATTACATCAATTTCTTATATGTACATAGATACAATAAGACCTTTTCACGCTGGAATTAATTAGAAAATTAATTCTCTAATCTTTGACCATAGTTTAGATGTTGGAATACCCTTGGCAGTTCTTTGTGTTTAGTGCAATGTAAATAGAACAATGTTGGAGAATCCATCGAAATTTTTAGAGATTTCTAAAGTTACATAATTTTTTAAAAAATAGCACTACTATTGTAGTTAGTAATATATCACATATCAAATTACCACAGTGTACTCATTTTGACCATCGTATGTGTTACCTTATTGCATTAAAGAAAAGAAAAAATTATTGCTCTCATTCTGGTGCACAATTGTTGAATTTTAATAAATTGTTTGATGCTGATGACTTTCCGGTGTTCAGTAGTTCAAAGATACCGCGATTCGATATGTAACATGCCTACTTAGTAGGTAAAAGAATAGCTGTTTTACCGACATAACCTTTATAATTTTTATTTGGCGTATCGCGCAAAAATGTCATTCAGACGAAAATAGATTGTTTAATTAAAAGTAAAACATGTGTAAATATCTCATTTAAAATAAGCAAATATATAATTTGTAATTTATTAATAATCAGTTAATCGATAGTCTGTGAGTTATACCAGAAACTTTCAAAAATGGTTGTGGCTTGTAGAACGCAGCAATTAATAAAATCTAGTAAAAATGTAACTATTTTGAAAACGATTTCGTTTTCTACCCATAGCCCTACACCTGGATTTAGAAATTATGTGCCGAATGTGCCTAGTGTTGGAAAGAATGATACATTAGTGAGGTTATGTTGTGATTGTCGGAGGTTCCATTCCACAGATTATTTTCAGTTCCCTAGAGAAGCCAGATCGAGTTTTACCAAATTGACTCCTCAAGAGGTAGGTTTTATTTAATTTGCTAGCTGTGATTTTTCTTTATATAATAGACGATGCTAAGAAGTACCTCTGACGAAACTTATTACATTGTCAGAACTTTCGTATGTACTTGTTTGAAGCAGTGTCAGAATTAACAGTATTTTGAGCATCAGTTAATAGTATCATAACATGTGTTTTTTATTATATAATATTTTTTATTTACATTTTAATAGGATCATCGATCATAACAAATTAGGATGTGGTCAATGTGGTAGCTGCTAGCTTGCATTAAACATGTTGGGCTGTTTTTTAAAATACGAGAAAAAAATGAAAATGTTACTGAAAGCCTTTTTGCTTGATTTAATATAGATCC
The DNA here is from genome assembly GCA_963583905.1 of Stenurella melanura. Lineage (NCBI taxonomy): Eukaryota > Metazoa > Arthropoda > Insecta > Coleoptera > Cerambycidae > Stenurella > Stenurella melanura. The sequence continues at coordinate 4,559,623 of OY757309.1, forward strand.
TTTATGATCCCATTTACTTGTCTGTTCATAATCAGTTATCAACTTACCAGCATAGATTTATGAGTAACAGATCAACTGTTACAAATTTAGCTGTTTTAAACCAATATGGTGTCAAATGTATTGGATGAGGGGACAAGTATGTCATTTATACAGACTTTTCAAAGGCTTTTGATAGAAAGGACCACCGCGTTTTGCTTAAAAAACTGACAAAATTTGGCTTTTATTCCCAAGCCATAGAATTTCTTAAATCTTGTTTATGTAAGAGACAGCAATATGTTATGTACAGTGGTTTCAATTCACCTCAATATTATGTTGCCTCTGGTGTCCCTCAAGGGTCTAACCTTGGCCCTCTCTTGTTTCTTCCATTTATTAATGACTTAGATGATGTTATTGACTGTTCTAAACTCTTCTATGCTGATGATTTAAAAATATATTCAGTAATAACTTGCATTGATGACTGTAAAAAGTTGCAATCTGAACTGGATCATGTCCAATCTTGGTGTACTTACAGATAATAAATTGCATCTTAATATCTCGAAATGTAAGATCATGAGCTTCACAAGGAAACAATTTACATATGAATACGCATACAGTATCGATAACAAAATATTATCGTGCTGTAATTCTTATAAAAAGACTTAGGTATAACGTTTGATTGCAAGCTCTCTTTCAATGATCATATAACTTTAATAGTATCTGATGCTATGAGGTTTTATGGATTCATTGTAAGAAATTGTAAAGCCTTTACTGATATTGATGCCTTAAAGGTTTTATATTTTACTTATGTCTGATCCAGGCTTGAATATGATGCTTTAATCTGGTATCCATATTATGCCTGTCAAAAGCTGAAAATCGAACGGGTTCAATGAAGATTTTTAAAATATCTGACATTTAAAATGGATGGTATTTATCCCGAAAGAGGAATAAGTTATAACCACTTATCTGATAGATTTAATATTATCAGCCTAGATCTAAGGAGAACTTGTATGTCATTAATATTTTTGTTTAAGTTGTTAAATAATATGATTGACTGTCCTGACTTACTTCATCATATCAATTTTCAAATACCTAGGTCTAACATAAGACAGAATCTAACATTTAGATGTAACATATCTCGAACAAATATTCTAATAAAATCTCCTATACACGTTATGTGTCAAAATTTTAACAGTTTAGGCAATTTATGTGATAGTATAACCATTGTTCGGTCAATAAATTAGTAGAAGTGGCTATTGAACATCTTGATGATAGAAATCTGCATGATACCTAGTTAGTAATCTTTAAATTGTAATATTACAAACTGCAACTTTAGGTTTTGTTTTAGTATTCCATATTATAAATTGCTCTTTTATGACTGGCTGTATGGTCTATGACCCAAAGCCATAAAAAAAAACTGCAACTATTTGAATACAGTGGAATGTTCATGTTTATACTTTTATAGTTCTCTTAGTGTTATTCACATTGTCCTGTAAAGGTTCGACCTAAAACTTAGTGATTTCAAAGCACGTTAGATTTATAGCCCAGCATTAACAACCACCTCAAATTAATTTCGTAAAGCAATCATAAAACCACAACATTTGCTTAATCTCTATAAAACGCGATCCTCCTAACTTAAGATAATTTAGTTTTAATGTAACTTCTTAAAAGCCTTTTTAAAACTTTCTTTAATACCAAACTGTCTTTAAGTACATGTTGGCATTTAATAAATCTGGCATAAATCTGTGCTTTATGAGATAGCCATTATAAAACATTGACAAAACCTAAATAAATCTAAAAAGCATGTAAATTTTTACTTGGGATATTTTTCTGAATGATACCTTTTTCGTCAGTCTTCACAAACGTCAATTGTTAATGGATTTTGTTACAAGATACAAATCGCGTTCTTAGTTCTGCAACCCTTTGAAAATAGTCTCTGTTTTTCGATTGTTACATGCTAGAGGGACACAGACACTCATATTTGCTTTTGGTCTTTTATTAAATACAAATATACATTTGATCTGAGAACATTTTATAAGTTATGAATGTTAAAATCTTTGTATCAAACATAAATAAAGGTAGACATTTTAACTATCAGAAAAGGCCTAAAATAGCATTAAATACATTAGTTGAAGTTACTGTACAACCGTATCTAGTAGAAGTAATTGTGGTAGCGTTCAATAATATATCATTCATAACGTTTAACACAAATTGAACGATCAATAACGGTATTGCATATTGTGCCAACACCGAACTTAATAAACTTACTAGGTTAATTAAATTTACAAGAAAAGCTGTTCTCAATCCGTCGATTAATGCAGTTACTGGTGCAATGAGGGAACAGATCAAATTTAAGATAGTGCTAATCACCATTGAAATTTTGAAATAGGTTCAAAGATTAAATACAGTATTTGTTGAACACTCGTAGAAGGATTGGAGAGTCTCAACAATTTAAGGGCATCAGAAGATGTCTGGGTTCCAATTGTATGTTTTCTTCCCTGTATTAGATCCTCTGCAGATGAAGCATCTGTGGTACAAAATGCAACCTACAAAAATATGGTTAACTTGTACTTATCCTTCCATCAATTCTTGCCTTGTATGTAGGGTCTGAGAACAGAATTATGTTTCGATCTTACTCTCGGGAACAAAACAAGATGAGTACAAGTATTTTTGTTCCTTAAGGATAGAACAACAATCAGAAAAACCTTTGTTCAAATTAATAACTGCAAGTCTGACGTCCTTGAAACTTCAACAGGAGTACCACAAGGGTCAGTTTTAGGTCCCTTACTGTACATTATTTATGTGAACGATTTTATTGTGGACGACTCTATTTTATTCGCTGATGATTCATCTCTTTTAATATCGGAATGTAATATAAAGCAAACTGTGGACAAATCTAATGTAAGGCTCTCACAAGCTCAAGAATGGTTTTCAGAAAATAGGCTTATTCTAAATAATAAAAAATCTCTATTTTTAAGGTTCAGCAACTTAAAGAAAAATTATGAGGAAAGTCTTTTAATAAAGACGAATAGTGGTACTATTAGGCAAGAACAAACTGTTAAATTTCTGGGCTTACATATATCAGACAACTGTTCATGGTCTATACACATTGACCACATTTGCAAGCGAATTGCTCTAGCTTGCTATTGTATTAATCAGTTACGGGATGTTGTTGACAGGTCGGTCTTGATTATGTACTATCATGCGCAGTTTCATTCTATAATCTCGTATGCCATAATTGCCTGGGGAACTGCGAGCGATAGTATCAGAGTCTTCAAATTACAAAAAAAAGCTGTGAGATTTATTGTCGGATTAAAGCGCGATAGCTGCAGGACTGTGTTTAAGGAATTGGCAATATTAACATTACCCTGCACTTTGCTATTAAATCTATTAATATATGCTAAAACAGAATTAAGTTTGAATACTCTCAATAATTATCACTCTCATAACACAAGAAATAACACAACACTGTAAATACCAATGCATAGATTAACAAAATACGAACAAAGTCCAAAATATCTGGCAATAAAAGCATATAATCATTTAGCTGTTAGGTATAAAAATATGCAAATAAAATATTTTAAATCAGAACTTAAGAAATTATTAATACTTAAGTGTTATTATTCTTTAAATGAATACTATAACGATAGAAGTCTGTGATTATATATTTTTTTCTCCATTCTTTTTTTGTGTTCGTATCTTTAACTGTTATTTAATACATGTTTTATATATATTTGTATAATTTTAATTTGATACTACATAGTTTGACTTAATTTATTTATGTATAATATACTGCTTATACTTCTATGTACCTACATTTGACATATCCTATATCATGTATTTGTGATCGACAGGACCAATAAATTATTATTATTATTATTATAAGAACATAATAGTTATCACGATCAGAATATTTATCGGTACTATTACTGCCTCCTTAGCAAATAATTAACGTTTCAACTTCACTGAAACCATCCACAAGCACTTCACTTCCAAATAATTGTCCTCTATGTTGATCACATGGTCACAGCGTTTCTTCCAATCTTCTGGCATTATTTGGTTAAATTCATATTCGACTACTTACTTAAATATGATGGTAATTTAAGTATGGTATTTTTTGCACCATTGCACACACGTAAAAATCTCACGTTTAGTTGGACAAAAATACTCAATAATCATTACATTGCATGTTGTTTGATTTTGTGCACCGTTTCTTTTTATCATCAGTCAGACATGTTGAATTTTTTAGTAAATAGAAGCTTTTTAAATTTTTATTTTACAAAAAAAAAACTATTTATTTTTTTTTTATACAGGATGTCCCAGAATTGAGTTCCCGGACGAGAACCTGTGCTCCCTGAGTTCATATTGGGCTCGTATAATCCAACTTACCTTAGTCCAAAAGTGCATCCCTGAGGAAGTACATTCTCTTCAAGTGGGACAGAAAAACATTTTTCCAATAATTTCGGTTATATTGAAGATAAAAATTTCAAATTTTCACGGGACCTGTATCTCTGTAAGTACTTTATGTAAGCTTCATAACAACTAAATATCTTTGGTTTATCAAACGCTCAGGATGCCTGTTTCACAAGCACCTATGACCTACAAATAAAAAATGATAATTCTAGATTTATCGTTGATATTACACAAAATATTAAAAGTAATAATTTGTGTATTGAAACAGGTGAACATCATGTGTAGCATTTGTTATTGATGTATTTTTTTAGAATAAACTGTACTTTTCAGTGATTGCAACATTTTATTCTAGAATTGTAAATAAATGATAAATACAAATGGAGGAAAACACGATAATTCCTTGTATTTTGATTAATATTACAAAAGTTTTAAGAGTACCTTTTCGAAGACCTTTCATTGCTCTGCAAAAATATTCAAGTATTCCGTAATTTTACAGGCCGACTAAAAAATTATAACCAAACAAATATTAATTATTATGAAAAAAAAAAAAAGAGAAACAAAAGATATTTGGTTGTTGTCAAGTATACATAGAGTACTTATAGAGATATAGCTCCCACTAAAATTTGAAAATTTTATTTTCAATATAACGGAAATTATTGGAAAAAAATGTTTTCTTCTGTTTCATTTTAAGATGGTGGTCTTCCTCAGGGATGCATTTTTGGACTAAGGTAAATTCGGTTATACGAGCCCAATGTGATCTCAGGAATCACAGGTACCCGTCCGGGAACTCAAAACTGGGACACCCTATAACATATTTATCTCACATTTGGAATAACTTGGTACATATTATAAGGGCAATAGCTTCTTCTGGGCGGTAAGGTGTGATTTTTGGGATTGATTCGCATGCTGTTTTCATTTTCTTCAAATTCCGTGGACTTAATTGTATCTCAAGCAGTACTACATCAGCAGCTATCCATTTCTGGTTCTTCTGCATGGCAAAAGCTTTTCATGTTCTATTTCACACACAAAGGAGCTAACGTCATGTCTTTTACTTCTTCACAACCTTCTGAAAATAGTTTCTTCAGTCCACCTCGTTTTTTTTTCTTGGCTCACCTTGGGCTGAACGTAGTTGGTTGGAATAGCCGGCACAAGAGGTGACAGATATAACAAAGAATCAGGCTAAGTACTTAGAGTTCTTTTTAACAAATTTTTCGTGAAGGCGATGGTCTTTCCACTTTGAAATCAATTTTAAGACAAAACGTTTCAATGTAACTTTCAAGCTCGTCCTAGAGTCTATAGCCAGGTTACATACACTATATTTGTCTAGAAGGTATTCAAGAAGTATTTCACTACACCCAGAATTGCTCAAACTAAAAAAAATTGCATGTTTTAAAATTAATAGTTCATTTTTCGAAGTCACTGTAACTCCTTCAGAACAGCTACTAGTAGAGTGCTCGCGTTGACAAAAGTCGCTTAGTTTTCGATCCCGTTGGCACTTTTAGAGTAAAATGTATGACCTTGTCAGATATGTTACTTATGCCCTGTGGATTACGAATCCACTTGTTGTCAAAGAATCGTCATGAATATAAGGGCGCAAATCAAAATTTTCTAATTAACTACACCACGCGATAGAGTCAATCATGAAGCGTATTTTATCCAAAAATCATTAAATTCTCTGTAGAATTTCTATTTTTAAAATAAATAAGGAAACGAACTTTTGCATAGGCTTATATGGCAGTAAAAATAAAAAATCCTCATTTTCTCTGTTCGACTACGGCTGAAAATTAATTATTTTTCGTCTACTTTTCCATTCCCACGACGATATCTCCCAAACTATTATATTTATCAAAAAAATATATTCTTTACAAAATATTTGCCATATATTCCAGATTACAATGGTTTTTAAATCAGATTTTTTGAAAATTTAATAACCAAAATATTTAAAAATGTGTAGCGTAATACCAATTTTTGAAGCTTATCAGCGGCATGCGTTCGTTGCAAATTCTCGCTCTCCCACCCTTTAAAACTGTTTCAACACACCCCACTTCGCACCCGCTCTGGCCTACCGTTAGATAGATTGGCGCATAGTAGCTCTCGTGGTTCATATAATTTTGAAATTTATATCTTGAAAATGATTATTAGTACGAAATAAATGTAAGTATATTTGTAGAATATTAATTCAGTGTTACATGGACTTACATAAAAATTATGGCCTGCATAAAATTATTGTGTAATAGATTAACACATTATAAAAAACTCCCTATAGTTCACTGTTTGCAAGATACTTTCAGCTGGTAGGTATGTATTTTAAATTTTCTACCATGTAGGTAACTGATGTATATGCTTTTTAGAAGAAATTAAAATGAAAAGTACTACTGATAGCACAAGTTCTGAAAGTGAGATTGAGAAAAATATAATTTAATGTAAAACAGATTCGTAACATATTAGCTTAATTTGTATGAAACCGGGCCCTGTAATCAAACGTTTTGAGAAATCGTTTGCAACATTTACTGATTGTTTAAAAATCTATGAAAAAATAAGTAACCAAGGAGAAGATGATCTATATCCTAGCATTATGTCATTCAAAAAAACAAACAATTTTGACTGGTTTGGCACCGAAATTGCTATTCTAGTTTTACTAGCCAAAGAAATATAGAACATTTAAGAAGATAAATAGAGAAAGAAATTGAAAAGAGTTCAGATGGATCCAATGCCTGTCCATCAACATTTTCCTATGTGTATTTTCGTAAAATAATTTTTTTAAATAGAGAAATGTACTTTTGTCAGAAGTACAACAATAAAGCTTTCTCAAGTAATGACCACGGAACCAGAAAGAAAAGTAAGACTACTAGCCCACCAGAATCCCATAATTTTCGAAAAAATTTGTGCTTGAATATCATATTTCATGTTTCTAAAGTCGCTATATAAAATGCAGCGGTCTATCTAACAATAAAAATAAAAGTGGAAAACGGACCGACAACGAACGGAGTTCTACTAAAATGTGTAAAATTCTTGAGAAATGGTTTTTAAAGCAAAAAGGGTATGGTATGTCGTCAATTTATGATGAGAAGTATCTAGAATGGATAGATATAGGTCTAAAAGAGAGATCAGTAGACTACTTATAAATACATTTACCGGCAAAGGAGTCAAAATTGTTAAATCTACAAGGAGAAACGAAAAATATGTTAATTCAGAAAACGAGGCAAGAAACTTTGCATTTTCTATTGTGACTTTAGAAATATTAAACATGATATTTAGTTTCTATAGCATTTAAAACGTTAACACAAATTCTTTAGAAAATTATGGGATTTTGGTGGGCTAATAGTCTTATTTTTCTTTCTGTGTTCCTGGTCATTACTTGAGAAAGCTATTTTATTGAAAGAAAATTCATTTTACGCAAGGACACGCCTGAAGAAGTTATTGTACATGCACTCCATCCATCTGAACTGTTTTTAATTTTTTTCTCTTTCTCCGTTTTTCTCCTTCAATATTCCATATTTCTTTTGCCAGTAAAACTAGAACAGCAATTTCGTTACCAAACCAAACAGCCAAAATGATTTGTTTTTCGAAATCGCATAGTTCTAGAATATACATCATCTTCTCTTTGGTTACTTATTTTTTCACGGAGTTTTAAACAATCAATAAATATTGCAAACGATTTATCAAAACCTTTATTTACAGGACCCGGTTTCATACAATTTAAGCATAATATTTTACGAGTCTGTTTTTCTTTAAATTTTATTTTTGTCTCAATCTCACTTGCCGAACTTGCGCTATCCGTAGTACTTTCCATTTTCATTTCTTCTTCAGTTACCTATATGGTAGAAAATTCTGTTAAAAAAATACATACCAGCTGAAAGTATCTTGCGAACATGGAACTGCCGAGATTCTTATAACGTGTTAATACATTACACAAAAATTGTATGTAAGGCGAAATAACACTGAATTAATTATTTATTAAACAAATATACCTACTTATATTATTCATTTCATAGTAATCATTTTCAAGATATAAATTTCATTAATATGAACCACGAGAGTTACCATGTGCTAATCTATCTTACGATAGGCCATTGCGGGTGCGAAGTGGAGTGTGTTGAAACAGTTTTAAAGAGTGGGAGAGCGAGAATCTTTAACGAACGCATGCCGCTGATAAGCTTCGAAAATTGATATCACGCTACACATTATTAAATATCATGGTTATTAAATTCTCAAAAAAATTGATTTAAAAACCATTGTAATCTAGAAAATATGACAAATATTTTATAAAGAATATATTTTTTTGATAAATATAATAGTTTGGGAGATATCGTCGTGGGAATGGAAAAGTAGACGAAAAATAATTAATTTTCAGCCGTAGTCGAACAGAGAAAATGAGGATTTTTGATTTTTACTGCCATATAAGCCTATGTAAAAGTTCGTTTCTTTATTTATTTTAAAAATATAAATTCTACAGAGAATTTAATGACTTTTGGATAAAATACGCTTCATGATTGATTCTATCGCGTGGTGTGGTTAGTTAGGAAATTTTGATTTGTGCCCCTTTATTCGTGACGATTTTTTGACGACAAGTAGATTCATAATCTACAGGGCATAAGTAACATATCTGGTAAGGTCATATATTTTACTCTAAAAGTGCCAACGGGGGGAAAGATAGAAATTAATTTGCACTCTACTATACCTGTAAACAGTAGATTTTATTTCAGAATGTCATTCACAGTGATAGCTAATTTTTTGCTGAAACATTACCTAGTAATAAAGCTTGTATATTAACAAGTACTAAGTGGTAACTTTGTTATGGGACTCGATGTAAGATTTTCTTGAAGTTGCAACCAAAATATTACATAACTGTTACTATATTTAAAGAAAGGTTTATAAAACTATGTCATAAACGCCCTTACCTGTGGCTATTTACTCCATTTCTAAACATATCCGCAAATAAAAAAAAAAACGTTTTTTATTACACAATTTTGCATGACTTTCTGCACACGTTTTGTGACGAGTAATAGGTTAACTTCGGCAGAGTTTGGGTTCATTTTATTTACACACAAATAATGTTTATCTATCTATGAACGTTTATAAAACACATTTTCCATCAATTGGTAACAATTCGAAATTTTATTTATGTGCAGCTAAATGCAAGATTTTTCCATGTGTGCATTGTTATTTTTAACTTCATCTGTTTGCTAGTAAGTTCTCATGTCATTTCATTCTCACTTTTGTTTTGTTCTCTATATCGTTCTCAGTTCCTACTGCATAATATATTTCTTGAAAATAAAAAAATTGATTATCGTTATACTTACAATTATTATCAAGAACAAAATATGGTATTGAACACACATTTTGGTATAACAGTCTTACGATATCCTAAGCTGGTGTGAATAGAAATATTGTAGGATTTAATTGTAATGTTATCTGCTTAAAATAAACATTTGAATTATTGCAAAATATATGCTGAGGGACTAACTGAGAAAATATTGTTTCTATGCACATAACGGAGTTTTTTCCAAATAGGAAGATGTCAGTATTTGTCCCTTATCACTAAAATTAAGTTTCTCATAAACGGGTTACTTTATTCGTTTCGAAGGGGGGCATCTTTTTTTAGAAAATTGTTTAAAGAATTCAAAAGTGCCATCTTAAGTTTCAAAAAACATTTTATGACAAAACCTATTATTTGGTACACCCCTAGCTTCCTAGACAAGATGTGAAAGTCATCATACTTCTGAATCAAAAGTACTGTCACGGGTTCTCACCCCTTAGGAAACACCCTTAATTTCCGTGGGCTCAAAAATTATGACAAGAAATAAACACTAACACACTTCATTTAATGACTTACTGATAACCTCACGATACCTTCTTAAACTAAAATACACTTTTACTGACTGAAATAACCTTTAACAATTGATATTTTTACTTCAAATTTCTAACCTTACTTGGCATTAAAAACTTCCCTTTCCGCCTGTTTACATTAGCTTAAAACAGGCAAAAATTATTCCCATATATAAGAAAGGAGATATAAACGATATCAATAATTACAGACCCATCTCAATTCTCCCAGTAATTTCAAAAATATTTGAAATTATTTTGAAGAACCGGTTGATAACAACACGGGTACCGCAAGGGAAAATCAACCACTACAGCTTTAATAGAAGCAGTAGAAAAAATAACGGAGGCTCTTGACAGACAGGAAGAAACAGAAATAATCTGTTGTGATTTGAGTAAAGCTTTCGACACAGTTAACCATAAAGTTTTACTTGACAAATTATACTATTATGTTGTGAGAGGAATTCCACTTAAACTGTTCACGTCATATCTGACCAATCGACATCAGACAATATGGTGGAATAATAAAAAATCAGAACCATTTTTAATAACCAAAGGTGTACCACAAGGCTCGGTGTTAGGGCCGATATTATTTATAATATATATCAACGACCTACTATTTAATGTTAATAGCTATGGGGCTTGTTTATATGCAGACGATACAACTTTTATATCTAAAGGAAAAAATAAAATTTAGTTAACAACACAATCTCAAAATGTACTACATGAAGCAAATACGTGGTTCACTGCGAACTATTTAACATTAAATAGAGGAAAAACCCAAAACATCATCTTATCCACAAAAAGAGAAGCTGAGAAAACATCTTTAAATTTCCTGGGTTTAACTTTGGACAATAAACTGAACTGGAAAGGCCATATTGATGAGCTCTGCAAAAAACTAGCTTCAGCTATTTACAGTATTAGAATATTAAAAAATGTGTCCACCTATCAAACGGCAAAAGTAGTCTATTATTCAAATTTCCACAGCATCGCAACATATGGAATACTCCTATGGGGAACAGCACCTGATGCCCAGAAAATCTTCATCCTACAAAAGAAGGTAATTAGAACTTTATGTGGCATGACCTACAGAGAGAGCTGCAGAGATGCCTTCAAAGAACATGGTATACTTACTATTCCAGGACTGTACATACTCAATTGCCTTAAATATGTACATTCACATAAAGAGAAATTTACCCATAATTTTGAGAATCTTCAGTATAACACCAGAAATAGATAACAATTACAGATTCCACATCATCTATTGAATATATCACAGCAGGGAGTGGACTACTGGGGGTCAAAATTATATAATAAAATCCCGCTCGAAATAAGAAATAAAAACTTTAATGTGTTCTCCAGCAGGGTGAAACAACTACTGACCACAGAAGTGTTCTACTCTATTAATGAGTTTTTAGAACATTGAGAATAGAAGTTCGTATCAATATTGGTTTGTCTTTTATTTTGTTTGTTGTATACATGGATATACATGTGCATATTTATATCTGTTTTGTGTGTGTTTTTTTTTGTGATAAAATACAGTAAGCAGTATCGTTATTTCGTTACTGTTATCTCATTTTATAATTATTTGATATTACTCTAAATTATAATCTGACGTTTCCTGTAATACTCTTTTAGGGAATAGAGCATTATTTTGCATATTTTCTGTTTTTACATTAATTGTAATCTGCAAAGTAATTATAAATTTGTATTTTTTTGTTTCCTTTTCATGTAATTAACAATGTTTTATTGACGAGTGTACACAACTGTAATTGTCTTACACGAAATAAACTATACTATACTATACTATACTTATATACTCTAAAAACGCCTCTAGACCCATCTAGAACAAAGTCCACAGCCTTCTAGGACAATCTATAATTAAATAATGTAGAAATCTCGATCCTTTTCTATAAGCTACTAGAAGACGTGCTACTACCAGTGTCTCATAGATGGCGTGCGTTTCAGGCTTTGTTGAATCAAATTACAGTTGCCTATCGCGATTGCTAGCACGCTACTCATGAGCATCTGTCTCCAGCCTCTAGAGAGCGTAACGCATAACAGTACCTACCTACTGTCTATACTGTCCAAATTCTATTACAATTGACAAAACAGTTTAGAAGCTGTCATCAAAAAACCTTTTCAAAATTTAACCTTTAAGAGTAAATAGCTCCGAAAGGGGTCGACCCAAACTATATGTTCTCGAAATAATGCCTCATAGTTCTGGGACACCCAGTGTATTTAATATTGCAGTCTTAGTTATAATAATAATAATAATAAAAGTACTTTATTGAGTAAAAACCCAAATGGCCATTGACCGAAGTCCTTCAGCCTTTCTTAGTTATAAAAAGATGTAATATTTATTAGTGCGAGTCTTGCGTAGTCCCATTACCCTTCTGCTGATAACGTCCAGTCTCTCGCATCGACCGATTTGAATATTGGCGCTAATTATCTGCATATTTCGCGCTGTGTATCAGGGTAGATTTCTTACTATTAAGAATTTCGTTAGTCGTAGATTGTCTGTCAAATAGAGCGTCTAGTTAGTTAGAAAAATAAGTATACTTTACGTGAAACCAGCGTTATCGATTGTGTTATACTTTAAGGTAAGGATAATTTGATCTGTTGTCTTTATTCTTGAACTAGTATAATTATATCATAATAAATTATAAAAGGGAACAGGAGCGATTGCAAAGACTTTATGAGGAAGTTGCAAGGGACTCAGAGGCTGAACCAGATGATGGCAATGACAGCGTTCTCAGCGATCATGAAGAGGTTTTCAATTTTGACACAGACTAAGAGCTGAATATGTCTGAAAACGAGGAAAGTGCAGATACTTCTAATAATGAAGAGGATAATCAAACAGCGTCTCGAGTACCGTATTTAATTGGGAAAGATGGAACCCGTGGGTGAAAGCATAATACCTTGGTTCGGAATGTGAAAACTCGTGCCGAAAATATCGTCGCTCATTTACCTGGTTCTAGAGGAAATAGTCGCCAAATGAAAAAGCATAAAAAATTCGGAATTATTATACTGAGCACATATTACTGAAAATTGTTGATTACACCAATAAATTCATAAAGGGGAAATCATACGATATCTCTAAAAATTGATCTTTCCGACCAACAGATATAATAGAAATCAGAGCATTGCTGGGTCTGCTGTATATATCTGGTGCCTCCAAAAGTAGCCGCCAAAACGCTGAAGGTCTATTGAGAATTGTTGGATGGATGTCCATGGATATTTTTAGATTGACTATGCCTAGAATAAAATTTCAGTTTTTGCTAAAACATATTCGCTTTGATCATAAAGGCGCTAGACAAGAAAAAATCAGTTTAGATAAGTTGACATCAGTCAGAGAATATTAGATAAATTTGTCTCTAATTTATCTAAATTTTACTATATGTCAATGTACGCTACTCTGGACCAAAGATTAGAAGCCTTCAGAGGTAGACGCTTTTTTAGAATATATATGCCAAAGAAACCAAATCGCTACGGCATAAAAATGTATGCTTTAGTCGATACAAAAATATTCTATACGGCAAATCTAGAGGTTTATGTAGGATAATAGCTGGCTGGGCCATTTTATTGCGATAATTCTAATTTGGCATTGGTACCTCGAATGTGTGAATCTATCATCAAGGAACCAACAGAAACATCCCACTGGACAAGTTCCTTAGTAGTATACCTGTTGCAGAAAAACTGAAGGAATTTCAGCTTACAGTTCTTGGAACTTTACATAAGGATAAACCTCAAATAACACCAGTTTTTTTCTTGCCAAGAACAGAAGGTTCTAGTATGTTTGCATTTAGAGAGAAATGTACTCTCATTTCACATGCTTAAAAAAAAAGGGTTATTATTATCAACCATGCACTTCGAAGAAGACTCTATTGATAAAGACACTGGTAAGCCAGAAATACTTATTGATTATAATAAAACCAAAGAAGGCGTTGATGTGGTAGATAAGATGTGTGAAGCATATAGTTGCGCCCATGCAACCCGCCGATGGTCATTTTTTATAGTACTCTAAATGTTGCTGGAATAAATGCCTATATAGTTTATAAAAATAACAATCACACACCATTTCACAGAAAAAAATTCTTGAAGATGTTTGGTTTTCAATTACTCGAAAGACAATATTCGTCGTAGAACCATCCAGCAGAACATTCCAAGAACCATTACTTTGCGACTTGTTCAAGTTTGTGGAATACAAATCGAGAACCAACCGCCAGTTCAAAGCAACACCTATGGTCGATGTGCATACTGCGACAGCAACAAGAATCGTCACACAAAATGCAGTTGCACACAATGCAACAAATATTTATGCCTGAAGCATCTAAATGGAGTGTGCATGGATTGTATTCGCCAAAATTAAAATACAGATATTTTAGTCCGATATGCTCAATTGTCAGTTTTTATTTATGAAAAATTGTTTGTTATCTTTCAATGTTCAGTTATGACTACATTTTTGTTGGTTTCATCCGAGGTTTCATCATTACAAAATAGTTTTTTGATTTATTGGTGTTTAAAAAAAGAATCCATCAAATTACAGTTTTTTTCTAATATCTTACAAAAAAATACAAAAAATTTCAAAAATCTATTCGTGTTTGTTTTTATAGATGGAAATTAAAGTGAAATATTATGTTGTAAAAATAACACAGCCACACAAAAATAAAAAAGTGGAGTATACTTTTAATGCGATACCTATATCATATCCAGTGTATTTTTGCCTGCTGATCACGAATCCGATGTCAGAATTTGTCCATCACATCCTCATTTTTTTCTAACCTCAAAAAATAGGTGAAAATTAGTAAAAATCGAGAAAACTGCACTCGTAAAAATGCAGAAAGAATTATTTTTCATATCTAATCTATATTCTTATGTATTTGAATCCACTTAACTCAAATCCACCGCCAGAATTGGGTCAAACCATCTCGTTTTTTTCCTAACCTCAAAAAGCTGGATATCGTGATTTTGGAAAATTTAACCGATTTTTACCAAATTTAGTACCCGGGGGTTTTTGGGGTCGCTGATCACGAATCAGGATCAGATATGCAAAATTTTGACAATAAACAAAAGTAACAATCATTTTGCCTGCCAAGACGGCATGAAAGCCATTATCCAGGGACTTTGCCGGATAGTGGAACAACTTCGTTGCCCACCGTCACCACGTGGAGGCGCCCTGGATGCAGGCAGAAGGATAAAAATGCAGAGAACAACTTATACAAAAAATACCGAAGATTTAGAAAAAAAGTTGAAACATTGGAAAAATGGATTTAGTCCAAATCTTTGGATTTTTATAACTACCATGTTGAATTTTGCAAATCTGACCTCAGATTCATGTTCAGCGACCCCAAAAACCCCAGTGTGCCGAATCTGGTGGCAATGGGTTGAATTTTCAAAAATCACGATATTCAGCTAACTCTTTGAGGTTAGGAAAAAAACAAGATGGTCTGACCCAATTCTGGCGGTGGATTTGATTTGAGCAGATACAAATTATTGTCTTATTTTTTTTTTTGCAGAAACTGTATATTATTTTAAAAAAAAAATGTTTTTACTTGTATTGGAAATAAAGACCTTTTATTATTATTATTATTAAATACATAAGAATATAGATTTAGATATGAAAAATAAATTCTTTTGCATTTTTACGAGTGCATTTTTCTCGATTTATACTAATTTTCACCTATTTTTTGAAGTTAGAAAAAAATGAGGATGTGATGGACCAATTCTGACATCGGATTCGTGATCAGCAGGCAAAAATTCACTGGATATGATATATCGCATCAAAAGTATACCCCACTTTTTTGTTTTTGTGTGGCTGTGTAATTGTCGAAATTGTTTGTAAAAACGACTATTAATTATTTTTTGACAAAATGGATTTGTCAGACCGACATTAACAATAATTACCAGTTCACTCACGTTATCGGCGGAAGGTTAGTAAGGCTATGTCTGTAAAAAATTTAATAGTGGCATTATAGATTGTATTTATTTATTTATTTCATATCTAAATCTTTACTGAGTATACATTGAAATGAAAACCTATAAAACTACTTAATGTGCAGGTGACAAATGAAAGAACAATAATTTTACTGCAATTATTAACCTTGAATTATTCAACCTACGCAAGCAATTCTTGGGATTAATATAGATTAGGTATGTTACGAAAGATATGTGAATACCTACTACTACCATTATACAATCGTGTTGATAAATATCCCAAAATAATAAAGATTTGGTAAATTCCAGTAACTTAAACTGTGAATGAGTCAATATTACTTGAATATCATTCATTATTCACTATTTGTATGAAAAAATCTTTGCTTTGATCGCCAAATCTAAATCCAGTTGCTGTAAATCTAAATACTTTAAGACATAAAAAATGTGTATACAGAGTGAGTCACTAGCTTGAAATTTGAAAAAAATTTGGAGATAAAAATTATAGAATTATACAGGATAGGTGTATGAAGAAAAGTTTATGCTGTCAGTTTAAACCCCTATAAATTAAATAAAGAAGACTTTGGTACAGATGCCGATACATTTCCGAATATATATATTATAAATTAAAAGATAAGTCCGAAGTATTCAAAAGTCGAAGCTTACGAAGTTGGCATGTTCCAACCTCAACTTTTCCTCGTTGAAAAATTGAGGTAATTTAATAAACACTGGAGTCATTTCTTATTGCCACGCTTCCACAATTAATAACATAGCCAAAACTTGGCATTTTGTATTATATAATGCCCACAAAAGTACCAATATAATGAAAAGTTCAATTACTTTCCATTTAACATCTTGGGAATTTGGGTTTGCTGTCCTAAACTCTGACAAATGTCTAATATCTACACTGACTTTTCCAAGGCATTCGACAGTCTGGATCATAGTTTATTACTTATGAAGTTATAATATGTTGATGCTTTTCGAATCATACCTCTATCTACGTACCCAGTATGTCCATTGCCTAGGATTCAAATCTTCTAGTTTCGCTCAATCTTTTGGAGTTTCACAAGGCTCTGTATTAGGGCCCCGTTTGTTCATAATCTTTATTAATGATATTGAGGCCGGCTTAAATGTAAACTACTTATAGTCTGTTTTTAAACCAGGAGGAGTAAACATAAAAGTTCCATTTACACCATAAAAGTAACTAAAAAATACACTAAAACCTTTTTGGCGTATTGAGCAACCAACAATACACGACTACAGTGTTTTTGTGTGTATTTTATTAGATTATATAATGCATCGACCTCTATTTGACCTCTAGATTTTTTATGTAGCATTCATACCATTTACGAAATATAAAGGCGCCAAGTAATTAGCCACTTTTATCTTCAGGTTTATAGAAAAGGGATTAAAAAGTGATATATAATGTGCAAACGATAAAATAGAAATTATAACCAAATAATTTATGACATTTTTTTCTCACTTTTTATTGGGTATTTTGCCACTGAAAAATATTTAAAAATTTTAATGAAAAAACCTCTGCGCCAAACGGATCAGACAGAGGTTGGTTCTTGAGTACTTGACTATTTCAAAAAGTCTCACACCTAAAAATATATAAACTAGAACAATGTTATGAACTAAAAACTGAAAATCAAAGCTATAAGTAGTTAACGTTTCGGAAGAGAATCTACTTCCGTTCTCAAAACTTTTTTGGCCGTCAACCATGACAGTTCTTTGTTTATGTATTTCCATAGTCACGTGAGACATTAAATTATATTTATCTTATTTTTACTTACTTCGTCTCTAAGGATGGGCAACCAACTAGTACAAAAATCTATTGAATAATTAGAAACGCATCTATCCTCGTTTAATAAAATAATCGCGGATTCTTTAAGTTTTCTTTTAGTTCCGTTGCTCTCTTTTTCCAAAATCTTCGCCGAGTCCCATTTAATCCTATGATTATTATCCCACGCGTGTTCACAAATTTTGGATTTTTCAAATTCTCCCCTTCTAGCGTAATTTCATCCTTAGAGACGAAGTAAGTAAAAATAAGATAAATATAATTTAATGTCTCACGTGACTATGGAAATACATAAACAAAGAACTGTCATGGTTGACGGCCAAAAAAGTTTTGAGAACGGAAGTAGATTCTCTTCCGAAACGTTAACTACTTATAGCTTTGATTTTCAGTTTTTAGTTCATAACATTGTTCTAGTTTATATATTTTTAGGTGTGAGACTTTTTGAAATAGTCAAGTACTCAAGAACCAACCTCTGTCTGATCCGTTTGGCGCAGAGGTTTTTTCATTAAAATTTTTAAATATTTTTCAGTGGCAAAATACCCAATAAAAAGTAAGAAAATCTGAATATGCCACAAATAAACAATTACAGACAATATAATTTATGACATGAAATTAAAATTTTTATAATATGTCAAAATTTACCACTATTGCCTTGTGTAAAACTGGCGTGGGCCTGTCCAATCACAGATGTATAATTTAGCGCGTTAAATTTAAAACGCTCCTCCTGGTTTAAAAACAGACTATAGTATATGCAGATGATTTAAAACTTTTTTCAAAAATTGAAACCAAAATGGACTGCGTCACACTACAAAACAGTTTAAACACATTAAACTCTTGGTGCAAAGAAAACAAACTGCTCCTTAATGCAACTAAATGCGATGTTATGTCATACTGCCATAAGGACGAACATAACATAATATCATACGAATATAACGTTGATGCCACAATCCTTCCACGTCCGAATATCATTAAAGATCTATGTATAATATTTGACCATAAGTTTATCTTTGTCCCTCATATTAATTCAATAACATCTAAAGCTTATAAGACTCTCGGTTTTATCATGCATAATATGAAGGACTTTAACAACTTTAATACCCTGAAGTTACTTTTCACTAGTTTTGTAAGATCACAGCTAGAATATGGTTCAATAGTTTGGAATCTCATATATAACACCCACATTATTAATATTAAGCGAGTTCAGCGAAAGTAAGCTAGCAACGTATCAGTTAGATAATAATCAATATCACCAAAGAGGCACCCCGCAGGAAATTTTATATGCCAGATTTGAAATGAACAGCTTGTTACAACGCCATAACTTGCACTCCATTGTTTTCTTGTACAAAATAGTCAACAATATAACTAACTGTGTAGCTTGGGAGAATGGACACAGAATAAACTGGGACTTGGCAAAAATTTTAACAAAAAAGGCAGATAGCAAAAAAAGAAAAATTAAAGGATCCGCGATAATATTATTGAATGAGGATAGATACGTGTCAAATTGTTCCGTAGATGTCTGTACAACTTGGTTGCCAATGTTAAAAGAAGAACTTCACAAACTTAACAATGTATAAAAATTTAAAAAACTGTTAACTATATGAACAGTCCTATGTAAATAGTAAGTATCTATGGATATTGAATATAACAAACATTCTTAAAGCTGTGTATTTATCATACACAGCAAAAAAGATTTTTCAAAAAAAGCCTTGAAAAAGGAAACAGAATAGATGTCCGAAACGTCGGCGAAATAATTAATTTCAAGTTTTTATACTTATTTGTGTTGTTTAATTAAAAAAAAAGCAACAGTCACAGGCGTAGAGGTTATTTACCAGTAACATACTGGTTAATTGTGATATTTTGTAGATTCCCGGAGCACCGCTTAAAAAGAAAACATACATGTGGCAGGAACTCCCAAAGAATTGAAGAATGAAAAAGGAAAAAAAAACGGTTAGAGTTTCATGTACCCAGAATTAATTGTCGGCTATTTTGTACAAGAAATCAACACACTAATATATATAAAAAGTCCCCTATATATCACATATTTGACAGTTATTCAGAGGTTGAAACAAATTTAAATATTTTATTCTGTAATGCTAGTAGCATCAAACATCTGGTATGGATACTCTGATCCTGGTTAATCGTTACTGAAACTGTCTAGTCTTGTACACTTAAATCATTGATTTTGCATTTACTAAGTAGTGCTACTTTTTATTGTTCACTTTTTCTCTCTTTCTCTCTTTTTTTCATTGTATATTTTCTTTGTGTTTTATTTAAGTTTATGCTTAGTTGTATTCTAATGGGCTTGTTCAGCATTTTTTTTTTTATTTCATAAATCGAAAGTGCAAGTATAAATTAATGGATCTGCAAAAAATCAGAATCTTATTCGCACGTTTAGTATCTTAAAAACTATTACAAATCACCATCTCACGAAAATGGGGCGTGGCCAGGCGCTACGTCACTATACGCATAGACTCGGCGATCTCAATAGACTTGATGCTCCTTACTTGTTATAATTATAAGTGTTTTCGAAGTATTGTTTGTTTTGCTTATTACTTGACAGTAGAGGAGTACAATTTGGTGAAATGTCAAAAAATTACAATTTTCTCTCGCTCCTGCCGGGACAAATTTTCGATTTTGACCCTGCAATTTACGATTAGAATTCATCGACGACCTTCTCCTTTCCGTGGACACTTAGAGCGAACTTCCACTCGGCGTATTTATTTAGTTACCAGCGTTTAAACATTCCATGTTTTTCGATTTTTCAGGTTAAATTTGAAAGGTCCCAGAAAGCCATTTTTCTTACGTCACTTGCGTTTAGTGACGTCACAAATGAGCGCTCGGTTTTTGCAACTATTACTAATTTCAACTCCTTATATCTCGAGAACCGAAAAAGTTAATAACACAAAATTTTAAGTGAATATCGAGTACTATATGAAAAAGTATAAAAACCATATAAAAAGAATATCATGGAACAAGCCCATTGTATTGCATTATTCTTTTTTAATGCTGATTACTTTGTAACCTTATCCTGTAATTGGGTTTATACTGCTGGATAATGTACCTAAATAAATAAATAAATTTGTGACGTCACATGCACACGACGTGTATAAATGACTGAGTCACTATCATCAACGTGCAAATCTTGAAACTATCACAAAATAGAGTGAGTAGCATACAAAGAATCTTTAGGAAGTGGCACATTCAATTTTTTTTAATCTCCCTGTATGATCCATCTATGGAGCATGTTTAGATTTCTATTGTCCAGCAATTTTTAAAAATTTTCTTAAAAGTATCAATTCCCGAAATTACCTTTACCAACAGTTTAAAAAGCTTTAGATGAACAAGTAATTTACTGATTGTTTGTAAAGTTAAGTCTCCTTTATTGTGATGGTATTTACACAGATTCCATTAGAAGCTAATAATTTATGATCTCAAAATGTGTAGTTGATTTATCACGTATTGTACTTATATTTTAGCTCTCTTTAAATAAATATTTGGAAATTATAGTAATATAATGTTTCATTTAAAGTTACATTGTCTTGTTTCTCACTAGTAACAGAAGAAAAATAAGTAGTAATTATAGTGTTCTTCGAAAATATTTAATTTTACTATTTACAGAACGGATTAATTCAAATTGTTTTATATAAATGTGAAAACAGTATTTTATCATTTCACTCGAATCATCTGCAAAATGGCCTTAACATCTGTTTTAACGTGTTGTGCAATAAGCGTAAGTGCTAATTTATTTTCCACAAATTTTTTATGTGTTACGGAACTATACTCACCACCATTGAAGTATTAGTAAGTGGTTAGATTTTCAAATCACACTGGTCATAATAAATTACAATGTTTTTGTGAATCCGTTTTTTACGCCTTATGTTTCAATTTATGGCTCATTTTATTTAATTTCGTGTCTGCATTGGCTCGTGCAAGATGACATTACCTTGATCAAAAACTTAGTGAATTTCAATGTGGTAGAATTATTTGCCCCAGAAGTGTAGAATTGTTTTCGCACAGTTTCTGTGTGCCGTGTATAGAAAGACTATTAGTGTGAGTGCCAAAGTGAAAATGAAATAGGAATCGTCCATGCTCCTGAATGATACAAGTTGGGAAGTTATATAAATATGTTCTTTAATGATTATTGTATGCAAAAGTGATTGTTTGACTTTTGGAAACAGTGCAGATGTGATTTATTTCTTAATGAGAAGGTGAGGAGGAGGCATCAGGATGCCTGATTAATCCTTGTGTGCATAATAGAAAAGAATATACAGACTGTCCATTTTATCGTGGCCCTTGAGTATATCTCCTTATTTCAGCTCGCTACAAAAATTGTGTTGATTTTTCCAAGCTACAGAAAGGTTTAAAAATATTTAAAATCCATGACAGAAAATGTCAAAAATACCGAATATGTCCAGGACACGTTTTCATGAGGCCCAGACCTAGGGGCGCCACTCTGTAGAGTCACCGTTGCTTTTCATCTTAGTAGTTAGTGGGACACAAAATTGACCTGGGCCTAAGGGCAATTTATATTTAAAACCGGCACCGAATATGATCTGTTATTTGAAGTGCTATAAAAAGACTTTTAAGACAAAATTTGCTTGCGAAATAGGCTCTTTTATTTATTTATTCTTATTTTATTCATACACCATCTAACAGTACAAGACCATTTACAAAAGGAAAACAACATGTTTTCATTTTTTAACAATGTATTATAACTAGTATTTTTTTTAGAAACGCTTAATTTTAAGATTTACTCTTTAGGGACTTAAAAAATATATGCGAAATAGACGGGAAATACTATCGTTAAATAAAATATTTTTTACCCTTTTCAACAATATCTCACATACCATTTTACTTCCACATCCACGTAGTGGAGTGGTAGTATAGTAATCGTAAAAAAAATTTCTTGTTGAAATAGGTTTAGAATGTCAGGAAACGTAGAGATATTGAGTTTGAGCGAAAAAAAAATTTCTGCCAGTCAAGATATTGACGTGAAATCTTATACACGTATATATTATAACGAGATCTGGAACTAGATTGTTTTCTGAGCTTACCCGTGGAAGGGTTGGGAGTAAATAGAGGTAAATAAGTAGAACAAGCTGGTAAGAGTACAGAAACTGGATTTGGTCATAAAATTAAATTATGTTAGTCTTTCCATAGCCAACCATTTTAAAATAACTGAAATAATACTGAAACCAGTTTAACATGTTAAGCTCCGGATGGCATCTAAGCGATGCCTCGCTACCACACACTTCAGGGACCGCGAGGTACCAATGTAATGCCACACAGCTTAGATGTTGTAGGGACCACGTGAGATTAACGTGATGCCTCTTAGCAATGGAATCTAAATGGGAATAGAAAGAGTGCGGTCCGACAAGAACACTGCTAGTTGCGGGTTAGGTATAGCTACATGTATATGGAATATATTACATTGTAAATTTGTGAAACTTAACAATATGACACAATTGTAAAAAAAAATGATTATATTTCTCAAACAATAGACAGTTTTCATACATTTCAGTTTATAGGGGTAGCCGTATGTTGTTCAAAAAAACAAGATATGCAATAGTTATGTTTACAAATACTACACTGGTATTTGGATCTAGACGACTTGTTTTGGGCTTATTTTCTACCATACTCTTCCTTCATTTCTGCGTAAGACACCACACACCTATTTTTCTTTGTTTCTGTCAAAATATGAGGTTCGGGATCATGATTATCGAGTTGCAACAGGAGTAGACCGGATTGTTATGATGTAATACATTGATACCACGCTGTCCACAAGAAACAGTTTCCTCTTTCAGCCCGTGAGGCATCAACGTGATGCCTCATTTTTTCCCCTGAAAAAAAAAACAAAAAAAAGATTTTTTCGAAATTTAAAAACATAGAAATAAGGACCGTTACAAATATTAACATTTAATAAGAAAATCAAGATTCGGTCTGAACGAACCAAAAAAATTTTTATAC
Source organism: Stenurella melanura (assembly GCA_963583905.1). Taxonomy (NCBI): domain Eukaryota; kingdom Metazoa; phylum Arthropoda; class Insecta; order Coleoptera; family Cerambycidae; genus Stenurella; species Stenurella melanura. The sequence goes on from OY757309.1 coordinate 4,583,537, forward strand.
AGCGGGGCTCAACGTGTTAATAGATAACATGAAATAAAAAAAGGATTTTTTAAACGTAGTTTCCATTAAAGAATGAATGACTAAAAAGCCACTCTGGTAAAGGACAAGTTGATTTTCAGGAACATTTCTTATTTACTTTTTATTATTACTTTGTTCTTAGTCTCTGAATTTACTTTAGTTCTCTTAATTATCTAATTCTTTATAATAGTAAATGATTGGAAATCATTTAATTATTTTGTGTTATCATGCTTTTCATGGCAATTGTAATATTAATAAGATATTCTCGAGATGATGAATGTTAAAAAATGTATACATTTTGAATTATTTAGTGGCGTTTGCATCACAAGAAAATTTCTTGTGGTGCAAAGTATAGTGGTTAATCTACCAAAACTTCAATGGCGTTGAGTATACTTTGTAAGTTCATATAAACTTCTAGCCATTCAAAACTAATTTCTTCAAAATAAAAGATGTTATCGGAATTCTTTTTGAAATTTTAATAGAATTTCTACTGGAATACACTGATGTAACCTTGAAATCGAACTACAATAGAAAGCGTTGTATGCGGGGTGTACAAACGCATAGTTTTGAAGATATAAATTTCCCTTCATTATTAGTTCGAATGGCCACCAGTTTAGTTTTGAGTTCTCTGTAGACATATATTCTTAAATTATTTGCAATGAGTTATAATTTTTAGATCCTACTGGTTAATGTAAACTTAGCTGCAGTGTTGGAGTCGTCGCAGCCAATCCATCGCACTAGAAGAGCAGTACTATCTGAAAGCCCCACAGAGGAATTCAGTACTTTAATCAGTGAACAGTTGTCGCGAGCTAATGTTCAGTCATTAGTGAAAAGTGTACTCCCAAACGAGATAGGAAATTTGCAAAGTAGATTGGCAAAAGAGGACTTACTAGAGGAATTTTTGAGAAGCTACGTGGAAGATCCAAACTTCAAATCGTCCTTACTACGAGCAGCAGATACCGCTGATACCCTATCAGTTATTAACGTACTTAATTCTCAATTGGGAGGACCCATTTTGGCTGTTTCAAACAGTTCCATAGTAGTTAATGTCGATGCCATAGAAAGCCTACTCATTACCTACTCAAGGGCATACATCCAAAAGACTTACAGTGGTGACTTCTTTCTTCAGATCGCTGTCACTGGCATCGTTAATGAACAAATCAAACAGACTTCTGCCCAGCTAAGATCATATTTAGCTGACAAAGTAATACCTGTGGAATGCATAAATGCACTTGTTAGTCTTACTCGCGAGTCCCACAGATCGAAACGTGATTTAAATTCGCTGATTCTAGATCTGATAATTCGACCACAACTTGCTGCCTTTTTAACGCCTATTCAAGCTCAAGTCAATGGAGTTCTGAATAACATTACTACATTGATACTGTCTTTTTACACAGCCTCCCAGCCAACGTCTCCTATTTTTGATACAATAACCAACCTTACGAACGTACTGATTCTAAGAGTTGCCGAAATTGTGGTGGTTGTGCAAACAAACATCAATGCCATTTTTTCCAATTTAATTAACGGCACTACTACCAGCACGAGCAGAAGACGCAGAGATATCGACTTGGAATTCGACAATTTCTACGACTTCAGCAAAATTGACCTGGCTGTTTCTCATAGACGTGTTGCGAGATCCACAGATCTCATTCAGGATGTTAGCGGTTTGGTTGGAGGTATAATTGGTGGAGTTGTTCAGGGTGTTGGTGGTTTAACTGGTGGACTACTTCAGGGTGTTATTGGTATAATTATCGGACTGCTTAGTCTCATAACCGCAAATCTTAATTCGCTGCTGAAGAATGTTTTCATGAATATTCTGTCTTCTCAGTATCAAGGTGTAGGAGAGCTCCTTACCACACCTGTGAGGGCTCTTATTGAAGGATTGATAGATACATTCCTGCCCTGCAGTACTTGCGCCTCTATTGTTTAGTTTAAGCAGTTTAATTTGTAACATTGATAAACGAAGGGCTGGACATTCATAGAAACGGCAATTTGACTCATTGTTAGGAAGTGCTTGTTCAGGGGCCAATACTAGATAAGAAGTTAATTTGTGTTATAGACCATAGTCTGATATCACATAATAACGGAACTCACTCTTTGGTAACTACAAGTATCAAATTATAATTTTAGAGAGAAACAAAGTGTCTAGAACCCATTTTTGAGTGGACATCTGGTTTTTTAGGGATTTTTTAGGGCATATTTTCGCGTTTACACCACTAACCTTTTTATTTTCAATTTTTTGATTTGATTGATTGATCGATTAGCCAGTAAACGTTGCTGCCACTTCCGAATGTCCAATATATATATAAAAAAAAAAAAATTAAAGAAATTGAAAATCTCGCTTTTAAACACAAACTGAAACTGTTAAAAGATGCACTAAAAAAGAAGAAAATAATGTTAATAATAACAATAATTAGGTTAATAAACGTAAAAACGTGCGTGGGAAAAAAAGAAAATTTTACTCATCACGTGATTTTACGTTTTTAGTGCATTTTTCAACAGTTTTAGTTTGTGTTTAAAAGTGTGTTTTTTCATTTTTTTAAAATTATTTAATTATTTTCTTCTTTTTAGTTTTCTTCCAATTAGAATAGTGTTTGCTTAATAAAATTCCTTTCCTGTAATTGACAAAATATTCGCCATCATTAAGCCTCCATTTCGAATTCTTGAATTCAGACCATCTTAGGGCGGTGGCAATTTTGAACATATGATATTGAGTATACTATATTGTATTGTCATCAGAGCTACACACAATTGCCAAATTTCATGATGATACAACAATTAGAAGCGGGTGAAATTTATTTCCTTAGATTTTATTACATATATTGTACATAGTTACAGGCCGACCTAATAAAAGCCTATTAAAAATAGACAAGGAAAATATTCTTGATCCAATAGGTTAAGGAAAGCTATTCTTATTGATATATCATGGGGTGAACCGTTCATGAGTTATTTGATTTTTTTTGGGTGTTTATTTCAAGAATTTTCATTTTATCTAAGATGAAAGTAGCAGTTGTTAAGTTAAGTTGAATCCCAAAAAAAGCGTTAGGTATGTAAAAATGTAAAAATTTGGCTGTCCTTTCCTTCCGATCGCGACAATAACACCAAAAGCAAGTGATATCATCAAGAACAACCATCCATCAACCCATGGATAAACAGGATTGTTTTATATGGGAATTCTCAATGTTATGCTGTGGTAAAATTTTGGGAATTTTTTTACTTGGATTATTTTTGTCTTTCTAAAAAGTGTACATAAGCTCCATTAGCCGATCTAGGTCAAGACACGCATAATAAAAATATCAAAGAAACAAAAATAAATTAATTAATCTGAATAATAACTTCAAAAATTATATGAACAATTCAATTCAATTTTTACTCAAATTAGTATATACACCACATTTAATACAATGATAATAAACAATAAATTTATAGATTTTTCTAAATTGGAGATAGGCACCTAAATGACTTAACATTTGCATGTGGCTTGGATTTTTTAATTTGAATACATCTTACACTAGGTACTAAATAATATAGAATTAAAGATAAACTAAAACTAAAACTAGGAAGCAAAACTTATGAAGTACTCAGATCGAACGAATTGTATTCTATTTATTAAAGAAATAAGAAAGAAAAAAATTTTTTCTAAAAAAAGATTCTGAATGAATCAAAGTTAGTATTTATAAAATGTCTACATTCTTTATTAGACCTTTTAAGATTAATCAATTGCTTGATTTTAATTGGTAATAGGTTATGAAATTTAGGGGCTAAGTGTTGAAATGATCTTAGTCCAATATTTTTATTTACAACAGGTCTTTGTAGACTTTTATGAACTTTACCCCTAGTTTCGTGCTGATGGGATATGAAATTTTTTAAGTGGTTATTCTTTTGTAAAAATGGGCGACGAGCTAAGACATTAAGAATCTCTTCTGTATATAGTAAATTTGTAGAATAAAGGCTAGACTTTTTGAAACTTATTTTTAGCTTGAAGTTTTGTATTACATTTAGCTGTTTTAGTGTATTGTTGTAAAGCCCTCCCCAAGCAATAATGCCATATCTAATTAATGATTCCACCAGTGACTTGTACACCATTATTAAAAGTTTTTTCCTTCCAAATTTTCTCATTAAGTAGAATTTCTGTATTAGTTTTCTTATGTTTGATGCTAATTTTTTAATATGGTTGTCCCATTTTAAGTTCTGATCAATTATACTGCCTAGATATTTTGCTTACGGTGCTTCTAGAATTTCCTCCATACAGTTAAATCTAATATTGGAAAATTCAGGTCTATTAGCTGACTTTAATGAAAAAGCTATGTATTGTGTTTTTTTAATATTCAATGGTAATTTGAAAGTACTCAACCAATTATGTACTTTTATTCCACCCTCTATAACTTTTTCTTTAACGAGGTGCCAAGAAGAGTCTTGGAATAATAAAACTATGTCATCAGCAAAAGAAATAATGGTACCATTTATGTCTAAGCTAGTTAATGAGTTTATATAAGTTGAAAACAAAATTGGACCAAGCATAGTGCCTTGAGGAACACCTATTTGGATTCTCCTTGGTGTACTGATAGCTTCTCTAACACGAGTCATTTGAAACCTGTCCGATAGATAGTTTCTAAAGACATTCAGCACAGTTCCACGTACTCCACAATGATGTAATACATCTAAGAGCTTTTCGTGGGGCACTGTGTCGAATGCCTTAGCTAGGTCTAGGAATACTGCAATACATTTGTTATTTTGATTTAGATTATCAGTTATTTCTTTCGTCAGTTGGTATATGGCATCGCCTGTACTCAGCGCTCTTAAAAATCCGTACTGATTCTTTTATAATAGATGGTTAACATTCAGGTAGTTTATTAATCTGTCTTTCAGATATTTTTCAAAAATTTTTGCGAAGTTGTTAAGGCTGATTGGTCTATAATCTTCAATGTTTAATTTACTACCTGCTTTGTGAATTGGGGAAATTACTGTATTCTTAAAGCTGCTTGGAACAATGCCGGTTTTAAATATTAAGTTAAAGATATGGGCAAGAGGCTTAACAATATCTAGATAAGTATATTTTATTAATTTAATTGGGATTCCGTCTATTCCAGCGGAGCTGTCGTTTTTGAGCGAGTGTATATGTTGGATTAGTTTATTAATGGTAATTGGCTTTAGAAATCGACGAAATACTATTGTAACTAATTACAGTTTCATTTACAGGGGGTGTTATATTGTTAGCCATTTCCAAGCCCACATCAGCAAAGTAATTATTTCTGTAGGCGGCCATTTCACTATCATTTGCAAATGGAAGTAAATTTTTGTTTAATATTTGGATATTACTATTAGTAGTCGTAGTTGGTGCATTTGTGGTGTCAGATATAATTTTGTAGATTTTTTTAATGTTATTCTTACTATTTTCAAGATTGCAAGATATTTTATCATGGAGTAAGTAATTAGATACTATACCTTTAACCTTTAAAAATATTTTTATTCATCAGTTCACATTATTATCATACAGTTCGGAGTCGTATGCAGATTGTTTTCATCCTAACACATTCTCTATGTAATACCAGTGCTCTCGCTTGATACAGTTGACGACTTAGGTATGGCAACTTATTCAACAACTGTACATATTAAGCAGTGCTTAAATTTAGAATGCTACTAAGTTATTTCATCTTCCGAATTGAAGAGTTTTTATGAGGCCAAAAAATGTCAATTCTGGGAACGAACAACTGGATAAAAAACCAAGTAACTCGAGAATGGTTTGCGCTACTTTATACTAACGAAAATACCTTTCTTAATCCTATTGGACCGGAGAATATTTTCCCTCACAATTTTTACATGAAAAATTGAAAATAAAACAGTTATATTTACAAAGGCGGAACGACCCCCAAAAAATACTTAAATAGGGAACAATTCCAAGATGACCGTTCAAGAATGGGTTCTACTACTCTTAATTTCTGTCTGAAATTAGAATTCGATATTTCAAGCCATCTAGAAGTAATGGTCAAAAACGTTACATTTGTAAGCCCAGCTAGGGACCTGTTATTATATGATATCTTACTACGGCCAATAGTACAGTAAGTAGAACTATTGCCCCATAATTATAAATCACCCTGTATGTGCAAATTTGATACATAATCTAGGTGAATTTAAAAAAAGGGTGGACGTCTTGCAGTAAACGTTCGGTATGATGCCGCCTCTGAAGACGTAATTTCCACTAACATCAAAACTTTTGAACACAACACTCGAATAATTAAAAACATTTTAATTATCTCCCGATGATGCTAACGTTATTGGCAAAACGTGCATCGAGCGTTGTGCTTAAGAGTTTGTGGAAACTACGTCTCCAGGGGCACACATCCGAAAGCTTAATGTTTCCTGTAGCACTTTGACCACTTGTCCTGCTCAAAAAAGTTCATGGTTTGTTATTTTGTCTTTCTGAAAAATCGAATTTTTCTGTCTAATCTGCCTACATTAATATTACTCAAAAAATGTGTCTAGAATTGTTAAAAAGTGTTGCTTTTAATCTTATACCATAATTTTCGAGTTATTATACCAATGTGCACTGAGTTTATTTATTTCCTTGTTTCTCTCTGATTTTAGCACTGAATAATAAATCGAAAAGGACTATATTAAAAAGAATCACTTGTGGGAAGTATCCCCTCATTTAAAGACTATACTTTTGTAATAGAATAATGTGGATAATTCTTTATGTGTAAAAACAACTTTAAACTTGTACCTGTTTGAGTTATGTTATCGAAATATATTTTTTTTAAATATTTATATATATAGATTTATTTATCATTGCCCTTTATACAAAGTTATCAATAATTTTTCATATTAAACCTGTTTAAATATATTTAAATTTAATAAAGAACATGAACTTTGGTGTTTATCCTTTATTTTGTAAGATTAGAAATATTAATTAATACATGTAATTGTGGAACAACAATAGCTCAGTGATTGATGCTGCCAGGGCTTGTTAACCCTCTACCACGAGTCAGAGGCGGCCCATGAAATTTTGGTAAGCCATAACTTACTAATGGAGCATGGGACCCATGCCAAACTTTAATGGATCACTACCAATGCCAAACGGAGACATTTTGTGGAAAAAAATATTTGTTTGGAATTTGCGAATTTTTTTTTTTTCTTACAAAAAGTGCACTGCCCACCCTGAGATCTGGAGAAGTACTTGTAAAATATCAATTCGCGAAAATCAAACAAATGAACCCAAGAGGGATTTATCTTTGATGCAAAGGAATTCACCTATAAGGAAAAATTTGTATAGTAACAGCAGAAAGTTGTAATACCTAAATCGCTCTCACGTATTGGTGAAATTGTGTGTATCGACGGTAAATTCTCTTGGGTTCATTTGTTTGATTTTCGCGAATAGTGTATTTTTTTTCGAAAGACAAGACAAAAGGAACCGAAAATGTGTCTTAACTTCGTCCATGGCTATTTGACGGATATTATATGCAAAAAAATGTGATGAGAATTTTCCGTATGCCTCAGTAAAAAGCAAATATTTATATTTCCGTCAATTGTAAAGTCTGTTTCAAGTGGCTAAGTAATTAAAACGATTAATTTTTGTTTTTGTTGCACCTTGTTATTATCCAAACTACTGTAGTTTGTAGAATAATATTTTTTTAAATTTCTTAATGACATACCACAGACGACAACAGCCAGTATTAATTCTTAAGCAAATTTACCTTTATTTAAATTTGGATAATGATTACACTTCATTATCAAGCTGACAAGTTGTTTTGACAAGTCTCTAGATTTGCTATTGTGAACTTGACATTTAATTCTGCAATATTTACAATATTATCCCTTCTAAGAAAGGCTATCATATTTTTATAGAATTTTCATTACTATTTGTATAATTATCAGCAGTGGCGTGGGTTCAGGTCTTGTGTAAGAGAGATTCCAACGCAATCTCTCTTAATTGATGTAAATATTTTACTATTTTATTGAAGTTAAAAATAGCATAATCAAGAAAAATAATAATAATGATAATAGTGCGTTGATGTTAGAGTAAGAAAAGTTTATGTAAGTCAAAATATGAAGAGAATTTTGTGACATGAACTTTTACAAATTGGTAAACAGCCATAAAAACACAGGACATGAATAACACATAAAAATAAAATCATTTAATCCAAATTAAAAAAGATATACAGGAGGGTAAGAATATGTGGTAGTATACTGTAAACTACTACTGTATGTTCCTATTTGTTAAGTGACACATAAAAATGTAGACAATCGAGAATGGCAGGACTTACTACCCTTAATACCATATTGCAACAATAATAAATAAATCCATAGAAATGGGTGAATTTCCAAATCGTTTGAAACTTTTGGTTGTTATCCCTATTTTTATAAAAGACGATCCTCTATTAATCCAAAATTATAGGCCTAGCTCACTTCTAAACATTATCTAAAAATGATATGTAACAGAATTAATAAATTCCTTGATGAAGACAATATCTTCACAAATAATCAACATGGTTTCAGGGAGGGGCGCTCCACTGAAACGGCAATGATAAATTTTATCCAATCTATTAATGATAAAATGGAAAAAAAGGAATACATGGTTGGTTTGTTCTTCCATTTAACTCGAGCCTTTGATAGCCAAAATTTTAATTTCATAATAGAAAAGATAGTTAAGTTAATTGGTTCTTGTTGTTTTGTCTTATTTTTAGGTGACACTATTCTATACTTGTATTCACAGGTCTGTTGAAAATAAAGATATTTGTATTTGTATATCCAAGCTTGGTATACAAGGACAACTTCAAAAATGGATACATTCATTTTTTTTAAATCATAAATTGATAGTGAGAGTGAATCAGAAGACATCCAACGAGTATAATATAACATCAGGCATTCCTCAAGGCAGCGTCTTAGGTCCCCTAGTTTTCCTGATGTTTATAAACGATCTTCCAGAATACATTCTAGACGGGGAAATGTTTATGTTCGCCGACAATACTACCATCATAATTTTAAGTGCCAACTTACAGGAATCACACCGTAAAATTAACAACGTTCTCAGCCAATTTGATAGATATTGTCGATAGCAATTGAGTTTCATAAGCACTCGAGACCCAAAGCAATTAGCTCGAATATCCATATAGATAATAACTCAGTTCCTTTAAAGAGCCCCTATAAATTCCTAGGTACGATTGTCCATGAATATCTAAACTGGATTGAATGTTTAGATTCAGTTTGCTCGAAGCTAAACAAACAATACTATGCGCTCTTGAATCTGAAGAAAAAAGAGGTGTACATCTAGAAGTTAACACATTTGCTGCATTACCTACAAAAATAAGGGAATTAGTAAAAAGACAGTGGCTCACATCTGTAAATCGATATGCAGACCACAGCCATCCCCTCTACTTAAATGCCAGAAAAGCTGCAATAAACAACATCCACTTCGTAGAAACATCGGCACTCGGAGCCATCACTAAATATCGACACCTAAGAAATCCCTTGCATAATCCACCAAAGGCTCTTCTTTATCAAATAACTAATACAGAACCAATTCCACAGGTACCCAGTAACAGAAGTTTCTGAAAAAAACCCTGTGGGAACACATTCATGAAATAAGGACCACGTAATAAATGGCCAATAATGATTATAACATTGTAACGTATATTTACCTGATTTTTTTAATTATTATGTTATTGTTAAAAAAGAGACTGAAGGACTTCGGTCAATGGCCATTTGGGGTTTTACTTAATAAAGTACTTTTATTATTATTATTATTATTATTATTTCTTGTTACAGGTAGATAGCATACTACGTGCCAACGAATACACACATGAATTTAGCGAGGGCTCCGTCAAATCTTATGATTCGAATCAATTAGCTTCCAATAACCCAATAGAAGATACAAGATCTGAAGCGACGTGTCTGTTAACAACTGGTAGGTATTTACTCTTTATACTGCTTGCATCCAATCAAATTAGACCTTTCACAAGAAAAAATTGTAATGTTTACAAAGGACCCTGCATCATTCTTATCCAAAATTGGGTTTTGGTGTAATCGTCTACATTTTTGTCATGTAGATTTTGGCCTCCCTAAAATAGGTCTCCATCGGCGTGACCTTTAATAATAAACAGTTTTCAAGATATGGCTTCATCATTTTAGACATTGGGAATTTTTTACTCTGTTTTATATTAAAGTAAAAGTGCAAAGGACAAAATGCGTTTGTTTGTTTATTTAGATACAGGTAACCAATTCCAGGGTGGGAAATTTATTTACGTGTAATAGACTCGACAGGATGTCTACTAGCTCCGCGGTGCGGAATTATCAATTTGTTTTTTTATGTTTTCTTGAATAAACACGTTGTATCTCTTTGCAATTGTTATTAATCATGAGTACATAAAATTTCTTACAAAGTAAATAAATACAATTTTCGTAAGCCTTATCAATAAGTTAAAAAAAAAAAATTAAAAGATACTCTGGTAACGAATATAACCTCGGAGGAAAAGGTAAAATCTCAAAAACATCAAATTTTCAAACAATATCTAAATAAATACGTTAAGCGGAAGATCGTGTGATGTTTCTACAGAAAAAGCTAGATTGGCATTTTTTCTGCATCGTAAATTGCGCTGGCAATATCGAAAATTCGGCTCAACACGGATGAATCTAAAATGACTTTCTTTGGCATTTGTGATAAGTACTGCACGTAGGTTATTGACTAGGCTGCCGCGAGGGTTTGTAGTAAACTCCGCCTTTCTGGCGATAGTCTATAATGATGCAATTTTTTGCAGAATTTTTTATCAACTATTACTAATATCTCAAAAACGATTTATTACTTACGATCATGCCCATTGAGACCTTTATACAAGAGGCCAAAATCTACATGATAACAATTCAAACAGTTCCGCTGAAATCCAATTTTCCATAAGAATGTTGTGGAGTCCTTTCAGTATTGTACTTGTTACCATGTTAAGATTTAGTAAACATAAGATTTCTCTCGTATTTTAACTGTTTGATCATTTTTACCTAAAAAAAATTATAATTAAATGTTAAGGTGGTGTTTGGAGTGAAACAGAGTTAAATATGGCAGAAACCCATTTGTCTACTAAATCCACCAAGCACAATCCCAAAACATTTTTTGGCCCGTTTTTCGACTAATTTGAATGGATGAATTGTTTGCATTTGCTTGAAGACTACGTTGCACCCTTGCCGATATTTTCTTAACGACGAGTATTGTTTTAAGGATTTCTGGTGGGAGTGTTTGACGGGCACGGTGGAGGTGCATGCGCACAAGTTATAGCGAAACGTCTTTACCGCTACATAACAGCATGTCTGCTACCTCATGAGAATTTGTTGCATTACATGTTGTCCCTTGACAAACCGGATGCCCCAGAACTAATTAGATCTTACAATGATAAAGTACAATTCGTCGATGACATAAGGGATATTTACACGAATAGTTTTTTGAAGTTCATAAGGGACCTATCCGAGGTATGTTGTATTTGAATTATTTGTTACAAGAGAGCATAAAAGTTTTTCATTTTAAGTGGAGTTTGTAATGCATTTTGCATATTAGGCAAATCTAATACTTCAGAATACAGAGTAATTGAACAATGACTGATGTCAAAATTAGGCTTATTTCCGTTTCATTAAAATTCATTTACTTCTCGTCCAAACTTGTCACGCATTGCAAATCGTGACGACATTCAGTGAAGTTTCGGTTCATTGTTGTTATGGAGGACTTTGTAGTTTTTCACTTGCTTTTGTGGTTAATTTTTTCTTCCATGTTTTTCCTAAACTATAGAAAATTATTGGTATAGCAAACATCAGTTATAGGCTATTGATTATGTCTTAAAAAACAGGGCAATAAGGAACTAAGACGTTCACGGGTTTTTATTGCAGAAATCGATTAATGGATTATGAATGAAGAAAAAAACGCGGAGTGCTATTAAATTAGAGGGTGGAAATTGAAGATAGGGGTGAAAAACCACCCCTTTTGGTTTTTTCAATATATCTCGTAAACAAAGTAAAATTTCGATATATCCCATATGAAACTTTTTGTAGAGAATCAAATTTCCCATCGGAATAGCGTTTTCTAAATATAAAAAAAAAAAAATTCATGACGAAGCAGTCGAAACAAACTTGAAAAAAAAGCGAAAATTTCGATTTTTTTATTTTTTTTGCTTTTTCGCCTGTATCTTTTTTTTGAGCTTAGATAGGTATAGGCATTGCTTCAGATAAAAAAAGTAGATTAAATTTCCTTTAAAATGGTGGGCGGAACAATTTTTTTGAATGAAAATTGACCGAGATATGGCCATTTGAACCTGGCTTTTTTTTGCATTTCATCTCTCTTGTACGAATATTATTTTCGTTTGCATTTTATAATTTGTCATTTGCAAACTTTTTGCCCCGAATGTAGTGTTGTTTTTGATGGTTATCCAAGCAACTCAGACACCAGTACGAAAAATGCAGAGAGGCTGTGTCGAACACAGCAAATTGGTCCAGGAGTTCAAATTAGAGATGATTTAGAACCACTAACAAAATCAGACAACTTTCTATCAAACGAAAACAATAAAAAGAACTTCATTGCATATTTGATTGAAAAATTGAAGGAAGTAGACATTGATGCAGTGCAAGCAGATGAGGACGCAGATTTTCTTATTGTCGAATGCGCAAAAGAGAAAGCATCTATGTTAAAAAATGCTGTTATTGTTGGACAAGATGTGGACCTTTTCATTATGTTATCTCTGTTGCAAAATAATAATGTGTATTTTTGGAAACCACACATCGAAAAAGTAGCGTCAAAATTGTTTGATAGAAATAGTTTTAATTTTCCTCAGTTGCAGAAGCATCTAGGATTTATTCACACCTACAGTGGTTGTGATACTACTTTAGCTTTCTTCAACATTGGCAAAATTTTTTTAATGAATTTTGTAACTAAAAACAGTGTACGACTTCAACCATACATGGAAATATTCTTACGTGACAATGCAACTGAACAAGATGTTACCTCTGCATCGGAATACATTGCAGCTTGTTTGTATGGGGCAAAGACGAACATGAGTCTGAGCAACTGCCGATTTCTAAAGTTTTGTCTAAAAATGCCAAGTTTTCTCTGACGCAATTACCACCAGCACGTGATGCAATCAAACAGGAAGGCTTGAGGACTTATCGTCAAATGCAGCAGTGGAAAGGAAATATCTTGGACCCTCTGCCATAGTAACTGTGGTTGCAGAAAAATGAATATTACTTGTTCAATTTTTTGTAAAGAATGCATGGGGATTAATTGTGACAATATACAAGAAGCTGATATTGCAGAAGACGACATTACTAAAGATATAGATGATGATATCGATATGCAGTTTGACAATATTTTTGTTGAAATGTAGTAGCACCATTGTTCCAAACATTAATTTGTTGTAACTGTCATGTATTACTAAACAATAGACGTAAAAAACTTTTTTAATTGAGTAAAACAATAATTTTTTCAATAAAATGCAAGCGAAAACAATATTCGTACAAGAGGGATGAAATGCAAAAAAAAACAGGTTCAAATGGCCATATTTCGGTCAATTTTCATTCAAAAAAATTGTTCCATGCACCATTTTAAAGGAAATTTAATCTACTTTTTTTTATCTGAAGCAATGCCTATACTTATCTAAGCTCCAAAAAAAGATACAGGCGAAAAAGCAAGAAAAATCAAAAAATCGGAATTTTCGCTTTTATTTTCAAATTTGTTTCGACTGTTTCGGTATGAAAATTTTTGTATATTCAGAAAATGCTATTCCGATGGGAAATTTGATTCTCTACAAAAAGTTTCATATGAGATATATCGAAATTTTGCTTTGTTTACGAGATATATTGAAAAAACCAAAAGGGGTGGTTTTTCACCCCTATCGTCAATTTCCACCCTTTAATTTAATAGCACTCCGCTGTTTTTTCTTCATTTATAACCCATTGATCGATTCCTACAATAACAACCCGTGAACGTCTTAGTTCCTTTCTATATGACAAATCAATAGCCTATTAGGATGAGGGTTCGAGGAGCACCTTAGACCATGCCCCTAAAAATGTGTTTGGTGAAATAAACAAAGATTACAATACTGTGACGTGCATGTTACGAATAAAATTTGTGCCTGGGCAGAGCGAAGTCAAAATTGTCTACTCCGCAACTTCATCATAATTGGTGTTTGCTGTACTACTCTGCCATTTCTTATTTCACGCTACCACAAGTTTTAAAGCACCCATATCAGTCCTGCCTCTAACTGATGCCCTGAGATCTAAGTATTCAATATTTGATCTATGGACTTTGTTAAATATCATTTTAAGAAGGCGTCCACATTGGAAAGTGCACATTCCTAATCAGGCGCGTAAGTTCAAAATCAATTTATTTTAAACTTACACCCCTTCAAGGCATCTAAAAGCGCATATACTTATTTCGTTTATTCCATAAACGAACGGATTAGGGGGGTGAAAATGGGGTAATTTTTTAAATAAATCATGTTAAAAAATTTTTGTATGAAAAATATATCACCATCTTATAGATCATCCCCCAGGTGTCCAGAAAGCAAAAGAAGTTTCGGTATGATAACAATGAAAACTCACCGTTCAGAATTATAGTCTGAAGAGTCAGGAAGCTGAACAATTTGGTCCCCAAATTCATCTACATACATGATCCGTCAATTTTTGAATATGCCTGTGATCCTTTAAACCACACACCCAGGCAATTTTTAGTGTTTTTTTATTTGTTTTTTTTTTTTTACAAAATAATATTGAAAGTAAACTACACAGCCTTAAGCTTCCATTACTGTCAAAAATTTTGTTTGCATATTCAAAGAATATATTTAAACAAGAAAACTGAATAGAGCCCCTGTAAATGAATTTTTTTTCAATTCGTCATAAAAAAAATCTTCATTAATAATGTATTATTGTTCATAGAACAGAAGAAAAGTATTCTTGTGTGACATAGTGTAATGGCGAAATACGTATGCTACAAATGGCTGTATAAAAAAATTATCAATTTTTAGACCTTGTGACCATAAAACTTTTCATCAGTGAGTCGTAAACTATAACATACCACTTTCCGTAGAGAATATGTGGAGCTCTTTATGAAGTTAGTAATTTGTACAAATCAAAATTTTTTTAGTTTGCTATTTTTTGGTCGGAAATATGAAAATAAAACATGTCTCATCTGGAGTGTTCACCTCTCAATTTTAACATCTTAAAATGATTGCCAGCAGTGTCTGTATGTCAAATTTTGGATGCACCTCAGCACAATGTTTGAGATACGGGAAGATTGCATGTAAAATTTACAATCTCCATGGTGCTTCTTTTGAATGCTGTACAAAAAGTTTATTTCAGATAGGTCATAAACAAAATTTTGAAATGCACGATGCAATAGAGAAGGCATTTATGAGATTAGACGAAGATTTATCCAACGAGGCTTTACCAAGAAATGGGGAGCCACTAAATATGAAAACGATGTCGGTGGCCATGTCAGGAGCAGTCGCCTGTGTAGCTCATATCGATGGGCCTCACCTTCATGTAGCCAATGTTGGTGACTGCTGTGCTGTGTTAGGTAAGCAAGTCGTTTTATTTATTTTATATATATATATATAGTAGGGTATCGAATTCTGAGATGCTTAAGTCAGTACTCAGGTACATAACTTAGGGTAACTCGCGCGGATAGGTGGTGCGCCACTTATACCACTTACCAAAATGATTGTTCTCCGTCAAGTAGTTTTTTAGTTAATGTTTCTTAAAAATGTTTTCTTAACCGCTTCTCAAGTCACCGAGGTAACTCCTTGAAAATCCAGAATGATTTTGTGTTAGGTAAAGTAATGCATCAACAGACAGACAGACAGACTGACGGAATTGAAAAACCTATATTTTTGTAATGTACATGATCTGAAACGTGAAAATCGGGAGAAATCTCGGAGGGTGATTTTTTCTTGAATACAATACTTCCTTCAGTATGCGAGGGAAGTAAACAGCTCAAAATATACATGTAGTAATATCTATAATAATATCCCTCGACATTATAAAAAGTAACTCGAAACAAGCACAGAACAAAAACGCTGAGCTAAGATAACTGAAAGTTGACAATACTGTCATAACTGACTCGAAACTCATTGCTGATGCCTTCATAGATTTCTTTACAAATACCCCAGAAGAGTTAATAAATAGCATACAACACAATGCAAAATCAACACCTACTTTTACATCTTCCAACAAGAACTCTATATTTTTAAGTCCTGTAACCGCGTCAGAAATAGTTGATATTATTACTTCCCTAAAAAATTCTCACTCTACCGGTCCCGATGACATAGTAACAAAACTTGTAAAGGAATCCAAAGAACTCATAGCTAATGTCCTCGCATATATTCTCAATAATAGCTTTAGATATGGGATATTCCCTAATCTCCTAAAACTAAGTAAAATTATACCAGTCTATAAAAAAGGGGACAAAGACAAACTAGATAACTATCGTCCTATTGCTTTATTATCAATATTTGCAAACATTTTTGAAAAAGCTATGCTAACCCGGCTTTTAAATTTTTTAAATAAATGTGAATTATTAACAAACAGTCAACATGGCTTCACCAAAAATAAGTCAACAATAACTGCACTAATAGCTTTCGTACAAGAAATATATAAGAATCTGGATAAAGGCTGTGATGTTCTTGCTACTTTTATTGACCTATCCAAAGCGTTCGACAGTGTCAGTCATGAAATACTTTTAAATAAACTGTTACTACTAGGTATCAGGGGGTCATGTCTTCAGTGGTTTGTATCTTATCTGTCAAATAGAAGTCAATATGTGAGATGTAACAACAAAGAATCGGAAGTTAAGATTAACAAATACGGTGTTCCACAGGGATCGATACTGGGACCAGCACTATTCATTATTGTTATAAATGATATTGATAAAATCATCTCATCTGGAACCATAACCAAATATGCCGATGATATCTCTCTTACTTCTAGTTCAAACAGTTATACCGATTTAGTGCACGAGGCAAACAATAAATTAAAAAATGTTTATTCATACCTCTCCAACAGCAAGCTAATTATGAATGAAAATAAAACCGTTAGTATGGCATTTTACTCCTCAACCAACAAATGCAAACGAAGTGCTTTAATAAAAGTAAATAACAAAGTTATAACCCAAGCTGAATCCGTCAACCTACTAGGGGTTACGCTGGATGAACATCTAAAATGGAGCTCACATATTGACTTACTTAGCTCCAAACTAGCTGGTATATGTTTTGCGCTGAGGCAACTGAAGCAGATTTGTGACTTCCAAGTACTGAAAACTTATTATCATGCCAACTTTGAGTCTGTTATGGCGTATGGAATTATATTATGGGGAAAATCACCATCAGCTGATAGAATTTTTATATTACAAAAACGTACCCTACGAGCAATGTTAGGATTAAACTCACGAGATAGTTGCCGTACAGTTTTTAAAGAACATAATATACTTACCACTCCATCTTTGTATTTATACCATGTGTTATGCTTTGTTAAAAAGAATTTTAATAGCTTCACGCAACATAACTGTAATCATAATTACGCTACTAGAGGTAATAACAATTTGCAATATGGATCCCACCGTTTGGAATTATATAAAATGAGCCCTTACTATCAAGGTGCATTACTCTACAACAAGTTAGGTGATCATGTTAAAGAGGCCCCTTCCGTAAACTGTTTTAAAAAAGGCTAAAAACTTACCTTATAGATAAAACTTTTTATTCACTTAACGAATATCTTAATGACTAAATCTCCCTGGGTCTGAATTTCTGGAATTACTGCTCGCTAGCTGATTTAAAAAAAGGCTAAAAACTTACCTTATAGATAAAACTTTTTATTCACTTAACGAATATCTTAATGACTAAATCTCCCTGGGTCTGAATTTCTGGAATTACTGCTCGCTAGCTGTTTTAAAAAAAGGCTAAAAACTTACCTTATAGATAAAACTTTTTATTCACTTAACGAATATCTTAATGACTAAATCTCCCTGGGTCTGAATTTCTGGAATTACTGCTCGCTAGGTGTTTTTTTTACGATAATTGTTTTTAGTGTGTTTTCCTGATGTTCTTGTCTAATTTTTTTAATTGAATTTGACGTACGTACATCTTTGTTTTTTTTTGTAGTTTGTGGATAAGTAATTTTTTAGGATTATTGTTATTGTGATTGTATTATGTTCTTTTATAAACTTTCTGTATTTTATATTGACACATCCAATGCTCAAAATTTTTTTGGCCTACTGGGAAAATAAAGTATTATTATTATTATTATTAAGGTTAAGCAGAAGCAAGATTGAAAAAACCTATTCTAGGTACTACAAAACAAAGCATTTTATTCCATAGGTGAGTATTTTGATCAGGAGTGTACTTAAAATATGTTATATCATAACATATTAGCATTGTATTTACTCCACTTTTAGATCTGTGTTGTATTTGTTTAAATTATGTTATTATTGCTTTTGTCGACCAATGATTGAATATGGACACGTTTTGTTTTTGAATTGCAAAAATCAGGCATTAAAAAAAAATAAAGGTGGCAGAAACAACATCAATAAGGAAGATAACCAAAATTCGACATCCTCTCAACCCGCTGCACAACCCCCCCAACCGTCTTTTATACCAACAGACTAATATAATGCCTATAGAAGACCGTCTAGCCCATCTATCTAAAAGATTTTCCCAGATACCACAAAATCTAGAGAGAATCGAGAAATACTGCATTAGAAGAGACCCAGGAATAAGAACGGTACATAAGCACCCGGAACAAACCCTATTAGAAAATCTACAAAGATTAGCCAATAACAATTAATCAACACCGAAACATATTATTTTTGTTATAATTATTGTTGATATTAGTATAACTATAACAGCTATCACATAAAATATTATTTATTGTATCATAAAATTGTAAAATATTATATGTGTGACGTGTGTATATGTAATTGTAACAATAGGCTGAAGGACCTAGGTCAATAGCCTATTGAATTAGTTTGTGGTTCAATAAAGTTCATTTATTATTATTATTATTATTGCTAAGTATATGTATTGTGATTGTTACTATTTATTTGAAATTAACCTTTGGCAAAGACGTTTCATATCAAATCTATTTTGGCAATTGAAATAAAGCATAATAAATAAATAAATATATAAAACATAACAAACTTGCCTGCATTATGATAATCTTTTAATTCTGCAAATTATGTAAAATATTTCATCAAAATAAAAATTCCTTGATAATAATTAAAACATTATTTTTATAGGTACCCAATCTGACACAAATTCATGGGTGGCAAATAAACTAACGACCGAGCACAATTCGTACAATCAGTCCGAAGTAGAGAGGATAACGAAAGAGCATCCGTACAACGAAAACACATCAGTAATCAAGATGGACAGGCTTCTGGGACAACTTGCACCGCTACGCTCAATGGGTGACTTTAGATTTAAGTGGAGCAAGGAAATAATGACCTCTATAGTTGCGAAACACTTTGGAGAGCACGTTATTCCTCCGAACTATCAGACCCCGCCATATTTATCAGCAAAACCCGACGTTACACACCATAAATTACAGCCTAGGGATAAATTCTTAATAATCGCCACTGACGGCTTGTGGGATGTAATGACGCCTTTGCAAGCGGTACGACTTGTCGGGGAACATATGAAGGGAAAAGTTACGTTAAATCCATTGAAACTACCTAAGAAGAATATGAAGCTGAGTGAAATCAACGAAATGCTCCTTCAAAGGAAGGAGGGACTGAAGACGAAACCGAAAGACTCCAACGCCGCCACTCACATTATTAGACACGCCCTAGGTGGTACGGAGTTTGGCGTTGACCACACGAAGATATCACAACTACTCAGTTTACCTGATGATGTAGTTAGAGTGTTTAGGGACGATATCACTGTCACGATCGTCTATTTCGATTCTGAGTATCTTAGGCATTGTCCCGCGTAGGTGTAGCTTCAGCTGACTGTTTCTCTTGTACAATATTGTAACTATTTACATATTTATTTGTTCTTCCATTGACTGCACAATTCTTACTTGTTGGCAATGTGTGAAATATCTTTACATATTACCAACGATGGTTCTGTGATGTTGACAGTCAATTTTTTTGTTGTTGAGGATAGTAAGGAAAAACTATGATATTTAAAGGAACGAGACTGTGATTGCGAGGATTTTTCGTGAAAAAGAGGGACTGAAAAATCCAAGAGGACTTGTAAATATTGTTGTACATTCTAGTCTGTCGGAAAGGATAGTGAGATTTACATGGAGTCATATTTGTATTTTTTTACGGAGAGAAAATAAGATGTTGCAATTTATTTAAGTATCATAGTTTTTAACTAAATCTTCTGATATTCGATAAACAAAATAAACAATGTGATGCACCAGTTATGGTTTATGTAGAATATTTATAAATAAAATTAAGTTGCTCGTTAAATGTTGGTTGGTCCAATTTTTCAAGTGGACGATGCAAGGAATGTCAATTTGATGCCGAAATGTTCCCTTAGACTTCTTTTTTCTTTAAATTAACAGAATTTTGATGTCAAAACCAAAGACATCCTGGGTGTTGATCCAGTGTTTGTTCCGCGAATATCCTTGTGAACTAGATTTTCCTAGAGAATTAGTAAGCAGAGGAGACTAAAGTCTACTCTGGTTATTCTGTAAATATCTTTAGGGTACAGGATCCGAGAGCCACGTCCAGAAAAGAGAACAGGTTTCAACAGCCAGTTTTAAGATTATGTCAGGCCTCGTATAGTTTTTGGTGTCATATGTAGTTGACTACATATTTTTAATGCACATAAGAAACCTCAAAACTTTACCGCTTATGTATAGAGGGGAGAACGGGGCATGTTTTGTTTTTCTAGAGAAAGTTAAATCATGAGTATAATGTATTACTTAACACATAGAACATCATTGTTGTCATGTGAAGCATGTTCTGGCATGATTAAAGCAAGAAATTAATGGAAACATACCTGTTTAAATTATAATTTCAAATTATATTGATATAATTACCCCACTCCCCCCTACCAAAAATATTTTACGACGCAACGATTTACAGCAGGTATGTAGACCCTACCCACTATGGAGTTGAACTTAATACCCAAATACAGGGTGTAATTAGTTTCATGTCATTAAAAAAAACTGGTGGTAGGGAACGACAAGACAAACAAAAATCGGTAAAGTTATTTACACAGAACTTCCCTCATTATTTGTGCATGACAGTCACTCAAAAAAATTATTAATTACGAAATGACATTGGCAATAATAATCGGAATATAATTATTGGTATTATTACAAAGAAAACCTGATAACTTTTGGTCAAAAAAATATACAGAGTGTTCATCCAACAGCAAAAGTTCAATATACTAAATAACAGGTGCCACACATGGAAGGCTTGCGCAAATACCTTTATAAATGTCCACCATGACTCAATTATTTCTTGGGATGCCATTATTCAATA
The DNA here is from genome assembly GCA_963583905.1 of Stenurella melanura. NCBI lineage: Eukaryota > Metazoa > Arthropoda > Insecta > Coleoptera > Cerambycidae > Stenurella > Stenurella melanura. Next base: position 4,605,006 of record OY757309.1, read on the forward strand.
AAAGTATATAATAGGATATGCCTAATATTATTGCCATCTCTCACATTTTCAATCCCACATTCACGTAATGGAGTGGAAGTATAGTGGTGATTAAAATATAGAACAAATTTTCAAAAATGTTTTCTGTCTATTCTAGTGTTAAATTTTTTTCCAAATTGGTGAAAACATGTTGCAAATTTTTTTTTCCAAAATAGGTTTAGAATGTTATGAAACGTGGAAATTTTAAATTTGAGCAAAAAAATATTTCGTCTATTCTATAATGGTGATAAATAGATTACTAAAACATGTTTCCATTTTTTTTTATTTTTCTAAAACAGTTTTAAATTTGTTTTAATAAATTTGGAATGCCATGGAAACGTGGAAATTTTAAATCGGAAAAAAAAATTCCATCTATTTGTGGTAAATTTTTTTTTTATTTTTCTTTAAATAGATTTAGAACGCTATGAAACGTGGAAATTTTAAATTTTGAGAAAAAAAAAATTCATCTATTTTGGTGGTAAAATTTTTTTCAAAAATGGTAAAAAAATTTCAAAATTTTTTTTTCTTTTAAATAGGTTTAGAATGCCATGAAACGTGGAAATTTTAAATATGAACAAAGAAAACATTATTTTTTTTTGGTAAAAATTTTTTCAAAAATGAAAAAAATTTTCAAAAATTTTTTTTTTCTGAAATAGGTTTAGCGCGTCATGAAACGTGGAAATTTTAAATTTGAGCGAAAAAAAATTTTTTTCATTATTTATTCCGTTTAGACGGTCCACCCTGTATATTTTTCAGTGAAAATTCTACCAGATCTTCGCTGACAGTAGGGTTAACTACCTACCAAATTTGACTGCTCTCCGTCAAGTAGTTTTTTAGTTAATGCACCGACAGACAGACAGACAGACTGACGGAATTGAAAACCTATATTTTCGGAATCTACGTGTTCTGAAACGTCAGAATCCGAAAAAATCTCGGAGGGTGATTTTTTCTCGAATACAATACTTCCCTTCGGTATGCGAGGGAAGTAAAAAACCTTATATAACATGGGGTCTAAAGCTCATAGTTTTGTAGAAAAAAAAATAAACAAAAATTTCGCAAATTTTCAGTAAAATTTGTTGAGAACTGCTGGAATATTGAGGTAGGTTTAGATCTAGATCTGATCTGAAGAAAACTATACTCTAACTCTCCCTTGTGCAATATTTTAGTTACTGTCGGTGTTTCGTTATGTACACACGTCCAACCGCCGTTCGTTGTTTTTGTTATTTTTGAATTTCGCGTCATTGTGTAGAGTCAGGTACAATTCAAACTGACGTGTGTCATGGCCGCTAAAACGTCTGAACTAAGATTTTATTTAAAGCATAAGAAATACCAGTAGTTCTCAAACAGTTCTCAGCAATGATATCGCTAAATAATTTTAAAAATATATAAAAGATACTATCATAAAATGTTAAGATTATTAATTTAGTAACTTCATAATTTTAGTGGAATTCTGATTATACAGTGTCCATAAAGTTGGCTACATATGGGAAAAAATTGTATTTTTTACATTTCTAAAAAACTCTATTGGGGGTTTGTTTATGCATGACACATGACACATGTCATGCGATCACCGGTTTGGCAGGACTGTAAAAAATAGTTGACGGTGGTACCGAAAAATGGGTCAAATTGTTAAGATATCGAAAAATTTGATGAAGAAAAAGTGCATATAGAATACAAGGACTCCGTATAGTCGCGTCATTTTAGCATGAAAAATCTGAAAACCTCAAAAAAGGTACAGGGTCAATTGACTTAATTCTTGTTGCAAAGAGTTCAGAAAGGCATTTAAAAAAACAGGACCTTTTATTTTTTGGCGGAAATGTTTTGGTTTCATTTCTTTTCCGATAATTGGCCAATTTAATTAAATTAATTGAAAAATTTGTTATCATACACAATATGCCATATAATTAAATGAAAATGGTTACTCGGGGGTTTCTGGGGTCGCTAATCACCAATCTGAAGTCCAATTTGGGAAATTCAAAATGGCGGACCGGAAATCGGGCCATCTTCCAGAAGAAGAATGAGATTGGATATCTTGGCCTTGAAAATCTGTACTGGGGAGTTTTCGGGGTCTCTGATTACGAATGCGAAGCCTGATTTGGTAAATTCAAAATGGCGGACCGGAAGTAGAGTCAATTTATCAGGAAAAACTCATATTTTTTCGTTCTTGGGCTGAAAATGACTACTCAGAGGTTTTTAAGGTCGCTGATTACGGATCACAGGTCCAATTTACGAAATTCAAAATGGCGGACACGGGAGGAACAGTCAATCTCTTCGGAAAACCTCGTATTATTTATCTTTTCGGGCTGAAAGTATGAAAAATAAAAAAGTATTTCCTGAAAAATATACTACTTCCGGTCCGCCATTTTGAATTCTCCCTAACTGGACATCAGATTCGTTATCAGCGATAACGAGAATCTCCGAGTCCCCCCCCCCACGTTCAGCCCACAAAAGAAAATAATACGAGTTTTCAGGAGAAATAGAGTGTTATTCCGGTCCGACATTTTGTATTTCGTGAATTAGGCCTTTGATTCATTATCAGAGACCTCAGAAACCCCCGAGTACTCATTTTCAGTCCAAAAGCGAAAAAGATACGAGTTTTTCTTGATAAATGAACTCTACTTCCGGTCCGCCATTTTGAATTTACCAAGTCAGACCTCAGATTCGTAATCGATCAGCAACCTCGAAAACCTCCTAGCACAGATTTTCAAGGCCAAGATATCCATTGTCATTTCTTATGGAAAATGGCCCGATTTCCGGTCCGCCATTTTGAATTCCCCAAATCGGATTTCAGATTGGTGATCAGCGACTTCAAAAACCCCAGAGTAACCATTTTCGTCTAATTCTATGGCATATTGTGTATGATAACAAATTTTTCAATTAATTAAATTAAATTGGCCATTAATATTGTCCAATTATTGGTCCAAAATTTAAACCAAATATTTCCGCTAAAAAATAAAATCTATTTTGAAGCAGATATGAGGAAAATAAAAAAGTGCAAATTTTACCCCTACCATTAATTACTATATGAAAAATCGTAAACTCTTGTGTCTATTTCACAAATATTTGACTAGTTTCGACAAAAACTGTATGTATTTTAATTGAATAAAGGTATTTGCATGTAAAAAAAGAAACGAACCCCCAATATAGTATTTTTTAGAAATCTCAATAATACAAATTTTTCCGATATGTAGCCAACTTTACGACGGACACTGTAGGTATATAGGTTCGGGCACAAATGAAACTGATAACAAAAATGAATTGCCCAATTCAGTCAATAACAATGAGTAATCAGAAAAAGAAATCAAAGACTAATATTGCTACAGTCCAGCAAGAGACACGGGAAGGTTTGGGCATTTCTTGCCAGGAGAGGATAGGATCGTAGTATTAGTAGGGGAAACGATGTCAGTAAAAATAAAATATTTCACAAAATCTGAAATCTCTATGAGAATAACGAAAATAAATTATTTTTCTTTTAGCGGTAATAAATAAAAATTCTAGTTGACAAAATAAAAAAAGACACGTTTTTGGGGAAAATATAGTTTCAACAAAACTCGAGGCGCAGTTTAATAAAATAAAAATTATAGAACGAAAATTATTAACTTTTAATAGAGCTTAAATAAAAAAAAAAGTAGACTAGCGTGGGGATCGATCCCGCGCCAACCCCATTTATATTTATTGCATCGAGCATCTTACCGATTGGGCTAGGCTAGCTACTTTGTTCTGCTTTAAGATGTGTAATATGTACGTAATAGAAAATTATAAGACTTAATTATTTGGTATTGTTCGTTTAACGGATGAATATCCACTATTTACCACTAAAAATAACTTAAATATTTCATATAAAGACGTTTTTCATATTTAGAGTGGTGTTAGTTCACGGAAATAAATAATATTCGTCGTCAAATCACACAGTTTGAGAATCGCTGAGCTTATGACTGTGTTTCTCACTCCTCAGTGTGCATTTCATATTTCCGTCTCAAAAGAAGTGGGAAAGAATCTTGGTAGACATACATTGACAATGTCTTTAGGCTATGGCTTTAAGTTTGTGTGCAAGAGATAGTGAAAACGTATGTGCAATATTAATTCATACAACGGTCTTTTTAAATTTTACCCGACTATATTTATAGTTAAGATTTATTTTATTGACTTACCGTTCAAGTTGTCAAATTCTTGATTACGTACAGACACAACTTACTTGTTCGTTCTTTTTGTATTCCTTTTTGGCTTTTGTACCAAGTTTTTATTTTATTTTTCTTTATTGACAACGTTAGTTGATAGTTTAGTGTTGAACGAAGTGCGTATGTACTTAATTCGACGTACCGAACTGTGTATTGATACAGATGCAGAGATTTTGAATCATTGGACTAAGATCATTTCAATACTTAGCCCCTAAGTTTCATAACCTATTACCAATTAAAATCAAGCAATTGATTAATCTTAAAAAGTTTAATAAAGAATGTAGATATTTTATAAGTGCTAACTTTGATTCATTCAGAATCTTTTTTTAGAAACAATTTTTTTTCTTTCTTATTTCTTTAATAAATAGAATACAATTCGTTCGATCCTCTGAGTACTTCATAAGTTTTGGTTCCTAATTTTAGTTTTAGTTTTATCTTTAATCCCATAGTATTTAGTATCTAGTGTAAGATGTATTCAAATTAAAAAATCAAGGCACATGCAAATGTTAAGTCATTTAGGTGCCTATCTCCAATTTAAAATAATTATAAATCTATTGTTTATTACCATTGTATTAAATGTAGTGTATATACTAATTTGAATAAAATTGAATTGAAAAAAAAAATTAGGTAGGTAGTAAGCTTTTAACGCAGGACACTCATTTATGTTACAAATGTTAATACACCACATTTAAATTTTCAAAATTATAAACAATCCAATATTTTGTACCAAATTAAAAAACACACATGTAAAGAAATGCTCTGTTTAAACCTCTATGGCCATTATTTGCTTGCAATTGTGCACGAAGAAAGAACGAATTATTTACCTCTTTATACTTACCTCAGTTCAGTTGAGGCGGTACATCAAAGGCGGTCGATGATCCTTTGACACCGCGCGTGCCGGCCAGCACTTTTTTATGACAATTTAAAAGTTGTATAATTGGGAAGTACAAGTCCATCGACCAAGAAAAGCAGTGGTTCTCAGTAGTTGTCTACCATAATATTAAATATGTTAATCTAGATCAGTGTTTTTCAAAGTGCCCCTAGAGGGAAAGTCATAAAGGTTTTTTGTTTGTCTAGTCGTTCCCCACCACCAGTTTTTTTTAATGACATGAAACTAATTACACCCTACATGTATGTAATTATCTCACATGAAAATAAAGCTATCTATCTATCTATCATTAAATATATGTAGTCAAGTATACGCTTTCTTACATTTTTAGAAGAAATCGAGGGCTCATATGAGACAATATATGAACATTTTTCTTATGTTATTGACAGTAGTAACTTGCCGTATTGTTTCCTAATAATTTCTGGTATAAAATTATTTCTTTTTAATGGTATTAAGAATTTATTCTTTCTAACACAGTAAGTCTACATTTGATCAACTTACATTATGTACCATTTCCAACCACGAATAAACAAATCGAACGACTGTTTATATTGTTAGCAACTTTTTTAGACTTTCTATTCAATCCATCCATATTATTTTTTTACTGTCGGTCCCTGACAATCGTTTTATAAAATCTCAGGACATTTAATGTTTAACTTGCCTTTAGCGTTTCGATTAATTTCAGCCATTCTTGTACCTCAGTTTTATAAGGAACAATATAATCCACTAGTACAGTATATAAATTTGTAATACATGTTTATTTATACGAGTCGGTCCTACAGTTTTGTATGTACAATTTGTTTATATGATAGAGTTTGTTTTGTTTTTGTTGTAAATATTTTAATAAATTATTAAATCAAATTTATCTATGTTTTATTATCCAGATTGAAATTTTTGACCCGCTCAAAGAGTTTAGCTGTACTTCCATGGTGGAATTGCTCCCAATCGGAACCTATGTCATCATCTATGCCATAATATGCGGCCTCCTGTTCAAACTGGAGAGATATGGCATATGTGGGGTGCCCTAAACTGGTTTCACTCTTGTCAAACAGATCGCAGTTTGTTGAAATCGGCCATAAAACACATGGTGTTTATAAAAAGTGTAACTCGGGTACTACTAGTATGGGAGTGATAGTACCCCAGGGTTCTATTTTAGGCCCTATGTTATTTCTACTCTTTATCAATGACCTTCCCGATTTTGTAAAAGACTACTCATTGTATTGTATGCTGATGACGCATCACTCTTTGTCACTGGTAGCAATAACAACGAAAAATAAATCAAAATTAACCTCCTAGTAAACAAGTTACATTTTCATACAAATCATAATAAAAACAACATGGATTTAAATATAGCCTATAATAACCTCTCTAAAAAGAATGGAATCTGTTAAATTTCTTGGGATTACTATAGATGAGTGTTTAACTTGGAAACCTCACTGTAATAATAATAATAATTTATTTATCCAAAGAATTTGTACAGTTATAGGATATATCATCTCTAAGCTGAACACTGTTATCAGATAAGGAACCTCAAAAATGTTATTAATGGGGAAATGCTCATTTCATTCTACTATTCCCAAGTGGAATCCAGACTAATTTATGGAATATGTTTCTGGGGCTCTTGTGCATCAATGTAAAATGTCTTTAAAGCACAGAAAAGGATTATTCGGTGTATGGCGGGTGTTAATAAAAGGCATTCATGTTGAGATCTTTTCTGCCAGTTCGGCATACTAACTATCTATGAACTATATATATACAATCTTCTTCAGTATGTATTCATTAATAAAAATGATTTTAATCTAAACAGCAATTTCCACTCATACGAAACTCGTAACAGAAATGATCTCACAGTTCCAACACACCGCCTTAGTCTTACAAAGAGATCCCATGTGATATTGGGGCTAAATCTTTTTAAGAAGCTTCCAAGTAATATTAAAAACCCATCTTACTTAAAGCACTTCAACAAGGAAGTAAAAGATATGCGTTGCATTGCTGTGGTTCTCTAATTATTTATTAAATAGAGGACAGGCTGCACACGCTAATATAAATGGAAATAAGCAGGTCTCGCAATTCCTGACGTTACAGTCCGCTGTACCTCAGGGCTCAATTCTAGGGCCACTACTTTTTTCTATATTTACAGCTGATATTGGCACAGTAATAAAAAAATTGTTCCTGGCATATGTACGCTGATGACCTTCAATTGTATTTACCATCTAATTTTAATACTGATGGAGACACTGAATTAGCCACTGCTCTTATTAATGATGACCTTTCAAATATTCATAAATACACATCAGATCACTCGTTAATAATCAATCCTGATATAAAACACAAGCTATTATGTTCAGCCGTAATACTGCTAATACAAGCAACTTTGAAATTAAACTAAATTCTGAAGTAATCAAGTGGACACAAGAAGTAAAAAATCTAGGGCTAATTATGGATCAAAGACTGACCGTCAACGGATATGTTAATGCTGTTTGTAAAAAATCATATCTCAGTTTAAAATCTATTTATGAGTTCCGTGAACTATTACCAATCAATATAAAGTGTATATTATCAGATGCACTGGTCTTATCACATGCTATCTACATAGACACTGTTTATGGATCATATTTAAATGTACTCAATAAATACCGAATTCAAAAGGTGAAAAATTCATGTATAAGGTACATATATAAACTGCACAAAAGGAATCATGTCAGTCGACACATGTAAGATGCCTTGTGGATAAATATGGAACAAAGGCGTTTACTACACATGAGCTGCCTGTTATACAAAGTAATACATACAGGAACCCCACTGTACTTAAAGGAATTAATTATTAAACGTGGCGATCTGCACAATGTTAACATAAGAAATAAAAGCACCCTATCCAATTCCGAGGCATAGAACTGAATTTTTCAAATGCAGTTTTAGTTACCAGGCAGCACATGTATTTAACTTATTGCCTGCATTTGAAAATACAAGCATTGTGACATTTAAAAATAAAGCCAAAGATTTTATTGTAAAAAACAACGCCCATCTGTGATAACCATTTCCCGTCATTTTATTTAGAAGCATTACTGTGATCTATATCGTTTTCATTTTATTTTTATATACGTAACTTGTATTTTATATCCTTTTAACTGTATTTTATATCTTTTTAATTGTCTATTTTTATTTTCTTACTTTTTATTGGCAAAATGCCACTGAAAAATATTTAAAAATTTTAATGAAAAAACCTCTGCGCCAAACGGATCAGACAGAGGTTGGTTCTTGAGTACTTGACTGTTTCAAAAAGTCTCACACCTAAAAATATATAAACTAAAACAATGTTATAAACTAAAAACTCAAAATCAAAGCTATAGGAAGTTAACGTTTAACGTTATTACATCATTTGAAGAAATAATTTTGGCCCTGTCATATTAAAGAACGAAAAACAATTTATAAAAACTGTCTTATTAAATAATCAATATCCTGAGAGTTTTGTTGATAGTCAGTTATTGAACATTGGTAGTAGAGAGAATATACTATCACAACCTGAGGTATTTAGGTCAATGGCAGTAATTCCATATATACATGGTTTATCGGATAAATTACGAAAAATTGGGAATAGGTTTTCTGTACGAACGGTTTTTCAAATGGGCTCCACGCTAAGATCGGTTTTATCAAGAACCAAACCTCCAAATATTGTTCAAAACTCAAAAAATTGTATTTATAGTGTTCCGTGTGAGCGCGGAAAACATTACGTAGGTGAATCATCTAGACCTTTCAACGTAAGGCTTGGTGAACATAGAAATTACGCTAGAAGGGGAGAATTTGAAAAATCCAAAATTTGTGAACACGCATGGGATAATAATCATAGAATTAAATGGGACTCGGCGAAGATTTTGGAAAAAGAGAGCAACGGAACTAAAAGAAAACTTAAAGAATCCGCGATTATTTTATTAAACGAGGATAGATGCGTTTCTAATTATTCAATAGATTTTTGTACTAGTTGGTTGCCCATCCTTAGAGACGAAGTAAGTAAAAATAAGATAAATATAATTTAATGTCTCACGTGACTATGGAAATACATAAACAAAGAACTGTCATGGTTGACGGCCAAAAAAGTTTTGAGAACGGAAGTAGATTCTCTTCCGAAACGTTAACTTCCTATAGCTTTGATTTTGAGTTTTTATAGTTTATAACATTGTTCTAGTTTATATATTTTTAGGTGTGAGACTTTTTGAAACAGTCAAGTACTCAAGAACCAACCTCTGTCTGATTCGTTTGGCGCAGAGGTTTTTTCATTAAAATTTTTAAATATTTTTCAGTGGCAAAATACCCAATAAAAAGTAAGAAAATCTGAATATGCCACAAATAAACAATTACAGACAATGTCTATTTTTATTGTTAGTATCTCTTGGTGTAAGTTAAAATACGCTCTGCGGTACCTTACACCATTTGCTTGTTTGTAGAACTCTTACATGCAATAAAATGTATTTCATTTCATTTCTAGTTCATGATCTGGAGTAATTCGTTTCGGTCGTCCTACATCATTTTCATGGCAATATGAACTCATTTCTCCCAAACGACGAAACAGATCTTTGAAAATCTTATGGTCTGGCTGTATTCTATTTGGATATTGAAATGAGTATCTCCTCAGCACAGCACGTCCGCAAAAATTTTTTTGTAGGTAAACATAGGCAACATTTTACTAAAGCATAATTGGTTATATCCTCATATTTTGACTCAAAGAATCTACCCCTGCACTATGGCCTATTATTAATGATTCACCCTGTGTACATCTGAAGGTAAAAGTGGCTAATTACTTGGTGTCTTTATATATTGCGTAAATGGTATGGATTATGTATAAAATACATAGAGGCCAATGCATTGTATAATGCAAATAAAATACACACAATTTCACTGTAGTCATTTATTGTTGGTTGCCCAAAACGCCAAAAAGGTTGTAGTGTATTTTCTGGTTACTTTTATGGTGTGAATGGGACTTCCATGTTTACTCCTGGTTTACAAACAGATATAGTAAAAAACATAAAAGTGATACCATATACTGGAATCTAATTTTTTCACTCAGTCAGTTTCGAATGCAATAACATTTTAAAATGAAATCAAATTCACTTTATCACGTTGTGCGCATTTGTAATGCACACGGTACATGGCAGTTTTATGCCATTAATTGTTAACTTTGTGTGTTATGTATGATTTAATATTATATAAAAATGGTTTGTCCTGCCACGTCTGCTTTCAGGGTCCCGATTGTTCAGAGTGTAGCAAGGTTATGAACTTTAGTGTCTCTAAAGTGTTCAATTTAAGATGATCGGTGCATCGCTAATCTACAAGATACGATGGAAGGTAGGCGGTAGTAATCTAAGGTAAGTAAATCTTTCCTTTCTCATCTTTAGTCTTTGCGAGTTAGAATAATTCACCCTGAGAGTGGCAAAAATCTCCAACCATAGCAGAATATCCGTCTGCCGTATCATTAAAACACGCAATGGCGAGGTCGTCAACAATCTAATGTATGCGTTGTGTTTTTTTTGGTAAAATTCGGGGGAGAGAGAGAGAATCAGTGTTTCAAGTGAGACTCCATCAACCATGATGAAATTTGATACAAAGCAGTTGGTAAAGAAATTTTGATGTCCACAAGCATTAGCAAATGACAGGATTGAACATGTTTTAAAACAAAACGTAAACACTTAATTTATACACTTTATTTAAAATTTATATGAATACAAATATAAACTATCTCATCTAAAGTAAAAATTATAAGGCTCGTATATTGTATAAATTAAAAATAAAAGTGACAATTTAAATGTATTAATAAAAAAATAAAGCGGCGCTTAATCGTCTAAATAACATTGATTTTCATCTAATTAGGTATTTGTTGCAAGAATTTTTACAATAACAATTTGCTTGTGTGAAGAATTTTAAGTTTACCTTTACGATAAAAGAATAATTATATTACAGAAATCTCAATTATTTAACAACAGTAGCCCTAACCTTCCTGGCCAAAGTCTTCTTTGAATTTTTCTAGTTTAGTCAAATCTTCGTCGTTTACGGTTGGTTTTGAAGTGGCGAGGGATCGTAACATGTCATTCTGTAAAAATTTCAATTCAAATTAATTTGTGCATATTTCATTTTCTTTGTGATTTAAACAATACAAGGAAAATATAGGAAAACAAGAGTGTTAAAAATTTGACTATATCAAACCTTACCGATAGAAGCAGAAAATTTAAAAAAAAATAAAAAATTTTGATCAAAGAGAAACTGTTATAAAATGTGAGCACCGCAGTAGAGGCAAGAATGTGAAATCATATTTTAAAATTTAACGTTCTTTTGTTTTTCTTTCTGAGCCTCATCTGTAGACATAAAGTTCTGATTGGCGCATAATTAGGAAACACAAGATGGCTTACCGATGGGCGTATGGTGCTGAACATGTTAGAAAGGTAACAAACAGAAAATGTATATTTTATATTATCACTGATTTCTAAGTAAAACACTCGAAATTCTCCATTAGTCCAAAGGATTTAGAATTTGGTTTGGGAAATTCTCCAAAGTCGCTGAAAATTTAAGGATATTCTCAAAATGGTAGAAATGTTGACTAACTTAACCCCCGTATAATTTATTTCATTTCACAAATTAGGTACACAAATGTCGTTTTTTGCAAATAACTTTGTTAACAAATTAACAAGGAATCAAAATTCTTTTTGCAAAACAAAAAGAGGAGAAAATTTTTCATACCAAATGTATTTAACAATATTTTTCATTTGATCAAAATTATCGGAACTAGAAAGGCGGCAAAATTTCCACTGTACACAGAACACCAAAAACACTTGACAATAAAAAAAAATCATGATAAAATAAATTCAATGATATCTAGTATAGAAGTAGATATAAAAAATACAGATAAAATGAAAATAGCAAAGTTATCTTACTAAAGTAACTGGCGGTTCAGCCAATTTTTCACCATCTACTTCCATCCAGGACATTTCAATTGCTCCTGGATCGCCTGGCGAACATGGAGTAAGCAGGTCATCTACTATTACATCGGGGTCCTTAGGGCTGGGGCCCCTTACTCTCTTGAAATGGGTTGCAGTCTGGACTTTACGAACTGGCTGCATTAAGGCATCTCTGACCACTATACTTATATCAGCACCAGAATATCTACGAAGCAATATGGGACATGAATAACCTACTTTATTAATTATTGTTTCTATTTTGTCAATTAATTTGCTTAATGGCTATTCTTTTCCCGATGATTTAAATTTTAACATGTCTTACCCTTCTGTCCTTTTTGCTAATTCTTTAATATCATCCTCACTCAGTTCGGTACGTGTATTTCCTAAATGCAACTTAAACATTACAGCTCTGGCAGGTTCCTCAGGAAGGGGGATATAAATACGTTTCTCAAATCTTCTACGAATTGCAGCGTCCAACACCCATGGAATATTTGTAGCACCCAGAACTAAAATTCCTTCTGTGTCGTGTCCCACACCTACAGCAACGAAAATAACGAATTAGACAATTAACATAATAAATCAGAAAATTGGAGTACCTTGCATTTGCACCAAGAATTCGGTCTTAATCCGTCTGGCAGATTCGGACTCATTGTCGGAACGGGAAGAACAAAGAGAATCGACTTCATCAATGAAAATAATGCTGGGCTTATGTTGACGGGCCAATTCGAATAAATTTTTTACTAGCTTTTCCGACTCTCCCAACCATTTCGACACCAGATCAGACGAGGAGACGGAGAAGAACGTGGAGTTGTTTGCTTCCGTCGCCACTGCTTTGGCCAGGTAAGATTTACCTGTACCTGGAGGCTATAATTTTAATGATATACACATAATTACATTTTTTAATACACAGGGAGTCCAAATCCACAAGTATTTTGCAAAATATCAGACAATTATTATAAAAATTAGTTAAATACCATGAACATACAGCTATAAAACAAAGTTAATTGAGCTTCTCCTTAATAAATTAAAGATATACGGAGTCAATGATGTCCTACTTCAGTGGTTCAGATATTATCTCTATCAAAGGTACCAAATAACAAAATTAAGCGATGCTAATCTATCGCAAAGTCTGGAATTGCATGCTGGTGTACCACAAGGCTCGGTCTTGGGTCCCCTTCTTTTTAATATATTTACAGCTGACTTACAATTTACCACACTCCATGCAAAATTACATTTATATGCTGATGAACCCTTATGAACCCCAACAAAAGTAAAGTGATATTATTAGGTGAAATGTTTCGAGAGGCGCATATTTTTTGGTATTACATTTATATAGTTGGTACGCATTCAGCACAAAACAATTCAACAAGTGAAAGAATACTTTCTTGTACCACTTCATGGATTTGCGCACATACACATACTATTACGGTTTTGATGGCATAAGTGTTCAGCTAATTAAGTCATATTTATCTGACAGGACACAAGTCGTTAGTGGTAGTAATGGTGTCTCAGAAGAATTAGCAATGACTGTAGGCGTACCCCAAGGTTCTATCTTGGGGCCAGTATTGTTCATAATCTTTATTAATGACTTGCCTTTATGCACTGCCAACACAGGATTTGTTCTATTCGCTGATGACACCACGTTTACTAATTCTGGCGAAAACTTAACTGAAGTACTGGCAAGATGCCATGAATTACAGAGGATATCCAAAGATTGGTTTAATGCAAATAAATTGTGCTTAAATTCTGCAAAAACAGAACACATGGTTTTCTCTTTGAAGCACTTGGAAGACTCGTCCTCTACCAAGTCTGTGAAATTTCTAGGGGTACACCTAGACTCCACTCTAAGATGGGAGGTACATACAACCAATTTGGCCTCAAAGCTATGTAGTAATATTTATCTACTAAATACGTTATCCAATGTAGTATCCACAAATGTGCTAAAATCCGCATATTTTGCATTGATTCACTCGCTTATATCTTATGCAGTAGTGGCATGGAGCCATGCAGCATCGAGTGATCGTATTTTTGGTCTCCAGCGTAGATCAATTAGAATTATTTTCCGATTAGGTTTCCGAGATGACTGTAAGAGTGCTTTTGTGCTCCATAGAATCATGACATTTCCGTGTATATATATATTTAACTGTGTAATTTTTGTGAAAACGCACCAGGCTAGTTTTAAGTCTCATCAAGACATTCATAATTATCAGACTAGGAATAATTCCAAACTTTGCCCAGAGTTTGTACGATTGAAAAAATGCCAAAATAGTCCAAATTTTATGGGAATAAAATTTTTTAACGTGCTGCCAGAATCTGTAAGATGTCTCGACTTAAAATTGCTTAAATCTAAGTTAAAGCAATACTTAATATGTAAATGTTTTTATACTTTTGAAGAGTATTTAGAAAATAATTTTTCTGATATGTAATTTGGTTTAATTTTTCTTGTTTTTCTAAAAAGTTTGTCTGACTAACTGTAATGTTCCTTACATGTATTTGTTGTAATTTGCTCCTGTATTATATTTTTGTGACCCGTGTAAATACTGTATGTATAGTAACACTGAATAAACAATACAATACAATACTTTTCAGACGAGAGCAACATGTCCGACTTATCTACCGCCCCCATATTTTCATTGTAATATACAATGCAGGTTGGCTTCATGGCCGTTCTTCTAGTTTCCCAGTCTATCTTTCCTGTGCCAGTTACATCAGGTGTATGGCAAGACGTCAACATATTAATCTTTCTTTTATCTTTCCACCTGACAGCAAGAAGGGTTTCAGTTGACTTATGAGTAAATTCCCCGTTGTTTAGTTTCTCTGAAAACTTTGACATATTTCTACGTATTTTTTTCCCTGTTCCGCAAGCTGTGGTTTGTTTCTATGCAAACAAATTCGGACTACTATCCAGTTGTCAATAAACAAGTTACCTATGACTTTTATTTTGGTATGGTCGAAGTAGAGTCTTAACTATATTACCTGATTTGGCAATATCTTCATCTTCAAAGTTTTTTATACGTCAGTTGTTGCATCAGTTTTAATAATAAAGTCAAGGATGTAGCCAGTTGGACAATCACATAAAAAAAAAGTATTATGCCAAATCTGTGTCTTACATAACATAATCTTCATAAAAATGATTTCCAAAAATATATCAACTATTTTGTTTATGTAGTGTTCATCTTACTATTTATAGATCCTAGCTAAATAATAACAATTTGTAATAAATATCAAAAGAATTTAGACAGGGTTGGACCTAACGAATATGGTGCTTGGGATGAATACTTTTGGCACACATACAACACCATAATAAAATTGCTAAAGCATTTTTATCTAAATCGTTTGGAAAAATAATGGCGCCTACACGACATCACGTTTATTTTTTATTTAACCCAAGTATGACACAAAAGGCACTTATAACAACTAAAAGCAATTTATACAAGAAACTTTTTACTTTATAGCCTAACAGCTGATGCATAATGTAATTGAGTTGCATGTAGTGCGCATCATGGTTTTTATCATTGTGCAATATCTCAAAATATCATGCGAGCAAGTTTGCTCGGGTAGAGCAGTCTGATTCTATTTTTACTAAGAATGCGAGTATACTTGTCTAGAGCAGTTAACCGGCTGGCAAATATATACGTGAAGATCAGTGAAAGGGTTATATAAGAAAAGGAGAATTGTTAATACTATTACATTTCATAAACAAGAAATATTAAGCAGACCTTTCACACATGACTAACTCAAAGGTATTTATCGAGAATTTTATTATATTTTTACTTACTCCAAACAAAAGGATTCCCTTCCAAGGTACTCTTTTACCACTAAACAAGTGAGGGAATCTAATAGGCAAAATCACAGCTTCCTTAAGAGCTTCTTTGGCAGCATCAAGCCCAGCTACATCGCTCCATTTCACGTGGGGTTTCTCAACTACAATGGCTCCTTCTAACTTACTCTGCAATTTTTTTTTATCTGGGTCATCCTCATCATCATCACTGTCACTCTTTTTGTCATCTCTGAAAATAAGACATTATCAACTTTATTCTGGCAGGTTATTCAATTTTAATAAATGAAAAAAATAATCGTTAGGCTCTTCATTCTCAGTAAAAATTACATGACACTGAGATTGTCATTACTTACTTAGTTGATCCTCCGTCCAAAACTGGTTTTTTCTTCCCTTTTTTAATAGATTCTTTAATTTTTTCAGCTCTTTCAAGATACTGTACACACTTCGCCCTAATACTCTCTTTCGCTTTGTCTCCTTGCGCTTCATCTACAAATTAATCAATTACTATCAATAAAAATAGATGTACCTTTCTTCTAATTGTATTGTTTTAAACTTACACTTTATAGCATGTAGAAAATACTCAACCCCATGTTCATACAAACGCAGAGCTTCTTCATAATTTTTGTTTCGGTCTTCTTCAGTTGCTTTAGTAACTAATTCAATAGCTTTTTGTAAAGTTGTTCCACTTGCCATATTAATTACTTATTTCTTGAAAACAGTGATTCACTCATACAAGTTTACTATAAACCCGATATTGATAAGTTATTTTCTGACACCACAAAACCGTATTTTATGTAAAAAAACTAGGCCTAATACAATTAGACGGATTAGAAAGGTGGACGACAAAGAAGCATGATTGAAAATATCAATAATTATGCTTATTTTTAGAAATTATATCAAAAATATTACACACCTAATTATTAGAAATATGACAGTTCGGGGCTCATTAAAATGTATTTGACGTTTCATGAACATGAGTAATCCAAAGACGCCAACAGTTGCAAACACTGAAACTAATATACCTATACGAGGAGCATTCAACATTTTATTATTGTAATTTCTATATTTATAATTCTATGGCTTTGGTTTTAATGTGCTAATGCTAGTCTTTTTTTGCTCATTTTTAAGCATTTCTCAAAGTTTGTACGAGGTACGGATTTCTTAGAGTAAATTGGAGAGCAGACTGAAATGTTGGAACCATGGAGGTATTGAACATAGTTAAAGTACAGCCTGATTACCTCTATTCTTCATGGCCCTAAACACATGAGATGTCAATATAGGCAACATTAGATACAACTTTGTGTATTGTAAGTTGCATAGAAGCGGCAGAATACTCGAATTGAGTGGCTTTGTTAATCTTAATTTGAAGGTTTTAATAATTTAATATGTTGTACATATAAACATAATTGTAATTCATTTCAAAGATATAAGAAATAAAACTGAAATAAAAGTAATCAGTGTAAGACTAGCTTAATTTACAAAATAGCTATTATTCTATAACTCATTTTTGTTCTCTCATATTTTTTAAACTAAAAATATGTCTCAAATAGTATCTTCTTATCTACTTGCATTATTTCTGACTTCTTCATTAGTATCTACCACATATTGCACAGCAAAGAAACAGACTACCTATTTCAGCATCAAGAACACATTTAGAAAATGCCTTGTTCAATGCTTGTCCTAAATTTAAAAGAATATTGCCAAATAAATGCCTTTTTTTTCGGTAGGTATATGTGTACCCATTCTCTATCATTTTTAGTTTACGTCACATTTTCTACTTTTTGACACCTCATCTGGTCGTAAATCAGTAAATTTATTAATATTCAATAAAGAATACTGATTGCAAGATACGCTTTTGATAATATCGAAAGGAACTGATGAGACCATATGTCTAACAGGCAACCCCAATGGATGGTTCGATGCAGTCAGAGTGTAAGATACAAGAAAGCTGGTGGTTCACAAAATGTATACTAAGACCGTTATGACTGCCTGTAGATTATTTAAGGAGCCACTCGGCTCCTTCTTCACTTCGTTTTAAAAGATGTGTTATGAATTAATTTACAATTTTTGTGATTTTCTTGGGAGATTTTTTTGTTTTCAGGTGTTAGTATACCGCCTACTCTAGATGCTTTAGCTTAATGCGGACTAACATCTTGCATTCGCAAAGAGTATATGCCGCAGTTTCTATTTAGATCAAGCTCCCATGACAAAAAAGGTACCCCATCTAACACCTCAAATTTAAAAGGTGAAAATGGTTGCAAAACATGTAAAAAATTATGTTACGCCTACCAGACTGATGGTAAAAATTTTATTTTATTTGTGCATCGAACAACAAATATTTCCAGACATTCTCACAAAGTTCCTAAAATAACGCCCATACACAAAAAGGGAGATTTGGAAGATGTAAATAATATAGACCAATATCTATATTACCAAATATTGTCAAAAATATTTGAATCAATTTTAAAAACGAGAATAATAAAATATTTGGAAATTAATAATATAAGTATTTGCTGATGAACAGTATGGTTATAGAAAATACAGCTCAACAACAAAGGCAATCATAAAAATTGTAGAATCAGTCTTAACAGCAATAGATAACAATAATATATCAGGTGCCACTTTAATTGATCTAGGTAAAGCTTTTGACTGTGTTAACCACAATTTTTAATCAACCAAATGAATTTTATGGAATAAGGGGGGTTGCTCTTAATTTAATCGGATCTTATTTAAGTAATAGATATCAAACAGTTGCTATACGTTCTGGGCAACACTCAAAAAAGGTACCGATTATTGAGACAGGTGTTCCACAAGGCTCTATTTTAGGTCCGGTTTTTTCCCTGGTTTTTATTAATGATTCTGAACCAAATATAACATCAGATAAGACCATTCTATTTGCTGATGATACCACATTTTTGAACATTGCTAAAACGAAAGTTGAATTAGAAGGAAAAAACATTTCAACACTAAGTCAAGCATCAAATTGGTTTAACTCAAATCAGTTAAAAATGAACACAATGAAAAAACCCAGTCCTTTATGTTCTCAGGAAATACTGAATACAATTCAGTCAAGTTGCTTGGTATCCATATTGACTCAAAATTAAATTGGGATACACACATTGAACTGTCAAAAAAACTAAATACAATTTTATATCAGATGAGAAAATTAATACAATTGACAAATTTTGACACAGCAATAACATTCTATTATTCAAATTTTTATAGCTTGCTTACATAAGGTATCATTTTATGGGGAAATGCATCAGACGCCAAACGCATTTTCAAAAAAGAGCGGTTAGAATACTAGCCTCAGCAAAATACAGAGAAAATTATAAACCTTTATATAAGAATTTAAAAATGTTAACATTGACCTGCATATTTATTTATCAGTGTTTAATATATATGAAAGAGAGTAAACGCTACTTAACAAATCCAGTATATAACACACGAACTAAGAATGATTTCAGCATTCCTTACCATCGATTAGTCAGATATCACAACAACCAACAAATCACATTGCAATTAAATTATTCAATACTCTTCCACAATACTTAAAAGATTTGCCTGTTACAATATTTAAAGATAAAAAAAATATTGGTTGAAAACGCCTTTTATAACATAAATGAATTCATTGATTTTTTTAAATAAACCTGACTAGTATTAATTTTGACCATACAGTCTTTGAAATGTTCGTAGATGTGTTTTTTTATATATTCTGTTTGTATATAATGTTTGTTTGTTATATATTGTGCATTATCATGTTTTATCTGACATGTCCCCTATCATGTAATCTCTTGGATAAATAAATAAATTGAAATTGATATTACGTTATGTTCATCCTTACGGCAGTATGACATAACATTGCATTTAGCTGCATTAAGGAGCAGTTTGTTTTCTTTGCACCAAGAGTTTAATGTATTTAAATTGTTCTGCAGTGTGACGCAGTCCATTTTAGTTTCAATTTTTGAAAAAAGTTTTAAATCATCTGCATATACTAAGTAGTTTACGGTTAAGCTGGCTGCAATATCATTAATAAAGATTATGAACAAAAGGGGCCCCAATACAGAGCCTTGTAGAACTCCAGAAGATTAAGTGAAACTAGAAGAATTGTATCCTAGACAATGGATATACTGGGTACGTTGATATAGGTATGATTGGAAAAGCATCAACATATTATAACTAAGACCTATCTTATTTACCTTCATAAGTAATAAACTATGATCCAGACTGTCGAAAGCCTTGGAGAAGTCAGTGTAGATGTAGACGTCTACCTGACTTCTCTCATCAAGGGCTTCACAAATGAACTGAGACCTGCAGACTAAATTAGTAATTGTTGGTCGTCCTTTAATGAAACCGTGCTGCTGGGGTATAATATTGCTTCTGACATGAAATGAGAGGTAACTAGACAAGAGAATTTCAAGTGCCTTACTGAAATTACATAGTATTGTTATTGGCCTATAATTTGTGATGTCATCCATATGTTATCTTTTTTATATACAGGACATACTCTGGAAATATTCCAGGCATCTGGAAATACTTGTATTTTTTTTTAATTAATTTTTGTTAATTAATTTGTCAAACTTAATTTTGAATGCACAGCATCAATGCATCAGGATCAATCATACTGGCATCTCAATAACACCTTAAAAAAAAAACAACTGAAGTTTAAGATCTCCTCTATGCATAAAAATTTGTGTCATTGGAAAAATGTTTTTCACCATGTCAGATTTAATTTTTAAGCGCTGCAACGTTTTTTTTCTTAAATAAGTTTTTACAAGGGCTGCGTCAAAACACCACTTTAATTTTTTTCTGTAATTAAGTTTGATGTCTCTTTTATGCATAAGAATTTATCGGTCAGCGAAATAATGTCTTTCACTACGACAGACTTTATTTTTTAAGTGCTGCGACTACATTTTTTTAATGTCTGACATGGTGAAAAACATTTTTTCAGTGACAGACAGTATGCATAGAGATCTTAAACTTCAGTTGTTTACTGATGCATTGATGCTGTGCATTCAAAATTAAGTCTGATAAATTAACAAAATGGTTTTGAAAAGTAGAATCTTTTTATTTATAGCTAAATTCAAAAATTCATACAAAATAACAATTAACAAGTTTTTACTACTCTGGTGGGCTTAACATGATTTTTACATATTTTGCAACCATTTTCACCTTTTAAATTTGAGGTGTCCGATGGAGTACCTTTTTTGTCACGGGAGCTCGGCCTAATTGCAGTACCACAATATCTGCATTTATCATTACCCATATTCTTCAGATATCTCAACGGACAATGACCTATTAGAAGGCCTGTTAACATCCTCCTTAAGTCAGACTTTGTCAAAAAGCCCTGTGGCATTCTATATGTCGAATAAGTATAAACTCTTTGCTAGCTTCTGGCCGGGAGTCAGGCAGAATTTGCAATAGAAAATAGGGGTTCCCATTAAAAAAAAAAGAGACGAATTTGACCTTGAAAGACCTTAACCCTTCCAACCAAAGTCAAAGTGACATATACCGCCAAACTACAACTTTTGTTTGAAATATCTTTTCGTAGAGTGCTTATTACTCAAGATATTGGAAAGTTTCAGGTTAAAGAAATCACCAAATAGTTCCTTGCTAATTTACAGCTGTCGACTGTCAATATTATCTATTTGACATTAAATTTGAATTCGGCAACCTCAAACGTCGAGTTAGGTATTTCAGTAATCAAAATATGCGATATAAAAACGTTATAAAACTACTCAAAGTAGTAACTTATGATGGAGCTATGGAGCTTTGGTGCTTCATAGGAGCCAAAATACTGAATATGGAGCATCATGGCCACTGGCCATGTAGACTTTTGTTCAGGATGACAAAAGCTACAATATACCAAAAATTCAGACGATACTACCGAAACCCAATTCCCATAAGGTTGGTATATGGGGTCCTTTTTTTACGGAATTTATAAAAAAAACACATTGTATTATTATCTTATTTATTGTGTTACGTTATTGTATTGTTTACAAACCATGATCATGATAATAGATAAAAAAATCTTCGGCACACATCTATTGAGTTCTATACAAATACATATCTACACAAAATTAACATATCCATATAAAGTAATTTTCATTCAACATTCATATAACATAACAAAGGACATTTACTATCGTAATTCAAAAGCTAAAATAAAATTCAGTCATACCAGTAAGCTCAGTGATATTCTTTATAGGCAGGACTTTCAATATGATCGTAAGTAACACCGGCAGATAATATTCATTAATGTATGGAAAGTTGTTTTTATAGACTATTGGCGACAAGTGATGATTTTTTTTTCTTTTGAGGAGAAAGTGTAGTAAAATTACATATTTATAATTATGTATTTGTTAGAGGTTTAAAGTGATCAGTACTTATTGTTGGAACTTGGTCACCATATTATTATTCTACAAAACATTTGCTCCGTTATGTAGGAAGTATGATCCATATTTATAGATCCTAGGATTTAGAAATCTTAATATAACGACTGTTAAATTATTATTTGCTGGAAAACCAATTTTAGCTGGAACTTGTTATACATTACAAGCGTAGCAAAAAGTTAAAGAATAACCATGAGTCCCGAAAAAATTTTTTGCACAAAATTAATAATTATGCAAATAGGGTTTTTTCGTTGCTTTTGTTAAATATAGCTTATATTTTTCCATTCCAGTTTAAAAATGTAAACATTTGAATTATCATGGAGAACGCCCTGTACAATAAGATTTGAATATGAGAGGCCAGGAAATTTCTATACATGGCCATGACTACCATTCATGTTGAAACAAATTTAAGAAACGTTTTTTTTTTTACAGATTTTACTGTTTACCACTGCAAACGCATTTTTTTTGGAAAAGGTGGAATAACGTTACAACACCGCTGTCTAAATTGTAAAACGTTATATGCCTGGATAGAGAATTAAGAGGCAAATATAAATACATACAAAAATATTGGGTATTTCATTTAGAAAATACAAATATTGGCTTGCCACCACTACAGGAAAATAATTTTAAAATATAACGCTCTTGATCTCCCACAATTTCCATTCGAGACATTTGTCAGGCAATTGAAAAGATATTAACCTTTCCCTCACTAGTGACACCCCATATTTCAAGGATTGCAAGATTTTCATTATTATTATTATTATTTTATTTTTATTTCATGCAAGGTTTTGCTGCTAAATAATCGAAGAAGGTCTACATCATAAGAAAAGTTGATGCACTCAAACAATTGACCATTCAATTTTCAACTTTGTTGTTATACACGTTGCAGCTTGAAATTTGACACGATTGAACTTCCTTAGAAGTATATTTTCCTAAAGTCAACAAAATGACCATAAAAGCAACAAATCAATTCCAGATATAGATTTCCAGAACAAACCCTATACGAAACAGTCCTAGGATGGGCAGAAGACATCCCAGAATATTAGGTTTCTTTTTTTATATATAATTATTTATATATCTTTATTTTGTATCTATGTATTTAAAACACTAATTTTGTTAAAATACTATGGGCTGAAGGACTGCGGTCAATGGCCTTTTGTTAATAAATAAATCACGTTTATTATTATTATTATTATTGACCATAAAAGTTCCAAAGGGGTCTAGTTTTCTTTTCAAAATCATAACAAACATAAAGCGAAACTTTTATCCCGTTGCATAAATTGTCACTACAGCACCCGGACTATCACATACTCAACCCACAAAGTAACGTACCTGGCATATTCCGTTGTTATTGCACAATTTACCTGCTCGAGGGTACAATACTGTTTTTATCAGATTGTGTGTGCTATCGGGCAACATTCATTACCGAGGCTTTTCCTGCTCCTGGATTTAGCGCAGAACAAATGTGAGTCAAACTACCTTTCATCCTTTTCGTTTCTTTTTGACTACACGTTGACTGCTGGTGGCTAATCTCGGAGGTGGTGATGACTTTTTCAAGCGATAAATAGATTTTTCTTGTGGTTTCTTGTATATGTAAAAACTATACAAGTTTTACTTCCTCTTATTTCTTCTTCCTTCTCATCTTGAGCAGGTAAACTATGCGATAATAACGGAACAAACCGGGTACTTTGCTTTGTGGGTCGAGTATGTGATAGTCCAGGTGATGTGGTGACAATTTATGCAATAGGACAAAAGTTTCATTACAAACAATGTTTTTTTCTTAATTACAGCACAACTTGAGATATTTAAGACAAGTAGTGAAAAAGCTTTATTTTGAAAATTATTTTGTTTAACCAAACATCTTCCATGACTCAAAATTATTTCGACATTTCTTGTAATGTTTATAAGTTCCAGCAAAACTGCCATTCCTTGATAACGTTCTACATTTAGAGTATTATTCCACTACAAAGTAGTTTGCATCGTATACAAAATATCACTATCATTATCGATGGTATGCCGACTTATGACTTCACTAACTAAATTATTATTGGTCTATCATATTGTTGTGATATGTACCTCAATGTTCCCTATACAGTGCACATTTTCCTATATGCGAAATCCTATACCCGGGCATACAACAAAACTGCGACATAAGAAATGATTTATAGGCCAAGAAGCCAGAGCTTCCAGACCCACGTCATTTTAGCAAAGCTAAGATTCTGACAATATGTAGTTAAAAACGTATGCATACTTGCTAACCGGAGCCCTTTTACAGGTATCAGGTACACAAGGTACATAAAATCCTTACCTACGTTAAAATATGATAGCTAGTTTTATGTTTGACAGAGTACTGTTAAAAACCAATATTCATTATTGTTACACTTTCCGTGGGCCCTAACTTCCGCCAGACGCTTTGAAGCTCGAAAAAACCTAACCTAACAAAACAATAAATCTTTTGCTGTGTTTAGTTTTTTCACGTAGATATGATGCCAGTTATTTTAAAACAGAACAACACAAAATATTTATTGTTTTGTTAGATTGTCTTCAAGCTTTAAAGCGACTGGCGAAGTTAGGGTCTACGGAAAGTGTCTGGTAATAATGAGTGTTGGTTTTTAACAGTATTCTGTCATACATAAATAAACACCAGCTATCATACTTTAACGTAGGTAAGGTTTTTATGTATCTTTTGTAATTGTTACCTGTAAAAGTGTCCCGCTTTCAAGCTAGCAAATATGCATACGTTCTTAACTACATATCACACTATTTATTGTCAAAATATTAGCTTTGCTAAAATGATTTAGGTCTGGGAACTCTGGGATCTTACTCTGGAAGTTTTTTTTTTAATAAAAGTCTGCACAAAATTGTTTCAATTGGCCTAGCAATATAGGAAAAATTGTTGAAACACAAAGTGCGGTTTTCTTAGGAAAAACTGTCGAAACTTTCTCCTACATCCCTAAACTAATTCTAACAATTTTTTTCACAGGCTTTCAGAAAATCCTTTTTTCCAAAACTCAAAAAAAATTGTGTGGATTGATTTACGAGAAATCGACGAAATTCAAGGTTATCTTTTAAAGCAAATCTAATCTTGAATTCCGGACATCTTAAGTGTAATCGTAGCCCCCACTCTACCAACTGAACTCTTCTCTCGATCGATTACTATGCATAGAAGTAAACTATCGCAATATGTACATCGAACTACGAAGTTAATTCAAAGTTCTGCACGTTGAAAAGACCGAAAGTCCTGTCTATAAGAATGTATGAAATACAAGAGTGTGAACAAAATATAAGCGTAAAATAGTGTCACCCAGTGCAAGTATAAAAATAAAAAATGTACAGATCTTCTTAACTTACAAAGAATTTTTAAAAAATCGTATAGAAAATATAATTTCTTGTTTCCTTAATCTGATAAAGACTTACCGAAATAATAGAATTTACTCTATATTTAAACTACTTTTTATATCTTAAACAAATATAGTATTTAAATACTGTCACTGATAATGTGGATGATATATCAATACGGGGCCCTATTTTATTAATAGTAGTGTCCTGGAGCACGCTAACGTACATTGAATTTGAAACATACATGCTTGTAGGGTTGAATACAGTTCACGGATTATCTAACATTCGCAGCGCGGCGGTTTAACTCTGGTTGTTACACGACAGTTTTCAATTATTACATTAACGTTCAATGGGTGGGCCGACATTTTTTTTTTATTTTTGAAACATATTTTACTGGGCCTCGAGAGTTCGTTTGATCATTTTATCCTTTCGAAAATGAGGCTAGTTAAAATGTCGCTAAGCTATCCTGTTACAACAGAAGAAATATTTCAAAAATGTATTTGGATGTTTAACAAAATTCCTTTCATAAAATATAATTTGAATCATCACGCGCTACTATCAAATTCATCCCAGTTCCAAACGGGATGCCAAAATTTGAAAATAATTATGCTGCTAGGAATTAGTAGATTATATTGTTATTGGAAATGGGTGACAATTTTTTCTTTGTTTTATTGTAAAAAAACAAATAATCATTATACAATATGAGTCAGTAATAATGTGTGTACAGTCAATATCTCTTCAACCGTTTGAACTTCGAAAAAATATCTCTATTAAATATTGCAGATCATGGATGGCTTATTGTAAAATTATTTTTAAATCTACTAGGATGTTTTGTATAGTGGCGGCAAGGTAATATTTAGATTTTTAAATGAAGCACCCAAATGCCATATTAGTACAGTAGATATGCAAAAAATAGGTGATAGGTGGAACTAATTCCCACGAAGACGGGGTTTGAATTTTTTAGTTAATTATTGTTATCTTTTTGACTTACTAAAAGTCTAGAAAATTCTGAGTGTGTAAAATGCATTTTCTTGGCCGCCATCTTGAATTTAAAAAAATGTGAGTGAAGTTTTTGCACTTGTTTTGGTTCTTGCTCAATATTTCCTAAAGTATGCGTCCTACAGAAAAACGCTCTTATTACTTTCTTAGATTAAATTTGCTGCAATTTAAGCCCAAAACCGAGTTTAGATGTTTACAACTTTTCGAGATACAGGTCTTCAAAAACTGGCACTTGTCTCCAAGAAGTAAAAAAAAATCGTTTTAGTCATGTATCTTGCCAAATATTGGGAATAGTACTTATTCCACGGGGAAAGTCATACATAATGGATTTTTAGTAAATAAATTTACCTCAAAATCATTACCTATGACTTCCCTCGTGGGATAAGTACTTTTCCCGATATTTGGCAAAATACATGACCAAAACGGAACCTTTTCACTTCTTGGAGACAATTGCCCATTTTTGAACAATTGTATCCTGGGAAGTTCTAGACGTAAGGAACTCTATTTGGGCCTGAATTATAGCAAATTTTATCTACTTGAAAAAAGGAGTAGTAATATTTTCTGTACAATGCATACTTTAGGAGATACTGAGGAAAAACAGAAACAAGTGCAAAAATTTCTCTGTTTTCTTTTGATACCACACACAATTTTTTATGATTTATAAAAAAAATTTGAAGATGGCGCCCAGAAAAACGCACTTTGCACATTCACACTTCAAATCCCGTCCTTGTGGGAATTAGTTCCAGCCAAAAAACTATACTGTACTATATGCTACTTTTGGTCTTCTACAATTTTTATTTAAGACATTTTTTCAAATTTCAAATGGTTGAGGAGAAATTGATTATTCATGCACCGATAATTCACCCTATATAACTAGCCCCTATTAATTTTCAAAAAAAAAGAAATTATGATTTTTGGTATGAGATAATGAATCCACGTCACAACTTTTCCACACTCTACCTAAATATTCAAAAAAGTTTTTTTCATTATTTCTGACCCACCCCTATACAGGGTGAACAAAATTCAGCGAAATTTTGGGTTTCATTATAAAGCATTTATTATTATTATTATTATTATTATTATTATTATTATGCTACAACAAAGCCTAGACCGAGATTTTCCGTTGCAGAGATTCTTAATTTCTTGTTTCTTGTTCACAAAAATGGTTTCTCAAAACATTCTTTTTGCTGTTTTTATGCAGTTTTTCATGAGAATTGTCTTCGTTTGTTTCTACTACCGAAAACCCCAAATTTCATCGAATCTGGTACACCCTGGACACATTACACAGGATGGGTGTAATCTGATTTACGTTCAGGAAAAATGTCGCTTCGAGAGGTCCTCTGCCCACAAGGTTTATGCCAGTCATTGAAAACGGAAAGTACGTTCATATTTTGTGCACGTCTGTCGCCTCCAAGCAGAGCCTTTATTGAAAATGGAGTAGAACATTAAGACAAGAAAATTGTATTCTACCTTCGGCCCACATTAACAAAATAGGCCCGTTACCCCCTCCTATAGCATAATACCTAAGATAACCTACAGGGTCGAAAACAACTCACCTTAACGACAATAATTGCCATAAAGTCCTATTCTAGAATTTAACATGTGAAAAAAATGCAGTGCCGTGTCTAGGGTATAGTGTCAGCTGGGGCAGGAGTGCTTCTTGGTGCCGTTAATAATATTAATAATAACAAAACGTGTTCCAGACGTGTTTTGCCACTTCGCGCCTAAACACGGCCCTGAAAGAAATGTCTGTGGTTTTTTTTTTTGGCTCCTTTGGCAACCCTGTAACTTTTTGTAATGGTGAAAACATTGGCGAATCAAAGGAAACAGAAGGTTTATTTACATGAGATGTTTTGGTTTAATAATTAAGATATTTCGAGACTAAATGAAAAAATGTTCAACTTTACAAAATGTAAAAAAAACATGAGATTTTGATTTGATTAATAATAAATAGTCGATACTTGTAAATATTCAAAAGTTCTTATAAAAAAAAATTATAAAAATCCAGTTTAATAAAGAAAATTGTTCCGGTTTATTTTTTACCCGAGCCTGATGTGCAGATGAGAGCCAGACCAGCCGTAAAGACCGACCAAAACAGGAGCGTCGCCTCCAAATGATTTGTTATGTATCTGATGGTGTCGAGCGCTTGTTTCCATATCGGGTTTACCACTTGCTTCGAGAGAGTCGGTAATAAATTCCTAGCCTTCAAGTAGTCAATCAAGGCCGGAGAATCCTTAGAAAAAGCAGGGAAATATTCTCCTACTTTCTCACGCACCCACCAAGTTGATTGCGATCTGAAATGAAAACATCAACTTATCAGGTGTCATTTTAGACACGAGTTAATTCTTGCTTCCAAACACAGGCTGTTATCTCAAATAGTTAATGATCAATTTAATTTCAAGTTGTAAAAATATGTCAAATGCATGTTACACATGCCCTTTTGTGCGGTGAAATCCCGTACACTTGAAAAATCAAGTAATTCAGTTCTTACTAATATTGAGTGGTGTGAATCAGTCTTTTTGGAATTTAGATTTTTTATTATTATTATTACATTAAGTTAAGCAGCGAAGCTGTTTAATTTTATAATTCGGACGGAGTATTAACGGGAAGAGTTATTACAGTTTTTAAATGAATTCGTTGACGCTGCACAAACACACTCGATAGAGAGTTTCAGTCTCTATTTACTCTGTTAGAGAAGAAGTGCTGGCGGCATAGTTTATGAAATTTATTCCTAACTAGTCTATAGTTGTGTTCCCTTAGTCTCAGTCCACCTTTTCTTCACTCATAAAAGTACTTTTATTCAATTGATAATGGTTAGTAACTGCTCTGGTAGACCATCCCTCTTCAATTTTAGAGAGAAGTAACATTTTTTCATGTTCAGTTAATTTTGGCATTGCGAAAATATGACACTGACTCTGATTTAATATAGCGAAAAACAGGTGTATGGAAATTCATTGTACAGACGAGTACCAGAAAATTTAAAGGAACGGAGATAAACCAAAATTTTTTTCTCTACATATTTTTTTTTTTTTTTTTCTCCTGGAAGGGAAATTAATTAGTCTAATTTACAAGTTCAAAAAGGTGTTAATTCTTGAAATAGCTCCTAAAAATATGAGCGATAGCTCATTGGATTCGGAATGGCGTCTAGAAAAATGTATTAAAATGTTTTATTAGCATATAAAAAATTGCAAAAGTTATAAACAAATTAAGACGAAAAAAAATGGCATTTAGTTTTTCGCTTATAACTCAAAAACTACAAGCGATAACGGGAATTGGAAAAAAGATTCTTAAAGGAGGAAATTTTCAACAAAAAAGTCCCAACTCCCGGAACTCTATCTCCATTATTTATCATTTTAATTTAACGCTGAAAATAGGATTCCGCGTGACCGCTGCAGGATGCGAGTGCCACCTCAAAAGAGAGGACATCACCTAAAATTATTTTTTTTTACTATTAAATATCAATTTAAAAATTTTGAAAAAATTATGGTGTATTCTTAACACTTCCAAAAATAAGGTCCCGTTGAAAAATAAGTTAAAGTTTAGTTTTCAACCAGTTAGGCCACTAACGAAATTTTATGGAACCTCCGTTGTTATTGGAGGCAATTTTTTTTTTTTTTAATAATTGGCCTATAAAATTTTCGCCTCTTGGAGCCCTTCTTATACATACCCTTAATAAAATCACGATATAAAAGTTTTTAAAAATTGTTCATTTTGTTTATTATAATTTTTTAAAGTAAACAGAAAATTAAAAACCAAATTAAAGTAGCAATAAACATTTTTTTTTTCATATTCGTTATCATATTACTATTTTTACATTGAAGAAAGGCATTCATTAACGTTAAAAACAATTTTTTTTACGCCATTTGTTTATAAACAAATTGACTAGTTTCATATTTAAAAATTTTTTTTTTACAGTTTTGTTGTCTTGAGAATATGATGTAAAAAAAATGTTCTTCTTAAAAACATTGTCTTATTGTTTATAATCGTTTTTTTCAATTATCCATCTTTTGAATAATTAATTAAGAAATTATTTTTTCTTAAAAATCATAATTGGCAATCCTCAATAACGTAATAAGAGGAATTTTTTTAAAAAACATTGTTTATTAATTTAACAATTTGTTATAAACAAATTCTGACAATTCTAATTTTTTTTCTAGATCTTAAAAAAATTACAAAAACAGCCACATGCAACAACATATTGAAAAAAATTTGTTTGTATTTTTTATAGCATTTTCCAATATGTGTAATATACAGAGTTGAAACGGGCACTTGATTTGTCAACTTTAAATGAGTTGACTTCCAAGTTTGTAACTATTATTAATCAGTTATTATGCGCATTTGTTTATAAAAATAAGATATGTTTTCTATTTATTTTTAAATAAACAATTGCAACTTTCAGATATTTTATCAAGTTGCCTTGATGCGCATAATACCTGATTAATAATAGGACAAACTTGGAAGTCAACTCGTTTAAAGATTATTTAATCCTCTATAGAAACGACTTGAATGTCTATTGTGATATCTCTAATAGTTTAAAATTTTTATCAGTTTTTTAGTTGACAAATCAAGTGGCCGTTTCAACTTCTGTATCGTGCAATATTGAAAAACGCTATAAAAAATACAATTTTTTTTTCAATATGTAGTTGCATATGGCTGTTTTTACAATTTTTTTAAGATTTAGAAAAAAAATATTAGGATTGTCAGAATTTGTTTGAATGAAATTATTGAGAAACAATTTGAGGATTGCCAATTATGGTTTTTAAGAAAAAAAAAATTCTTAACTAAATATTCAAATGATGGATAATTAAAAAAAAACGATTACAAACAATAAAATAATGTTTTTAAGAAAAAATACTTCTTTTAAAAATCATATTCTCAAAACAAAATTGTAAAAAAAAATTTTTAAATATAATACTAGTCAATTTATTTATAAACAATTTATAAACAAATGGCGTAAAAATTTTTTTTTACGTTAATGAATGCCTTTCTTCAATACAAAAACAGTAATATAACGAATTTGAAGAATTTTTTTTTTTCAACTTTACTTAGGTTTTTAATTTTTTGTTTACTTTAAAAAATTATAATAAACAAAATAAACAATTTTTAAAAACTTATATAACGTGATCTTGTTAGGTATATGTATAAGAAGGGCTCCAAGAAGTGAACATTTTATAGTAGATTTATAAAAAAAAAAATTTGACTCCAATGACAACGGAGGTCCCATAAAATTTCGTTAGTTAACAATGGCCTAACTTGTTGAAAAATAAAGTTCAAATTTTTTTTCCAAAGGGACCTTATTCTTTGAAGTGTTAAGAATACACCATAATTTTTTTCAAATTTTTTTATTGATATTTAATAATATAAAAAAACTATTTTATATGACGTACTCTCTTTTGAGGCAGCGTTCACATCCTGCAGCAGTCGCGTGGAGTCCTATTTTCAGCGTTAAATTAAAATTATAAATAATGGAGATAGAGTTCCGGGAGTTAGGACTTTTTTATTGGAAATTTCCTCCTCTTTAAGAATCTATTTTTCGATTTCCGTTATCGTTTATAGTTTTTGAGTTATAAGCGAAAAACTATATCTGGTAAAAATATTGAATATGCTGATGATACCACCTTACTCTCTGCTAATAGAAATTTAAAACATCTTATCAGTATGTCGGAGGAAACACAGTTACAAGCTCAGGATTATGTTAACAATATTAAATTAAAGTTAAATGAAGAGAAAACTCAAACACTTATTTTCAACTTAAACCCTCATGTCTGCATCGAAAATAATAATCCTGTAAAGTGTTTAGGTCTAATTTTTGATAGTAAGTTAACCTGGGAAGCTCACATAGATAGCCTATCCAAAAAGCTGTCAAGTTGCATCTATCTATTGAAAAATATAACTAACTTAGTGAATAATAGTGTTATCTTAATGACATATCATGCTCTTTTCCATAGCGTAATGAGCTATGGTATCTTACTTTGGGGAGGATCTTCACATGCCGCTAAAATTTTAAAATTGCAAAAACGAGCAGTAAGAATCATTTAAAATTCTAAATTTAATGACACCTGTAGACCGTTGTTTAAAAATTTAGGTATACTTACTTCCACCAATCAGTACATATTTGAATGTATTATCTATGCACATAACCATGTTAGGGAATACCACATTCAAACTAGCTATAATACTAGACACAGATCTATAGTGGCTCCATTTTTCCGTTTATCGAAGAACATTAATAGTTACAGGTATAAATCAGTACAACTATATAATCTCTTACCAAATGAATGGAAAAATCTAAACGATACAAAATTTATTAAAAAAATTAAAAGTTTTCTGAAAGATGAGGTTTTTTATGAAGTCCAAGAGTTTATTGACTATTTTCAACATATAACTTGATATTGTTAGACCTTTAAGCAGTTTTTTAATAATTTTTTTTACTATTAATGTTTTTTGTAAGTATATAATGCATTTTTTAATTTTTTAATAATTTAACATTACTTTTAATCTGTTGACAAGTGTATACATTGTAGTATGTCTCACATGAATAAACTGTCTGTCTGTCATTATTTTTTCATCTTAATTTGTTTATAACTTTTGCAAATTTTTATGTGCTAATAAAACATTTTAATACATTTTTCTAGACGTCATTCCGAATGCAATGAGCTATCACTCATATTTTTAGAACCTATTTCAAGAATTAACCTTTTTGAACTTGTGAATTAGACTAAATTGGCACTCCCCGTTGCTTTAAATTTGCCAGTGTGTACATTTGTCCTGAAAAAAATAAGATATAAAACTGATAAAAATAAAAAAAAAAAAAAATTAAAATTAGTAATATGAATATTCTCTAACTGAACAAGAGGACATATCTTGTATGCTTTGACAAATAATGAACAATTGCAAACACATTAAATTGAACAATTTATATCACATACCTTTGCTTCCATGTTGTATATTTATACCTATAAAGTGATGCCCTGATGTACTTTGGAGGGTTTTGTGCAAATGGCGAGTGGAGTTTGTCCAAAAGTGTCAACACTTCTGATTTTCCAACCAAAAGTCTATGCGTAAGAGAGAGTAACCATGGTTGCTTGTCGTATGAACTGTACGCCGCCCAGTACATCTGCCAATCCAGTTTTGGAGCATAGGGAGCTGTTGAATCATATTTTATAAAAATTAAATGGAGAAATAGGAATAATTTAAAAGTACAAACAAATCATAACATCAAAAACCAGAATCTATCCAAAATTGTAAAAAAAATATTACTGCATTTAAAGTAGTTCTTTTACCAGAGTCCAAATGAATAATATTTATATATATACATATACAGTGTGTCCCATTTAAAATGGAAACTCCTTTATAACCTTTTTATTCTTTGTCCGACTTGAACCAAATTTTACTAATAGATAGAAATAATTAGGATCTACTTATGGCCAAATGCAAAGCCACCTGCGGTACCAAAATAAATGGAAAAATAAGGAAATCATATTAGGCATTTTTTTATCGAAAAACTATTAATGAAAGTTGTTCAGAATTGTCCAAAAACCTAGAGTCCAAAATTTCAGCAACATTAAGGACTATTGAAATTTTGTTTAAAACAATGTCCGAGTCAAAATATCATTTTAATTGTTTTTTTTTTTTATTACAAAATTGTGCTATGACAATTTTGTTTGAAATTAAACGTAAGCTGTCAGGTAGTTGTCAAGTGATTTATATATTTTTTTAAATTTTGCCGAAATTTTGGACTTCAAAAACTAAATTCAAAATTTTTTAATAATAATTTTGTTTACAAAAATAGAAGCAAATTTAAAGAGATTAGAATTGATTATCCATATTATTATAGCACTAGGAATAAATATCTCCTTTTACCAAAAGAACACATGACGCTTTGTAACAAAAAAAGTCTCTGTTTCATGGGCTGTCAATTTTTTAACTGTTTGCCGGGGCATATTAAATCTATGACAACATTTTTTAAGTTTAAAAAGGCTTTAAAATCATTTTTGCTGGACATGAACAGCTACAGTGTTGACGAATTTTTTACAAAATGTGGGACTACTTTTCTATAGTTCTAGGTAATATTTGTTTAATCGCTCACTGTTCACATGTTTTTTCTTTTGTGTGTATATGTCT
Organism: Stenurella melanura; assembly: GCA_963583905.1. Classification (NCBI taxonomy): domain Eukaryota; kingdom Metazoa; phylum Arthropoda; class Insecta; order Coleoptera; family Cerambycidae; genus Stenurella; species Stenurella melanura. Next base: position 4,639,670 of record OY757309.1, read on the forward strand.
TTACAATGTTATTTGTGATATTTTCTATGTATTTCTACCGACAATGTTTCTTAACTGTACTTGTGCATTTTCTGAAATTAATAAATATTATTATTATATTTGGATACAATCTCAGCAGCAATATCCGCATTTTTAATTCAATCTTCACAATCACACCAATTTTTAGTAATATATACTAATACGCAAATGTTTACTTACCGACAAAAGGTAAAGAATGATTGACGTTTCCCGGCTTGTACAGGAAGTTATACTCTCTCCAGGGTCCTTCTATGTTGTCGGATCCTTCGAGAATGATTTCTGGACGGCCATCTACTCCAACCATCTTTGAAAACAACCCGTACTGATTAACAGCATGCAACTTATGAAGTCTATTGTAGGCGGCACGAACGGAAGGGCTCACAGTCGAGTTCGAGGCTGGATGCAAAGATGCCAGAGGGACCTGGGCAAACAATTAATAATAATAATAATATCTTTATTTCAAAGTAACATTATAAAACAATAAAATGGAATGGGTGTCACACCAGAAATGTGTGCCGTCTATGTGGAAACGAGTCATCAAAAAAAAAGTTTCACCCCAATTTCCAACAGAGAACTTTTTTACAAAACACTTTTTATTACTTTCATTGAGAATTCTCTTTATTGTGAATGGATGAATTGCTTAATCTAATAACTCATACCACTTATAAAATAAAAGGAATACTTACGGTGCTAGAGAAGAACAGCAGAATAGCTATAATTCCGTAGAAGATGGTGGAAACTACGCCAAAAACTTTGCTTCCAGAGGCTTGACCGTCAGACAGAACATTCGATAGGGTGTACAAGACGGTCCCGGCCAGGGAGACCAAGCCAAAATGAATGGTATATGTTAAGCCTTGACTCAGAACATTGTCAAATTGACTCTTCGTAAACGCTAAAAAGAAACATTCCTGAATATTTTTACAAGTTATATATAGGAAAGAAATTATATTTATGAGGAAGGTATGGTCTACTGTAACATCGATAGGTTAGTATTTGAAAAAACAGGTTGATCGAGTCTCGATTTAATGTTCATCAATAATTTGATACATTCGATGGCAAATAGGATTCCAATTGTTATTTACGTGCCCAACCAATAAGAAAAAAATCAAAAACCAATGAAATTTTAGAAATATTGTATATGATAACTGATAATGTTTAAGTTATTATTATTATTCATTTTAATTTTGTTATTTGCCATTTGTCTATTTGCTGAAAAGATGTATAAATTGTAAGTGTTATTTAAGTTATATCTAATACTATATGCAACATCTTAGATTGACTTGACCTATAAGAAAATGAAGCTTCTTGTTGAAGTCAGAAGTGGGATTTTAAGTTATCATTTTAAGTACATGATTTATTTTCAAAATATCTCATAATAGCTTGGAGATTCCCACTTATATTTAATCACCCTGTATATTGAAACGGTTATGCTAATCTACTTACCAATGTTTGAGTCGATATGAGTTCCATTAAGTTTAAGGGAATATAGTACCACTACTACATATAATACTGCCCCATGTAATAGTACATTCAAAATTTTGCCGACTATAGACCATTTGCTCAGCGACTTCTTTCTGCCATAGAAAAATACATCATCTAACAGGGACAGGAGCAGAGTTACCATTAACATGTTGGAGAAGTCAAAGTTACCAGTGAGAACTATACATATTTGCAAAAAGATCTGAAATGAAAATAAAGAATATTCAATATGGACAATATGAAGTAACACTTTACGTTAAATAAATCTATAAAATATGCTTCAAACATTGCAGTTATAGATTTTGAAGGTCATTGAACACGAATTTCATATTCAAATTTCCAACATGGGAAAAATGCAATTCTTCAAAAATATTGAAAGAATTCGATCAGCTTTTAATGCACACAAAAAAAAAATATATTGAATATATATGAACCGCTGCTCATTTTATTATTTATTAACGATTTACCAGGAACTGTTGATAACGGTAATTTGTTAATGTTTACAGATGACAATTCATATTTGCATACTAGTCCTAACATGACTAGTCTAATTGATTGAAACATATTCTTTATTGAATTTTGCAAACAGCAGAAAAAATAACTATCTATAACTAAAAGAAAAAATATTAATGAAATCTTTGCATTCTTTCGATAACCTGAATTCTGATAATGCTAGCAAATTAAAATCCTAAAATGAATTTATCTAATTTCTTATTTGACAATTCTCATTCTAACACTAGCATCCACACAGTCCCCTACTGCCATGCAGATTAAACTAGTATCTACTTAACCCCCTACGATCATGCAGATTCAGTTAAAAATGAGAACAAAGGCTAAAATGTATGTAGGCTCCAATACTAGTTAGCTAATAGATAGGTGAGGTTGTTTTTATCAGTCAATGTCAAATATAATTATTTCACACTTATTCATAGAAATTGTCTTGGTTTTGCATGAAACATCTTTATGAGTGGCTTTATGTCATTCTGATGAGCTCCAGAATAAGGGTGAATACCTCAAAGGCTAAGCATTTCCAAGAAACAGAATGATAGATTTCATGAAAATGTAATTCATTAGAAAGAAAATTTTTGAAGACAAGGTAGATAAATAAATTCATTTTAGGCCTCTGTTTTCATTTTTAACTGAATCTTCATGATCGCAGGGGGCTATGTAGATACTAGTTTAATCTGCATGGTCGTAGGGGACTGTGTGTTTGCTAGTGTTAGAATGAGAATTGTCAAAAAGGAAATTAGATAAATTCATTTTATGATTTTAATTTGTTAGCATAACCAGAATTCAGGTTATCGAAAGAATGCAAAGATTTCATTAATATTTTTACACAGTTTTTCTTTTAGTTATAGATAGTTATTTTTTCTGCTGTTTGCAAAATCCTATAAAGAATATGTTTCAATAAAATTATAAGCAAACAAATAATAATTCATTTTTAAAAATAGTCTAATTGATGTTTCACAAAACAAAATTAATACCTTTACATCCTGGTTTTTTTAAAACAAATTACTTTTAAATATAAAAAGAGCGAACAAGTAAGTTGTGTCTGTACGTAATCAAGAATTTAACGACTTGAACGGTAAAGTCAATAAAATAAATCTTCACTATAAATACACAGCGACCCGAAATTCGAAAATAACAAAAACAACGAATGGCGGGTTGGACGTGTGTACATAATGAAACACCCATAGAAACTAAAATATTGCACAAGGGAGAATCAGAGTATAGTTTTCTTCAGATCAGATCTACTAAACACTCAGAAAACATCGACGTCTTTCATCTTATTTACCGCACCGCTAAAGACCGCCGACATTTTATAGCTATCTACACAAATATTGAGTATCATAGGCAAAGACACGCGCGACGATCTAAACCTACCTCAATATTCCAGCAGTTCTCAAGAGATTTTATTGAAAATTTGCGAAATTTTTGTTTATTTTTTCTCTCCAAAACTATGAGCTTTAGACCCCATGTTACATAAGGTTTTTTTGTTTGTCTTGTCGTTCCCTACCACCAGTTTTTTTTAATGACATGAAACTAATTACATCCTGTATAATTGTTTCTTTTTTTTTTTTTTATTTAAACGTATATATTTATTTAGGAATAATGTTTAGTTACCCTTTCATTCCAGCATTGGTTTATACATTTCGAGCATGCTGTAATGTAGCGGGAAGCGCTTGCAGTTTCTAACGGTATGTGAAAACTTATTCGCTTATACATGCTTCATTTAGCCATGTAAATTCAAATAATCAATTAAATAAACATTTATTCTTTTCAAAAATATAGAAAAACAGACTTTCACAAAAAATGGACCGATACGTCCGCTGCCAGCATTTAACCCATCCTCCGGCCTCACGTAAATATCCGGATTCCGTGCAGGGAGCATGAAACATTTTTGAGGATCTATCCGTTTTTAAGGTATTAAAGGGTTAACCTGTCAGGATCAAGTGCAAAAGGAGAGACACTATCGCTTTGAAAAGTATCGCGGCACGTGGCCAATTCAATACTTCAATTTTTTAACAATTTCGTTTTACTGCTATTACTCATTAACCAAACACAAAGGACTCTGCAAAAACTTTATGGCAAGTGGGTTTCGGTAGAACAGTCTGAATGTTTTACATGTTATAGCTTTTGTCATCCTGAGCAGAAGTGTCTGTGGCCACGATAGTCCATATTCAGTATTTTGGCTCCTATGGAGCACCAAAGCTCCATGGCTCCATCGTAAGTTACTAATTTGAGTAGTTTTTTAACATTTTTATAATGCATATTTTGACTATTTCTCTTGGGGGTTCAAGTCGATACAAATCTAATCTGGATTGAACATACTGAAAAACTCCGGGGCAAATTAAGTAAGATCGTATATGCAATCAGAAAAATAAAAAAGTCTATAAATCAAAATAAAGCTCGCACTGCGTATCATTCACTCTTTCATTCAGTCATGACTTATGGCTTAGTTACTTGGGGCAATGCATCCCACACTCATATTGAAAAAATACTGAAAATACAGAAATGGGCTGTAAGAAGCATAGTAGGGGCAAATTATGATAATAGTTGCAGGTCAATATTCGTCTCTCTGAAAACAATGACTATCTCAGCAATAATATATCATGATCTAATAGATATTCATAAAAATTTAAACGAGTACCTTACGCATGCTGATGTTCATGAGCATGACACGTAATAAAACAAATCTAGTTCCACCATTAAATAGATTAAAAAGGACAGAAAATAAGGGTATCAAATTTCACAACTCACTGCCAGTGGAATTCGGTAGGTTACCAATGAAAAGTAAAATAAAAGATTTATTAAGCAGAAATCCATTATATAGTTTGAATGAATTCTTCTATATTGATTTTGGTGACATAAACGTTTCTGGATAATAACTATCATGTTATATCCTGTAAATTGGTAATATTGTTTTTTCTACATTACTGTTTTAATTTATAATGTTTTTAATCCTTGAATGTAATTTTAATTGTGCATACATGTAGACTGAAATTTTAGTAGTTTTATTGTTGTAACATTACTTATTTGACGTGTATAAAAAATTTTATATTTTCCCAAGACCAATAAATATTATTATTATTATTATTATTATTATTGAAATACCTAACTTTATGTTTTTGAGGTTGCTGAATGAGCTTGTTCCATGATATTCTTTTTATATGGTTTTTATACTTTTTCATATAGTACTCGATATTCTCATTATGCACTTAAAATTTCGTATTATTAACTTTTTCCGTTCTCGAGATATAAGGAGCTGAAATTAGTAATAGTTGCGCTCATTTGTGACGTCACTATACGCAAGTGACGTAAGAAAAGTGGCTTTGTGGGACCTTTCAAATTTAACCTGAAAAGTCGAAAAACATGGAATTTTCAAACGTTGGTAACTAAATAAATACGTCGAGTGGAAGTTCGTTCTATGTCTCTACGGAAAGAAGAAAGTCGGCGATGAATCCTAATCATAAATTGCAGGGTCAAAATCGAAAATTCGTCCCGAAAGGAGCGAGACAAAATTGTACTTTTTTGACATTTCACCAAATTGTACTCCCCTACTGTCAAGAAGTAAGCAAAACAAACAATACTTCGAAAACACTTATAATTATAACAACTAAGGAGCATCAAGTCTATTAAGATCGTCGAGTCTATGCGTATAGTGACATAGCGCCTAGCCACGCCCCATTTTCGGGAGGTGGAGATTTGTAATAGTTTTTAAGATACTAAACGTGTGAAAAAGATTCTGATTTTTTGCAGATCCATTATTCTATACTTGTACTTTAGATTTTTTAATAAAAAAAAAAATGCCGAACAAGCTCATTCAAATCTAATGTCAAATAGACGATATTGAATGTTGGTAGCTGTCAATTACCAAGGAACTACTGGGTGATTTTTTTAACCTGAAACTTTAAAATATCTCAAATAATGCTTCAAACAAAAGTGGTAGAATTGGATGGGGGCAGTTCGGCGGTATATGTCACTTTGACTTTGAGTGGAAGGGTTAAGATCATTCAAGGTCAAATTCTGTTTCTTAAATGGTTTAATTACTTTTCATTGCAAATTCGAATTGTCTGACTAAAATAAAATACTTTTGTTCAAACATTTTTTCTGAAATTGTCATTTTTTTTTAGTTATCCGGCGAGGAAAATCAAAATTTTAGAACTTTGTGATTTTTTCTACTACTACATTTACCACCACCAAAGTCGGTAATTATTATATAATTTAAATTCTGTTTAGTGCAAAATTCATTTGGTCAAATGAGCGCAGCTTTATGTTGTCACCACAAACTCCCAAAGTTAATTGAAAATTTGAGAATTCTCCAACTTTAAGGAGTATCTTACCTGAAACACGAAACCAGTGATTCGTACTACTCGGATTGGCACGAAGAAGAGGAATGGCAGGATAATCTCGCACACATTAGCAAATACTTGGACCAATCTTAAATACGAATGAGGTATGTGATGAGAGTACCATGACAACGGACTTGGTAGAGGCATAGATTCAAAGTGATAATCGAAAGCTAAAAAAAAAAAATACAAAATCGAAACTGTTTTGTCAAATTTAATAATTTATTCATTAACAATTTATATTAAAAAAAAATTATTAATAGAAAATATATTAAAACTACCGGTGATAATTTTACCTGTCAAACTCCACCATTTTGGGCAGCCACTGATGAATTTAGTTAAACCACTGGTGAGTAAGTACCTGAAAAGGAACCACCTCACTAACCAAAAGCTAATGGCATCATTAGATGGGCCTTTCGACCCCTTTTTGCGGCCCGGCAGCAATGGGGCAACAAGTATTGCCAGGAAACCAGTTTCCAGTAGCAATTCATCACTAAAAAAATTACAGTTGTAAAAAATACTCAGTATATGTACGTACCGATTTGTTAATAGAACAGGACTTTAGGAAATAGATGCTGAGATCAGAATAAGTTGAATATCTGGCTCAACTAGTGTTAAAAAATCATTTTGTACATTTTTAATCACAAACATTATAATAAATATATCCTTTTAATGTGGTAGTAATATACAGTGTGATTCACTTAAGATTGCAACACCAGTTAATCGATGCTTGATTAACTTCTAAAGATGCTGATAAAGAATACCTTGATAGTTTCTTTCTAAAAAAAATCGCTATTTTCTCCCAAGAGATCTTTCAGCTAAGCCACTCCCCACAAATGTGCGCTAAATTTGAATATAATATTTCTATTGGTTGAATTTTTAAAACCCATATTACAACCAACTATGTCGAAAACGTTAATATATGTGGTATTTGTTCTCCGAGACAAATCGTATTTAGCCTCAAATCTTTTTAGAAATAACTGTTGTTTTTTGTTGTTATTCCTATGCATCTAATAAAATAGTGTTTTTCAATACTGTGGTGCATATTTGTGTATATCAAGGTACACAATAAAAACGATTTATAATATTGATTAAATGTCAGAACCACTTTTTCTTTTTTAGGTTAAAAATTCATTCTTGTCAAATTAATTACGAATCAAGCTCAAGCCCTTTCTCCGCCGAAAAAACGGAAAAGCAAACATTCTTCGGTTAAAGAGAAGGAAAATATTGTGAATATCTTTAAGGCTTCTGCTGCAGAGAACCCAGACAACCTTAAGACACAAAACGCCGAGTTTACTGCAAAGGCAGCAGGTAATTTTCTTTTTTGTATTATACAGACATGCTCAAAGTACTTTCTCTCGAGGCATTCTTAGTTTAACAATGTATATTTATCATAGTTTATATATGAGTTGTAAAAATATAATAGTATATTATTCAACGAGCATATAATGATGGCTATTATTCACGATGGTGAAGTTTACGACACGAGCCGCAGGCTCATGTCATAATATATAATCTTCTCGATATTTTGGGCAACAAGTTTAATGGGGCGACTTCTGCAGCTTCCTTTATCCCTGGCGGTGTTAAAGAAATCTCGTTTTCACTGTCAGTATCCATTTATTTAATTATATTACTCTTTTTGAGTATCTAACATGTAAAATTATTGTGAATAACGTTGGCGTTGAAATGGCATAAATTTTGACGTTTCAAATCAATTACAGAATTACGCTTTGACACATTGTCATGGCTTACGAATAAAATAATACAGTTTGTAGGCACGTAGCTAAATGATTTCAAAAACAATGTTGGGGATTGCCGCGTGTTGCTAATAGATGATGCTTTGAAAAAAAATTACTGATGTGTTTTTGAGTGTTCATTAAAGTACCTCTTCGGCATGCACTATTTGAGTGCTTCCCAGACACCTTAGAGAGACAACACTTGTCTTTTGGTTGCTGCAATTTTGACATTTTAAATTTTTAGTAAAAAGTCACTAATGTCATTTCTTATAAACAACTGACTGTCCTCATTATTCACTGCAATCAGTGAATAATGAAATCATTATTCACTGTAGGAAATAATAGATAGCAATATCATTGAGGAAACATGTACATAATGAGTACATTATTTAACAGTCGTGGACAAAAGAATATATACAATCCATTATACCATTCAATAATTTTTGAATTTTGCCGCTTTTACAAATTTGTAGCGTATGAAGCTGGTTGTTGCCCTCAATGGTCTAAGCAAAATGGGGAGTGGCCTTACTGCATCTTTTAGGCGAACGGAGTATAGTTTAATCTGCTTAGCCGTAGAGGACTATGTTGGATGCTAGTGTTATAATGAGAATACTAAATAAGAAATTGGACAAATTTATTTTAGGATTTTGATTGGTTATCGAAAGAATGCAAAGATTTCATTATTTTTTATCTAGTTTTTCTTTTAGTTCTCATGGATAATTTTTTCCCCCCGCTGTTTGCAAAATCCTATAAAGACCATGTTTCATTAAATGCATATTACTTACATATATTGTAAGTGAAACAAAATTTGATTAGTTTACCATTACTTAGTACTCAAAATTCAGTTTTTGTACATTGTGATGTAAAAATAGGATTTTCTCAGCATTTCTTGTAGTGTTTCTGTCCCGGGAATCCCGGGACGGGATTTCCCGGGAATTATGTCACTTTTTATCGTTCCCGTTCCCGGGAAATAACAGTCGGGATTTCCTGGACCCGTGGATATAAAAATTAAGTTTTAAAAATATTAAATTTCGTGCTCCGAAATTTTACCGAGCGTGCGCATCGGACGGCATTTATGTTTTATTTCGTTATTGTGTTATTTCCTGTAGTTAATGTTGTTGTGTCTTTTTGATTATAAATAAAGCAAAACAAAACTGACGGATTTATTTTTTGACCAAAGGAAGAAAAGAAAACAAACATTTTAAAAAATCGGTAAAGGTATTTACACAGAACTTCCCTCGTTATTAGTGCATGGCGGTCACTCTAAAAAATTATTAATTACGAAATGACATTGAGAATAATAATCGGAATATAGTTATTGCTAGGATTACAAAGAAAACCTGATAACTTTTGGTCAAAAAAATATACAGAGTGCTCATCCAACAGCAAAAATTCAATACTAAATAACAGGTGCCAAATATGGAAGGTTTGGGCAAATACCTTTATAAATGTCCACCATGACTGAATTATTACTTGGGGTGACCACCCTGTACATTTTTCAGTAATAGTGTAATAGGTGCATATGCATAATATTATTGCCATCTGTCACATTTTCAATTCCACATACACGTAGTGGAGTGGAAGTATAAGTAGTGGCGGTTAAAAAATTTCATTTTTTTTCAATTTTTCAAAAATGTTTTTAAAAAAATTTTCTAAATTTTTTTCTGAAATAGGTTTAGAATGCCATGACACGTGGAAATTTTAAATTTGAGCAAAAAGGAAAGTTTCCTTCTATTCTACAGTGGTATATTTTTTTGAAATTGGTTTAGAATGCCATGAAACGCGAAAATTTTAAATTTGAGCAAAGAAAAAAAAATTTTTCATCTATTTTACTGGTAAAAATTTTTAAAAAAATGTTGGTGAAAAAAATTTTCCAAATTTTTTTTTCTCAAATAGGTTTAGAATGTCAGTCATGTCAAACGTGAAAATTTTAAATTTGAGGGAAAAAAAATTCCATCTATTCTAGTGATAATTTTTTTTCCAAAATGGTAAAAAAAATGTTGCAAATTTTCTTTTCCGAAATAGGTTTGGAATGTCATGAAACGTGGACATTTTAAATTTGAGAAAAAAAAAATGTTTCATCTATTCTATACCCAGTGATAAAGATATTAAAATTTTTTGCAAAAAAATTTTTTTTCAAAAAAATGTTTAATCAAAATAATTTTTAAATTTGTTTGAATAGGTTTAGAATGCCATGAAAACGTAAACATTTTAAATTTGAACAAAGAAAAAAAAATTCAGTCTGTATTAGTGGTAACATTTTTTCAAAAATAGTAAGAAAATTTTCAAATTTTTTGCTATTTTAGTGGTAAAAAATTGAAATTTTTTTTTTTAAATAGATTTAGAATGCCATGATACGCGGAAATTTTAAATTTGAACAAAGACAAAAAAATTTTTTAGTGGTAAAAATTTTTTCAAAAACGTTGGTGAAAAAAATTTTAAATTTTTTTTTTCTGAAATAGGTTTAGCGTGTCATGAAACGTGGAAATTTTAAATTTGAGCAAAAAAAAATTTTTTTCATTATTTATTCCCTTTAGACGATCCACCCTGTATATTTTCCAGTGAAAGTTCTACCATTTCTTCGCTGACAGTAGGGTCAACTACCTACCAAATTTGACTGCTCTCCGTCAAGTAGTTTTTTTAGTAAATGCACCAACAGACAGACAGACAGACAGACAGACGGAATTGAAAAACCTATATTTTCGTAATCTCCGTGATCTGAAACGTCAGAATCCGAAAAAATCTCGGAAGGTGATTTTTTCTCGAATACAATACTTCCCTTCGGTATGCGAGGGAAGCAAAATGAATATTTGAATGATGTGACATTTTGAAACAAAAAATTTGTGTTTTTCAAGAAATATATGAAAAATTTATTATTTCCCGGGAATCCCGGGAACGGCAAATTCTATTTCCCGATTCCCGGGAATGAAGAAAAGCCGAGAAATCAGAAATCCTAATTTCTTGGAAGTAATCTATTTCTAGTTTCTTCATGTATATTCCCTAATTACGAAAATAGTCACTCCCTACATACACTGATTGTTGATGCAGACAAAAATTCTTGACAAACTTTTTACCCTCACACAAATTATAAAACTTTCAAATATCGCTCTTTTTAGTTGTTTTACTATTCATTGCAATTGTATAGGTACTGATTCTTACACAACTAAAATGCTAAACACACAACACATAAATTTGCCTAGAAAGAACTGATATTTCAACTACTTGAATTAAATTAAACACTAAAAATGAGGATAAGTTTCCAATTATGAACATTTCTTCCTAAAGAAATTATTCGATTAAACAGCCTAATATGTTTTTAAAAATTTTTTCATTCTTAACCATTCTCAATAAACCATGAAAGAAACTAAAGAAAATATGAGACTTTGTAGGTGAGAGGTGAAGCAATTAATAATATAAATTTAAAACAATAATAATAATCAAATCAAGACTTTCACATTAAAACCTGCTGTTTGCATAAATTCTATGAAAACAAAACATTGATCAAATAAATAATGGATCCGACTGCATTTCAAAGCATATATAATTGAAGCAGGAGGTAATAACGAGATGAAACCTAATAAGAACTTTTATATAATCTGTCCTATAAAATCAGCCAAGCAAATAAGATGATATTCTATACTGTTGTTTAATATGATACTCAGATACTTATGTTTACATTTGCAATTTTAATCAATGTACTTTGATATATAAATAAACCAAGGAAGAAAAAATGTTGCAATATCACTACCGACATACCTAAGAGTGTGAGTGTGTTAAATTAAAAAAATGTACTTACTAGCTCGATGTCACAAACGTCTGGCCCACTTGGAATAAGGAGAAATATAAGGACCACAGGCCCGCGAACAGAGGGATCGTGCAAAATTTTTGGGACACCAATCTGCAATTAAAATAACATCTTGGTTAACACATAAATACATTATAAAATGACCAAATGGCTATACATGTGTGTGAAAGAAGTTAACAATTAATCAACTAAAATTAGGAATGGTTGTACTTGTAGATATTTTTACAGTAGCTAAAAATAAATCGACATTCTTTTGCAGGTCTTAAAATCGAGCACAATAAAAAAAAGTTATTTGCTGCTCCCATTTTACGGGACATTATAAATCACCTCAAGGTCATAGTCAATTCCCAATTTTCTGTACACATGCCAATGATTTATTTACTTTAGAGATGACCCTTTCCATGATTTTGTTTGGGTTAACTAACTTTTAATTGCGTACCTACTTTCATATTTTCTGATCAATAAATCTATGTATCTGTCTATATTTTTCTTCTAATGTCTAGAGAAGCAACCATGTAGAAGACCTCAAACTCTATGGGCAAAACGTGGAGCACTTATTATAACTTTTTTTTTGTTCAATTATTTGAAGCAACAATATTTAAGTTTATTCTAGAATTTTGTACTTATTGCTCAATAAATCGAAAATGGTTACAGATAGCCATAGGGATGTACATATAAAAAACGTCCGTTCTCTATTTCTACATCACATCGCCGAATAGTACATACAGGATGTTCCATCTGAAAAAACTGAAAATTCAATTCAAAAAGTTCTAAATTGAAAAATCATTCTTGGCCACTCTATATTTTTAGGAATTGAAAATGATGTGTAGTAACTATATTAAATATTTTTTTCCTTTAATCTCATAATTGTGACCGTATCTTGTTGTGACTTTGGTGTAATTTTTGCCTATTCACAGCTAGCCCTAAAGGCATTATTTCTTTTCAGAAATCAACAAAGAAATAAAATAAGCCGGTTAACTGGAGGAGCAAAATAAAATAGACATCTTATCATGTCGTAAGATCCAGAATGAATGCATGCAATGAATTGCAAAGTGATTTTTAATCAAAATAGTGCAGATTAATATTCCGCGGCGGAAAATGCAAAATTTCTACGAGAAATGCAATAGAAGGGAGCAAATAGCAATTGTAGAATCAAAAACATCTGCCGAAATATTGAAAACTAAAAAAAAAAAGGATCCCAGGAGGGATTCGAACTCAGGAAACCACTTAAAAATAGTCGCCGATTAGTATGACTGCAAGTCAACTTTTCAAACGTAAGAACTGAATAAATACGACGATCGGAGACCCGTTCTATGTCTCGATGGCGAGGGGAATGACTGTACAACGTGAATCGCGAGGTGAAAATCTAAAATTGTGGCCGGCAGGACCGAAGGCGAATCGTCATTTTTTGACAATTTGAAAAACGAAATTTTTGTCCATATATTTTCTGTAACATGTTGTTTAATTTTTTACTCATTTATGCACCATTAAGAGTGTGGTAGAATTGCACCTTCATTATAGATACTATCTAAACTCTCTTTGGAAAAAATCTAACTTTATAGAACTGATTTCACGAAAACTGTCGCTGCCTCCCGGGCTATTAATTTAATTTTTTATATCAAAATATTATGTTTATTTACGATAGCATATTTGTGTTGTTGTCCAAGTACCTTTTTATTCGTGGACACTGTCATACATTTCAGACATATTCCTTTACCACCTTCAGATAGTCTCGAACTACAACACAATTATAACTGAAGACATGCCTGGGTAATGGTAAATTTAAAATTGAATAAAAATCTAGAACATATATATAATTACATTAAGACTAGTCAATTTCATAATGACTTACTTTCAGAATCAGAATTGCTAGAAGAACTAAAAATTTTGTTCCTAGCAACAAAATTCTCAGTTTCAAGGTCATACACTTCCTAGACTTGTTAACTGTTATTTATATCTAGTGGCAATTTGTACTTGAAAGAACTCTTAAAAAATAGATCATTATCCATTACAAAGTTAATTGCAATAAGTGTTAATACATACAAATTTAGTAATCGTAACTAACAAAATAATTAATATCAAATCAAATAAGAAAAAAACATGTTTGTGTTGACTACTCATGAAGTAATATTATAATTGGGGAGAGGATAAGCAAATGCATGTAAATATTACTAATAATAGCTATTATTAGTAATTTACGAGGCAATTTATAACATAGATAGATTACCTAATTACTAATTTAAAAAGTTTGTTTTCATTATAAAATGTTAAAACATTTTTTTAATCTAGGTACACCAAAGGTTATAGTATAAAACATTATTGTAGATAGTTTAGTTTTCTCAATAAAGTCATTATTATACTCTTTACAATTACTACTTTGATTGGCACATTTCTAAGACCGTAAATAGCAATCACAGAGAAAAAAATTTCATATCGCGTTACTGATCGAATTTTGAACAACTATCCATCACATTTTCTGTAAGCACCATAATTTGAGAATGGAATCCCACGAGGGGTTGCAACCTTCAACATGATCTAAGACTGAAGTAATACCTACAAATACTACTGCAACATGTTTTGCCAACATAGGAGATGATGAAATTGAAAATAAAAATAGTAATAGTATTTCGTATAACATGTTCAGTTGTATTACTTCCACATCCACGTAGTGGATTGGAAGTATAGTAATCGCAAAAAAATTTTCAAAAATTTTTATTCGTGAAATAGGTTTAGAATGTCATGAAACGTCGAGATTTTAAATTTGAGCGAATTTTTAATGTAATTTTGAACATTTTTGGAAAACTCTGTCGCGAAGGAAAAACTATGTTCAGACTACTTGAAACTGTATACGAGATTGCAGTTAATAGTGTCTGTCTACGTCTTAAGGAGTTTGAGGCGTTAGACAAAAATAACGAAAAAACTCTGAAATAAAGTTTTTTAATAGATTTTTATATGACACAATTTTCTGTAAAAAATCCAAAGTCATTAGGAAACTCAAAGTTAATAATTTAAAAAAACTTTTACATGTAGTCTTATGGAAAATATGCCAACCCAGCATGCAAACGGTACATTTTAACACAAATAACTAAATAAAACACACTACTATGTTTTCTACCACATAGTGGTAAAAATCGTAGTAGTGTATTTTATTTAGTTATTTGTGCTAAATGATTAACTACCACAGAGTAACGGCTCCTTCAATCAATTTTTTGGTACATTTTAATTTGTAGCAAATAACCAAATAATGTCAGCAGTTCCGAAAACTAACTATGTAAAGCATTGATGTCTTAAGCATGTTTTAATATTGTTTCCAATTTAATTAGAAGACTTTCAATAAATAAAAAACATTATTAAATTATTAAACTGCCAAATTTCTCTTTTCGTTAACGATTTTTAACTGATTTTTGAATTATTTAATGATTTAATTTTAATTTTTACTGCTTCAAATTTTTTTTAAAATTATTTACTGAAACAAATTTGTAAAATACACTGATATTTACACAAATTTATTATTTTTTAAGTTTGAACAAAACATCCAAAAGTTAGTTCATTAAGTTAAATAATTAAATCTACTTAATTATTTATGCCTTTATGACAATAATTATTGGTATCATCGACTTATAACCTTTTGTAATAATTTATTATGGAAAAGTTCCGATTTAGAATTCGACTTACTTTTGGTTGGGGCTGTAACGCCTCAACTTCCTTAAGGAGCAAATCGGTTTACTTTGAAATTGTATGTACAGAAGATTGCAAGTTAAGGAACATCCAATTTCTGTGTGTAATAAACGAAACTTCTCAGGATATCAGAAAGAACTCTGTTTTACTTGAGAGCAATTTAGGCAAGAAACTCTGAATGCCACTGAAATTACTTATTTTTGATAGGAAATTTGATTTAAATATCGCTTATAAAGGAATTAAATGATATTCATAATGATTAAAAACGACATTAAGGTTGTAGGTTAAATCAGGTGAGTTAAAAAAAAAAACGATCAATTCTCACTTAATTTTCTATGGTATTTTAATTTTGTCCAATTAGGAATTTTATAGAGGGTAAATGATCATTTGAACATTCCGGAGAAATTTTTAATTGACAGTGTGTTAGAAAGTATTACAGATAAAAATGTGGTGTTAGCGACTACTTAGAGCTGCAGTTTTATACAGACAGGAAACTGGCAAATTACTTCAGCGGTTCTTATTTTCAAGAATACATATTCTAAGGGACTGACTAATGTTAACTGCTAAAAAATAATCTATCTCACCCGCTTCTGCTGAGCATAGCAGAAATACCAGAAAACCACAGTGGCTTTCACTGCGTAAATGTATTAACATTCGGCCGGTAACATCTTAGTTATCTACATAAGTACATTACGTAATTCACTGAGTTAAATTAGAATTACTTATAAAATTAAAAATTTCTAAATCAACTTTGAAACTGCAAAGATAATGTTAACCCCATTTTAATAACTATTTCTGATTTTGTTGTAGTAAACACTGCAATTCACAAATATTTTTTGTATGTTGAGAAGCTTGCGATACGAAATTTGAACTAGGATATTCCTCGATAAATAGATATCTACTTTTAATTTATACCTACTTAGATATTCACGATTGTCATGAATCTCTTCGTTTTGTATTATAATTTTATGAAATTTTGCTGTATTTGACAGTGCTTGTAAAGTTATTTTATGATTAAAATAAATTCAACTATCCTGATGACGTTGACCTCCAGCTATATCTATGTGCAAAGTAACAGCTAAGAACTGGATATAAGTAATATATTTGAAAAAATTACAATTAAAACTGTAGTTCTGGGTTTGAGAAACCAGTTGTTTATAGGCACGGAACAAGCATTAACATAAAATCAAAATATCTAATGTAGTTTTATTACAGTTTTTATATTTTTAACGCAAATTACTGCTTTTTACTAAATAAAGAATGATACACTGATCTCAATAAGTATAAATTCGTTCCTCACAATATTTTTATAACTCTAGACAACACTACATGCATAATAAAACATTCTTACCCAGTAAAAGCCAAAAATGCCCCCAACAATGCTAAAACATCAAGAGCATAGTTTGTATCCAATCCTAAATAAGGTGCTAACCATAACAATGTAGGCTGGTAATGCACTTTTGCTGACAGTGTTTTATGTTTACTATTTTCTAATACTGCTTTTGCTGGTAAAACACCATTATCACCATATAAACCTAGAAATGAACAGCTTTTTTTACTATAAAACAAGGTTAATGACCACAGTGAAAATTTCAGAGAAATAAAATCAAATATAGGTAGTCCAATATTTTAATACCACTCATTCAGTCATGTTAATATAATAATTCTATTCGTTATACCTACGTTATTTAGACATACAAGTGCAAATAAATTGTGAAAAAATTCGTATATAATTTATTTCTTTTATATTTACCTGGAATTTGAATATAAAATGACAAAAACGCTGAGAGATAAACAATACAAAACGCTCTGAGAAATAAATTTCTCGTATACCGTAGAGGTATCATTTTGAAGGGCTTAATGAAATGTTTTTAAAAAGAAAACCATTAACCAAACACGCACTTCACAAATAACTACTGAAACGCGGCTTCGAATAGTAGATCTTAGGATAAGCGTCTAGAGAGACCGAAATGCGAAAGCTTCGACACGCCCAACACGTGATATCATTTAGTTTGACTATTTCTTCTTTGCTTTAGCGTTTACTTCCAGTGAGATGGATAGCGCATAGGTTACGCTTTGGCTTATGACGCGAAGGGTCCCGGGTTCAAATTTTTACGTCCGCAGAGTTTTTTTTTAATTCTGGAACGATTAATATATTTTTTTACAAATTCTTTTCTGATTTCTTTAGGTTTTCCTTCTTTTTATAAAATAATTTCATTCTTTCGTGTGATTTCTTTAGGTTAGGTTAGTAGGTTTTTATTTTGATATCTAATTGTTAACAATTATTATAGCGCCGCAGGCAGTATTAGCGTCGCAGACAAAAAAATGGGGGGTGCGGGGGGTGTCCCCCCGCCTTTTTTCCACAAAATAACAGGAAATATTTCAATTTCTCCACTTGCACGAATTTATTACAAATTTACAAGGTAATGCGCATGCTCGAAGCTTTCGCATTTCGGTCTCTCTAGACGCTTGTGATCTTAGGAAGTCGACGATTTTGATGAAATTTGATGGATAACTTCGCCTCCTGGGTTGGTCAACGCGACGACGCAGCAAGGCCGATCTGAACGCCCAACCAAAACTCACCGCGCACGAAGCAGTGGTGTAGCCGAAACGTTCTTGAAACAACAAAACAGAAAATATGTAATGGGCATATCAACCATTTGTTGGTAATGTGAACATTTTAATAATTCTGTTACCTTTAAGAGTAAGATAGAAAGTATGATAATAAGTGTTTACAACTGAACAAGAAGAAAAAAATCAACATAAAAAAGAGCCCCTATTATAATTTAAAATCAATTCTGAACGACGCTGAAGAAGATTCCCATAACATGGTTGGACTTTGCATTCTTTGGAATACAGTTTTTGGATATAAACATGTACGATCTTAGATGTAGCTAACGGTACCTTTTACTTCTTTTATTAAATAGGCATCTAGTTAAAAATAGACATACACTAATCACATATTTCTGCATAAATTATACAGCTTAAAAATTATTAGGTAATACCTATTTAAAGTAGGCATACTCAATACTCAAATTAAGGAAAGAAATACATATAGGTATAGGTACCTACTTATTATTTAGTGCCTATTCAAAATATTCCCCTTGCAAGATGCAACATCGTTATAATTATATGATGCTTCCGAATATATCCAAGTACCAATTTTCTGCGAAATTATGGTACCTAGGTACATTTTTTAGAAAAAATAGGTACAAAAGAGAAAATAAAAGTAGGCATTATGAATAACTTATTTATATAAATAATTTAATTATCAGATAACTATCAAATTGTAAATTCTGTTTATAAAATATGCACTACAAATAAGTAGAGTTCAAAAGTTCTTGAAAATATGTCAAATAAGAAAACGAGTAGTTGAAAAGTTCTGTAGAGATAATGTCTGTTAGCTTTAAATAAAATTAACCTCAAAATCTGTTGTCAGACTTTTTAGATGTTCTGTGTATAACTAATAACTAGTGTAGTCCTGGAGGCATGTCTCATTCTGAAGATGAGGATGCACCTCAATTATCGGCAGATACATTCGCGATTCTCCAAGAGTTTTATAAAGAGCAAGAAGAGCGTGAAAACCGTTTAAAATTAATTACATCGGAAGCAATAACTGGTGAAAATATAGCTATCGATGAAGATTGGGTGTGTATTAAATATCTGTATAGCTATTGGGGAATAGGAATATTTAACCACTGTCTGTTTTAGCAACTTAGCCAATTTTGGTATGACGATAAAACCATTGATGTTTTGGTAGATGTTGCTTTAAAAAGTGCTGGCCCAACTGGAAAAATAGCTCTGATATCTTGTCCAACTTTATATAAAAAAATGAGGCAAAAAGCTGATAGTGATTGTGAAAGTATGTATTTATGATTTGCTCTACCTGCGTTTAGTATTGATTATATTTTTTTTTAGTAACCTTATTTGAATATGATGAGAGGTTCGCAATTTACGGAAAAGACTTTATGTTATATGATTATAAATCGCCTTTATCAATACCTAGAGACAAATCTAGTTATTATGATATAGTTTTAGCTGATCCACCGTTTTTATCTGAAGAATGTTTAACAAAAACTGCTGTAACCATAAAATTTTTAACGAAAAGAAAAATTATTCTATGTACAGGTAAGAACATAGGAGGTGACTACTGCACGGTCCAACTCTCATTAATTTGTCATTGCACAACGATCCGACTGTGCATAAAGTATTTTTTAAAGCATGAGCGGCCCGTGGAGTGCAGGTCAGATATTTAAGTGGGCTTAAGAGAGGGCTTGCTATGCAGGAAGTGGGTTCACGCATGCTATGGTGTGGTTAAGTTACATTGAAGTTTACTCTAATTAACCACGCAAAAAGGCAACAGCCTTAACATTTATTTATAGAACATTTTTTTCTCAAAATGTATGTAATAGTAATGCAGCCTCTATCCAAGTGTTCCACCTCGCCAAAATAGGATCAGAAGGTAGTAGTCTTGCGGGCAGAGTATCGTAAAATAGTCTGCATTGTGGCATTTTCAAAAACACTTTCTTTACACTTGATACGATTCTGTCGACATCAGAACAACATTATCTTCTTCCCTAGCTACGGAATCAAGTAAAATATGTTTTGCTTTAATAATTACTCGGCTCACATGATTCTGCCGATATATTTTTAAAATAATTTATATGAAGAGAGACCTGTTACCCTCATACCTAATTTAAATTTTTAAATTAACTTTTAGGTGCAATAATGGCAGACTTAGCTCAAAGGTTGCTGGATTTAAAGAAGAGCTCTTTTGAACCCACACATAGAAACAATTTAGCCAACGAATTTTGGTGTTATTCCAATTTTAACATGGATGAATTATTATGACAAATAAAACGACAACCTTAGTAATTATTTTTATTGTTAAGGGTGATATGTTCGCATGAAATGTATGTGTATTTACAACAAATTTTAAAGTATTTAAAAAAGCCATACCTAAAATAAATATCACTATAAACATTTGGTGTTATTTCTTATCTAAGTAAATAAACAATAATATAGCAATATATAAATTTATAAAAAACATAACAGAAACGAAGCTTAGGTACATGCATGGGGTCGAACAAGTTTGTTGTAAATGAGCTGCCTTCAACGTCATTTTGCTTGAAGCTTTTTTTATGCCCAACCCCTTACATCAAATCACAATTGCAATGGCTAACAATAAAATATTTTAAAACTGCTTTGATTTGGAAAAATTCCTGTTTAAACAATATCGCTCTTATTATTTATGAAAAACTGATAAATAATAATAATAATCAATCACTCTCATTATGTTATGTCTCTATTTTATTAACAATAGCAGATACATTAAAGGCCCCACTACAAATGCAATATCTTGGTCCCGCCATATTTCTTTTCTCTGCATTTTCTCAAGCAAGTGTAATATTACTATTCCCATTTCATATTTTAAAGTACTTAACCACATCATTTGATATTTTGAAACTCCTAAACTGTGGAGGCGTATAACAAAAAATAATCACTAGTTTATAGGTCTATAGTTCATTCTCTATTTTAATCTCCTGAGTATTTATATAACATTAAAATTTTGTAACATTTCATCACAGAAAGGGGTCTCAATATGGAATGCCTTTTAGTTGGAAATATTTAGAATTTAAACCTGAATACTAAACCTCGTCCTTAAACCACTACTTTCCACAAAAGAACGAAAGCATTATCTTACTAAACATACGGCATACCTTGTCTTAACACGTTGACTGCTGACGTAATACGGCCTGTATGACCTTGTGGCTAACCTAATCAAACTTATTTTTCTGTTGCACGTGTACTGGTTTTGGCAAGATATGGCCAAAAATATCTTTTAAAAAAAATTGAAACAAAAATTAACAAAAAAAACATGACTCCAAAGGTGTCAGCATTCGTTATGAAATCTACACTTTTTTGCTCATGACGCCCTTGGGCGTTATGACTCCTAAAAACGGCATGTGCATTGAAGGTAGTAGGGAAATGACACCTTAAGACGTCATCAGCACTTAACGTGTTAAAATAAAATGTTTTTTGTTGGAAATATAACTTATAAGTAGCAACTCATTTTTACCAATCAATAGTGAAGAATTACTTAAATGTTGACTTGGAGCCAGTACAGGAATGAGTAACATTTTGAGTCTTGTAAAAAATGTAACGACGTCATTACATGTAATATACTAATAGGGTTGTCACGACTTTTCATACAAATTTTATATGACTTAATTGGATAAAACCGTTATAAGGCTATTAGATCGTGTGAATCAAAAACTTCTTAAGGCCATAAAGAAGTCGTTATAAGGTGAAGACGACCTTTATTTAAAATGAAAATAAACTTACGGAAACTTAAAATTTGAGGTTGTCAATCATATGACGCACATGCCCTATAAAGTAAGTATATGCTTAAAATATTCTTAAAAATAATAGCAGTTAGGAAATACGTACAACGATCTAAACGTCTAAATATTTCCATCATCCATAATTTTACTCTACTATGCATATGAGTGTGTCAGACCCTGCTGATAAACTGTGTGACATCTCTATGAACACAAACTCCAAAATACCACAAATCAAGCGTTGATATTTCCGAACCAAAATCAACAGTTTTTTTTATATGGGAAATACAGTATAGAAAATATATAAAAATAACCCTTAGTAGCACAAAATATTGGTCCTATATAGGACCAATATTCATATATTGGTCCTATATAGATTATATATTAGTGCTAATACGGATGGCACATTACAATAGGTAGGTACCTAAATATTTGTACAGGGTATTTAAAAAAAGACTACCAATATTTCTAGGGCAAGCAGTACATAAAAAATAAGCCGAGTTTGCTTAATAGTCGAATATATGCAAAAAATGGTAGTACGTTTTTTTAAACATCCTGTATAATATCATATATCCTATTTTTTTAAATTGTAAAATGGATTTCATATCTCAACGTCTAATTCAAAATAAATACATTGCTTTACATGATCACTAACAAAAGATAATTTTGCAATATATTTTCATCTGTCAAATATATACAAAACCACAACCTTTCTTGGGTGGAACTTGTCTCATAACAATAACATTGCTAACTCTTAACGATCTGTAACTTTAATATAGGCCTGTGAATTTCTACACGATAACATTTCTAATATAGTACTTGTCTAAACTACGGACATCACCTGCTTTATTTTAAGTACAATACATAGAAACTACTTATGATATAAATTAATATCTTGAGAATGACATTGGACCAAAATGTTCAGCAAATCAATATTTATTATCTTCAACAATTTTTGGGGTAAACACACTTTTGTAACGATTACTTTTAATAAAAGCAATAAAAACAGTTTCGTTCACTACGATTAGACAAAAAAGGGTCGTTATCTTACACTGATTTCTTGTTTAATGAATTTGAAGAATGTTCTAAAAATGATCAATACCCATTAAAACATTTTTTGAAAAACAAAAATAATGTTCTCTGCAAAGTTATTCGTGAATAGACAAAGGATATAACTAAATTAGCCACAAAAATATATACATGAAGGTTCTTGAACTCACGAATCTCAATTCTAATGAGCTTGTTCTTCTAATGAAATTGTTACGTTCAAAGGCTGAATTGAATACAAGAACGAACCAACACAAGTTGTTATAAACAAGACGCACCAATGTTGTTGTAGCTAAAGTAATGGCCATTTGGCTGTTGTCTAGCTGTGCTGGCCTTTTAGAGACTGCAATAACATTATTCTAGCCAAAATGGTCATGACTATTTATGAACTATTTTTACTACAAGCTAATTGATGCATTTCAAGTGAAGTTCCTCAAGGCTCTGTTTTAGGCCTGCTACTAGATTTAACAATAAAATGTGCTACCCATACACGTTGCCAATGTTTTGTTAGTTTAACTAATGTATTCCATAAGTAGTTTCCTTACTGCATATAGGGTTCAATATTCAATATTTGTTAAACATAATTTTAACAATAAATGTGCACCAATTCCCTTGCCGTCTGTCATCCCAAAAGTTACAACTGGAATGAACAATGAAATCTAATAGGTTTTATTCTAAAGAGCGTTGAAACCTTCGGGGATAACACTAGCACTAAAATATTTTCCACAAACACCAAATGCAATGGTAACAATAAAATGGATCTCTAATCATTAATCTTTTTCTAAAATTTTATTATTATTTTGGCAACCAAGTTGGCATGGACAGAAGACTATTATAACCGATTAGAATGATTAGAAATTAGAAAATTAGGCAAGCCTAGTATACAGTGGTGCTTGTGGAAAGTCAATAAATTTTTCTCAATGCTCAAATATAATTACACACACGCTACATTCTGTGTTACCCATCAGTTTTGATTCATTGCAAGTTACAGTCTTATATGTCTTGTCCTATAATGGTAACTTATGGGTCTGGGAGCGAGCAAAGCGGTAGATGCATAATATTAATAATAAGGCTTTTTGAGGAACAACATAACATAATTTTATTTCAAAGAGATACTTGGAAAATAGTAATCCACATAAAGTTATATCTAAGCTCTCGAGAGAATCTTGACACTTTGCCTGCTTCACCTGAATAGCTGCCACCCAGAAAACTGGATAGGTAACATTTTCTTGTATGCATCTCATCTACTTACACACATATTTAATTACAAATGAAAAAAAAAAAAAAAGAAAAACATGAGCTAGGCGGATCAAAAAAATTAAAATGTTACCTAGAATTTACCTAATTTCTTTGGGGAAGGAAGTATAATATCGACGATAACATACTAAAATCCTTCATCGATCTCGGTTCCACTAGCTAGGCATAACTACCAGATTTTAAGTTCCTGGGATGAAATATTGAGGTACTGCACCATTGTAGACATCAAGAAACATGGTCAAAAATTAAATGAATTTTATTAGTGGCATATGCTGAAAAGGTAACATCTACCCGTCTCAACAAGTAGTGCAGGCAATGAAGGCAACAGTTTGTAAAAACCTCTCAAAAATTAATAAAAGGATCATCTCCGGGATTTAAGTAGGTAATAACCTCTGGAATGGAATGATGCATTCTTTGCACTTCCAAGTTCTGGGAAAATAAAAAAAAATTTGAAAAAACTTTTTGATTTTCAGTTTTTTTGCTCTAGCTTTTAAAATAATGAAAATACAGAAAAAGTTTTCAACAAAATTTGTAGCTCGTCTCTTTCTCTATAAAAAAAGGTCTTTAGAAATTTTTGTCTTACTTAAGTCGTTTAGGAGATAAATTCAGTTTTCCACTTATATTGAGCCGCTCCGAAATGCGCGGAAAATGAGAATTCTCTGGAAGTTTCGTACGACCGGACACATCCATCGATAATTCTTACTAAAAAATGAAAACAACATGAAATGTAGAGAAAAGTCTCAGCTTTAATGTGGAACTAATCACAAAATTCACACCAATTTTGATCATAGAGAAAAAAGTGTTAGAAGATGGCTTAGTAAACTTTATACAGTTGATTTATTCATATCTTTAAGTTTTAAGCATTCTGCCTATTTCTTCCGTAACAATGGATACTTTTTCACTACATGGATTCGATTCCACTTACTTTTATCTCTATTTCGTGAAAATTTTATTGAAGGATGTTAAGAAACAAATAAGTTGCATATGTTTTACTACATAATAGTGCATTTTCTGAACATGTATGAATAATGTAGACAAATTCAAAAAGTACTGCACGCATTTAAAAAACTCTAAAATCATTCGAAAGAATATGTTTTATTGTACTTATAATCCAAAATTAAGACTGTGCTATTATTATTAATTAAGATATAGCGAACTGAACTCCAAAATTTGGAGGTGATTGATCGATGAGAAATATACTCCCTACTTTGATCGCAAGGCCTATTTTTCCAACAAAAGTAATTGCAATAAAATGTTAATTGGATTAATATATCATTATATAAGAATATATCAGCAAAATGAATTATCATTCTGAATAAATCTGTGGACCAACTGTACAAAGTTTACTAAGTCATCTTCTGACACTTTTTCTCTATGATAAATTTTTTTATGAATTTTGTGATTAGTTCCACATTAAAGCTGAGACTTTTTTCTACATTTTGTTATTTTCATTTTTTTAGGGGCTGTGAATAGTAAGAATTATCGATCGATGAGCCCGGTTGTACGAAACTCCTTGAGAATTCTCATTTTTCGTGCATTTCGAAGCGGCTTAAAACTATAAGTGGAAACTCAATTTATCTTCTAAAGTGAGACAAAAATTTGTAAAGACCTTTTTTGTAGAGAAAGAGACGAGTTACAAATTTTGTTGGGAACTGTTTTCTCTATTTTCATTTCTTTGGCCGCTAGAGCAAAAAAACCGAAAATCAGAAAGTTCCTCCAATTTTTTTTTTTATTTTCCCGGAACTTGGAAGTGCACAGAATGCATCATCTCATTCTCCAGGTTGTTACCTACTGAAATCCCAGAGATGATCCTTTTATTAATTTTTGTTACCCTAAATGGCTAATTTGCCTGTACTAAAGTTAGTTTCAGCAATTTCATTTTTGTGAGAATTTTTCCCAACATTGTCAATATCAGGGGATTCAACAAAAAATTTCCGAATGTTATGCTTTTCGATTCAGGTCCAGTGTGCCTTTTGATAAAGAATCAATTCAAACAAATTCAACTTTAAAATATTGCAGTACTTATATTACTGACCTCGTACGTATGAACCAAATTTCACGGAATATTTTCAAGATTTCATCATTATGGATCAACAAACACGAATTTCTTGAATTTTGTGACAAATTTCAAATGGGTAAAAGATTGTTGCTTTAAAAAACTCACATTCTTTAATTGCAGTTCAGTAATTTTTGGCAAAACCTATAATTTTCTTAACATTTTCGATAAAATGGCCCCACGTAATTACGACACATTGGGTAGTGAACGACTTTTAGCACATTATTAACATCGACATTACCATACCCCGGCTCTGAGGTAGTTATGGCGTAAAAACCAGAATAGGCTTTAAAATTCCTTATGTTACAGAGCCTTATATTATGCGCATAGATAAAAATATTTGAAATTAAGAATTGTTTAATATTGTTGGGAAGAGACATATAAGAGATGTTTACATTTCCTTAATTGATACAAAAAGTTGAAGTGGCATATGCCGTCCGAAGTCTGGTGTTTTTTATCCACCAGTTTCAGTAAGCATCTATTTGCATCTACACATTATCTACGCCATCATCGTTGTACTTACTTGCTCAACTATATCAAATAAATAATTTCTAATTCAAGTTTCTAATAATAAATTATTTATTTATTACTTATGGGTTTTATGTCATATTTTTTATTTCTTACTGCAAAAGTATTTGTTTCCTATAAATAATGTATTTGCTAATATGAATCATAAGATTTTCGATTAAAAAAATTATATTTATCTGTGTGTGCAGACCGGACCGTCTCTGGCATAACTACTTTTGAGCCAGGGTTTGAACATTATACACGTCTTCCACCAATAAAATCTGCTAAGTCATTCTAGATAATAATAATTTTCCTGGTCCCATAAAGCTTAAAGATTGCTTGGATGAGCCACATATTTTGATAATATTCTTGGTACATACATTTAGTATACTAAAATATGTTTATATATTATATCAACCTCAAAAATTTTGGTAAAAACAATAAAAAATATACTACCCACCTACGTACATTATTTTATACAATAAAACTACAACTCTTCCATGATTTAGAATCAGCTAAACAAATCCTGACCTGTTTCCTGTAAGGTTTTATTTGTCAGTCTCTCGATTTCACTAAGCAGAAACTGAGTGTCGGTGTCGATTTCGGATACATGAGGACTTGCGTGAATCGAGTTTTGGACGTTGTCCCACTCCAGGGAGTTTGCGGACGATACCCTGGACCAGTCAGAATCGCTGTTATGTGCGGGCGCCGTATTCTGGGGGCTAGAATTACTCGGGCATTGAGACAAGTCCTCTGGGATAGCAGTCCTGCATAAAGTGATTCAGAGTCAATATTTTCCAGAAATTTTCATATTGTAAACATATTTTACTAAGTGTTAAATATTGTAACGTAATATTACACTAAAGAGTCTGTGAGTTTGTGAGGAGGAGGTGCATTTGCAGACAATGGACACATCCATCTAAGTGTACTGGAATCAACTTCTTTTTATTACAAAAAGAGTTCACAATTTCACAAATGATCAGTCCGTTTCATTATCAAACCATCCAAAAAAGACAAGAATTTTAATTATAGTTTAATATACGTGTATTCAACAATATTTTTGGTAACTTTTTGGTTATAGTGTATTTATTAAACTTTTCTCGTCATTGTCTAGGTTTGAAAACGTGTAATAAACGTGTACTGTATACCATTTTCTAAGGCCACATTATAAATGTATTTTTTTCTGTGATCCTTACTACATAATCGCTTATTTTTGTTATTCTAAGTTTTTTACCGAATAATTATTACTGAAAGTCTGACGTGGAAAAAATTAAGTATTTTTGTCGTATACAATTTTCGTCTTTCACACCAAAATCAACAACTGTTATTAAACGTCCGTGACACATGAATAAATTTCATATTATTCATAAGTAAAATATCCAAAGATTGCTGTTTTTATATAATTTGCCAAAACTTTTGGCGATGATAACAAAAAATTAACAGTTGGTGTCCGCAAATTGAAATGATTTCAGTATTTCGTAGAACTATAATTTTAATATTTAATTAACGTACATATTTAATAAATAGTTCCATTTCTGATAAACGTTTACAATAGTCATTAAATCACCGCAGCAACAGCGTCACTAGCTGAGCTGCAAGTACTTGCCGGCCCATGTCTCGTATTACGACCAACGTTGCCAGGTCTGGGAAAATTACCCATGCAGACATATGGCGATTGCCGGTCAGTACTGGGAACCAAGGAAGAACTCATAATCATGCAGATTGTGGGGATTTTCCTACATCCACCATCTTACATAAAAAAAGAACCGTAATAAATTTTTAATAACTAAATGTAGAACCTACTGTTTTTATTTTGTATTTAAAAAATTTCTATATCTTATATGCTTTATTTTTATGAAATAACTTAAGTTTAAAGACAATCAGCTCCTGGGCTAATATTTATGTAAGAAATAAATTGTAAACTTTTTATCCAAAGTAATAACTCTTTCCTAGGAATTTAGGTCTTTGCACCTGACAAAACTGATTAGGTCTGTGATTTCAGAAAGGTGAATATGGTGGCAACGGTGGACATGTTTTTCTTGTTTTGCCGGGTTTTCTGTTTTTTTTTTTTTTTTAATAATCGTCAATATAAGGTAAGAAAGAATATCTATTTTTTAACTTTAATTTCAATTTATTCAAAGATAATGCCCGAGTTAAATTTACGGTGTGTCATTTTGCTTTACAAACCATCGAGAAAATCACAAATTAGATACTCCACCTATCTCTTATCTAATATAAAGCTTTTCAAATCCTGATTTTGGTTAGATTATAATATTTATGATTTACCTAAGTGCGATGATAACTTTAAGAGCAGGTTAGCAAAGGTAAAACAAGTGGGCGACTGGTACCTAAAACTCATTACCCATAACCTCTATTAATAGGTAGTGGAAATTATAGTTGAAGAAACGTTTAATAATACTACCTAATACTATACCACCACCTGTTGATAAAGTGGAAATAATAGTTGAATAAACGTTTAATATTTGTTAACATGTTAATATAGTCCAAATAACTTTTTATTTTTTGTTGGTAAAATGTAGCAGGGTTGTTCAAATTAGAGGCTCACCAGTGGAATTTCATAAGCACAGCTAGTAAAAGATACGGGTTTGGTTAAATTGGGGCAAAGTTGTGTGATGTTAAGCTTAATGTGGCGTGAAAGCCCTTGAAAAAATAATTTTGGTTTTAGAGATTTTTTTCAAAAAACTTAATTTTTGCATTTTCATTTTCATTTGTTTCTCCTCTTGCCGTATAAGGTATCTTAAAACAAATGACACATTTACACAGCGGTTTTTTATACTTTACAACCTGACAGTGAAAAAGTATTGGGTTGATGTTTCGTCTTTGAAGGACCACCATCAAATTTCTTATTTTCAATACGGCCCTGTTAAGATGTTGTGGTTTTTATTACGGCTTGTTATCCCAAATATGACGATATGTAACATTCGATGTTTCATCGCAGCTAAAACCGTCTTCAAGGTAAGTTATGTTATTTCAAAGGTTTTTAGGAGTATGTATGAGAAAACTTGCAGAGGTACCAGCTAGAGAGATTATATCAATTACATTATCGTAGAAATTTATCATAATATGTAAAGATATATTTCGCTATCTGTTAAAAACGCTTTTTTTATTAAATATTTTCAATAAAAATGTGTGATAAATTATTCTACAAATTTAACAATCTTAAACCAGTTCGTCGAATTTAAGATTACAAACTGTAACAAAAAAACACATTATTACCAGGCCGTATTGAAAATAATAATTTGACGAACCGTCAATTATTATTTTTATTAATTTAAATAACCCTGTATACATACAGTGAGGTAGCAACTTAAAATAGCAAAAGCAGTAAAAATATAAACCGAATGCAATGACATTTTTTAATAACATTTATTTTAACACAACTTTTATTTAAGGTATCTACCTGTTGTCCAATAATTAATGCTGGAGACTAACAATAATGCCAAAAATTATTTCGTCATCTTCGAAGAAAAATAGCAATCTGTTTTTCTATTTTCTCTCTCTCTTTTTCTTTATCTTAACCTATTCCCATTTTAGGTTAAAACATTTGCATTTGGATCACGTTAATAATTTATATACTGTATGTGTATATACAATATACAGTATTCACAGTAAGTATATTATACTATATTTCAAAATTAAACAAGTACGTTAAATAATCATTTTCAATTAATATACGTACCTTAAAGACATTTATAATTCTTACTTTTTATACTATATAATAACAATTTTTTGTCAAAAGTTAATTAAATTGTTTCGTAAACATTAATAATTGGTGTTTGGTATACTATATTTAAACGTCGAATGGATAGATAGAAGAAGAAGATAGAATGGAAGATATTTATTCATTTCTTTTCAAAAAATATGAAACGTAAATTGTGAACGTTGATATGTTTCTTCTGTGTACTATATTTAAACGCTGTTGAAGTGGACATTTTGTCCTTTATTAGAGGTTGACTAACAACCATAGTTATACTTGCGGTATTAACGATAATTAGACGTTTATTCAACCATTTTGTGTTTATTGGGCATGAAACCAACTTCAAAAGTTTCATTATTACCCTGGATTGGCCAAGGTGATTTTTACAAAATATTTTGCAAATTGTAGAGTATGGTTTGGCAGTGGTCCCATATTTTAATAAAAAGGTAAAGTTTTCTACAGATATAAAACATGAACATGCATGACTTGGAACCATTCTCTATTTTACTTATATAATTATTGAGCAAAATAAAATGCCATGAAAAACTTCACAAAACATAACATCAGTGATCTATTTGTGCACAATTTTAAGATTCTTAAGTGTACTCGTTACATGTGCAGTAAAAATTTCAATTCACCGTAAACATGTATGCTCGTCATTCCTCTGCGCAGTTTCAATAGGGAATACGTAATTTCTAGGATACTGGCATTCTTCCCTCCTCCAATATTTCCAATATTTGTGGCTGTTGACAAAAGATGATTTATCTCGTGCATATTGCCTGCAAATATTGTACATAGAATACAATTTGAAAAAGGGAAGAATTTTTGACAGTATAACATTGCTAAATTGATAATCTATGAATTGTGGACAGGTATTTTGACAGCGTATGTCAAAAAATCTCTATCTACACTTAATGCACCAGGCTTGCATTTCATAATCCAGCGCTAGGCGAGAGACATATAGTCCAGAGAATAGCTGTTGATTTATATTCTGGTTTTTATCCTTGTGAAAATAAAGATTCATAGAGATGATTGACAGACATATTCTGGCTAAACATTTTTAAACCTTTCTTAGTAGGCCACTTACCAAGAACTTCCAGAAGGCTCATTGTTTATGGATATGGGCAGAGTCTCATGTTCCCATTCTAAATCTAGGGAACTTGCAGGTGAGGAAGTTGCAGTTCGTTGTAGTAAAGCACCAGCGTCCAGACACTGTAGTTGTATATCTCGACTTGTACATGACCTAGTATATACGCAGCATAAAATAAAAATAATATTTAAATTTGAATGACTGCAATAGAGCAGCAGCACCGTATGACTAACATAACCTCCAATTTTGTGTTTTTGTAAGTATCCCCATTTTAATGTTTCTATTCGCATCTCTAGATTAGGTTCCAGTGTAACGTTAATAAACTCTCAAATATTATACAGAAAATTTATTAATATTGTTGATTTTAAGAAATGTAGTCTGTTATTTACAGGTTGGAAATCCAACCTATAATTAACGATCTGTTTTTAACATTCAACAAGATTAGAAAATTCTATTTATTCTCTATGAGAGAGTTTATAAATGTTACACTGGACCCAACCTAAAAATGCGATAAAAACATTAAAAATGAGGAAAATTAAAATTTGAGGTTATGTTAGACATATGGTGTTTGTACTCTATTAAAGCCGCTTAACAGTCTGCAATTTTCTTGCTAGCAAGATGTTGCAAAGGCAATTTCTTGCAGGTAATATTTCTTGACGGTACGTTTCACAGCTAGTAATTTATGTAATTGCAATAATATTGAGCAAGATTTGCCAACTTTGCAAACATAAATTGTATTGTCAATAAAGTAAACAATAAACATTAACCTAACTTATTCTGCATGTTTCAAATCGCCGAGGATATTCATACGAATCATAGATAAAAGAAAAATATGAATAACCTTTCCAAAATTAACAAGTTAAAAAGAAAAAAGGCAATTGCAGCTGCATTATGTATAATTATTGCTGCTGGTACTCTCATGGATATGCAATTGAGACGAATACTAAATATTTCTTCTGTGGTAATGTTTCTAGTGCTTCTAGGAACTTTCTGTCTGTATTGGTAATATTGAAATCACTAAATAATCCACCAGACTTGCACCAAAGTTGCAAGAAAAATCGAGCAGAACCCATTATCTGCAAGATGTTGAAATGTGCAAGTAACTTGCCAAACATGATCAGCTGGCTCTCAAGTGCGCATGCCTTTGATCAAGATTTCTTGCACTTGCAAGAAAACTGCAGACTGTAAAGCGGCTCTTACTTTCAGAGTTTCAGAACTCCAACTTAGCAGACTAACAGTTTTATGTTTGGAAATTATTTTTTAACTTACCCTGTAGAAGGGAGGCGCTGAGATTCAGATAATCTACTGTATGAAGAAAGTTGGGGATTTAGCAATCCATCAACCAACTCCAACACTGGCTTCTATAATAGTTCAAACAAAAAGATTAGGTTTGGTCTCCAAATAAGCGAAGAATGTCTATTTTGACCCTTATTAAAAATAAAAACTCGTATAACTGTGTATTGTAAGTAGACATCTGCGCCGACAAAAATTTTTCGGCGGCGGCGCCCCTACGTTGATCAACCGGCGTAGGCGGCGTAAACCGGCGTAAGATGCCGATGTACACCGCCATATTTTTATTGGCGGCGTCGACCTGCGGAGGCCGTGCGGTCCCTAATTTCACATTACTCTACAATGTCGACGGAATTAAAAATATTGACAGTAAAGGTAACGAAAAATGTGACAATATTTTGCAGTTAAAATAAATTAACTTTGTCTTGATTCTACTTTTAATGCATCATATTATATAGTAGGTTATAATAATAATAATAATAATACAAAACTAACAGTTTTCAAGTCTAACTTGAAAAAAAAAATTATATTCTTATAAAACACAAACAAAAATTATACTCTTAGTTTAACTAGAGTAACCAACAATAATAGGCAGAATTCGACTCATATCACAATTCACAGGCACATCACAACTCATTTATTGAGTCGAAGCCGAGGCAAGGTTATGGCTAATTGTAGGAGACGATGCAAATTTTTTTATAAGTTTGTAATTATCATGAAAAAAAATATTTCTATCGATATGACTGGGACTTAATCTTGCCATTTTGGCAGAAACTACCATGCCAGCAACAGGAAAAACCCTGTCGCTAGGTGTACTTGTAGCTGGAATACAAAAAATTTTCTTAGCTAATATAGACAAATATGGAAAATCCATTTGTTTTCTCTCCAATATGACAAAACATCATCGTCAGCTTTGACGGTATAAGCGTTTTTGGCTTCCCCTAAATATGAGTGACATTCAGCTTCTAAAGATGGTGTACTTTTTTGCCCAGAAGTTGTGTGCTTTTTTACTAATGATGAGATATAACTGTCCTTTTGTACAGGGACAGATTTATTTTTCTTGGCATGATCCTTTCCATTACTGAATCTGAGACTTAGTTTGATTTGTACATCATCTTCTAAAATATATTTTTTTATTTGTGCAGTCAAATAGTCAACTTTAGTAAGAGCTTTTAATTCCCGGCGTGAATTTAAAACATTTCGGCGGCGGCGGCAGCGTAAATTTTTTATATTTTAACGGCGGCGGCGTATCGGCGCGGCGGCGCAGACGTCTAATTGTAAGATCATATTATGTACATACGCATACTTAATAGTTGGGGAGACATTGTTACTTTTTTGGTAGTGATTTCTTAACCAATTGATTTTATTTCTAGTAATTGATTTGATATAAACTTCAAACAAGACAAGCTTCAGACGTAGCACCCACGGTGAACTGGAGTGGTATATAGATTTAAATTTAAAATTTCGTCGGAGATGCTAAAACTTCAAATTATCAATAATTCATCACTAAATACATGGACTAGAAGGTCATATGATTTCTGAGTGGAAAAAGCGTGATTGGCATTTTATCAGCATCGTAAATTACACCGGCGAAATAGGGAATTCAGCCTGGCATGAGTGAACCAAAAATGGCATCTTTTGACATGTCGCCAAATCAATTTTGCTTATTATCGATTAGTCCCCTGCCCTCTTAAATGTGTCATATGCTTTATAGACAGTTCCTAATAAAGTCTAACTTTGACATAATATTGCTAATGATTATAAAGAAAAGAAGTCTCAGTATCGAACTTGAGGCCCGTTAGATAACCTGAAGGAATCCATTAAAAAAAAAATCACAGTATTTCACAAACTCTGTCGAAGTATGAGTTGATAGGACCCAATAAATAATGAAATAATACAAATGTTCCTATTTTGGTAAGTGAAATAGCAAGTCAAATGTCTTTAGGAAATCAGTGTCTCCTCTAGAGGTCTGTAGTTGTGGATTTACCAAGTTCTTTCTTCATACAAAAAAAGTTTTGTTTAAGTCAAGTGTATTAAGGGTCAAAATAGTGCATTCCTCAATTTGCAAGCAAACATTCAACAGTATTTTTAAAAGCAACATAGATAATCATGTCATCGAATGAATCCATAGCAAAAGCGCATACCAGTCAAAAATAAAGTCTGAGCATCTTTCACAAAGATGGCTGGGGTAGAATGGTGTTATACACTGTTTGGTTTTGTCTGTCTTATAGTAGCAAAATAACATTCTGTATACTTGCATGATACAAATAAATCAAATGTGTATTTGTAAGTTTGAAATCAAACCACTGTACTACCCAAACATCTATGTTTGGCATTTAAGTAAGAACATCAGAATTTAATAAGCTTGTAATAAGTTAAATTTAGTTCATAACACCATCAAATAGAATATGAGATTTGAAAAAGCTCGCATACAATTAATTTTTACCAAATAATATTTATTTTATTTACATTAGGAATATAGAACCATATGCTTTCACATACATTTGTTAAGTATGAAAAGTAAGGAAGCTAAATGAAAATGTACATTAAAGTATCAGAGGTGAATGGGAAAACCCTGTAAAAATTTCTGAATTGATTCCACATTTTAGTTTCATTTTATCAACTGACCGATTGAATATTTTACATACTAAACTAAATAAAGCTATGTTATTATCTTGGTCAAAAGTTATCAATAACAAGTGTTTATCAAAAAAGTTAACAATGTCGTAAACTGTCATTTTTTTACTCCAGAACAAACAACAGCATTATATGCACATTGAAACGTTGGCTGTTTCCTAACATTTCAATGCAAACATAAAACAAGTCTTCTCTCTTGATTTTATTAATTATTAATTTGATTTGTAACCCTATTCACCTTTGTTACCTCATAAGCAAAATAGTGAGATGAATGTATAAAGTATATATGTAAACGGTAATTACCTTGTTATTTTTTCTTTTTTTAAAAAAACGTGATAGAAAACTTCTATATCCCAGATTGCATGAAAATGAATAAATTTGATATATTATTATTTGCGCTATATATTTTTGGGTATTTTTTACTTCACATTTTCATCTTGCAACATTGAATAATATACAAGAAAAAGTTAAAATACATACCTTTTGTTTTCTTCACATGTGGAGGCATTCTGTAATGAACAAAAAAGTTAGATCAACACTTTACAGTAGGGGCATTTATGTAACTTCGTGGGCTTAGATTGATTGAAAGCAAGCGATCCACTTCATCTATTAGAGGTCTACACCACTTGGCCAACCCATATCGGCATCGTTCAATCCCTGCACGCCCTCAAAGAGTGAAATATTCAATTGTCTGGAACTCGGTAACCCTTTGAACTATCAGATTTGTTTGGGTTGGTTGAGAAGTGGGTTAGTGTTGCAAATTAGACTCCCTTTCAGATGGAATGGGTTGCATACTTTCATCATTCCAAGCTCACGACCCTCATTTTTTAACATAAGCATATGATTATTGTAAAATGCAAGCTTTCATGGCTATTATGTCCATGATATTATAACCATTACCTTAGTAGGGAATAGAAACCTGCAATGTCGCACTGACACTGACCGACACCTGAAGTAATTCCCACAAACGTCCAGCCACATTAGAGCTGACAGCTGTGACTCTAAGCCTAATCACATATCAACCTAACCTTTGGTGAGCTTTTCACCAACCAAGTTAGCACCAACATGATAAAGATTGATCATCCCCAGAAGATGTCAACTTGGGAGGCAAATTGCGAGAATTAATCAAAATTTGGACTAAAATTAATACATCAATTAATCACAATGAATGCATTCGGTTCAGTAACATTCATATATGTCAACAAGTGCCAGTTAACGCTATATTAATATAACAGCATTGTGCTCATACTTACATCTTCAACGAGAAATGTAAAATCAACCTCATTATTCTGATTAGTGAGAATATTAAGATTCCGCAACGCTCGTGTAGCATCTGACTGAGGTAAACAACTTTTAAAACAATTGCCCATTGTGATAGCAGCCCGAAGGGGACTGCATCAGTTTCAACCCCCATGGGGCTTTAATAAATGAAATGACTCCGTGGTGGTTACAATAACAATCTATTTTCTTCTCTACAAAGGTCCTCGATTAGTAATTCCTAAACACTTTATTTAATTAGCTCAGCAGAATTTTATTTTAATGAAAACGGCAAAACTCACTCGAAAATTATAGTTGATGATTATTTCGTTACGGTTTGAATTTCTATATACTGAAAAATTTATGTTACACAATTTTTTCTATACTTTTGTTGTGAAAGGGGTGTAGGATAAGTGACGACAAGCTGTAAGTCTGTGCTTTAAGGGGTGTTTTATCAAACTATAATCCGCGATCTATGGAATGGAGTGTTTATCAATACCAACAGCGGCTTTAAAATGACACAAAGCGTCAGTGACACATACAGTGACTTTTCTTATTGTGTGGTGTCACAACTTACACAAAATTACATTCAAGAGGGGGATGTCCCTAAAAATATATTTTTAACTGAGTAGAATTTTAAGTACGTTACTGCCTGTAGTTGATTAGAAATATAAAATAATAACAACAGAAATTATTCTCAATATTTCATATAATAGTAAACTGATTTATCCAGACTAGAACTTTCTCTGAGTGCGACTACCGCCTCATAAATTCTAAGGTACTCAGGCGTCCTTCACTCAGCTGATGTGTTTGACAGCTGTGACAGTGACTGAAAGTTAACAGCACCAGTCTCCCGCAGAAAATACTTCCAGGGATGATATTTCAAATTATCGTGCAATGTTTGTTAATCAGTTACGTGCATTCTTTATCAACACACCCCATTTTAATAGTTGTCTCTTATGATGCCTTTCGATACGACTATTTTGACACAAAACTTGTCCCTAATATGGAACGATTAAAGAAAGTGGGAACATACTCTGACCATTTAGTTAATGTATTCCCTACGAAAACATTCCCAAATCATCATTCTATTGCTACGGGATTATATCCTGAAGTACATGGTGTTATTGGTAACTCTTATTATGACCCAGAAGAGAAGAAAGTCGTCAAAATTAGTTACGAAATGTTTCATTACAACGATGAAGTCAAACCAATTTGGGTGAGTAGGTACAGGCAATTAATTATAACCTGGGATCTTGTATGAGATGAAAGTGAATTGTTGAATTAATACTAATAGTTTGCTCTGTAAAAGAGGTAAAAAGGTATTTTTAAAACATTTTTTAGAGGTGGAACGAAGACCAGGGTGAAGGTAGATATTCCGGAACGATGATGTGGCCTGGGGCAAGCTTCCCTTACCAAGGAAAGAATATTACTTACGTGAAAGCCTTTGAAGCTGATTTTGACTGGTTCAAAAGAGTTGATACCGTAAGTATTGTTTGGAAATTTATATATTTTTGTTACCTATTTGATATTTCAGGCAATTTCCTGGATAACTGATCCCCATATGCCAGCAAATTTGGTCATGTTATATATCGAAGAACCTGATACACACGGGCATGCCTTTGGCACCCATTCAAAAACAGTTAGAGAATTACTTCAAAAGTTGGACAACGTTACACTATATTTAGAGGTAAGTTCTGGTGGTTTTCAATGTTACAAGTATTCATGCTGGTCTAAAATTGACAACGTGACAAGTATTAATTAGTTCAATGCATTTAGATTTCTGTTTCTGAAATTCTCTGAAGTTGCTCAAGACGGTAGAAATGAAATTTACCGACAAACTTTGCACATTTTTTTTTATTTAACAAAATAGGTGCTTGATTTGGACAAGACTATCGTAACTATAAATTTTGTAAGTAAAAGCTTGGAACTAAGGTCAGTGCCAAGATACTCAAACGCACTACGACAGTACAAGTATGCCCGCGATGCACATAAAGCGTTTTTGATTGATAAATGACAAGAATTGAAATATATCAATCTATACTGACTTTTTTAAAGCATTTGACAGACTAAACCCTAGGAAACTTCTCTGTAAACTTGACAAATTTGGATTATCTTACGGTTTTCTTTAATTTGCTGAGAGTTACTTGACTGATAGAGCTCAATTCGTATCTTATAAAGGATATAAATCTGTTGAATACTGAGCCACGTCAGGAGTACCCCAGGGATCAATACTTGGACCCCTTTTCTTTAATATTTTTATTAACGACATCAGTGATCACTTAGACGTGTATTTTTTAATATATACCGAAGACATCAAGATATTGCATAGAATTAATGATTTTAATGACTGCGAAAAACTTCAAAACAACTTAACTAAGTTATCGGCTTGGTGCGATGAAAATAATCTTCACCTAATTGTTGGCATGCGCAATGTTGTGAGTTGTACAACCAAGGAGTCCCCAATTATATATAATTATAATGTTAATGGCGACACGCTCAACAGACCATCTACGTTCAAGGATCTAGATGTAACTTTTGATAATAGATTCCTTCACTAACTATATTGATGCTGTAATTTCGCATGCATACAGAATGTTAGGCTTCATTTTGCGTATCAGCCATGATTTTAATGATGCGAAAACCTTAAAGATGCTTTATTTTACTTTCTCTCGATCTATGTTGGAGTATGCTTCACTTGTCTGGCAATCTGGGTATAACACTCATAATGATGAATTGGAAAACATTCAGCGCCACTTCCTGAAATTTTTAAACTGGAAAACTGAAGGTACATATCCACCAATTGGAGCTTCTCAAAATCAATTACTTGAAAAATTTGATATTACCAGTCTTTTCGAAAGGCGTGAGTCCTTTGCTTTGCGTTTTCTAGATAAAATTATGTATAATATAATAAATTATAGTGAAATATTAAGCCAACTGAACTTTTATCCCGTGGATTAATTCACGTCATTCTCATAGCTTTTATTTATCGACTCCTAGATCTAAAATATTAAAGTTTTTTCCTCTGTTTTATTTGTACTAGTTATGAAACTCATTGCAGTGAATTTGACATATTTGCCTAGCAGCCAGAAATTTCATTTAGTGTCATGCAGTCTAACAACCTTCATAAGTTCTACTTGTACTTCTTAGTTAGGTTAGGTTAAGTTAGTTTAGATTTCCGTCCTATAAATGGTTTTGTACTGTTGGATGATGTATGATTAAATAAATAAATAAATATTAACGCTTGAATAATTTACTTTGAGATGTTATATCACTTTTCTTTAACAAAAATAAGAATTTACTTAATGTTTTCGCTAAATTCGAGAAAAAGTCCGAATCATGTTTCAGGAACAACTCGAGAAACATAAGTTAACAGATAAAGTAAACGTCATTCACCTAAGCGATCATGGGATGAAATCTGTAACGCCTCCCTATTTTATCAACATAACCCAATATATAAAAAACGGCACGTATGATTGGGCCGGTGCCAGTCCCTGTATTCAGATCGTACCTCACAAAGGTTAGTTAATGATTTAAAATCCAAGAGCCTTGCTCCGGTTTTGTAGTAATAAATGCAACCGTTTGATTATAGGATATGAAGAAGACATTTACAACAATTTAAAGAGAGCTTCTGTACACAATGGCCATTTTAAAGTTTATAAGAAAAAAGACTACCTTGAACGGTGGCATTACAAAAATAACCCGAGATCTCCTCCTATTTTAGTAATGGCCGATGTTGGTTATGCATTAGACGATTTAATTGTAGCAGCTCCTCAGTACGCAGCGCACTATAACTTTACTCGTAAGTATAAAGCAATATTTTGTTGGCTTGTTACTTTATTATTGATTTTAGTTACTAACAGCTCAGAATTTGGTGTACACGGGTATGATTACAATGTAACTGATATGCATCCTTTCTTCATGGCAAGAGGTCCTAAAATAAAGAAACAGCACAAAGTGGCACCATTTAACACCATTGATCTCTTTGATTTGTTCACCGAGATATTAGAACTACCACATAGGCCCAACAATGGCACAGCAAATAATATTGTGGACATTCTGGTAGAAAATCCTGGAAAATATAGTGTTGCATCTATATTAATTATTGCAGGTTAGTAATTTCATTTGGTAGAAAACTTTCCGGGGGTTATATGGATAATTTTGTATGTAAAATTAAATATGCTTTTATTTGGGTGGTGAATTTATGAAAATAAACATTTTAATGGGAAAGGTGGATATTTATAGGTATTTGTCTTAATTTAGATATTTTCATCGGCTCCATTTCAAATAATTAGACTAATTATGAACGTTTTGTGCATACATTTAGTTATGCAGTCAAAGAGTGCCAGCCATTTTTATTTAATTTGTAAACAAATCGGATCAATAAGGTGCTATAAAGTTTGTTTGTTTTGTTTCTGCAAGTTGCATAATATAATTGTATGAAATATTGCGCATCACTATATGCAACTCTCGCAACAAAACGAACTTAATAATAATATTAATAATAATTTACTAATCCTCTATATTGTGGTTACACAATATAGAATTAGTCAATCAATACATAAATAAATTTATAAACCAATAAAGACAATATACATTAGTGGATTTGTTTTACTACAACACTCAGGCCTCAAGGCCCATTGTGCTCGTAGGGATCTACAGTTTTGCGTGGACTCCAAACCACGGTCATCGGCTATCAACTTTGACGCACCCCAGGCCATCTCACCGCCTTTCTGGCGGGCCAATAGCCCTTGGGGTCTTCTCTGCAGCGAAGACAGTTGCCCTGTGCCATCGGCGCCACCTTACTAAGCGACTTAATGGCCCGGAACTGTCTCAGTCGATAGCCTACCGACTAATAGACGGATACACAATAAAGACAATAGAATAGATTAAAAAAAAAAAACTAGGAGCAGGTGAGACATAATGAACTAGAACAAAAAAAAGCGACAAACTGGAACTGAATAAAACCCAGTAAAATAATACATCAAAAAATTACATATGCCATAATTCAAACTGGAAAAAAGACAAACAGAACAAATCACAATCTATCCTGTAAATACTCATTAAAGGAGTAATACCATTTACCATGTAGGAATTTTTTTATTCTTTCTTAAATTATGTATCATTGTGAGGTTTATATTTATCAGGCAATTTGTTAAAAGCTTTAATTGCTAGGTATTTAGGACATCGTTCATAAAGAGAAGTTCTATGGTAAGGTATCTGCAATATGCCATTGCTACGTGTATTGTAAGGACTATCTTCATTTAGTAGAGAGAAATTTTGTCTCCTAGTATATAACAGCAGATTTAAGATAAAGATAGATGGCAGTGATAAAGTTCCCAAATTTTTAAAATGGACTCGACAGCTCACTCGTGCATTTACACCAACTGTATATCGAATGGCTTTCCTTTGTAGTACAAATACCCTTGAACTTTCACTGGAGTCTCCTCAAGCAATTATCCCATATCAGGCAATTGAAGAAAATCTCCATAGTAATACATTTTTAGTAATTTTGAATTGAGTTTGTACCGTAGTTCACTTATACAATAACAGATTGGTGCAATTTTTTTGCATAACATATCGATGTGGACTTTCCAACTGAAATCCTCACATAAATGAGTGCCCAAGAATTTTGTGCTAGTAATCCTTGTTAGATCGTATTAATAAACTTTTATCAACATTGTTATGATAGTTGAAATGAATAAAGACCGACTTATCATTATTTAATACCAATTTATTGACAACTAGTAGCGTATGGATATCTGATAGTGGTTTATTTGTGTTAGTGATGGTGTTAGTTAGGTTTTTGCTGGTACCAAGTAGTGACATATCAGTAAACATTACAAGATTCGAAAACTTTAGATCATTTACATAAATTATGAATAGTAACAGACCTAATACTGATCCTTATGGAACACCCACATCAGTTTGCAGATGGAAGGATCTTATGGTATGAATATTATAACCCAGCCTTTTGTTACATTAAATCCGCAATCATAATTAAAATTCAAAATAGAACTTCAGACCTCAGGGGTGCAGGTTCTCCTTGATAGCTTGGCTTAATATTGGTTATCACTTACCTTGGCAAATACTAACAGAAAATTCAGGAAAGATAATATAGGGTTCTGAAAAACTCAACAAAAAATAGTTAGACGCCACCTTATTTTGTGTACGTGAAAGCAACTAAAACAAATATTACCTACAACTTCAAACTATAGCTAGGCCCGGCAAAATAAGGAAACACCGAGCTATTATAATTTGAATGAGCGATAAATCAAAATTAAACAACATGGAAAGAAAATAATCTATTAACTTTTTAGGTTACAAGTTAATACGAAAACCTATCTAGCTAACTTAAATTCTAAACAGTACAAAAACATACCTTAACAAAAATTAGATCATGTAGTGAAATATGAAAACAAAATATTTCATACAGTAGTTAACCCTCATCAGGTTTCACAACCTAATTCATACAAGATTTGGGTAACAACAGACGGCTGCTACGCGAAACTGCTTTCTCTAATTCCTAAGCCGATTCAAATGTTACCCGCGTTTTCGCACTAACTAGGCCACACTTTATTTATGCCTATTTGGACATCGAAATTGCCAGCAAATCACGTCACGCGCCAAATGTCCGATACTAACATGAAAATGGTCAAATTGTCTACCGCTCTCACTCGGGAAATAAAAAAACATCAATCACGATACCAGTTTCTCAACTTTACTAAAACGTATTGTTCTCCACGCGCCACATAGTACATAAAATCAAAAAAACTTACTGTTTCCTTCCTGGACACATAAATGTCAATCGACGGATGGCACTCAAAGCAACTAATTTGGTTTAATCACGCAATAATGCTGCTATTTAATACAGATTCATTCTGTCATTTAATTGACTATTAAATATTTGCATTTTGTGATTTACTTCTTACTCTGATGCACATTACACGTAGCTGCAATACTCAAACATGTAATCGTAACTATAAAAAATACTTTAAATTCTTCTAACAATATTCCATAAGGCCATGGCTCGACTCAAAAACTTAAATTCGCAAACAATTCTTGCGTCCATCCTAAACGACGGCTCATAATACACTTTTAATTACTGAGGGCGGTTAAATTCACTATACACTTTATCAACTCGAGGTCCAGTTCACCTCTCCTTGTGTACCGGCTTGTAGCCGGTAGTCGACTGCCTCAAATCGACCAAAAACATCGCCTTGAAATCAACAAGTCCCTCTTCACCCTTCTAGCTGCACCTCGTTGAAGGTCAAACGTTCTTTTACCTGCTAGAATTTAACGTTTTTACTAAAGTACGAAAACAATCTTATAAATGCACAAATTTTATACATGCTTTTATTTAACTTCAGGTACTGAGTGTTCCTTCAAAACGTGACCGTTACAATATCAACAAATTGAGTCCTTCCATTTATGTAGCTTTCAAGCCAGTTTAGAGTTTTGCCTTTTAAACCATATCTTTCCATTTTATTAATTAGAGTTTCATGGCACCAGGTTGGTCCAATTTATGTGTATAAACTTAAAGTAGATAAAATGGCTGTCATTCGGTGGTTGCATGACCAAGTGTATGTGCAAAATGTTCATAATTAGTCTAATGACTTTAAATCTTACAATTGTTTTTTTGGCTTTAGTTAGTGCCAGTTAACATAATTTTTTCAAACCCAATGATTATAAAAAACGAATTTTTTGCTCTTACTCGGAACAGAAGATAATTAGTAGTTATGTAGTAGTTAGTTCTAATATGGCTGTATAATCTAACTTTTGCATGGGGCATGTTAATTAATATGTTTTTCTTTTACAGTAGGTGGAGTCTTAATAGCTCTCTTCTTAATAAGTTTAGCGGCAGTTATAACTCTAGTTGTAATAAAACGCCAGCAAAACATCACAACCGCGGCAGCTTTGAATAAACGTTTCCCACAAACTTTCCAAAATAACAT
The DNA here is from genome assembly GCA_963583905.1 of Stenurella melanura. NCBI lineage: Eukaryota > Metazoa > Arthropoda > Insecta > Coleoptera > Cerambycidae > Stenurella > Stenurella melanura. The sequence continues at coordinate 4,684,391 of OY757309.1, forward strand.
CATTGAAGCACAGCACTTGCTTGAACCTGAAGAGGCATAGACACACTTTGTTGTTAAAAGAAATCCAATTTAGACCATTGTAGTGTGAAGTATGGAATGGTACTTCTTGTCAAATGAGTGATTTGCATTTCTGAACAGCTAAGAATGCGGTCTGAATGAGTATTTGGTTTGGTTTAAACGAATTTTTTCAATAAAACTTGCTAATAGCAAATATACAATGCACTATGGCTTTATTATAATGAAACCCTGTTTGTTGAATCGTTGTTGACATGTGGAAATATAGTTTGCATATAAAACTCCAGTTAATTATTATTACTGACTGTTATTAATAATAATGTGGACTGTCGGCTCAGCGGTGTAGTGCTTACTTGTTAGACTTGCAACCTGGGTTCGAATCCTGGCCAGGCTTAGGATGTTTAGTGTCGTTTTTAATGTGTTACCGAGATGGTAGCAGAGAGCTAGACCGCTATTGAGTAGCACAAAATGTCTAATCGCTGTTATCTCTGCTGAGTTCAAGTTCCAGCTACGGTTGATGGTATTATCACAGAGAACGGTTATTGTGTTAATGTCTATATGTACATGTCCTGGTTGAGTGGTAAACTAATAAGTAAAGAACATAAGAAAAATCATTTAAAAAACCGTCTTTATTTGAGAAAAAAGACAATTTCTTTAATCTAAAAAACAAATTTTACCACATACACTCTTGCGCCACAAAAAAATTTTAAATATAGGCTCTTGACACAAAAAAGAAATTGAAATTGTCTACAATTAGGTGTTCTCACAAATTTTAAATTCTCTTTGAGCGTGAAGATAATACTTGTTTATGGTTAAAAACACTTGAAATTTGACGATCACTCGAATGATAGCTTAAAATATACCATTTTAATTTTGAATTGAAATTTTACTGCCAAAAACACTACATCATTTCACTGCGCACTCATGACGTCATCAGTTGCATTGTCAATAGACAAATGTCATTGTGTATTATGTACATTGTACACATGTTATTTTGCAAAGTCTTGTCATTATGTAATGAAAACTAAGTGGTATTTTGTGCCAAGATGCAAAATTGCATCCAAAAACATACCTGGAAAAGTTTTAGTAACAGTACCAAAACACTTACAGTAGGTAAATTTCCTGAAGTAGCTCTTACAAATCCCGTATTACTTATTTCATCACATGTAAAACATAAAGCAAATAAAATGTTGTGTTTAAGAATATTTAAACGGGATTTAAGCCACTAATATAACCGATGACGTCACCACCAATCATAGCGTATTTTCCATACTCGTTAACTTTATGTTATTTATTTGTTGAAATCTTAATTTGATAGACAATATAATGCTATTTAATGTCAAGAAGTGCTTTAGTATAATAAGTTATTTATTTTAATAACATCAGAAAGGCAAATTTGCACATAGGGAAAACACCTGATTTCCTGATACCAATATACACTTTGGCATAAAAGTTTTAAAACATGTTCTTTAAAGCAATTTATTAATATTGTATCGATGATTTTTTACTTTAAAAAAATCAGTATCTCTTTATTTCTGTATTTAAATTACAATAAAATGTAGAATTTTGTGACTACATTATCGCGTTTAATGGACTTTTTTTTCCAATGTTTAAGATGCTATACAAAACATTTTTAAAGGCAAGTTTTAGCTATAATTTATAACATGTTTTTTTCCTTTTTCTCATTATCAATTTAAACTGGTTATGTACATATCAACACGTCGGAACATAAACTACCCAGAGCCTATCTATGCAATAAAAGCTGTCAGATACAAAGTTAATTTAGAAACTGCCATTACCATGTATCACATATTGTTTCATAGCAATATGATGAATTGCGGAAATTCATGTCGTGTATAAATTTTGAATCAGAGTACTGTGAGGTATTTCTCAACTTGACACCCGCAAACCATTATTTATTGCTCATAAAATTTTTATGTTCACACACACCACCATGATTATGACGCCAGATGCAATAAAATTTAATTGTTCTTCAACGCAGTATAGATTTAACAAACGAAAACATGTGAAGAATTTTAAATAAACTGTCTATTTTATTGAGAGAAATATCCATAAAAAAATTAAAATTTTATTAAAAAAACACCTAATTGGCCCTTGTGATATTGCCAGTTTTTCATAGAACTAAATATATAGATAATTGGAATATTTAAAAGAAATCGTTATACAGTTAAATACTTTTACAAAATTATAATGATCTTTATGTTAATATTTATGTTTTTAAAATTGAGATGTACAGGGTTATTCATTATATTTTGCCCCCCCCCCCCTATAACTTTTATATCAAACTTTTTTTTTATCTCCAATAATACCAGAAATAAAGGAGCTCAAAAATAATAAATCCCAACAGAAGGGAAAATAACTAATCAATGACAACACATCAATCGGAATGGAAGACAGAATCATTAAAATATGTTCAGTATAACTATATGGGTTTCATTATAAATGAGCTGAGCTGTAATAAAACATACCTACTCTGTATAGGATTTTGCAAAGAAAAAGTAAAATCAAAGTAAAATTAATTATCTACAAAATACCCAACTATTAAGAAAGAAATGAATCTAATTAGAATATTAACCCATTAACGCCGGAATTATTTTTTTTTAGTTTTTAATATATTTTTTGTACTAGGTGTGTTACACTGGACAAAAGGAACAAAAAATTATGTAAACTTTTTTTTGACAGATTGACAGGTAATGAGATATTGGCCGTTGCCATATGGCAACGCTAGGCGTCTGGGCTACCGTAACTTAAGAAAACCCCAATTTTGTATATTGTTCTAGATAATTATTAAAAAACTAAATTTACATGACTTTATTATTAAAAAACTATTTTATTACAAAATTTAGGATACACAAAAATATTAAAACATATTTATTGTGAATGAAATGGGACAAAAGTCTATGCAAAGACCAATTTGCACACAAACAATTTTCTTTTTTTCAATGGTGTGACGAATAAAATAATTGATGGCATCAAATCTGACAGTATCTAGATATTCGACTGTCTGATGCTGCAGGTGACGCTGAAGGTCTCCCAGTTGCTTTATGTGGCACACCATATTTCTTCAGATAGGCATTAGTAATTTCTCGTTTATATTCAAATTGTGATAATTTTCGCCCAGATTTGTTGTATGGTATCCAACTGTTTTGCAAAGCTAAATCTAAAAGCCAGGTAAGTATAGACCAGTATCACTTTCTTTCACGTATTCCAATACGAGAACAACTGACAGTTTGATCCATTTGATCTGTCCCTCCCATAAATGAGTTGTATTTTGTAATGAGTTTTGAAACCATGACAGGACGTTTGAATTTTTGTGAAAACCGTTCTGTCTGGGTATTCTAAAAGCGGCATTATCAAACCAACGTACATAAAAATTACCATAATTTGCTTCTATGGCTGATTCGTAATAACCACGCTCTTTTTATAGAATCTTTTTTAATTGCTAGGGGACATAATTTTAGAGTTCTGTTTTCGCGGATTGTGCCAATTGCTGAATAGCCACGAAATTTCATATATGAAAATAATGCAGAACAATGCAATGTCCATTGCCTCTGCTAAAGTCAACTCGCCCCTAGAAAGAAAGAAAACCTTTCAAGCTACTACAAACGCCTAGCGTTGCCATATGGCAACACCCAAGTTTGAACAGCTATATCATATGTAATAAAAGCCATATTTTTTTTTAATTGTTAAAACAACAAAGTTCCGAGTCTATAAAATACCATCATAAACAAAAATATATTTAAGAAGCACTGTATAGAAAAATATAATACTTACATAAAACATACATTCATATTTTCGGCCATTTGTAATGGGCTTAAAAACGATATTTTTTATATATTTTTATAAAAATGTGCACGTTGTAACTTAAACATTGCAATTTAATTTATTTCTCTAGCACTTAAAATGGCTTTACAATTAATTGTTGAAGTTGGAGCAATTAGTCCACGCCCCCATCTTTCCTAGTAGCAGCTCGACTGAGTGCACTACGTCATCGACGCCCATTTACCCCGTAGTGATCATAGTACCGATGCTTTGCTGCGATGTTATAGAGATGGCTACACAAAATATTCGTTACAAATACTGTGTTGTGCCTCGATATACCAATACAACAATCACTATGCCAAACAAATTATTTATAAGTATGCCAAAAGGTGAAAAAACACGAAAACAATGGTGTGATGCAATAAAGAGAGATAAAAAGAATAATATCACCTTTTCGAGTACAAGTAATCGGTTTTGTTGTGAAGACCATTTTGAAGTTAACTTAAAATTGTAATAGTTATCTCTACCTACATAATGCAATACTTACATTATCCAGCACTCACATACAGGGTGTCCCAACAGTGTATCAGTCATATATCCCAGCCAGCTCGGTGGCGCAATGCTGAAGGTGTTTGGCTTGCTAACCCGACAAGACACACTACCCGACAAAACAACAAACCCCCCCTCCCCAAATCCCACACCTCACCACTTACCCCTGCCCCCTACCCGTCGATACCTTATAATTTTATTTTTTTATAAGTAAATGCTCACACATAATCATCATTTTTATATCTTGACAATATTATCTGAAGCAGGTTTTTAATTCTACATTTTTTCCTGCATTTGTTAATTGAGCTATTTTCGTTCCGCCAAGAAACTCTCGAACTAATGAGCTTTAAGCTTGATTAAGGCCAAGGCAACACATTGATTATAATTGATATAAATTGATAAAGAAATATCAAGATAAAACATAAAAATAAAAAGAGCCGTGTTTTTCTAAAGTCTCCAGCCATACCATCGGCTGTGTCATGTTCTATATTATACTTTTTGTGTAGTTTTAGGACGTGACAAATAATGTATTGTACGTACCTACTTTTATATATATACCTTTAGAAATAAGCTTCAATGTAATATTTTAATTAATAAAATTATATTTAAATGGAAAAAAATGTTTGGCTTGCGACCACGGAGTTCCGGGTTCGAATCCTGGCCAGGGTATGGATGTTGGTGGCGTTTTTTCATGTGTTCCCATACAGCACAAGGACATCCTCAGAACATACTGGGGACAACATTTCAGGACATGGGATATCCTGGGAAGATCCCATTATCACCTTAGGATGTCCGTAGGATATCCAAATGGGACAGTTCGGGCTTTGCTGATGACGTCCTCAGGACATCAGTACGGGTGTGTATAGGACGTCATCAGCTCCTATATATGGGTTATGCCTGGGCTTTACCATGAACAACCTGAGGACATTATGATTGGACTTTATCTAGGACATCCCCAGTTCTTTTAGAGTTTATTGGATATTTCTAAAGACCGCAAAAAATACATGTTATTTTATAATATAGTAGATCATTACTTTTAAACTGAGCCAATAAGCAAAGACAACGGAATACAAGTTTATATAACGACAAATCAAAATTTTGAGGTAAATACTTGAACTTTTGATATGTTACTTTGAAGTATTTGAACACGATTAAGGAAAGAAAATTTCTTTTCAACCCCTAGAAGGGGTGAAAAAAAATATAAGTGATTTTTCAAAATTACTCATTGTGTAAAAGCTAGTAAAAAAAAGTTTCAAATACAAATTGTAAAGGCATGAAATATTACATAAAGATGATCTCTTGCCTTTTTTGGTATTATTAAAATCAACAGAGTTTAGGGTGGTTAGAAGTTATAAGGGATGATATGTGCACCTTTAAAAAATCATAGCGTGCTGAAAAGTTATAATGAATTTAAAAAAAATTCTATTCACTCAGAAAGATATAAAGGATTACGTATCTGACAATAACATCTGTGGACAATAACCAATCACATTTTCCCCTTTTAGATAATATAATAAATACAAAGATATAACATTTATGAAATATTTATCATAACCTTATTTGTCGAAAGAACTTTAAAATGAACGTGGAAAAGATATCGATGCCCGGCGGATTTATTAGAACTTTCGACAAATAAGTTTTTAGAAGCAAATTTTACAAACCAATAAAAGACAATAAATAATATATATACTTTTCATTATTTTTGTTGTTGAAATCTCCTAAATAATAATACCTATATAGGACGACTCTAGGACTTGCCCAGGATATTCCCACAGTGCATATTTTGTTAGACTTTTAATATCTTTGCAGGATATTACTAGGATATCCTGCCAGGATTTGTCTAGGATATCCCCATTTGGGATATTCTCAGGTTGTATATATTTTATTGGGATATCCTAAGGATATCCTGAGGAATGTTGTCCTCGATTGGGATATGCGGGACCAAATGAGGATATCCTAGGGATGTCATGTGCTGTGTGGGTTACCGAGACGGTAGCAGTGATTTAGACCGCTGTTGGGTGGCACAACATGTCTAGTCGCTGTTATCTCTCCTGAGTTCGAGTCTCAGCTGCGGTAGATGGCAATATCGCAGGGAATGGTTGTTGTGTTGATGTCTATGTGTACGTGTCCTGGTTGAGTGGTAGAGCAGCAATAGCTGAACTCCGCCAGGATGTTAATAAAAATAAGGCATTAAAATAAGATAAAAAAAAATAAATAAAATATTGCTCTTATTAAAATAATTCAAATTTTTTTGTATGTAACTGGTGTAGTGTCGAAGAGTGCACACTTAAAAATTATTTTTAAATATACAGAGTGATTTAGTACATCGGTGCATATATCTTTACATTTTTTTAATGAGGTTAAAATTTTCTTACCAAGTTTTTAAGTTTTTGATGCCGCATTACCGAGCTTTATTAAATATTGTAAATATTTTTTCCAGATAGGTTTAAAAAGTGAATTCACTGTGTGAGAATTAAGAAAACATATTTTGCTGTTATGTAGCCCCAGGACGAAAATTGATTATATTTTGTATATCAAGCTGGGTAACCAATGGGAATAATAATTAAACGTATTAATGTTCTTTATTTCAGTCAATTTTTGGCAAGTTATCCGACTGTCCACGAACAAATCCCTGCTCAGTTATTGTCACAACTACTTAGGAACCCAAAATAAGACTGTTTCACTTATATAAATTCATTCAAATAAGGCGAGCGGCGTGCGACATCGGCGCCGATTACGTCACAGCCGGCCAGCTCGAGTTTCGCGCATTGCAGCAAGCCGTATCGTTATTTGCAGATTTTAAAAGCTTATATCTCTGTAATTAATAATCGTATTGACTTGATTTAAACGCTACTGTAATTATAATAATGATTCGTATTGATTGTTTAAAAAAAAAACGAGACTTTTTAAAAAATTTCCAAGCCCATTCACCACAAAATTGTAAACAAATGCTTAAATTACTGTCAACCGCAGATTAATTTGCGGAACATGTGCCAAGTTAGGCATGTTTTGACACATAAAATAACATATTCCCCACTCTTATCGGCACGTATAACATACAGGGGTGATATCAAAAAGAGATGTGTTTACCGTTGCCGTATGGCAACGCACGGCGTTAATGGGTTAAAAATCTTTGCGTCTCTCTAACAACCCACATTTGATTGTGCTATAGAGAACAAAGTGCTCTAAACTGAATTTATTTGCAAAACTTGCCTTAAACTATTATATTCAAAAGGACTCACCTTGAAGTATTGTCTCCACAGCAATTGCCAATTATGTTGAGGTTGTGCAGTAGCCAATAAGTTTGACCTTGCTTTGCCTAGGCAGGAAAACAATCGATATAGCAGTTGCGTTATGTGTTGTACTATTCAGCGTATTTCATTTATATTATAATTTAGTATTGAAAAATGTCATCACCTCTGTATAGTAAAATGCCTGTACTTAGAAGTCAAGCACGTAAATGTATTTACGGTTTTCTTATAGAATTTTTCAATATCTAGCACAGAAATGGTAGTATCGCTTTTCCGTGGACACATTGTATATTACAAACATATTAAAAGTATAATATTTATTGATATTTTAATTAGATTTCCATTGCTTATTGAATACATATGTATTTTGTAGATAATTCATTTTATGACTTTTGATTTCTAGCATAATCAAAATGTAGGTTATCAAGAGAATGTAAAGATTGGAAAGTAATATTTTCATAGTTGGATTTTATTTTTATTTTTCATAGAATATTTCTGTGCTGTTTGCAAAATCATATATAAAATATTTTAATATAACTACGCCACAAACTTCATAAATAAATCTGGACTTCACAACGCAGGCTTCCCAAGTTACATTTTGGACACCCCCAGTTATCATTGGTAAGATCCAATAGGAATATCAACCCCTACAATGTTGATAATCTGGATATAGTGGTAATTTTGCTGCATATTACCAGATGTCCTATATTTTCACTAAACCTCTCCAGAAATGCTACCCCAATGCCTTTAAACTGAAGTTTATTAAAATGTTTATAATACTTTATAGTACTCACTGATACTTTTGTTTTAATGTCGTAGTTTCCAAAACCAAACAATAATTTATCTGTCAACAGCAACAGGATAATAGATGAAATCTGACAACACCCAATTTGTACTTTGTTTTGACTTGTTACGTGAATTGCAATAATTGAAAATAACTCCTTTGACTACGGAAGTCGAACAATAAATCGTCATCGTTTCGCCCAATCAGCTGATCGGCCAGACATTATAATTTTACACTTCGACTGATCCGTCCATTCACTTATCATAATTTTGGCGTTAGCGACCAATCATTGCGACAGCATGGGGCATGTCAATATTACTAACCAAAGTGTCCATTTTTATTTATGAAGTTTGTGCTATATACAAACCAAAAATAATTCACTTTAAAACATTCATAGAGTTGAACAACTGTAGATAAAGTTTAATTATTTATTAGTAAAAATAAAGGTATGTGCACACGTCACTCATTTGACATTTAGGTAATAGCGAAACTAACCTTTTTTTTCTATTAATACCATCTCCCATTTTATTTAAATTTACTGCTACTATTGTTTCATAACTAATTTTGGTTCGGCCGTTGAATTATCTGCTTATTTTATAATTGGAGAGGCAGAGTAACCAATATTTTGACATTGCCCTTTGACAAATCTCATCTTTATGAAACGTCATAGAGACCAGATCTTTTATGTGAACTGAATAGAAAATTTGACTTCACATCATAATATTACTGGTTTTATCTAGTATAGCATCTACCTTTCGTATCAGTGAGGCATACTTAATTTCTGTCGGGAGTTTATGAGTCATGCCTATCGTTTCTGACAAAAATTAATCTGGATGCTTTAAAAAAAAATCCATTTCTTTAATAGTTTTCAAAAGCTGCTGTTGCTGTTTGCAGCTGCAATCTTGCTGCCATACTTGTGTTTTTGACAGTTACTTAAGCACCATGAGAATGTTTACTACCTATCGAGCTCACCGCTATGAGGAGTTCAAATATGGGCTCATGGTTTATTTGGGTTTTTCTCATAAGAGGTCCGGTCTGTACAATGCTTTATTATTTTCATATACAGTATGGAGAGCTGTAAAAAAGGGTTAGTTTATAGGTTCGTTATATTTTCCACTTTTCACTTAAATATGCAAGAAGCTCTAACCATTGTGATTATATTGACGTCCAAAACACAAAGTGGAAAATTGTAGGAAGAGGAAGCAACTAGAAGTACTTTAGTTGTTGTTTTTTTTTGGGAATGCTTAGTGAAAGATAGCCAGAGCATGATAAACGTCGTTTACTAACCGAGTTTAAGATAAACAATGACAAATATCCAATTGCAAACGAAGAAGTTCCGGTCAAATTCAATTTAGTAGCCGATAATTATCATTGGTTATTTAAACATTATTTCACTAGTATTCCTAACAGATATATGTCCCTAAAATAATGTAATTACACATATAGTAAGTAGCCTCAAACATATAGTACCTACTTTTTATGTTTCCTTAACTGAAGTTAGTCTGTATACAATCATCCACTCCTCACATTTTCATCTACAGGTTTCATAACAAAAAGACAATAAATCTTGTTGTCTAATACCGTAGAAAGCGTGAATATTCTACATGTAGAAAATAAAATTAGTTCCTTATTTATCTGAATTGTCGGTGTTTAAATTCATAAACCTTCAAAAACATCTCTTGACATTTTTGCTGAAATGCTTATTTTTCGAAATATTTGCAAAAATGCATCCCTTCCCCTTTCCTTCCCACCCCTCTAAAAAATATGCCCTCGATCCTAAGGTAGACTTATCAGTTCTTGACGCAGTGAGTAAAAATGGACATCTGTGCAAAGTTATTTTGTATTTTCACTTTTTCTCATCTAATTATAGAGAGCAACCTTGAACATCTTATCGCCATTGTGTTTTTTATGCTGTTATCTTTTTCACTGTAAATAAGTCCACACCATGTGACTAAAATTTTCAATGAGCTGTGAAAATCGCTTTGTCAAAGTTACCAATCTGAAAAAATTGAACTGAACCTTTACAGCACTATAGCCGAAAAAAAGTCTATAATTACGTAACAAAACATTATATAGGACATTTCTCTTAGACACAAATCTCAGTCTTGACAATTCAGATATGTAAGGAATGGAGTTTAGGTAGTTTTTTTATTCTAGTCAAGAATTTATTATCACTTAGGAATAGTTATAGTATATTTACCATAAGGGATTAGTGTATTTTGTATTGTCATATTTGAAATATTTATTCCAGTTGGGCTTTCAATTGGATAACCTGGTTTTATTTACTTTTATCTTTTTTATTTCTGTATATGTGGCTTTATTTTATTTTTTTATTTATTTATTTATTTATTTATTCTTCCAGACATATATTAACAACATTATAAATACAAGTATAAATATATAAAACATACTTGCACATAGTAAATAAGATATAAATAAAAATACTAATAATATATGTCCAAAAGGGACGATACAATGTAAGCACCTAAGTGATTAAACACTTGTATTGTGCTTTAGAAAAGTGTGCATAAACTGCAAAATACAAATTAACCTAAAAGCACTAGGAGTGTACGCATAGCAAAATTTACAATTTAATTTGAATTAAATTATTCAGTTGTCTAAAATTCCAATAAAATCAGTATAATTGTGAAATATAAATTTTTTTGACAACACTGAGAATTTTTTTCGATTCTTAATAAGTTTGATCTCTAATGGTAGTAGGTTATATGTTTTAGGCAAAGTATAGACAAGAAATCTATGACAAATATTTTTATTAAATCTAGGCTTGGATAAAAACTCATTAGCAATACTACGAGTGTGGTATATTGAAGATGTGTAATTCAGTTTTGCTTTATTTTTAAATGCATATAAACATAAATTATGAAAATATAATGTACGTATGTTACAATTATCGACAGTATAGAGTAAATTTGTATGATACCTTTTTTGTTTCCTAAAAATAATTTTTAGTATATAATTTTGTGTTACATTTAATTTCTGTAATGAGTTTTCATACATTCCTCCCCATACTATGATACCGTAACGTAACAGTGATTCAACAAGAGACTTGTAAATAACTAGCAATAATTTTTTTGAAAGGAATGAATTTATTTTGTGAGTTATAATTTATTTGCTTAAGATGCAATGGGGATTATTAAGAGCCCTGACAACCAAATATTTGGGCAGAATAACTTTTAAAAAAGTGGTAATAAAAAGTTATGATTGTACGAATGTTTAGTTGCTAGGGCTCATAGTAATTTGTATGTATTAAACCAATCAACTACCATTTATTTCTACTTTGGTGGGCACAGTTTATGATTACTCTGGGTCTGGCATTTCTTCGAATATTTCAATAAGCTAAACTACGTGCGATAAGAGAGTTCCAAATCAATGTTTCCTATACACCTCAGACAACATATGTTGAGGTAGCCACTTCCTACGTCACTTTTCAATTTTGTCGTGTGAATCTTCCCTATTTGTCTACCTGAATCCCAGTTTTGATAATGTTTCTGTGTTATTTATTTATTGAACTAACTACCTAGTCACTAAGAGTGATTATGGCATAATACGACTGCCTTTCTTTAAGTGTTACAACTAACCAGCATATTGCAGATCGTTCACTCCCAAATTTTTTCGACAAAACCCATTGAAAACTCTCATTCTGTCTTTGCTTATGCACGTTACTATGATATGAACTTCCGAACTAAAAATTCAACACTTCTGAATGTCCGCTTATTCTTAACTTCTGCTTGGCTTACATATTTTTATAGCTGTTTTAAATTTAATTCAACGCTATTCGTACCAGTGAGATCACTTGAATTGTATAGGTTGGAGGCTGATGTACTTAAAATGGCAGATTTTTATGTGTACTTTTAAATGTCACTTGAAAACGGTAGATGTGTCATTTTTTCATGTTTATTCCTTGAAGTCATTGCTATATTTCTAGTACCATGCTCTATTTTAAAGTGCTTTTATTTATCACTAGCATCACCCTGGGAGACCAGGATTTACATATTTACTATTAACGACTTTCACGAATGAAGAAATAAATAAGGATAGACGTAGCAATACGATGCAACAAACAGTCTTTCTTCGATTGTTTTAAAAACTGTTATCAGGGATTTTGATCTTTACAAAAAAGACTTCTATTATCAGTATAGTTCCGTTTGGTGTTTTTCTTTAACTGCTATTAATGGATGTGGCATTTTAGCCTAGTAAAATTAGACTTAAGTATGGAAATAGCTCGAGTGTGAGATTTTATTGCTGGAATGAGCCACAAATGGGGTACTATTTTGGTGTAAAAAAGCCCAAATGGGGGAAGAGGTAAACACTGTTGATTTTAACGAAAAATATTTAGATATCAGACTGCCGGCCTCTTTAAAATATTTTCTACCCTTAAATAGGGGTGATTTTTGCATTTTTTCAAAAAAGTGAAAAATATGCTCACATTAAAATTTCTCTCACTATAGGATTTATTTTGCTCTTTCCCTTCGCCTGCTATCTACTATGCAAAAATAGGCGTATTTTAGGCCTTTTTTGCGGTCACTCTTTTTTTTAGCTCAGTCAATTTTTAATCGAACGAACTTAGTCCCAAATGAAAAATAACTGAGCAAGCTAAAATTTTTCTCTTAAATACTTTTCGAAATACTCGGAAAAATGATGTTTTTACCCCCAATTTTAGAATGTTTTCTGATTTCAGCAATCTTACATCCGAGTTATTAGCATTCCTCACGACACAAAGTTAATTTTACTGGGGTATTTGTGGTATACAGACAAGGTTTTGGTCATACTAAATAATTCAGTATTCCTATCGTTAACATAATTTTAGATGTGGTGACATACCGGTGCAATTAACAAAAATTAACAAAAGCTTTATTTGTTTCACTTGTTTTAGTTATCTAGTCCAAATATGCTATTTTATTTTTTTCACAGGGGGTTCAAATTTGCCAGTTTTACCTACCTTTGCTTTGGAAGCTACAGTATGTATGCACGTGCTATTTGTGCATATATTTTTTAATTAAGGTAAATGCAATGTATGAATGTATTAGTTTCAATTCCTCTTATGTAATCAAACGCTTTTAATTCAGTTTCAGTTTGTGTCAGTGAAAGTTGATAGAAATATTAGAAATGATATTTTAGTCCAGGTGCAAAAATATAAACTAACAGTTTTATGATTTGATCGTAAATGTTTTATTTGGGTGTTAAAATGATGAGTTAAAGAGGTAGGCTTTGCAGCACCATGGGAACTGAGATTCAGAATAAAAGAAGTTTCCCAGTTTCAGCCGTTGTTGTGGTGGAAAAGGTACAAAAAAATCGCTTATAGTGGAATAAAACTAGAATTTCTAAAAATTGCTATAGTAAAACAGTTTACCATAAAAAAATTTTTGCTGAAACTTGTAAACATTACAAAATTGTGGAAAAATCTTGGATTAAATTCGTGTGGTGTAAAGCTTTTGTTTCAACAAAAACATGTTCAAAATTGTGTATTTTCGAAGTTTTCCTTAAATGTGTACTAGGGTGAAGCGAAAAAAATTTTTTTATATTTTTTGTTCTATTAGTGAAAAAAAAAGTTGTTACTGTGGTTCAGTTATTACCATGATTTTTTTCTGAAAAATCCGATATCTTCTGCCCTCTACGCATCCTTAAAATATAGGCGAAACTGAGAAACATTGATTGGCACACTAACCGATGTGAAGCAAGTTCATAAAGCAGCTCTTTACTTTATCAAGTAAATAATCAACCTAGAATTCACCACAAAAAGGTGTCTACTAAGTGAGTCTCATCCCACCCACCCCCTAACCACTTTGCCTATCTGGATTTAATAATAACTCTAATAAAGCCATCTCGAGCTTCGAAGCCGATTTTCACATTTTCACAAACCCTTCAGTCATGTTTCCACAGCCTGGGTATTACAGGGAAAGGGGATGATTTCTATCAATTTTTTACTTGATTGAGCCTTTAATTTCGGCATCGGGAAGATTAGATGAGAATGACTGGGGTGGGGTTATTAAAGTAGCTTGCCAATCGATAAATTTGATTAAATCCCTTGCTTCAAGATTTATATTTACAGTGATGGATATTCTCTTCGCGTATCACACAGTATGCATTTTAATACCATTTCGTGGACATGTACTGTGTCGTTTGGAAGCATACCTATTGATAAGTTATCGGGGCGAATGAGAAAGTCAATGCGTTGTATCACTAGATCAACAATACGAACCGTTAAAATTATTTAATTGCTTCTGTAACGTCCCAGTGTTGCCTCAACGTGTGCATTATTTCAGTGGAGTACATGAATCTTTGAATAAGCCGGTAGAGGGCAAAAGTTAATATATTTCAAGAATATTTTAGGGTGTTACTTTTTACATATAATAATTACTTTTTGCTATTATGCCTCAGTAATAATTATTAAAAACCCCTTTGAGGGGAGGGCAGAAGATATGGTTTGTTTGCAAAACGGTTTTGGAGTAATATTTACAGTCTACTTTAGCACCTTTTTTTTACTATTACAATTTTCAATAGTAAAAATAAAAATTCCCCCCTATAGTAGCGTTCCACCCTAAATGTGTACCCCTTATCGCAAGAAAAAAAAAAGAAACAAAACTGTTTATTTAAAAATGGCCTTTCTCAAATGTTTTTATGTGTTGCAATTGCGATATGGGTTATACAACCAGATATACTTTAGAAAAATTGTGAAAACACACAATTTTGAATATTTTTTTGTTTAAACAAAGATTTCCAGGATTGGATCCACACGGATTGAATCCAAAACTTTTTACTATACTTCTTGTACGTAAACATTGCAGTAAAAAAATATATAGTAAGATAGTTTCCTAGAAATTTTAGTTTTACTCCACCAATCATGTTTTTCAAAATTGATATAATGAAACATTGATTCAAGTTCATCATCTTTCACTGATGCAGACTCATTATGTATATTTTAATATTATAATCATGCATCACTTGTCATAGCAACATAATTTCACCAAGCTATAATATGCTTGCCAATGATTCATTCAATTTTATATAAATAGAAAATACATCACTTATATTCGCACAAACTTTTTAATATCTGATTTCACTTTTTTTGAGTTGTTGACTTTATTTGGACGTAAACATTAGTGAGAAAACAATTATTGGTGATAATGTTTGCCAAATTGTTATTTGTTATATTTGATTTAGTTCTTTTATTTTCCTTTTGTGTGACGATGGCACAATTTGGGTGATATTAGATTAGATTTGTTATTTCTAGACTAATGTTGATCGATATTTAAAAATAAAAAGGAAAACACATTTAAGTTTGTTTTATTTAGGCAGCCCGTAACCTTTACCGTACCTGTTAACAAAATTTTTGTCAGCTATCCTTCCACAATAGGCCTTTTCATCATAGAGAATCTTTGTGTGCATGCGTTGAGTTCCGCCATGGTTCTTTGGACAGATTTCGCATGTCAACATTAGATTTTATATAACAATTACTATGTCTTTTAAACAAATACTGATCAATTTGTTGCCTATTTTCTGAATATAAGTAGTGCGATATCATATAGTTTATTTGAAAAATTTGAAAACGGGGAGCTATAGGCAAAGGAGCTGTTTTGGTGTGTGTAACAGCGACTCTTGTTTCAAATACTTCAGAAACTTTTTATTATTTTCTGCCATTCCTTAAGCGGTGTGCTGAGTATAGAAAAGGTATTAAATGCTCTAGAAAAAAACATGCAAGACATTGCCAACAGTGCGGGAAATTCGAGTCGTGGGTGAAAGCGCGCCGACGTGGTGACGGAAAATATTCGTCGATAGACGATGTTAATAAAGATACATACATCGTCAACTCTTCAACATTCACGTGTTGTTAACTTAACACAGTTGTTTTATCTTAATACACTTGTACAAAAACCGATGTGTTGACAGTTGAATTGTAACCTCGCAACCAGTTCTTTCTTGCTTCCACTCACTTTACACCTTAATTGAGCGCAAGTTCTTCCACAACTTTGTGCCGCCAATCACACTTTCATTTAAATTAATGTTCAGAAATGATGCCTGCTCAGCCATTTTGCTAATGTGTCCGAGTTTCATATTTTTCACAAAAAACATGACGCCAGAGCATGCGTGCGACGATGATGAAATGGCCTTGAAAAAGCCTATTGTAGTGTCTTGGGAAAAAGACTTGAAGAGACTGGCTAACATGTGATTGGTAAGTCAAAAACAAGGGTGGTCCCAGGATGCTACCCTGTGGAATATCCTCTGAACAGGCAACAAACTACTGAAGATATTGTAAAACACACACCATGTCCATGTGTTATGTACAGTGTTTCCATGGACTGAGCTCGAAAGAGGGAAAACTTTTATGTATAAAACATGTTAAACAGGTGAACAATATAAACTAGACACATGACACCAAATTTACGACCTCGGTAGACCTCCAGGCCTTGGTAAAAAATACAAAAAACTGTAAGATTTTTTTTTTCAGTTATTGTCAATTTTGCCCCCCTAAGACCTACTGTTTTGGTAATACTGTTTGTTGTAGACTAAATTTGCTACGAATTAGTACCAGAACAGGCTCTGTAGACCAAATAGTCTCCGAGATATCTAGGTACTTAAGTGGAAATTATTATTGCAATAACTTTAACAAAATAAACATAAGTCATACTGGATATCTCTAATAACAAAGTTTTTTCTTTGGTGTGGCTACTTTTATAAAAGGAGAATAAAAAACAAAACAAAAAACCTTATAAAATGCTCACATTATTTCTGAAGATATTAATCATCTAATAAATGTTTAATCATGTACGAGGACTGCTCAATACGTTTGTAAAATTCCAAGTTAATGTAAAATTCAAACAAATAAAAGATGACACTCTTTTCGGGCTCACTTGTGACTACCGCAGCAGAGTTCTCTTTAAAAATTGCTCCCATATATCATCCACAGAAGTAAGATGCCTTGAATTGTCGGCAAGAATTTTGCTTTTTTATTGTCCTGATTGCTTAAACTATATAGGCTAAACAACAACAATCTTTTCAATTCGCAAAATGAATATGATAACAGTATAGCAAGTTTAAGCAAATATCTAAATAGCATGAGAAAATTTAATAATAATTTGAGGGAGGAAATTGACAAGAGCAGAGAACAGATAAATAAATATATAAATGACATTAACGAACTAAGTGAGATAAATAGTAATATGATAACATCCATCAGAACACTGGAAGCAGAAAACGCATCACATAGAAATCAGATAAAATCATTACATAACTAGTTAGGGTGACCATTTCCTACAAAGAGACATCCGATAGGGAAATATTTATTATTTTTGCCCATAACTTTTTTTCTTAGTACGCATGTTTAAAAAAACTATAAGAGTACCTAAGTAGAACCATGACAAGACTATTGCTATGAATTTTCATTCTATTATATCAGTGGTTTGCAAAATAGCTAGATTTAAATTTAAAAATTATGTTAATCTTCCTATTTCGAAGTTTTAAATCTAGCTATTTTGCAAACCACCGAAATTTTGAGTGAAAATTCATAGTGATAGTCTTGTTATGATTCTACTTAGGTTCTCTTCTAGTTTTTTCAAGTATACGTACTAAAAAAAAAAAGTTATGGGCAAAAATACTAAATATTTCCCTATCGGATGTTTCTTTCTAGGGAATGGCCACCTTAACTATAAGGAAACAACCTACTCGAAAAGTAATAAGAAGATAATTCCAAAACACCACGATGGTGAAAATGCACGAAAAAATTCCAGTGAGAAGGGGTTGAAGAAAGGAAACCTTTTGCCGTCTCATGATAAGGAAAAGGATTACAGAAATATGGATATACGGGATCAATGTAATTATAGTGATTTTCATAGGCCAATGACAGAGGGTAATAAAGTGGCTAAAAGCAAAGTATTAGTTTATGGAGACGGTAGTGCAGAAAATTTTTCACTGCACCTAAGAAGCTTTTTAGAAGACAAGTTATATAAGATAGAGGGGATGGTAAAGGCAGGAGCGAATATATGTACCAATATTGATAGGGATGCAGTAAGATGTTCGAATGTTAATGCAGGTCTGTCGGATCATAAGGCCATTCTATGCAAAGTGTCACTAGAATTAAAAAAGACCAAAATGATGAAACGGCGCGGCAGGTTTTTTACCTGGAATAATTATATATATATATATATAAATCCTTTATTTAGCCAAAAAGACTAATACATAAGTACATATAAGTATAAAACAATATAATAATATATAAAAAAAGAAATCATTAGACACTCAAATACACACTAAAATATCACACTTAGCACTAATACACATACAATGAATATCTTAAAATTATCACATTTCATTTGATAGATTTGACTCATCCAACAAATACTTCTTAAGTCGACTTTTAAATATACTTAATGTGGGACTGTTTCTAATGCCTACTGGTAGATCGTTATACTCATTTAACCCCTTATAGAATAAATTATTTTGTGTTGACTTTTTCCTATATGTTTGTAAATGAAAGTTTAGATTATTTCTAGTGTTGTAATTATGAATATCTGCATTATAAACCAATTTATTCTGCAGATATTCAGGGGTTAAGTTATTTTTAATCTTATATATAAACACGAGACTGAAAAATGTTATATAATTATTTATAGGAAGCCATCCTAATGTATTTAGCATAACTCTAATAGGTGTCAGTCTAGAGCAACCTAAAATTATTCTCATGCTTCTGTTCTGTAGTTTTTGAAGCCTACTCATCTCATTTTTATTTAAGAGGTATAAAATTGAAGAACAGTAATTGAAATGGGGCAATATGCATGTATTATATATTGTAAGTTTGGTCCAGTGGCTTAAATAACCACTGCATCTACTTAAGAAGCTTATTTTTAAACCTATAGTCTTACATACATAATTAGTGTGATCTTTGAACGATAGTTGCTTATCTATAATTACTCCCAGATATTTAATTTTTGGAACTCTCTCAATTTCATCTGAACCAATATGAATTATTTGCCTATTTACCAAATCTGCACCTGTTCCAATAAGCATCCATTTAGTTTTTTGTGAATTAACTTTTAATGAGTTAGTACAACAGTACTTGTTAACTTTTTCCAAGGTGTTATTTATTATGGTGAAACAATCACTACTATTTGCACTGCTAACATAAATAAGGGTGTCGTCAGCAAATAAATGTATTTTACAATTTTCTATAATCTCCACTATATCGTTTATATAAACTAAAAATAATAGCGGCCCTAAGACACTACCTTGCGGTATTCCAGTGTTATTACTTATTTCAGAAGATATTATATTATTTAATTTTAATTTCTGTGATCTATTATCTAAATAATCAGTCAACCATAGTAATGCAGTTCCATCTATACCTATATTTTTTAATTTTATTAATAATCTTGCCCTATCTATCGTTTCAAACGCACGTTGCAAGTCTAGAAATACTGCAAGTGTAACTTGATTTTTTTCTAAATTTATTTTGATTTTTATTATGAGAAATTTTTACAGTTATGTTTGGAATCAGACTGGGGTAAAGTTAGAGGGTTTAAAAATTCTTTAGAATTATTTCACACAAAGCTTACACATATTTTCAATATGGCATTTCCAATCAGAACCATTAACCAAAAAAGGAATAAACAACCTTGGTTCACTAAGGGTGTTAAAATTTCATCCAAGAATATGCGTTCCTTGCACTCAATTAGAAAACATGCAGTGGATAATCATGAGTTTATTGCCGACTTTAATAGGTACCGAAAAATTTACAGGAAAACTATTCTAGCTGCTAAAAATATTTATTATAGTAACAGAACTTCACAGTCAGCTGACAAGCAAAAAGAAACATGGAAAATTGTAAATGATCTTAGAGGAAAAAATAATAACAAAAGGGTAAATGGTAATCTGAGCGCTGATGGAATTAATAACTTTTGCTGTTCTATAGCAAAAAAATTAAGTGATAAAATTACCCCAAAGTGTGATCCTCTTAAGTACTTGAATAATCTTTCTGTACTTGAATCTTTTTTCCCGACTCCTACTGATACCCAAGAAATTAGGGAAATATATTGAACATTAGGAATAGGAATACTAGCGGTTGTGATTGTATCTCTCTAAAAATATTCTTAAAACTGCCAGAAAATATTTAACAGATCTTGGTAGAGGCTATTAATACGTCTTTCGAAACAGGAACCTTTCGGTCTTGTTTAGAAATTGCAGAGGTTGTTCCGCTATTTAAGTGTGGAGACCATGATTCACTTTCAAACTATAGGCCAGTATCATTGCTTCCTACGTTATCAAAAATAATAGAGAAATTGGTTAAGAAAAGAATTTTAGATTTTTTACATCGGAATAGGGTCCTCTGTGCAGAACAGTTTGGTTTTCACTACTCGAAAAGTATAAACGATGCTATATTTGCCTTTTTAGAGAAACTATATCTTCAGATTAATGATGGGGAGGTGGCCACAGCGGTGTTCTGTAATTTGGCTAAAGCATTCAACTACATTAATCACAGGATATTGCTGGGGAAACTACAAATCTACGGGTCTAGATTGGTCCAAGTCATATTTATCTGGTCGCTATCAAAAAGTTGTTTTTAATGGTAAAATGTCAAAACAACTGGAAGTGACATCTGGCTTCCTTGGGCCTACTATTTCTAATATATTTTAATGATTTGGCTTCTGTTAAAATTGAAGGAAAGTTCACCTTTTTTGCGGATGATACCACGATACTCTGGCATGGTAAATACATCGATGAACTCCATGAGATCGTGAGTAGCGATTTAAAAATGATTAAAGATTGGTGTGATGCTAATTTATTATCTATTATCTAAAACTAACATCAGTACATTTAAGTGCGACCTGAATGAGGTATACTTGGAAGACAAAATTATAGAAAACCAAGCTGAGTGTAGATTTTTGGGCCTACATTACGAGATGATGACAAACGACAACATTCGTGATTTGAACTGCACCATGATATACACGAAGGTCTGAGCAGCTGACTCTCTATTTCCTCTATCTTTCTCAATGCCTCCAAGAGATGGACGGTTACGGAGATAGGCAGCATAAAGCCTCCCACACAATTTAAAATAAAAAACTAACAGTTTCAACATTTCTATATTTACATATATTTAAAATTTATACAACCACATGATGAAAATAATTTACATACATAATCATTTGAAATAGCAGTAGTAGCATCAATGAGTTCACTACCAAATAGCTTTTACTGTTTCTGCAGTAAAAAAATACTTTTATCCTGGGTTAATTCAGCAACAATTGTATCTGAACAATCCGACACGTTATATTAAATATGTGTGTAAGAAGTCAAAACTTGCATTTTACGTTATTAAAAATATAAAACAAGCAACTAAATGCTATATGGTTCATTTTAACGGGCCTGATGGCAAAATTAAACAGAACAGGGTACCATTATTGAATTTGCCTAAAAGAAACATGGATATTGAACAATCCAAACAAGCATATCTGAATCATCACAATTGGAAAAATATATAATTTAATGGTTTTTAAAAAAGATACATATAAATATACAATTAAATTAACTTTCTTCTTCTTCTCGCCGCCTGTTAGATCTAACTCTCGCTCCACGTCGAATTTGATTAAGGCAAGCTAACATTCTTATCATAAACGCTGCAGGTACGGTTATCGTGTCTCTGGTTTCTTCTAGCATGATGGCGTTGCGGTTAATTAACTGGAAAAATAAACAATCAATATACACGGGCTCTTCACTTAAATGAAAACAGGAAATTAAAGGACATAACAGGCCTGAAGCTGATGGGTTAAGCACAGGACAATTATTATAAGTATCACAAACAGTTTATTAACGTAAAATATCAAGAAGGGGGGGGGGGGGCTTTAATTATCTACATGGATAATTTGCTTTAAATAAATAAAACATTTGCTTTTGTTGGAAGAATTCTACAGTTTTTACTATGGTGTCTCTGATAAGTTGGGTATAGTAGTATTTGTGGTATAGTCCACGATTAGTTAAAGTTCTATCTTTCCGACAAGACACAACAAGTTTTTATAAACCATAATTCAATTGAATCTCTTTCAGAAACTGAAATTATCAATCTGGGAGCACCCCAGGGTAGTGTACTTGACCCAATCCTATTCATTTTCAAATGCAAATTTACAGTTAGACTTAGAGGGTCTATGGTTTAATGGTTCTAATTTAAATTTCCTTAGCTGTTCCATATAATTTAAACTATCTAATGGACAATTCGACTTAAGCATTAAAAATATTACCATATGTCTTTGAACATTTTTTAACCTACGCAAATAAATAATAGGACTCCATATAATGTTGTAGTATTCTATGATGTTTCTAACCAAGGACATATACAAGGTTCTAATTGCCTCAAGTTATTAAAGGAATGTTTTTGATATCATAATCAAATTTTAATGTATTTCTTAATCTTGAAAATGTTGTACCATTACCAGAGTTGAGAGCCGTATCATTATTTATAATCCATTGATGAAGAGAACTTAAATCGTTTTGTAAAGGCAGAGTGTCTTTTTGTGACTTGATGCGATGAAATAATTTAAGGTCATCTGCAAAAAGCAGATATCTAGAGGATTTAATTGTTAAATAAATGATGTTAATAAAAATGGAAAAAATTATGGGACCCAGATAACACCCCTGTGGCACATTCGACATTACCACAACCTGACAGGATTAAAAACCTTCCACTTTAATATGTCAACAAATACAATTTTCTTTTTCTATGTATATCTGCTGTTGTGTTCGATATACTTCATATTAAATGATTGTTTCCAATAAATAGGAGAATTTAGACTAAAGAAGTGAATCTCAAAATGTATTATCAACTAAGGTATAAGGTTAGGTTATGTTATGGCTCTCAAAAGTTTCATCAAGTAATATTACTTTTCAATCTTATTCAGTGTGATGTTTTTCTTTTTAATTTGCTTTACAAATATCAAGAAACACTTCCCTAAATGGGCTTTTCCCTCAATTTTTTTTTATTGTGTTATTGGAAAGAGCCTATCAAAATATTACTAAAAATGAATTTTTATTTTTTTTCTGAGCGCATAAAATGCCACAAAAAAAATACAAATGTTCCGTAAATGAACAGCAGTTTGAAACGATAGCTTTCGGGCGCCAATGTGACGTCATCATAAACTACACCAATCAGTATGAGATTAAACGGCCGTCAGAATTAGCTAAGAAGGTGCATTCAAAAGAACCTCATTTCTCTGCCTTGCTTTCCACAACCTGCAATTCTATTGGTGCCTGAAGTACATTTATGAGGAACTACCAATAGAATCTCATATTCCAAAGTGGTAACGCTTAATTGAGAACGTGCGTTTATGACGCCCATTGACAGTGCCAAGAAGTATCTGTCATAAATCACGAGAGTGCAGCCCAGCGTGTTTACTTCTTGTTTGGTGTTATAGTATTAATTTCTTTTAAAAATATGAGTAAATGTGAAGACAGATTTGTAAAAGGTGATTCTGATAATTTACCTGTGGTGAACAGTGATATGGTAAATGACTTTTATATTGCGAATACGAAATTTTTAAGTGCCGAAGTTCGTAAAGTCAAAACAAAGAGGTTAGTAGTTGAAAAGTAATATTTAATTTTGTAAATTATGCAATTTTATTTATTTGCCAATATAGGTAGATACGTGAAATGTCTTTTATCTTTTTCTTTACGTGCTCTATTTATTGATAACCTAAGTAAATACATATTTTATGAATATTTCGTAAACATAATGGAAAATATTTTTGTTACAGATCAACCAAAATGTCATACGGTAATAATGCTGTAGCTTACGTACAGCTGAAAAGAAATGGAGATATTTGCACAGTCAAAGGAAAAGTAACACCGGAGCATAAAATCCACAAAAAAGCATATAATGTCTGTGCAGTGGTAAATGAACGAGAAGAGGAAGTTATTAGTTGTTCTTGCTTAGACTGTCCAGCTTCTGAAGGTATGTACTTACAATTTATTAAATTTAATTTGTTAGTATCTGTATTTACATATTACCTACTATAAAAGCTCAATGATAAATATTTGCATAGAAATCTGATTCATAATACTGAACTGTTTGTTGTGTGCTGAAATTTGTAAATAACATTTGTATTAAAAATAAATGATAAATGGTAGATATTTTACAAAATAACTTTAGAGCAACATTTTTTACAATACTACATATTATTACGTGGCGCTATGTTTCTTAGGCAGAATGTGGAACAGACTTTTAGAATTAACTAAAGCGATGACTCAAAGCAAGTTGTTACTTTATATTATGGTTTAGGTGGCTGTAAACATGGGGTAGCATTTCTATTGTGGCTACATCGACGAAGCGAAGAACCTTCTGTAACATCTACAGTATGCTACTGGAAAGCCTCTAGTTTGGCAAGAATCAATAAAAGTGAAATGTGTATTTCAGCTTTATTAAAAGAGAAGGTGCCGAAATTGGAGCCAAAGGACCCAACATTTCTACAAGAAGTCGTTGAATTTTGTGAATCAGATAGAACTCTATTTAATTTTTTTAAGACACCAATTCATAATAATATCTCGATTTATAACCTACTAATTAATTATTTAAAAGTAAATCCTAACAAGCATTCACCCGAAGATTTTTTAAAACAGGCAATGTCTGTAATAACAGATAATATTTGTGAAGAAGCTGAGTTAAAAACTAGAAATCAGTCATAGTCACATGACTGGTTTGAACTCAGATTTGGTCGAATTACAGCTTCTGTGCTTTATGAATCTGCAAGATGTAAAACGATGTCGGGGGCATTAACAGAAAGGATTTTGGGTGCTTCGCAACCTTTAGAAATAGAGGCTATCTTGAGAGGAAAAAAATTAGAGTCGTTGGTATTAGAAGAAGTCGCTAAACAAAGAAAATTCACTGTAAAAAGGCTGGTATATTTAAAAAAAAAAGAATATCCAATATTTGGTGCCTCACCTGATGGAGTAACCAACGACTTTGTAATAGAAGTGAAATGTCCTGCAAAAGATAAAAGTATTGAAAGGTATATATCCAAGGGAGAAATAGTTAAAAAATTTTGGTATCAAATACAATTGCAAATTTTTTTTGCAAATAAAAAGAAAGGACTCTTCTGTGTGGCATCTCCTTCTTTTGAAGCGAATAAAGAAATTCGAATATTTGAAGTTGCGCTTAATACAGGGGAGTTAATGGAAATTATGAAGATGGCAGAGACATTTTGGAAAAATGCAATATATCCAGTCTTATCTAAAAGTTGAAATTTTTTTTCTTGCTTTTTTTCTCGATGTCAAAAATAAAATGTGTTTTCTTGTTAAATTAAAGTTTAATGGATATACTACCAATATAATTATTTATGTTATTTATTACCTAAGCATATTTTTATACGTACGTGTGTGTCTGTGTGGGTAGACCGTTTCTTGTAAACACGATAACTCTTGTTAGATTTAAAATTTGTGGTATATGTATACTGTAGCACGGTAAAAAGTATTACCCTCCCCTCTCCCCTGAATGTCTAATTAGAGCAACAATTAAACTAATTTGGCTGTGTGATCGTCTAGTTTAGTGGTAGGACTCAAATTTACGTTTGTGATTTTGTAGTACTTGTTAAACTCAAATCCAAAATATAAGGAGCATTTGCGGCTTCCTTTATTCTTTTTTTACTATTGTCTGGAGGTGTGACAAAAAATGACCACAAATTAAACTAAGTAGTTTTTTTATAACTACCGCCGATTTAAGTAAATAAGTTACGCCCACTAAATCTGATTGATGGCAAATTCTGCTACAGATCTACTGATTGGTCGAATTTTATTATGCGTATTAGTCTAGTATGTAGAGTCCACGTTGACTTGCAGAGCCGGAGTTAGAATTTCAGAGTTTGGCAAGTAATGAAAGTAAAATATTCCCTGCTTTTATAAATGTTGGATTTCCCAGTTCGACCTATTATTAAATAAAAATACAACAACCCTACATTCGTTTTATTTAGGATTTAATTCTAGCATTATATTGAACCTACCTAACAATGGTTGTATAATTCTAATATATACATGTGTATTGCCAAAGCACGTGTAGCTAAAATACATTGTTGTTTCTTTTTTTGGTATATGTGACAAAAAAATCTTTCTTTTTGTAAATTGTATAAGACAACATCATTATTGGTATCTACATTAAACCTACTTACTGCAATGCATGCGCCAATAATTAAATTATTCTTCTTTTCCGAAAGATGACGATGATGAGGAATCATTGGAATTTATTATAATCGGTTGTTGAGGAACTGTGGCAAAATATTGATTTTCAATTTTGTTTAATATGGTTCACGCATCCCGTCCAATGCTTTTCTATGGGCTTCCCACTGTCTAATAAGTTGTATCACATTATGACTAAGTCGGGGGCTTGTGTTTCGAACGTAATTTTTTAATGCACTCCAAATTTTTTCAATAGGATTTAACTCACAGTCTTAAAACTGTATGACCATGTTGTTCTGCAAGTTCGTCTATTACAAATGTTTTTTTAATGTTTGCATTTTTGACCTTTTATTTTTTAAATTCAATTAATTCAAACTTTCGCGTCGAAGTCGTTGGTATTTTCTCAGCTTGTCGCGAATGGTAAGAGGCATTATCTAACAATATGACTGAATTTGGCTTTATGTTACGCAATAGTTTTTCTGCAAATCATTTTTCAAAGTGGCATTCATATCTTGGTGGTAATCGGCCGATGACTTTGCTATGTTTTTTGCGAAAAGCATTAAACACTCTTTTACAAATCCATCTCCATTACCCGCGTGTACTATTATTATACGTTTACCTCTCGAGGAAGGTCCATTTGGAGAACATTTTAAAGTGTCATCCGACCAAAAAAAGTTTTTTTTTTCTGAAATAGGTTTAGAATGCCATGAAACGTGGAAATTTTAAATTTGAGTAAAAAAAATGTTTCACATTATTTATTCCATTTAGACGGTTCGCCCTGTATATTTTCCAGGGAAAGTTTAACCACTTCATCGCTGACAGCAGCGTCAGCTACCTACCAAATTTGACTGCTCTACGTCAAGTAGTTTTTTTAGATAATACACTAACAGACAGACAGACTGACGGAATTGAAAAACCTATATTTTTGTAATCTACGTGATCTGAAACGTGAAAATCCAAAAAAATCTCGGAGGGTGATTTTTTCTCGAATACAATACTTCCCTTTGGTATGCGAGGGAACTAAACCTTTAAAAACAAACATATTTGACAGTAATAAAAGAAATGCTAAAAAGCTGAGTTCATATTTATAAAGCACATACGATGACTGCTTTGACGGCAATTTTGTATTCGCTGAATAAATATGAACCTAACGTTCTGTAATTTTTGTGCTGCGTGCCCTTTCTGTTGAAACTGCAGATAAGAAGAAAAAAAACTGTAGTGTAGTGCTAGTATTTTGATGAGATTAAATTGGAAAATTTGCCAGTAGTGTTTTTGTGGTAATAAATATTTAAATGGAGAGTTGTCATACGACAAGTAAAATACGAATGTACTCATAAAAATCTTGAATCCGATTCTGAACGCATTAAGCAGGTGTTCGTTTGCAAGCGTGCGGCTCTCTGCGATGTAATTCTTAAGGGATGCCGCTTTGAATGTTATATTTTGGACACAACTTTACCATTAATTCTTTTTCAGGTTTGATGTTACTGTTTCTATTTATTGATATGAATAAATGGATTATCGGTTTAATTATTAACTATTTATGACTATTTATAAACCTCGGATGTTGTTCTATAAGTTGTATTGTAGTATTTTTTCTCTTGTATTTCAATGCTCCAAGGGCAATTTCACTTAATTCTCCACTACTCGACGACGTTGTTGGTAAAAATTCACTGCTAATATAATCACAAGAGTCTGCTGTCGAAGTAGATGTTGTAGACATAGGAGAGTCTTTTACACTAGTTGCAATTTTTTTACGAGAATACTGCGACACACCTTTCACTATTATGGGGGAACTAGCATGATCAGTCTTAGTAATCTTTTCCGTATTTGTATGTACACTGCGCACCTTTTTTCTTTTTCTATTAACTTGTATGCCAACAGTATTAGTCATTATTGATGTACCTGGTGTAATGCATTTACACTTATTAATTTTAAATGCTCCAGAAGGAGACGTAACAACGGTATTTTCTTTTAATGCTGTTAATGGTTCAGATTCATCAGAAAAGATTTGCTTTGATGTTGAAGGTTGAATAATATCACAAACACTTTCAGGCATCTTATCAAATTTCGTTAATTTTGTAGGTGTATATTTAATATTTTCCAAATATTCCATTTTTCTTTTTTTCACCGAATTACTTAAAACATTAGGTAAAGGAACATCTGGGGGCCCGTCAATAAATTTGTGTGGAAGAATCCCTGGCTTAAGTTTTAAAACTGATCCCATAGTTTTGAAATACATCCAGTTCTCTGAATCTTCTTCAATCTAAAGAGACAATAAAGTAGGTATAAAATCAAGTCCAGTAAAAGAAAGAACAATATATACATACGTTAAAATGATCTTCGCAACAGAAAAATCCAGGAGCAGTATAAACAATACCTGGAACTTTTGCAACTTTCCACCATAATTTTCGAATTTCCAAATTTGTTGGAACTCGCAAAAATAACTTCGTACTATTTTCACTATTATTTGGACACACTGGTACAAAACAAACCTTTTTAAGCGGCATTTTATAATTAGAAGAGAGCAAAATTAATTTTCGCATCGAACGTAAACAACAGAAAGTGAGGTTATCGGATAAAGTTTGAACTTTGAACATTTCGGTACAGCGTTGCCAAATGAAACTGGTATTATACCATATGTGAACCAAATGAACAAAAATAGAGAATATAAATCTGATATACAGATTTTAGAAACTTATACAGTCAAAAGTTGATACAATTTTTGCTTTTATTTAGTGTCAGAAAAACGAAGAATACGTTGTAACGAAAAAATGCGCTATTCAAACTATTCAAAGTAGACAATTGATAACGGAAATACGATGTTCACGTAAAAAGATATACATCTGGCAATAGAGGATCCTCATTAAGAATACGACTTTTATTGGTCTAATCAGTGTGACGTCAGGCATGGCGCCTTTAAACTTACGTTTCAAATTACCTGAAATAAAACTGATTTTGTAATGTAAATATTTGGTAGAACGTAAAAAATTGGAAGAAACTAAATTAAAATAAAATTATATTACAGTTTATTATATGGCTTGATTATGGTGAAGTAGTAAAATTCAGTCATGCGGGAAAGGCCCATTCATGGCATAAGTCAGAAAATACATCTCGTACTAAACAAGAAAAGAGCTTGAACTGTCGCCAGTATATTACATTTACTTTGTGAACAATTAATAGAATACCAGAGCAATTAAATTATTGAATTTCATACAAACTGTACAATATAATCCCCATTTTAATGGTTAGAAAGGTCCAACAAATAAATCACTGACATTCACTATTCGAGACAACAAGAGAAACAAAAAACATACCTTACTATATGATCGTTAGATCTTCAGAGGTTTGAACTGGAAAATGTAGTTTTTATATAAAATGTAATTGTGATACTTGTGAACATGCCAAACAAATAATAATAATAATAATAATAATAATAATAATAACTGAGTTATTTTGGGAGATGAAACACATTTCCTAGCATTTGTTTTAGGAATCTATGATACATGGTCACTTTCCGGTTTTTTAATTCAAGGACATGAAGTATCATTTCTGCATACAATTTAGTTTTTTTGTAACAAATAAAAACGAGGGGCTGAATTTTTATAGCGGGTATATAATTGTAAAATGCTCTCAAATATGAAACGAAAAATATAGAGCAGATGTACAATTGTATATGATATACTTTGTAAATTTGCCAAAAAATATAAAAATAATAAACAAAATGACACCAATAATATTGAAAACTAACCAATTTCACAGGGAAACAAATTTTTCTAGAGGCAGTCACTGAATCTGAGGCTATTAACATATTAAATGAGTTAAAAAACACAAACTCTACTGGTCCAGATCAATTCTCTACCTCAATTATAAAAAAATGTGCAATCCAGCTAGCTAAGCCGCTATGTCATATAGCCAATATTTGCATCTCCGAGGGTTGCTTTCCAAGCATGTTAAAAATCTCTAAGGTTATTACACTATATAAAAAGGGAGATCAAAAATTACTCGCCAACTATCGTCCAATTTCGCGCAGTGTTTTCTAAGGTGACTGAAAAAATTCTAGCTAAAAGAATTACAAAATTTTTAGAAACCAATAATCTCTTAGCAAACACTCGACATGGATTTAGGCATAAAAAATCGACAATGTCAGCCTTACTGAATATCTTGGATATCATTTATAGACAACTGGACAAAAATAAAAAGGTGGTGGCCCTTTTTGTAGATTTATCAAAAGCCTTTGATTGTGTAGACCATGAAGTTCTGTTGAAAAAAATGGAACTCTATGGCCTGCATGTGAAATGCAATGATTTACTAAGATCATATCTAACTAATCGAAAGCAGTTTGTTAACTATCTTGGTCAAAATTTGGATGAGCTTGCAGTACACGTTGGGGTTCCTCAGGGAAGTGTTTTGGGTCCATTGTTAATTTTATTATATTGCAACGATATAGATGAATATCTGGCTATATCTCATTGCGAGTTTGCGGACGATATGACGTTGATTGCATACAGAAAAGAACAGGATGTAAACCAACAGCTAAATAGCAACTTACTAGCTTTATTTAACTATCTTAGTAGTATTCATTTAAATATAAACCAAGAAAAAACACATATCCTACAATTTCACCCACTTACTGCCAATTATACGAGTAGCCCCCTATTTAAGTTGAATGGTAAATCTATTGAACAAAAAACAAGTTTTAAACTACTTGGACTACACATAGATCTATCACTAACATGGCGAGACCATGTAAATTATGTATGCAAAAAATGTGCAAGTACTTGTTTTGCATTAAAAAGGCTTTCCACCATTACTAATAAAAATATCACAAAGACCTATTATTACTTTAATTTCGAATGTTATGAGATATGGAATTATCGCATATGGATGCTCATCAGCAGCAAACAGAGTTTTCCTAATGCAAAAAAGAGCGATTCGCTGTATGTTTGGGTTGAAATATGAGTCATGTAAACAAATTTTTATCAGAGAACAAATACTCACTTTCCCTTGAATTTGAAATTCTAAAATTTGTGAAACAGAATATATCCAGTTTTAACTTACAAAATAACTATCACAATTATAATACCAGACATGGTGAAAATTTGCAATATGATATACACAGATTACAACTATATAAGTCAAGTCCATACTATATTGGTGCCAAATTATATAACAAACTACGAACGAGTGTTAAAAATGTTAGTTTAAACAAATTTACTTCTTATGTCAGAAAACTACTATTATCCAATGCTTTTTACTCTGTCAACGAATTTCTTTTTCATGTTTTTTAACTAATTATTTTACTGTAATCTTTTTCCTTTTAATTTGAAGTCAACTGAACAAGTGTTCATTAGACTTACCCTATATCGTGTACTATGATCTCTTGGGTTAATAAATGTATTATTATTATTATTATTTTGTTGGTTATTATTAACTTATCCTATGAATATGTAGATGCAAAACTACAATAGGTTTGTTCAAAAAGTTAGGGCAAAATATTCACTAGTGTAGTGTAGTTTACTTTGCCACTGGCGTAGTGCAATGCGGATGGTTGTAATTTGTTACACTACAGTTTTACACTAGCTATCAACCCAGAGCAAAGTTGTTGCCATGAGTGCATTACACTGGAAATTTGTGAACGCGGAGTACTTTTAATGACAGTTGTACTAAATTTTTTTAACACCGAGAAAAAGATTCATCAAATATCAACTTTGGCTTTTACAGTTGATTGATTCGCCCTTTACTCGATGAAAATCCATATTAAAATTAAATTTAACAAAGACACTGTGGTTTAGATACTCACAATAATTTATTATTAACCATGACGATCGTTTCATCTAATATAGGCTTCATCGGATGGTGAGTTATCAACTCACCATCCGATGAGGCCTATGTTAGGCGAAACGATCGTCATGGTTAATAATAAATTATTGTGAAAATCTAATCCACAGTGTGTTCATTAAATTTAATTTCGGCTTTTATTACTAATAGACTTTATTATTGTAGAATCTAGTTGGGGTGCGGTTGAGAGCACACGTGTTTGTTAATGCTCCCGGGGAAAACGCCAAAATAACCGGTTAAAACTCTATTAAACTAGATAAATTTAAGTCAGCGGTAGATTTAAAAAATTCTGCGTAAAATGAGGTGTAGTGAAAAGGTGAAAAACTGCCCGAAATTGGAAGCCCGAAATTGGAAGGCAGAAATTGGAACGATTGTTTCAAAGACACGACATACAGGGTGAGCAACCTATCCCTTCAGACCTCTTTTCTCATAACGCGCAAAAAATACTGTTATTGCGAGATAGGGCCCTTCTCAGTAACTCCACCGTAAATGGATATTTACCTGTGGAGCGGTTAATAAATAAAATTAAAAAAAATAAAATAAAAGCTGCCATATTCAGAAACAGAGGAAACAGAAAACTTAGAAGAAGAAAACTAAGGAGATGGCGATAAATGGAAACTTAACAGAAGCACGAAAACTGAAAAGAAGCATCTCACAAACACCTGCACACCCCAGCCGATGATGACAGATGGAAACTTAATAGAAGCATGGAAACTTAAAATTAATGCTATCTTTGTATCTTTGTACTCATCTGATACGTATACCGCGACTCCTTCATATCCTAAAGTACCCAGTTCTCGATCCTTTCTATATAGTGTTAAGTTCGGAATGCTAATAAGCGAGTTGGATATTTTTGGTTGTAACCAGGTTTCGGTTATTACTATAATTTCAGGATTGGCATTTTCTATTTCAATCAGAAGTAAATCGAATTTTGCCATGAGGGAAGCTAAATTTGTATATAATATGAGGATATCTACTAAGGCTTTTTCACCAGACTCATTTTTTGTTACATTGGAAAAGAATTTCTGTCTCGATACAGAAGATTTCAGTTTGGGTAGTTTATTACACATAGAATGAGCATTAATGCGACAGAATTTAGCATTGGCACGGGATCCATTATGTAACTT
Organism: Stenurella melanura; assembly: GCA_963583905.1. Taxonomy (NCBI): domain Eukaryota; kingdom Metazoa; phylum Arthropoda; class Insecta; order Coleoptera; family Cerambycidae; genus Stenurella; species Stenurella melanura. The sequence continues at coordinate 4,717,903 of OY757309.1, forward strand.
AGTTTCGATGGGGATTTATTGATGATCTCCCGCTGAAGGTTCTTTTTGATATGAAAGTTCTGGGCCGAAAAAAATGTAAACTTTTTTACTACAATCTCTTCTGGCCAATTAGAAGTGTCAAGTAATTCTTGCTTCAGATCTGCATTAGTTTCTACTCGGTAGCAGTTGTAGTCCCCTGATTTTGCAGTCTGTTTTATTATTTTATACTGTTCTTTGTTGCCAATAGTTTCCTTCAGGTATTCGAGCAGGTCTGTCTCAGTGACTTCTAGGGACAATTTACTAACAAAAATGGAAGTTTTGGGAATAATAATGGCAGCTTTGATTTTACATTCGGAGGCATTCTTCTTGCCCTCGTGGTTTCCAGTAATGTCCAGACTACTGGTTCTAATAGGAGAATGCACTTTAGGTTCAGAATGTTTAGATGTTGGTATTTGATTATTGTTGACTGAGTTCTTTATCGTATTAAGTTCCTTTTCCAGTGAAGTAATTTTCTGTAAAGTATGCTGAGTAAGTTTCTCCGATTTCTGGTACGATTCAGGAATTTTCTTAGGGCAGCCTCTGGGAATAGTATTTGTATTGGGGGCATTTTCCGAGAATAGTTTAACAAGATCAACATTTGAGAGTTTTATATTAGTTGCAAGAGTTTCCATTTTAAAGGACAAGTTCTTTAAGAGTTTCGTTGACAGCATGCAAGATTTCATTTTTCAGGTCATTCGTTGAGATAAGTGACGAGGTTGATGGAGATGTTGAAGGAAGTAAGTCCGAAGTTCTACAATCCACGCATGCATATGATATGATGCGTTTTTTTAAAAAGACAGCTCTAAGCTCCGTTGTAGAGAGTTTAGAGCAGCTCTGGCAACTTTCCTTTGAGCACTTATCACACACAACCATTGGGTCCTTGTCCATGTCAAATGATATATTGCATTTGTCACATTTTATAATATTAGGCATTATAAGTTGAGTTTATAAAATCAAGCTGTTTAAAGATAAAATCAAGGTGAAGTTTTTCAGTCCTGTCCTGTACTGTGTGTGCAGTTCTTATTTAGATTAGCAGAAGCATCTCACAAACACCTACACTTCCCGTCCTATATTCCCACCCCATGCGGCTCTCGCTGTTGACAACAAGCATGTCCAATGTCCAACCCAGCGTATGCAGCCGGTCCGGCGGTATATAAAACATCCGAGATTTGGTTCCGGCATGCAGTTCGGCCGTCTGTTGGGCGTGTTCGACGGACGACTAGGCTGCGTGTTGGTACGAACCTCTATGGATGCCCTGAATCGGCAGTAATGCCCACCTTACGCTGGCAAATCAATCAATCCATAGACTTTAACAAGGAGAACATAAGTAGTGACTGCAGCGTGTTGATTAACCGTTTTTTTAAATTTTTTTAATAGCAAATACATTTTTAGACAGTTTCCCACATAAGTATGTTAATGTGTTCTACCCATGTTAATGAGAAGCCAATATATTCCAACAAAAACTTGACATTGGTTTCACGATTCTGTTCTAACTTAGCGGTAGACTTGATTTCAAATATTAAGTTTACTGTTTTACTTTCAATTAGCACTAAATTATTGTGTGCAAAACCAAGCTTTGACATATTGTGTGGTATGACTTGACTATCACTTTCCTTCTCTAAACTTGTAATAAAAGTGGTATCTGCATACATAACAGATGTAGTGTTAAAATTATTTATGCTTTGTGGCAGATCATCAATGTAGACAGAAAAAAGTATGGGCCCTAGAACCGAGCCTTGGGGAACTCTTCTTAATCTGCAGCAGTTCGCTTCTTTGTCCAATCCACTAGCTGCGTTCTATTATTTAGATAAGATTTAAATAGCTCCAAACAGTTGCCTCTAATTCCATACAAACTCAGGTTATTTAGTAAAATATTATGGTCTACACTGTCAAATGCAGCAAAGCAGTGATTGTCATTTTCAAATGCATGTTTTATAGAGGCTGTTAATGATAAAATGTAACATGTGACACCCTTTCTAAGTCCAAACTGGTGCATGCATAATACCTTATATAATTCTAAGGAAACTATTAGGTTATTGGATATTACTGATTCTGACTTCCTAGGTCTATAAGGGCATTTACGAAATCTCCTATTTGTCTCGGTTGACCTGCATGGAACCGATTACATTTAGTGCAGCTTGACAGAAAAATGGCAATAAACTGTTCTTTGCCTCATAATTTCTTTTTAACACCACTGCATTGCAGCCACTTTGGTCTAAAATACTGTGGTGTATCTTCTTAGACTTTTCGTAATTTTTGTTTTTGACCTTATTCCGTAAATTCCAGCACTGACTTCCTGCTTTGTCTTGACTGTTTGTGCCAATACTTGCGGACTGTTTGATATTTGAAATTGAAAATTTTGATTGCGTTATACTTTGAAACTACTAAGCGTTTGTTCCACTAGATTGTTCATCTCTGTTTTTCCTTATTTTCTTTGGGCTGTTCCTGATAAGCGGCTATTATCCCCTCATTTACCTGTTTCACTGACACCTTAAGGATCTCTACGCTTTTAGGGATATCTGAATTTTTGTCTCCGTCAGGGATGGAGTCGTAATGTTACACCTTATAAGTCTGTGATCAGAGCCCAATGGCTCTTCTGATGCATGCAAATTTTTAAAGGTATGTTATATTACTTACACGGAAGGTTATATTTAAGATCTCCTTAAATACATGAGTAACAAAAGTAAGGTTCATGCCTATGATGAATTGTAATAAGGGCTCACCTCTTCGGTTGATATTAGTACTTTCCCATGCCATCGCATTATATCCGGTTATCGGTGGACAATTTCTTCCTCTGCAATAGGCAACAATGTCGCTCGGTAATTGCAGAGGACATGATCTTTCTTCACCTGGGAAGTACATGGAGCATATGATCCAGCTCTTCATCCCCCTGTAACAAAATCATCAGTGCGAAACACTGGAAGTGATGTACAACTCATTCTATTACTATGTACAATACACGCTCTCAGTCTACTTGTGAGTGTATTGTAGAGCAACTTACCAGTGGCTTCAGGCCTGCTGTCCTCCCCTCGATAAGCCAGGGTTTTTGCAGGAGGGTAACATCTTCTTCTTCGAATCTCCTACATAGAATAGCCGAAGCAGCCTTGGAATGTTGGAGATTCACCTGCAGAACCCTGATTTCTTCTCGTACTTGAGAGAGCCTCCCATCTTTTCAAAATCGTAAACAGGCATGAAATTAGTACAGTCATGTGCAGAATAATCTTTAAATTGCAATAATAGATAGATAAAGAAAATGTCGTTTTGTAACATGTAACACATATCAAATTTCATCTCAATCATTAAAAAAAAAAAAGTGGCCAGAAAGTGATACCGGTATGCCCCACGAGTAGATGGGGAAAAGAGGTCCCCCCAGAGAGTCCGTTTATGGAGGTAAGGCTATCCACAATAGAAGATCAACAGATGTCCCTAGGGCATCGTTTATAACACTACTTCCCCAGTGCTACGCAGCCTAGGTTACGATAGGTTACAACTGGGCTTGGTTAAAGTGATGTTACTTTAAACTTCTCGGTAAATGTCAACTTGACATTCTCAAATGTCAGCAAAAAAGCCTTGAGGGACTGAAGCTTCTTCAAATTTAAGGGTTGTGTAAAAAAAATTGGAATTTTTCATGTAACAAATTTTTACACAAAACTTTCTTCTATGCTGGATGACTATCTAGTATTTTTTTTAACTAAAAATATAACAGGCTTTCTTTCCTGAGAGTATTATCAACTACATTCCAGATGTCATTTTTCACCTTTGTTACGATAACCATTAAGTATATCTTTTACTAAGGTTTCTTCCGTGACAGTTGCGTTAATGATTTTAATGAATTTCAATGAATCAGATAATAATAATTCACATAAAATCTCTCAACTATTTCTATCATTTGGCTTAGAACAAACGATTTATGAGGCTACTCATTCGCATGGAAATTATCTTGACAATATCTTTACAAACAATAGACGTACCACGCTAAATGTGATGGGGAGGCATCAGATCATAAGTGTCAAATCACAGAGCTAATAAATAGAAGGCTGTATACATAAAAAAAGATTGATTTGCTGAACTGAACTACCTGAGTCGAGAAAACTGGGATACCGTTTATAAAGAAACAAGGGCTGAAAATAAATATACCAATTCATGAGATTTTCATCTATCACTTTAATAATAGCTTTCCACTAATCTCAGAAAGTAAATGAACAAAAAAACGAAAACATTAGGCCACACGAGATATTGTAAATGCTACAGAAAGGGTAATCATGTTGAATGACTGGTACAAAAAACATCCAACAGAAAATAACAAAATAATCCATAAGCAAGCTGAAAAGGAGTACAATAAATTATTAATAGAGGCTCGTAAATTGTACGTTGAAAATAAATTACAGGTTATACTATGTTTCTTAGGGTAGTCGACAAGCATGAGGTGCTTGCAATAATAAAAAGTTTAAAAAACAAGAAAACGAAGATGCTTATGGAGTAAATGCTTACATCCTTAAAAAATGTGCACTTTTGCTAGAAGATGTTCTTGTGGATATTACAAATACTTGTTCTTCGGAAGCATACATTCCAACAATGTTAAAAATAGCTAAAATCGTACCTTGTAATGGTTAAATTCTAGCAGGTAAAAGACCGTTTGACCTTCAACGAGGTACAGGTAGAAGGGCGAAGAGGGACTTGTTGATTTCAAGGCGATGTTTTTGGTCAGTTTGAGGCAGTCGAGGATCGGCTGAGAGCCGAGATATACCACGGGAGAATGGCGAATTAGACCTCTCCGGTATAATTAAGTGGTAATCAAGTTGTTTAAGCCAGAATATTTAAAGTCTTTTTATGGTGACGATTATTCTTTGTGAGTATTGCCACTACGTTTTATGTAAATAGTGCATCAGAGTAATGTGTAAATCACCAAGTGCAAATATTTAATAGTCAATTAAATGACAGAATTAATCTGTATTAAATAGCAGCAAATTGCGTGATTAATCTGAATTAGTTGCTTTGATGCCATCCATGATCGTTGGTGGTTTTAATTATCTGGTTTGTACGTTCATTTTTCTTGAGTACCATACGTTCATTGACCTTCGGTGTCCAGGAATGAAACAGTAAGTTTTTTTGATTTTATACCCTATATTATCTTTTCTGAATTTTCTGTTAGTATTTGCCAAGGTAAGTGATTACCAATATTAAGCCAAGCTATCGAGGAGAATCTGCACCCCTGAAGTGTTAAGCTCTACCTTGAATTTTGAATTTTAATTATGATTTCGGATTTAATATAACAAAAAGACAAGGTTACAACCTGTATACAAAAATGGGAATCGAGAGCTCCCACAAAACTTTAGGCAGATATCAGTGTTACTGTGTATTTCAAATATCACAGAGACTGCTTTGTATAATCGTCTAGTTGTCTACACAGAAAAAAATCAAATTCTAAACTGTCATCAGTTTGTTTTAGGGAAAACTATCAGAGCCGCCTTTGATTGTGTGGATCATAATATATTGCTAGACAAATTGGAATATTATGGAATTAGAAGAGTTGCATTACAACTGATAAGATCCTATTTATCAAATAGAACTCAAGTAATATGTAGTGATAACCAAAGGAGTAGACCCATGTTAATAAAGAGGTCTGTATTGAGTTCTCATCTTTTCATAAATTATATAAACGATCTACCAACTATTTTTAACACAAACGTATCCACAGTTATGTATGCTGACAATACAACATTTGGAGTGAGTGTTAAAAAGAGACCTGCCCAAGGAGAGTCCATGGGCAGGTCATGAACCAAGCTAAAACATGATTCATTACAAATCAGCTTGTACTAAATGAAAATAAAACCAAATCGCTTGTTTTTGAGACTAGACTTTTATATAATGTAACTGCCAACGCAGAGGCACTGTCTACCAAATTCTCGGGGTTGTATATAGACGTTAGACTTACCTGGAACGAGCATATCAATCAACTCTGCAGTTAGTGCAGCCTATGCTATACGGAAAGTCGAACAATTTATAAATCAACCAGCTGCAGTCTCTACTTACTATGCACAGTTTGTATTCATTATGAGATATGGCTTAGCTATCTGGAGCACAACTGCTCAATTACACTTGAATAGGGTTTTTTAATTTAAAAAAATGCAGTGAGATGTATAGTAGGGGTGCAGCCTGGAGACTTCTGCATACTAATATTTAAACATATAAAAATTATGACGATCTTCTCATTAATAATTTTTTTTAATGAGAAGTCGATGCTGTGAAGGAAAAAAAATTTCTATGAAATGGTCATATGACAAACAAAATATTGATATACCTACACTGTATTTATGTGTGTTTGTAAATATATTTTAAACTGCAACTTTGTTATGTAAATAATTTTACTGTGTTTTGTTCTACAAACTCTTATTCTAGTTTGATATTTAATATTTATATTTGCATTTATATTATCATCAACTGTACTATTATGATTATGTAACAATAATGACGCATTCAGAAGTTTTAACTTTATAAGGAACTAATAAGGAATTATTATTATTATTATTATTAATTTTTTGAAACTTTTATGATTTTCCATATTGTAATATACTGTGTAACTATGTTGACGTGTTCAAAAGTCTTAGCTTTGAGATGAACTAAATAAATGGTTTGATTTGATTAATACATGCCACATATTATTGTCTTTTCTCACATTTCCTTGATAATTATTCCTTATGAGTGCGGAAAACATTATCTAGGCCTTCCAATGTAATATAAAAATTAAACTAGAAGGGAAGAATTCGAAAAATCTAAGGTTTGTGAACACTTGTGGGATAACAATCATATAATTCAACGGGACTTGGCAAAGATTTTGGAACAGCAAAGCAACAGAACTAAAAAAAATCTAAGAAATCGAGTATTATTTGGTTAAACCAGGATACATGCATCTTAAATTATCCCATAGATTTTTGCATGAGTCCAGGCCTGCCGAGGGGGGGGGGGGGGGGTCGAAGGTGTATCCCCTCGGACCCGAACCCTAGGAGATAGAGATGTGTATGCAAATTTCGATCGTTAAGAGGAAGTAAATGACGAGGGAAAATGTAGGAGGAAGTAAAGAAGCACTACGTCTCACCTACTGAAACCTTACAATGGATTGATTGATTGATTGATTTGCCAGCGTAAGGTGGGCATTGCTGCCAATTCCGGTGCAGGGAGATTTGTTCCACCACGCAGCCCGATCGCCCACCGATCATCCCACCGTGTGCCAGAACAAACCCCCAGTGCTTTTATATACCGCCGGACCAGCTGCATACGCTGGATTGGACATTGGACATGCTTGTTGTCAGCAGCGAGAGCCGCATGACGCATGGGGTAGGAGTATAGGATGGAGCGTGTAGGTGTTTGTGAGATGTTTCTTCTTGTTTTCCTTCTGTCTTCATCGGATGGAAAGTGTAGGCGCTTGTGAGATGCTTCTTTTAGGTTTTCGTGCTTCTTTTTACTTTCAGGTTTTTGTGATATGCTTCTTCTTAGTTTCTGTCTGTGATCATCTTCTCTCCTATTCTACTTCTGAGTTTTCTGTTTCTTCTGTTTCTGAGTCTGGCAGTGTGTATATCCTTGATATTTCTTTATTGTATTCCATTTTTTGTTCTGCAAACTTTTCCCAGTGTGTATAATCCTTTCCTAGCTTATTCATAATTCTCTCGATTGTTGTAATCCATGTGTAGCATGGCCTCCCTATTTTCAGTTTGTTGCTGTTCATTCGCAGCGCTTTCTTCGGTAAAAATTGCATTGCTAGGAATATTACCCCCCCCCTCCCGCTCTTTGAAATTGCTACCAAATATCAAATATTTTACTGTGAGGAAAGCTACCTTCAAAATTATACCGAAGAGCTGGGAGTGGGGGGCCTGCAAGTCACTACCCCCGGGCCCCGATATCCTCTCGACAGCCCTGTATGAGTTGGTTGCCCATCCCCAGAGAAAAGGTAAGTAAAAATAAAATTAATATAATTTAATATTTTAAGTGACTATGAAAATACATAAACTACAAATTGTCATGTTTGGCGGCATAACAGTTTTGACATATGACATTTTCCAAAACGTTGTAGTTTTCATTTTAGTTTATACTATATTCTTAGATCTGAGACATTTTGTAATAGAAGTATCTGCAGGAAGTGAGGCCCTTTCATGCGACAGTCCTTTAAAATTAATATCAAATTATGTGTTTGTGCTGTCTCATTTCAAAGATTGTGGAAGTAAACAGAGATGTTTTTTATTATTATTAAGTACTCAAAACATACATACTCATTAAATTTTTAAATATTTTTACAGAAGTGTCAAAATACCCAACAAAGAGCAAAAGAAACGTAAGTTTATGCATTTTCTTACATAAAGGCATTTATTAGAATAGAATACAAATTTATTCATCATAAATCTTGTGACAGGAACAATATCGGTAAAAAACAAAATGAGTGCAGGGCACGATGAAATACCGAGTAGTATTATAAAATTCTGCGCACTTGAACTGAGCGCTCCCTTATGTTTCATTATAAACAACTCTTTCAAGTATGGTATATTTCCAGAAAAATTAAAGTTAGCGTTGGTTAAACCCGTATATAAAAAAGGAGATCCAGAAGTAGAAGAAAATTACAGACCCATAAGTTTGTTACCATCACTTTCAAAAGTTTTTGAGATAGCAATGGCGAACAGACTACTAAATTTATTTCATACAAATAAACTGTTCAATGGCTGTCAACATGGCTATCTGAGGGGTAGGTCAGTGGAGACAGCACTGTACGACTTTATGAATAAAATAATTCATAGTCTGGAACAAAAGAATATAGTTTTGGGAATGTTTCTTGACTTGTCGAAAGCATTCGATAGTCTGAACCACTCTAACATGCTAGAAAAATTAAAACTATATGGTATCAGAGGAATTACACTGAAATGGATCTGCTCTTACCTCACGGATCGCCATCAAAAGGTAGTGATTGAAAGAGATCATAAAAAATATTTCTCTGAGAGTAAACAAATTAGCATCGGAATTCCACAGGGCAGTATCATGGGTCCATTGCTTTTTATTATTTATATAAATGACCTCGCTTGTGCACTCTCAGGTGAGACTTCAAATCTAATAAATTATGCCGATGACACAAACCTTCTAATAGAAGCTGAGACATTTCCGGATTTAGTAACCCTAGGAGACATCTCACTAACTAGTACAAATGACTGGTTTCAAATAAACAGGCTTTTATTAAATACAGACAAAACAAATTTTATATGTTTCAGGACTAAACAAAGTAGAGCAGATATACCAGGCTCGGCAATGCTGCAGACCCAAAATGTAACCTTATCGCAAGATACTAAATTCCTTGGTATTTATATTGACCAACACTTGTGCTGGTCAAAAGAAATTCAGCATGTATGTAACAAACTAAACTCTGTCAGTTACACGTTCAGAGTGATTAAAAAGTATTTGGAACTAGATGTGCTTAAAACAATATACTATGCAAACTTTCAATCAGTTTTAAGATTCGGAATAATTTTTTGGGGAGGAAGTAAAGATGTAAACAAAGTCTTCATCATACAGAAACGTATTATAAGATTACTCACGGGATTAAATACAAGGGAGTCATGTAGAGGTAAATTCCGGGAACTAAATATCATAACGGTACCTGGTCTATATGTGTATGAGTGTCTATTATTTCTGTTTAAAAACAAACCAAAATTAGCAAAATATGAAATTACCCATAACCATAACACGAGATCTCTATGCTACAATTTTCCACAGCATCGCCTTACTCTCTCTGAGAGAAACCCTGCTTACTTGTGTATAAAGTTTTATAACAAACTGCCCGCAAATGTAAAGGAGATAACCTCATTTAAGGATTTTAAAAAACAAGTTTTTAATATTATTTTAGCTCTTGAGCCATATAGCGAGAAGGAATTTTTAAACGCAACCTAAAGCTATATGCTACTATTTATTTGTTCTTTTATTTCTTATAATCAAGTTGTTTTTAAAACAAAATTTTAATTAATGATTTTATGATTTGAAATAACTGTTAAATATATATTGACGCCTTTCACTCAATTAGTTTTAAAAAAATATTTTATAAGACTGATTTTCATGAAATAAAGTGTATTATTAGTATTATTATTATTATTATTCATCAGAAAAAAAAAGTGAAAGACTATATTTTTATAACGTGTATAACTCTTGGGCCATTTTCCTGCTTGGAGTTTTTAAATGCACAACACCTGTAATAAATTTGCACTGTACTTTATTTCTCAAATACCATCAGCTTCTAATGATTTCTATTAGTCCAAAAGACGACTGCTTAGAATGCAGTCAAAGAGATGTCAGGATGAAACACGATCGCATCAATATATAGTGGTAACAGAACCGTGTGCCAGCATTTTGTCTTTAATGCTATGACCTAAAGTGCAAAAAAATAGACAACTTCCGGTTGCAAATTTTTCTTTTCACCTATGTGAAAAGATGTCAGAATCATATTTACATAAGAAGATAGAAAGGGGTTAGTAGTTATAGAAAAACTTGGTATGCCACCCTCTACCCCGCCATGAACACCTGGCAGATGGACCTAAAGGGTCAGTTTTCAGTGACTGATCTGACATTCGATGTCAGAAAAATTTATATACTATTTAAAAGTCCAAACCGTTCTCTAGCCAACTAGAGAGATGGTAGTAAGTATATGGCAGACTATGGTAACTGGGTGAGTATCTCCATCTATTTATCTATTTACACTTGACCTATACTTACTTATTTACTTACATTTCCAAGATATCAGTAACCTGTACCCTCAGAATAGAGAAAAAATTCTACTTTGCTTAGGCTATATTTGATTGAGATATTCTTCCGTTTTTTAGTTATTAACGTACCAATGTTAGCGATCTCTGTCACCTGGGATGATTGCAGTAGCAATCAATTTAGCGAAATATTAATTTTTTGTTCACCACTTTATGCCCAAATTTTCTATCTCGACCGTGCCAGTCACGATGCCGTGAAAATGCCAATTTTAATTTTTTGATATTGACATCGCACAGTCCTGTCGTCGATGTATTTATTTAATTACAAATGTTTAAAAATTTCACCTTTTGCCGTTTCCAACTAGGTTAATTGAATTCTCAAATGACGTAGTGAATCTCTTGAGAAGCTACCTCTTTAGGTCGGTTTGTCAGGAGTTCACGGTGGGGTAAAAGGTTGATGTGCCACCGTTTTTCTATACCTGCTACCAACCACTCAGTATCTTCCTATATGCGTATGATTCTGACATCTCACGTAGGTGAAGAGAAAACTTTGCAACCGAGTGTCATCTATTTTTTGAACTTGTGACATTCAAAATTACCTGAATGCCACTTGTTAATTTTTATTCTAATAGTAATGAATTTTTGTAGTCTTAAACCACAATTCAGTAAACTTATTATTTAATTTTTCAGTCCAATCCCGAAGCCGTTCTAGTCTTACTGAATCTGGAAGAAATTGTGTTCGTCAATCCAACTTTAAATTATAAATTAGCATACAAGCGCCATCTGTTACTTCTCTTGATAAACACCTACAAGTCATCTGGTACAACAAATATTTAAAAGAAGAAATCTGTATAAGTGAATAAATCCCAAAAATCAATAAACAAAATTATAAATCGATAATTCTGATTAAATTGGAACTCATGAATGCATAGGAATGATACAGTACAGTAATTGTGTAGATTTGTATTATAGAATAATTTAAAGAATGATTTATGTTCCCACTACCAGCGACATCTCGCGTATAGAAGTGTAACTAGGTTTTTTTAGATCAAACACGGAATCCGAACAGGTCGTGATGGCCATTTTCCTTTTGACTTCGAGCAATACAGACGTGTTGCTGTCCGATTAACACCTCATCTAGTGGTATGTTAATAGATAGTTGATAATATAAATATAATTACCTTCTGTAGTATTTGTTGTACATGTATTTGCAATTTAATTGTTGAATTTATCATGATTAAACGCGATGTTTGTTGATCACAAATTACCTTCATTCGCGGCGCGTGGCTTGAAAGAGACGCGGTCATGTTAATGTATGAACGGGGTATTTCGAGACATGTGTTTAACTCAGTATTAAGATATATTTAGAAGTAAATTTTATTAATGAATAATTGAGGTTTAATAAGGGTTTAAAGACAGTTCGAATTTAGTAAATTACGTTTTCGTAACCTTGTCGAATAATTAAAATTCAAAGGAATTTAACTCTATATTAGTAGGGGCGAGAAGGGCATGTTAATGTAATTTATTTAGAGAGATACCAGTAATGCATTAACGTGGGGATTTTATCAAACGCACTAAGAGTGCCCACTAGTAAACAAGTAATTTCAAGTGTAGTAACAGATGATAACTCTTGTAGGAATGAGGTGTTTAAGTTGACCCTTCAGATTTGAAGTTAAGTTAATCCTTAAATTGGGAATTTTACCATACATTTGGCTTAACTGTGTGCCAGGAAAAATTGGGTGGCTGCTATAATCCAGGAGAACCAGACTATTTGTAATCCAAGGTTGGAGTGTCTTGGTATGGAATAGTCCTCACTGGATGAGGGCACCAAGTTGTTTGGTTTGGTAACCGCTCAGACGTCTAAATTCTTAGGATCTCTACGGAGTCAATGATCGAGTGGTGGCAACACAAGAAGATTCAGTGAGACGAGGACCAGGGTTGGTTACTGCAGAACCCAGCCGGTGGTAATAGTATCAACTGAATTTCTTTTCAACATTTCTTTTCAACGTTCAACTTTCAACGACATTATTCAACTTTCGACAAACTTTTATACATTTCTAAATTGTTACCATTGTTTTATGTTATATATTGCCTTCAGCTAATTATTAATTTTCTTCCATTTAATTATTTAATCACAGCTTAGCAATAATTTGTCATATTTTGTAAATTTTTTTTGGCCTTTAACCTAGTCAAACTTATTAATTAAATATATAAACTTTCTGTAAGGAAGTAGCTACATCCAACCATAAGGTGTAACATTTAAATTAATCAAAATTAAGTCATTTCCAAATTTATAATAGAGTCAATAAACCAGATATATTTAACTTAGTGTTGTATCTATAACATTAATTAATTAATTATCTCTGAGTAGTCACAGTCGTACAGTTAGACAAGTACGTTATAGATGCTTTTTTTAATATGACTACTGGCGCCTAACCTAAAATAAAAAGTTTTTTCTTGAATAATTTCCGAACCACGACCCAGTCTCCAATAACTAAACGAGAACCGGGCAACCTCAACTTCCTAACCTGCTGGGGGCAGAAGTTGGTGGTACAAACTTCTGGTCGTAACATTAAAAAAAATGCTGGCACGCGGTTCTTGTACTACTATATTATTGATATGATCAAGTTTCATCCTGATATCTCATCAGGTAGCTTTTACAGTGGCCGCCGCTTCACCTATGTGGGGGTTTGGTAAAAATTTATAACGATAATAAATTATTTTAAGCGTCAAATTTTAGGATAAGACGTCACAAAAGCTATATCAACAAATGAATTAGTGATGTGGATTAAATAAAAACTGAGCCAAATAAAAAATTATAGCTTGTCATTAGCATTAACAGCCACAGTAAATTAAAGAGGACATCTCTCTTTTCTTGCATCCAAAGTGATATTGAAATTAGTGTTAAAATTTCAACGATAGATATTTTTTGATATACGAACTACTAGTCTGTAAAATAGGGTTCTTAGACTACAATGAGTATTCATCAATTTTCATACCGATGTTTGAAATAAAAAATACAGAATTAACTTCAAAACCCGTTAAAATTAACTTTTGGACTCTGTATAATATCTGACAGCTTCCAGTAATGACAAATGAACCCATCGAAGACAAATCTTAAGTTAGTGTACTTACAGCGTAATCTCAAGAACTCTATTTTTATGTAGGTTATTATTATTACTAATTTATATGTCTAAAAATGAACAATTTTTTGTTTGCTCATATTTTGTATTTTGTAATGATAAAAATTGATTAAGAATGCAACAATATGAAAAATGAACTAAGAGAAAGGTAATAAAAAATTATATGTCCTCTCTATAAATTCCAAGTAATACCAAGAATGAGAAAGAGAAAATATTAGTCGAATGAAGTTCCAGCAAACGTAAATAGTGCAGGCGGTGGCTGCAAAAATGCTGAACACATCCAGTTAAAGGACAAAAAGTTTTGTAGTAATACTTGAGTACCAATAAATTCAAGAAACGCTGGTCGTCTTTAACTTTAAGTTATATTTTTCCTTTAATTCGATGGATTAAAAGTACTTTTTATAATCTACCCCTCTATTTGATCGGACCAAGGTACAACATGACCATTTTTCTATCATTATACCTATCTATTCTATCTGTCTATACTAACTGAGTTCGATTAAATACAATAAATTTCATTCATTAACAAAATGAGATTTTAGTTATCTTGAGAATAGTGCGGAGTCACCCTCTCACGTAAATCGCAAAATAGGGGTTGGCCGACTAGTGTTTCTTGTATCTACTGGTACTCAACTATTACTGCAAACCTAACTTATTCTTTAATTCGATGTGTTAAGGAATTTTGCAGCCACCGCTCGGACTAAAAGGAAGATCTAACCCAAATCACCAACGTAAAGTGATAATAGACAGAGACAAATCTTACATTTAATTCATTTGATTCGTAATGTGTGTGAGCATGCTTATCATAAAAGCAGCTGGAACTGATATAGTGTCTCTAGTTTCCTCCAGCATTATAGCATTTCGTTTGGTTAACTAAAAGTAAAAAAAAAAACACAAGAAATTACACACCAAACCATAAAAGCCATGCGAAAATATTAATTTACTGAGAATTAGCCCTCTGAAATTATTTACCGATCACCTATAGAGTTAAATGAGAATTTGGAGAACTCATAATAATATTTATCAAACAGTCAGATTAATAAGATGCCTGAACATTACATTTTATCTATCCTTCAGAGCTACAACAAGCCTTTCTCTATGGTTATAACTAGAGAAAAGAAAATAAATATGTATGTCTTATCACAGATAGTTCTGACTTGAATTTTATTCTATTAATATTGAACATATTTACATCACGGCTTATACTGTTAAAAGTTAATGAACAATGAGTGACCGCAAAATCTGCCTGTTTTTGGGTAGCGGATTGCGAGCTTGGGAAAAATCGTAAAAAGGTTTAAAATTAATCCTTATGAAAAACCAAGACACTGTTCTTGGATTTTTGAAAATGTTCAGTAATTACCCCTATTAAGGGGTTGAAATTTAAAAATATCAATAAATCTAAAAACAATTCTATTTGTATTATTTCTAATAAATTAATCTTTAACAAGCGAAATTATGAATTTTCATTTTCTATTAATTAAGAGTTAAAAATTCACCCATAGACCCTCAAAGCGGGTGGAAATCATCCCCAAAATATAAAAAAAATCAAAAATTAAAAATTCTGAAAACAAAATATTTAAATGTATCATGACAAATATTGAAAAAATATTTCTCGAAAGGCTTTGATGAAAAAAAAACCCCTACGAACGGTAAAACTACCCCTAAATACGAAAACATGAAAAAAAATCACAGCAATTTTTGAAAATAGTTGTGTTCATTGTTTTTTTCTATAACTGACATTATTTATTATCATATCTCACTAATACAGAAACCGTGTAGTTTCGTACATTGTTCATAAAAAAAATTTATATCATGTTGGTCATAATTATTTTAAAATATCTGCTTGTCTGTCCATCCCCACATTACGTTTTTTGTAAGCACAATTACTCAAGACAGAAAAGATCAATTATATTCAAATTGGAAATATCCGTTTGTTGTGGAATTGATTTAGATATTCAAAATACCTGATATGAAAAAATGTTTTTGTTCCCTTAGGGACCCTCCTCCTTTCGTGCTTCTTTCACAAAATGCCAAGTATGACTAACATTTCAAAGTTAACAGTGCGGACTATTATTAAATGCATGTATTCAATATTTATAAAAAAAACCAAAGGGAAATTTTCCATTTCGAGATCCTTTCTTTCTAATTATAGGCAGTTTTGAAAACAGTAATTTGTTAAGTATCATATATATGTATATCAGTCTATACCAAAAAGATACATAAGATACTTGTCTTGGCACATGGAATTCTTACAGTTATTTCCATTTTCATTCTGGAAACGGTATGTTTAATTCATAAACATAAAAGTAATATAAGTGAAAATTCTCCCCGTTATATTACTCGTCAAAACAATAATCTTACTATGTCAATTCCGAGTGCCTCCCTGGTCAAAGTCTCTATTATTTACAATGGTTATAAGATGTATAATCACCTACCCAATGATGTTAAAGATATTAATTCGTATATTCATTTCAGGAAGGCAGTAAAAAGTAAACTTGTTGTAAAGCCTTATCATAATTTAAGAGAATTTTTTTGAGGACACACTGTAACATGTTCAAAAGTGCACATTAATTTTGGTCTATAAATTGTTGCTATTTGACTAGTTTTTGTATTGTTTTTAAATTGTTTTTATTGTTTTTACTCTTTCATCTTTTTTACTTAGTTTATTTATATTTCTCTATTTTATATATCGGTTTATACAGCACTTTGTCAACAAGAAATGTTCTTCTGGACAATAAAGTATACTTGATTTGATTTGTTATTAGCATTTCATTTAATTCACAAAATATTAGTAGTTATTTCTACTATTGTCTTAAATCGAAGTAACAGCCAATCAATGTTGTAACAAAAGTCGAATTAGGGGTAGTCAAGTATGGCCCTGTCGTGTATAGAACAACCGTTATTTTGTTATTTCAGGCCTCGGTAATCAAGAGTACATACTTTAGTATTAAAGTAAGATACTGGTCGTATATAAATCTAAATTATGTTTTTTAATTTCGTTCGGTTTTGTTGAATTTTCGGAAAGATGTTCTTAACCCCTTCATTCCGGCACTAGTTTTTACATGTTGAGCCCACAAAATGGCAGCGAGAGGCCCTTGCGGAACCGTGCGGTTCGGGTAAACTTATGCGCGTATACATACTTCATTTAGCCATGTAAATTCAAATAATTAATTAAATAAACATTAATTTTTTTCAAAAACATAAGAAAACATAGACTTTCACAAAAAAAAAATGCAAAATAAAAACAGATACGAACTACAATGTAAATATGACCTTGCGTAAATATCCGGTTCCCATGCTGGGAGCACGAAAAATTTTTACAGATTTATCCGGTTCCAGGAATTAAAGGGTTAAGGCCTGACAGCTTATTGAGGGCCAACACTTTAAAAAAGTTCCATGGAAGGAATAAATAACTACGTAAATTATTTCATGTCTGAACAATTTGTTTTGCTACAAATCCTTGTAGGAACCAAGAGTATTCAGACAAATGTTTTCACAGCCTGGCTGATATAATAAATTATGATGACGCGTCGAGTCATAGGGCCAATCTAGGTTTTCACAATTAAAGTAGATTCACACAGTATTCCACAAAATATATGTAATAATTTTAGTAGTAAAACTAGATAGGTCTAAGGTACATTTTTCCTCATATAAATACAAAGTAACTGATCACAAGGTTTTTTCATGTACCTTATTAGTATAAATGTTAGATAGGGCAAAATAGTATATAATATATTATTAGGGATTCTTCGAAGTATCATGTGATGTGCATAAAGTCATTTTTCATAAATTTCATGGTCCATTAGGCAACTTCAAATTGAGTAGAATTTTCAAAATTTATGCCGATCATGATTTAAAACTTATATTCTAGATAAAAGGAAAGAGCTGGTTGTATTAAAAATCATTATTTGTAATATTATTTAAAAATCTGTTGTAGTAGTAGGTTTTTTTTATTAAGATTTCTTTTGTGTTTTTGAAATTGTTTCCTTCCAAAAATCTCACACTTAAAAATAATTTTTAAAGAAAGTTGGGGTCAAATGTAGAGTTGCATTCCAGGAATTATTTAAGGAGGTTGAGGCGTTACAGTCCCTACCAAAAGTAAGTCGAACTCTAAATCGGAACTTTTCCATATCAAATTATTACAAAAGGTTATAAGTCGATGATACCAATAATTATTATCATAAAGGCATAAATAAATAATGTTTTATTATTAATTAATTATTTAAGTAGATTTAATTATTTTACTTAATCAACTAACTTTTGGATGTTTTGTCCAAATTTATTAAAACAAAAATAAATTTACGTAAATATCGATGTATTTAAGAAATTTGTTTCAGTAAATAATAAAAAAAAAAAAATGAGAAGCAGTAAAAATTAAAATTAAATCATTAAATAATTGAAAAATCTGTTAAAAATCATAAACGAAAAGAGAAATTTGACAGTTTACAAATGTTTCTAATTTTTTTTATTTATTAAAAATCTCCTAATTAAATTGGAAATAATATTAAAATATGCGTATGACATCAATACTTTACATAGTTAGTTTTTGGAACTGCTGACATTATTTGGTTATTTGCTATAGATTAAAATGTACCAAAAAATTGATTGAATGAGCCCTTATTTCAACTTTATGAGTTTCCTAATGACTTTGGATTTTTTACAGGAAATTGCGTCATATAAAAATTTATTAAAAAAACTTTTTCAGATTTTTTTCATTATTTTCGTCTAACGCCTCAACCTCCTTAAGCGCAAGAATTCAATTCTAAAATCATCTTTGTGCTGTGTGTTATGATTATGTGTATTCTGTAACGTATTATAGTGTTCACTATTATTTTTTATGTGTAGTAAACACTCAAAAATGTATCCGCATGGAAGGGTCATAATAGTGAGCTGGCTATATGCGTTTCTAGCGTCAGCGTGGTATTCTAGTTTTGCTATTATACGAACTGCCCGTCTTTGGAATTTAAATACTCTGCTTGCATGCGAAAAGTGTCCCCACACTTAGATAGCATAACTTAAGACCGACTGTATGACTGCATGAAAGGTCATAACGCAAACTTGTTGCCTCACCAATGGTAATGACTAATTTAAGCAGGTAATTAAAGGGAACATAACCCCAGTTATTACAATGTAATTCCTGATATACTTCCCACAAAAATAGCAGTTTCATAACACGGTATATATTAAATTAATAGAAGTAAATAACTTACTCGACCTTTATAGTCAATATTTTACAAGAAAATGAAATGTAGTAATGAGGAATAGCTACGAGTATAAATGTTTAGTTAGCTCTGATAAGAACTGACAAGTGTTAGCTGTGAGCAACTGGTACTATAATAGCTGCAAAAAGTACATCCTCAGATAACTCCGTTATGTAAAGTAAACTGGCTACACACCAGTATCCTCTACTTTTAGAAGAAGAGTGAATTTGAGGTGCTACTTATAAACAACTGAGAATTAAAAAAACATATATTAAAATAACCATACAAAACAGCACTGACTGTCAAATAAATTATTATTATTTCTGAGCCCCAAATGTAACAACAAATTATTGTACTCACATCGTCTGCCATTTTGATGTCAAACGAAGGTTCTTCTAAAATAGGTGCCCACAGCTTGATATCATGATCTATACCGCTTGTGGCTAATATTGGCAGCGTGGGATGCGGCTGGAGACAATTGACTACGTGCTGATCGGCCTGCAGGAGCATTTTCAATTCGGCGGTGTGACGATTCCAAATAAAAACATGACCGCAGTCCGACCCCGACATAACATAGTCGTTACCCCAAAAGGTGGCTTCCTTAATCATGGTTCTAAGAAATAATAAAAAAAACTCTACAAATTGAATTTCCAAGTCAAATATTCACAGAATACAATAATTGCGAGAAGTAAAGTTGTGGAAAGTGTTTAAACCATCAGTGGTTTAAATCAATTTAAGGTTTACAATTGGGAACGATCTTCCCGTTTAGATCCTGTCTAAATATTGCGTTATCACACATAACTCAAACATGATTGAAATATCAGATATCATATTTTCACCTAAAGTTTATCTGTCATTTAATTGTCTTTAACACTTTTGTTGTAGAAAACACACATGCGCATTCACTCGGTATTTCATAATGTGCATTAGTGCACTTGCACGTTCTCCTTATATGAGATTTTATAGACTCAATATGACTTCCTGAGTTTAGGGAAGTGTATGAATATTTGCCCGCATACTTCAGGATTATCATAACAAATAACTATTAAAAAATGCAAAAATCTTTTTCTCGCTAAAGAGCTGGCCAAAATCTTAACTTTTTTTATAGTTCTTAGAATGTTTTAATTTATTTTAAAAATATTAGGACGTACAAGTAATTTCTCTGCATGGCACTAACATTTCAATAAGTATGAATTTTATTATGAGGGAAAAAGCCAAATAATTCAATTACCTTGCATTTCTATGTCCTACATACTTCATTTTCATCTCTGCTTCAAATACATTACGTTTCTCCTCAGTCTTTTTATTTGTGGATTCGGAACTTTCTTCTTCCTCATCATCATAATCCAATTCTACGTCGGCATTCTACAACAATATTTATTATTACTATGTAATGAAATAACACAAGTTGTTTTTTACATTTTCCCGATATAATAAGTCAATATGACAATCGTTTCACTAAAACATTAGCTTTTTCAAATGAGCGTATTATACTACTTACAAATTGAACCTTAAATGCATGAAATTTTATTACCTGAGAACTATTTTGAATCTAAATAAATATTTAATGATAATCTAAATTCTATTAAAAAATCATTACTTCCCAATAGAATGGAAAACTGGAGTAATAATTACAATTCCAAAACCTAATCAAGACCATTCTAATCCACAAAGCTATAGACCAATAACTTTATTACCAGTAATCGGAAAAAACTTGGAGAAAATCATAAAAACAAGATTACATAATGAACTAGACGAACAGATCCCCAAGAATCAATTTGGGTTCCGACAAAACTCATCTACGATTCACTCCCTCATCATTGCGACGTCAAATATACAAACTAACAGCATAATTGGAAACAAATCGGCAGCAATATACATAGACTTAACGAAAGCGTTCGACTCCGTCTGGCACAAAGGTTTGCTATTTAAACTACACAACTCACATTGCCCCAACTATATTATCTGGTTTCTTAAAAATTTCCTAGAGGGTAGGAAAACAAAAATTAAGATAAACGGGGCCTTTTCCAGTCCATATGAAAACGAACAGGGCGTTCCACAAGGATCTCCACTATCGCCAGTATTATTTAATATCTACTGTTCTGACATACCGAACAACCACCAACAAACACACAACGCAGAGTCTTACCTACTTCAGTTTGCAGACGACATAGCCTGGATAGCCCATGGAAAGAATACTGAAAAAACAATAAACACCCTGCAATTTTCAACAACTGAAACCATTCAGTGGTGTAATAAGTGGAGATTAAAAATAAATCCTAACAAATCACAACTAATGATATTTAATCACAACATCCGTTCTTGCTCTTCAAATCGACGTCTCTTGGCAGCAGCACAGAGAAATACAAGACCGGAATATTGTAGAGAAAAACAAAACTGATAACAAACTGAACAAAATTGTACTTCAGGATGAAACCAGATTTGTCTGTGAGATGATGGCAAAGGATTCGAATCGGCGTACCTATATGTATTTTATTCTTCATTCTTCAAAATATAGGTAATCATTTGAGCAGACCTTTAAGGTTGCCATTCCCTAGAAAGAGACATCCGATAGGGAAATATTTATTATTTTTGCCCATAACTTTTCTTTAGTAGTACTTATATTTTAAAAAACTAAAAGAGTACCTAAATAGAACCATAACAAGACTATTACTATGGATTTTCACTCAATAATTTCCGTGGTTTGCAAAATAGCTAGATTTAAAACTACAAAATAGAAAAATTAACATAATTTTTAAATTTAAATCTAGTTATTTTGCAAAGCACTGAAATAATTGAGTAAAAATTCAAAGTAATAGTCTTGTTATGGTTCTACTTAGGTGCTCTTATAGTTTTTTTAATATACGTACTAAGAAAAAAAAAGTTATGGCCAAAAATAATAAATATTTCCCTATCAGATGTCTCTTTCTAGGGAATGGCCACCTTAAAGGTCTGCTCAAATGATTATATTTTGAAGAATAAAGAATAAAATACAGATAGGTACAAAGAAAAAAAAATACAGAAAAAGGTAGAGAAAAAATGAAGTCTGTAGTTCTAACTGATACGCCAGTGAAAATAATAGAAAATGAGAAGCTAAGAAAAGAGAAAAAGCAAAAGAAAGCAGAAAATGCGAATAAGACTTCTTACCAAATACTACGAAAGAAACTGTGAAAAAGAAAGTTCTTGCGTCATCTTCTGAAAATGAAGAAGAGTGTGGATTTGATGAAACAGACGATTCATGAAAGATGAAAAAGAATTTGAAGAGCTGTTACCCCTAAATACAATCACCTCAAAAAAGGGGAACTTGGCATTGTGACTTTTAGAGGCGGAAAACGAAACACCATGGCATTTAGATACCTGTGTGTTATAAATAATGTAAATACACGAAAGTTACTTTCATCGAGCGAAAATGATATCTGTGACATAAACTTTAATGAGAGAATTGGCACAACACCCGACATTAATATTCTCATGAAAGGGGAACGATTAGGTATATTACAATATTATGAAACTTCTAGATATATTTGAGAGATGCTAGTAGACATTTCTTATGGTACCTACCTATTTATTTAAAGAATATTTATTTAATATGTATTTTGTATTTTAAACATACCTATGAAAAATAAATTTTGTTTTATTATTCGATATAATTATAGTTCTTTTATAATTTCATAGTGTGGGGGATATTTGAGCAAATTACATTAAAGACAAAACTCTACAATATTATTTGTTTAAAGCCTTTAAAGGTCGTTCTAAATATAAATAAACAAATATATAACTACCAAGTTTATAAATAATGAATCTGATTCAGTTCCAATCATACAAACCGTGTTTCCAATTTTTTGAATTAAACAAAACTGTGATCAAGTATCCCCTTTCCCCTACATCCCGGTTCTTAGAGGTAGCGTGGCAGACATTTGAAACCTGCAAGATGTCTGATTTTAAGCCATGATTCGTAGGTAAAAATCGAACTAATTTTGTTTAAAATAATTAAAGTATTCTATAAATTAATTCTCCACCATTAGGAAAAATTCTCCTATCACTTTTCTTGTCTGCCACGTTCTAAAGCAATGGATTGATTAATCAAGTCATTAGCTATTACAAATGTGTAGACCATTGCACGCTGGCTCCCGCACTATTACCTAAAGACGGGTTAAATTTTTAGGTTAATCATTTTAATTTAGTGTAGCTCAGTCTGTTGTAGTTAATTAAGTATATGTATCTAGATACTGGTGTTATTTCCTGTACCTTTTTATTTTCATACGTTTATACTTTTTATGTCGAATATACAATTGTGTAGTATATATACCTGTGTTATAAGTTAATATGTTGGATATTAATTATATTATTATTTTTACTCAAATAAAAATACTTTTATACTCTGTTGACTGGTGACAAATGTATGTAATGTGGTCAAATAGATATGCCTATCTGATAAAAATAGTAAAATGGAAAACAGCCATTAGGCAAGTATGTAAAGAATCATGATTATGGCAAATATTGCGGTACCTGCCTACTGACTAAATAACAACCTTACTGGTACCTCTTTCTTGTGACAAGTCTTATTACTAGTCTTATTATTTGGCCTCTACTTCTCCGACTATACAAATTTGTAACCATAGATTGACACCAACAGCAACAGCTAAGTACCTGGGAATTACAATAGATCAAAAATTAAACTTCAACAACCATACCAAGGAAATGAAAAAAAAGATGATAACAAGAGCAAAACACTTTAGATGTCTGACTTATCAGAACCAAGGTATCAATACTTCCACAGCAAGTAAAATTTACAAAATGATATGTCGACCCATCATGGAATATGGATTCATCCTGTTTAACACCGGCAGAAGACCAGCCTTGAACAATATAGAAGTGGCAGAGAGAAACAGTCTACGTAAAATAACAAAATTTCGTCATCCAAATAATCCTCTCCATAACATATCCAATAACTTACTATATGAAAGAACTGGTATCCAACCTATACTAACACGCTTCAAAGACCTTACAAAAAGATATTCACAATCCCAAAACCTCCTTACCCTAATTCAACCCTTTATAATTCGACTACCAGAAGATACTATCAGAAGAAGAAGGAATCCTGAAAAAACACTGTTAGAGGCAATTACAGAGGCTAACAATGAGGAATAAAGCAATGAAATACCCAATTGTTAAATTAATTGTTATATATGTATATATGTGTGTATGTGTATATGTATATTTAAAAATAATTAGATGTATAATGTTTGTAAGACAGGCTGAAAGACTTCGGTCGCTGGCCTTTTGGAATATTTTATCCAATAAATATTATTCTCTCTCTCTCTAAATTCTACAAACTTTTACTAAGAAACGGAATTAAAATAGATTTAGAGTAGTATTATTATGAGAAGATGCTTGCAAAAAATGATGCGCAGAAACGAGTTTGTGTGCATTCATTGATCAAAGCCAATGAGAGCGATTTGCATCATATTTGACCTCGAATCCAGTGGCACCGTCAACCTGCAGTCACAGGGTCTGTGCTGCAATATACTTGTTGTGTTCGCCGTTTCTGATTGAATTAAATGAAATAACCTTATTTTCAGTAAAAAATGCCTACATCGTAAACACCAGAGTGTGACGAGGTTTTAATCTACTGCATTACACAGCTCCTCGACCTCGAAAATTTGATTACAATTATTACACATCCTTCTACCCCAGATGATGCTGTCACTGGTAAAAATATTCGCGCACGTTGGCTCCGCCCCAAGCATCTTCTCATAATAATACTACTCTACAAGTAGAGAATTAGCTACGTGTTTGATCGCCAAGTAAAATATTACAATTTTTATGCCCATTAATTTCTAAGCTCTCAAGTAACGTCAACTCTAATGTGTGAAGGATATCAAAATTATTGTTAAATGAATGTTTTTCTTCTAATAGGTGATTAGCATTAGAATTACTTTTTTGCCCAAAAAATATTTTTATGTTCAACTATACATTTCTCACAATTTCTACCTGTTTGACCAACATATATCTTACGGCAAGTCCCACAAGCTTTTATTGTTTTATCTACTGTTTTTTATAATAGAGCATAAAGTATTATTAGTTTTAGAAGTTATATTTGGACACTGCTTCCTCAAAAACGTACAAATTTTTTCCGATTGTTCCCAATAAATGTTTGTCTTAAACTTAGGTTTTAAAATATCATGGTCTTTATAGGTAGAACATACTACTTAGTTATTTTAGAGTGTTATTGTATGGTTTTTTGTGTAATAAAGTATCTACAAAAGAGGCTTGAAAGTAATGAGCTTGTTCCATGATATTCTTTTTATATGGTTTTTATACTTTTTCATATAGTACTCGATATTCTCATTATACACTTAAAATTTCGTATTATTAACTTTTTCCGTTCTCGAGATATAAGGAGTTGAATTTAGCAATAGTTGCAAAAACCGAGCGCTCATTTGTGACGTCACTATACGCAAGTGACGTAAGAAAAATGGCTTTCTGGGACCTTTCAAATTTAACCTGAAAAGTCGAAAAACATGGAATTTTTAAACGCTGGTAACTAAATAAATACGTCGAGTGGAAGTTCGTTCTATGTGTCTACGGAAAGGAGAAGGTCGGCGATGAATTATAATCGTAAATTGCAGGGTCGAAATCGAAAATTCGTTCTGGCAGGAGTGAGAGAAAATTGTAATTTTTTGACATTTCACCAAATTGTACTCCCCTACTGTCAAGTAGTAATCAAAACAAACAATACTTCGAAAACACTTATAATTATAACCAATAAGGAGCATCAAGTCTATTGAGATCGCCGAGTCTATGCGTATAGTGACGTAGCGCCTGGCCACGCCCCATTTTTGCGAGATGGAAATTTGTAATGGTTTTTAAGATACTAAACGTGCGAATAAGATTCTGATATTTTGCAGATCCATTAATTTATACTTGCACTTTCGATTTGTGAAATAAAAAAAAAATGCTGAACAAGCCCATTGTTAACCGCGATTTGTCTAATTAAGTTTAACTCCTATTAATTAGACAATAATACTTTAGGTTCTATTATAAAAACAGTAAAGACGGGAGTGTATCAGTCAGCTTTACTTGTAAGACTTGCATTAAGATATATTTGGAAAAATAGAGAGAAATCTTAAAAAAAATACAGAGGAACATAAAAATATCTTTTTTGAATAATGAAAAATAATTCAAATCACCCATTTGAAGAAAAGCACTGATTTCACGCCCATCTTGATAACCTTCACACATTTAGTAACACGTTACTTAACAATCAAACTGACATAATAATAAGGGAGCCTCGACCAGGATTTTAGCTTCATCGCGGCATGAATATTATGATTATTTTTCAATACTTTATCACTCCCTGAAGAAAAAGTTCCATTACTACGGACATGTCTGGCGTTGCTAAAAGGGTGAATTCATTTATCGAACATGTAAAAATAAATGATCCATTTTATTTATCGCCGCACGTCAGTTTCCTTGTTTTTTCATTAAAGGTAATGTTAGACCATGTAGGAAAATTAATAACTAACATTTCCCGCCTCTCCTGCATCTCTAATGCGGAAAAATTTCCAATTTTCTGACATTTGAAAACTTTTGTCATCAGTTTCCCACATAATTATATGATTTTGGTGTAAGAGAACCTAGGAAAAATAGTAACCGACAATTTTCAGACGAATCTGACAATAAATGATAAAATGTGTCTGGCTAATCGGGCTTCCATTTTGAATTTCCCAATTTAGATTTCATATTTGTAACCTGCTACTTCAATAACCACATTCCGATTTTCAGTGGAATGGGACCATAAATTATAAAAACCATCCGCTATTTTGAATTTCTCAATTCCGATGTCATATTCGTTATCAGCGATGTCGAAACCCCCCACATACCGATTTTTAGCGGAATCGGACGACAAAAAACGAAATTATTTTAAGGCCATTTTTGGTAATTTTTTCACATCCTGTATAGGACCCGGCCGGTAATTTGAAAATTAAAAAACATGGATTTTAAAATGTTGATAACTAAGTGAATACGTGGAATAGAAGATCGTTTTAAGTTTCCATGCAAAGAGGAAGGTTGGCATTTTATTCTGATATCAAACCGCAATGGTAGAAAAGAAATCCGGCTCGGCACGAACGAAAGAAAAATGGTGTTTCTCATAAAAATTAAAGAACATGGATTCTTCAAAAATTCATAACTAAATAAACACGTCGAGTATGAGGGCGCGCGACATTTCTATGGAAAGAGGAAGATTGGCGCTTTATCCTGATATCAAATTCTATCAGCAAAATCAGAAGTTCGGCTCGGCAAGAGTGAAAGAAGAATGGCCTATTTGGACCTCTCAGAAAATGTTGAAATTTAACCTAAAATGTTGAAAAACATGGAATTTTCAAATAATCGTAACTAAATAAATATTTCGAGTGGAAGTTCATTTTATGTCTCTACCGAAAGAGGAAGATCGGTGATGTACCGACATCATAAATTGCAGGGTCATAATCGAAAATTCGACTAGAACGAAAAAAAGAAAAAGGGGTATTTTTTAACGTCTAGTGAATTTTGCACGGAATGAAAGCGACTGAAAATGAGTTTTCACCCTTTTTGCGACACTTTGGGACTTTGCGGCAAGGAAAAAAGTTGTTTATTTTGATTGAAACTAAACATCTTTCATGAATTTAGCCATGCCGTGATTACACGAAATTTGGATGGAGGGCTCACTTACTATAAATAATTCCCCGCTTAAAATTCTATTCTAATTTCATTTGTTTTTAAAACTTTGTCAGATTTAAGTTATCATTAAATAATTAAATTTAAAGGTTACATAGTTCTTCGGTAATAAAATTTCATGTATTTAACGTCCAACAGTTCAATTTGTAAGTAGTGCATCATTTGAAGAAGCTAGTAATGCCTTAGCGAAATAATTGTCATTTTGACTCAACACGTGAAAACGTAAAAACTGTTCAGTGTCTTATTTCTTTTTGAAGTATTGATATGCATTTTCACCAAGCAACGGTCGAGTCTATCAAATATTTAAAATGTTAATGGTTTTCTATGCGTAATAATATCCGTGGAAAGTCCTTATTTCTTATGGCATGTTTCCTTAGTACATTAATTTTGAAAAAACAGCGAACATTGTGCTAAATTCAAAATAAGAACTATTTAAAATATCTATAGCTTCTAGGCAAATTTCATACCATTTGTTCAGTGGCAGTCGTTGCATTTTGGTTGTTAGCATCATGATCGGATGTGGAAGGCACATTGGACACCCCAGATTCCTCCTCGAAATTCCTGTTAACCTCGCTACCAACCCTAAGACTAATGGTGGAATTTGAAGTACTCTGCTGCGAATACCTAAAACTAACCGACGGTTCCGCACCATGCTGTTCGATGAAACCTTCTCGAAGATTCCTGAGAGCAGTGAGATGGCTGTGGAGGTGGCTGGTGACACTTGAAGAACCTCGGCCGGAGCCATCTTGGTTAGCTTGTGCTGAAGATCCCTCCGGAGTAGGCGTATCACCGGACGAACCTGCCCCACTATAAATTAAAGAGATGTAAGAATTAGGTGTTTTCACTACAAGCAAATTAGCTTTTTTGATATTATTAAAATAAAGTACTTGATATATTTAAGGACTTCCCAATATCGTCACTCTGGAAAAAAAGTGTCAGAACTCAAAAAATACAGTTTTAATAATAATAATAAGCTTTATTGACTAACAGGAAAAAACCCATTTGCAGAAAACAGAATTTAAAATAGTTAATACTTTAAACGCTTTGCTGAATAAGCTGTAATGATCTCTCATTATAGCTTATTCTTGTGAACCCCTTTTTGTGCAAGAAAGTCAAAACATACATATTTTGAGATGTCACTTTTCTTCCGGAGTGACAATATTTAAACAACATTATATGCATATTCATGCAAATATGTCATATGGTATCCTAAACTGGGGGCACTCAACTCATACTACTAAAATATTTGGTTTGCAACGCAGATGCATTCGGATACTCTCGCATTTAAGGTATAGAGATGATTGTAAAGATCAATTCATTAAACTTAAAATTCTAACATTCCCCTGTGTTTATATCTTAGAGTGTCTATTATACCTTAAACAACACGAACACCTATACGTTACACACAGTCATATTCATGAACATAATACGAGAAACTGTGATAAAATACATATAAATTTTCTTCGGCTCACCAAAGCAAGAAACGGAACAGGCTACTATTCTACCAGATTCTATAATGTTCTACCTAATTCAGTCAAAAACTTGAATTTTTTGAATTTCAAAATCAAAATCAAACACTACCTAAAAGTCAAAGCCTTCTACACGTTTAATGAATTTCTGGAGAATAACTTCTCTGATTTAACTTAATACTGCCTAGGCACTGTATACATGTACAAAGGTTTACTATACTTATATGCAATACTTACATTTTACTAATATTCTTATATTTTATACTATTGTATGTTTTCTGTTCGTATATTTTATGTACCTAGTTATACTATTGTCTGTATTTTGTTTTCTTATTTTATACACTTCATTTACTCCAATTTGTTTTGACTTGTGTAAGCATTTTAATATGTATATTAGCACCAATAAATTATCTATCTATCTATCTATCTATGTTTAAAAATGAATTATTATTTGTTTGCCTATAATTGTATTGAAACATATTTTTTATAGAATTTTGCAAACAGCAGAAAAAATAACTATCTATAACTAAAAGAAAAAGTATGTGTAAAAATATTAATAAAATCTTTGCATTCTGTCGATAACCTGAATTCTGGTTATGCTAGCAAATTAAAATCCCATTAATATTTTTACACATATTTTTTCATTTAGTTATAGATAGTTATTTTTTCTGCTGTTTGCAAAATCCTATAAAGAATATGTTTCAAAACATTGTATCGCCTATCAAATTAAAATTTCAACAAATGAATAATTTAATGGGTATGCAAAATGTGCTATGATTGGTGGTGACATCGTTACTTGCATTAATGCCTAATCACTAATAACAAGAGGTAAACACAGCATTTTATTGGCTTCATTCACGTTTCATGTGATTATATAAGCAGTGACTAATATGGAATTTGTAAAAGCTACTTCTGGAAATTTACCAACTGTGAACATGTTTATGATTGCCAAATTTATAAAAAAAGACGAACGTTTCAACATACCAGACATGATGGGATCTAAATAATATGTAATATAAATACTTAATTTTTATTCTGTTTGTGTTCACCTACTACACCTTTTAATGTAGTATATTGATTCCCACATTATGTACATTGTGTATATACAATTGGTCCAGTCAAGGATTAAACATCACAAATCTACAAAAATCAGTTCTGGGGGTGCCGCGTAACCCCCCCAAAAAAACCAACCCTTTGGTGAAAAAAGCCTTATTTTATTGATAACTCGTTAACCGTTGAAGATATAAAAAAATTGCTCATCATAAAAAAGAAAGCTGGACTAACTGCCTAAAAAAATGTCCTCTTGTAATTTTCTTGTACATGCCCATGGTTTTCAAGAAAATCGATATTAACAAAAATTGCAAAATTTGTGTTTTTAATGCGCGAGTTTTCGTTTATTTGAAATTTTTTGCGCGTAGCCTATAGAAAAAATTGAATTGCTTGAAAACCAAACAAGCTAGGAAGAAAAATCAAAAAGGGTTTTAAAGGGGACATAAAATACTCTCTTATGTTGCCATTTTTGAGGGCTATTGATATTCATTAGTATTTAAAAATAACAATATAATGAATTAATTAATTTTATAAATGAATGAAGATAAAAAATGTATAGCTGTACTTTTTAAATCTCTCCATGGTCTTTGATACAGTGTCTCATAGTATACTGATTGAAATGCTTGGTACAATTGGAATCAGAGGCCTTGCGTTAGAGATGATTAAAAATTACTTACAAAATAGGAAACAATTTGTTAAAATGAATAATACTCTTAGTGATCCAGGTACAGTTGGAATAGGTGTACCACAAGGTACAGTACTGGGCCCAATTTTATCTTTAATATATATGAATAGCATCTCAAGGTTAAATAATAACAACTTGAAAATAATATCTTACTCAGATGATACAGTGCTTCTATTCAACAATAAAGATTGAAAATCAGCTAGTAACCAGAGTTCAATGGGGCTTAGTAAGGTACTGAAATGGGTTGATCGGAGTGTCTTAACTTTAAATCATCAAAAAACCAAGTTTATTTCCTTCTCTCCATCAAAAGTTGGATGTAATCCTCAAAAGTACATAACAACACATATAAATAATTGCAAACATTACAACAACTGCTCCTGCAGAAACCGCATGGTTTCTGTCGAAAAAATAAAGTACTTAAGCGTTATTATGGACCAGCATTTAAAGTGGAGACAACATGTAGAATTTATAACATCAAAATTACAAACAGTAATCCCTGTATTTTATAATATTAGACATGTATTAAGCATCAAACAATTAATTATGATATACAACGCTTTGGTAGATCTATCTATCTATCTATCTAAAATATTTAGAAACAAGTCAAAATAAGATTATAAAAGTAATATTGAAAAAACCGAAAATATATTCCACCATAAATCTATATAATGAAAGTAATTTGCTAAATATTAAAAAGATATATGCAGTACAAAGTTGTATTTTTATTCACACTATGAATGAGGAACAGTGTGTGTCAACCATTCACACCAGACAAGAACAATTACAAACTGCTTCATCCAACAAAAACTTTGCACAAAAAGTGTTTGCCAACATTTCGTATCTTTTACCGGACCAAAATTCTATAACCAACTTCCAGCAAGTACAAGATTTAAAAAAAATTGTGGAACTGGCCTGTGAGTATATTCGGTGGCCAGAGAGTATATTCGGAATAATCTTTAAATATTTATGAAAATAGGTAATATACCAATAGTCTGCCATTTTTCTATCAACAATTACGTATACAATTTCAGAATTTTTCCATTCTTTTCCAAGTCAATACCAATTTTACTTATAGTAACACAAGTAGATATACTTTTCAAATGATTTAGGCATAACATTTTTTCTTTTTATTTTTTCGTCTACATTGTTAATAAAAATTTATATTTTGTATAGTTTATTGTAACACTGGGCACAAGACAAATTACCCAACTTAGGTGCCCATGTCTTTGTAACATGATACATCTTAACTCATAAATAAATTTAATTGAATTGTTTGACTGAATTTTTCATAACTATTGTAAGTATAAAATGTTATTCCAATGCTTCTTACCCCTTTAGAGGGTGAAGAGGGGTAAAAAGGTGTGTTTTTGGAACTCGGGTCTATGGAGACCTTTGATCTACTCGGCCAGTAGAACAACATATCAAAATTTGGGCGAATTTAATCGACGCTGAATTTCCACTTGTGGTGTGCCCTTAAGTCTATGAATTCAAATCAAAATTAAAATGAGTTTTTTACATTATATTTTATAATAATAAGTAAACTGAAACCTTCCCCTTTAGAATGCTTTTTATTTTATTTTAATCGGAAATCATTATATTTTATTTCGGAGGAAGCACAATTTCATTTCAAGTCAACAGCTGAATATACTGCCCCGTCCTTTGCCTATTACCCCATGATTCACTTATAATGGTTTTTAAACATTTACTGGGAAAAAATTAAAACCTTTTTCCCGTAAAATTTCCTTGGCATTCATATTGTGCTACACATAAAATTGATAATCATTATACCTACCGAGAATACCGAGATATAATTTAAAAATTTTATCAGGTACATAGATTATCCCATTATTTAGTAATATACTACTCGTGTGTACAAAGTTTGTTTCTAAAGTCAGACAAACGCAACAACTGAAAAAGTATTGAGAATATTAGATGAAAACCAACAGTTAGGATAAACCATGAATTTCGAACAGAAAATAGAGAACACTCACCCTTCATTTTGACTCGTCTGATCAGTTTCCATGTTGCTACCATCCTCCTGCGGTGTTGAGGCACTACCTTCCCTGTTCTCAAGAATCCGTTGGGCGTTTTCATCGGGATCTACGGAATCCTCCCCTCCGGCACTTAGGGCAGCCCTGGTCATCGGGTCGTTCAGCATACGAGATAACACGTCGGTCATGCGTTGCATTAGTGTAGCTTGTAACTGAGGTCTTGCCTGCCCGATACCTTTCTCGCAAAAAAACCAAAATAGTTAAATCAAGTTTACAATTAAAATTTAGACTTGTAGTCTAAAATTGAAAAATAGTTTGCAAAGTTTTAACATATTTCCAAGAAAATGAGTAACTCACTGACTGTCGTCGTTGTATCCCTTTCTGGACGTGCATCTGGGCCAGTATCAGACCAGTCACCCCTTAACCGGAGTCTTCTCACAGGAGGTGGCGATAATCTCTCTCGTTTTCCAGTCACAGCCTTAATTTTGTCCCATGGGGACATTTTCTTAATGGGCTTTTTTAATTCAGTGTAGCTGGTTTCCTACAAAACAACACGTAAGGGCAATCATTTTAAGTAATTCCTTCAATGTCATCACTCTATATATTGCGATGAGTAAAGTAGCAGAGTTCACTAATTTTAAAACACTTAAACACTGTACTCGATGAGAGTTTCTCTGGGAATGATTAAAACTAAAGTATGATTTCTGTAAGTTTAGGTCATAAAATAATTAGAAAACGTAGATTTAAAGAAATCAAAATGACGGTAATGAATTTGTAAACTCAAGAAACAACTGATATTAATTAAAGAAATACATATACATAAAGATGAGTACTATAATTGACTTCTTCATTCTCCACCAGAGCTATTAAAACAAAATTCACAAATTTCAAAGTGTTTTCTTTCAAATTAATAAACTAAAGAACTGTTCTAATTATATTAAATCAAAATATGTATTGCGAATGTAACCCAGCAATAATTAATCATTTTAATCAATTCTTGAAGATAAAACA
The DNA here is from genome assembly GCA_963583905.1 of Stenurella melanura. Taxonomy (NCBI): domain Eukaryota; kingdom Metazoa; phylum Arthropoda; class Insecta; order Coleoptera; family Cerambycidae; genus Stenurella; species Stenurella melanura. The sequence continues at coordinate 4,751,919 of OY757309.1, forward strand.
ATATTTTAAGCATAAATAAAAAATGTATATACATCAATGCCTCTGAAAGTCCAGGCTTTCTTCTTTAAGATTTTTTTTTGTATGAAGTTCTAGTATCTATAAGGAAACTCACAACGGTTCTTCTTATGAAAAAAAATCATACGATCCTTTCTTCTAAATATTCTCTTTAAAGAATTTACCTGTTTTTTTGTCTGATAAATATTTTCTGAGATATTTAGGAAAAGCATGATTTAAAGAAAACTCAGTTTTTCCGTGAAATGCCCCCCAGAGATATGGATATATTTTTTAAAGGATATACTTTAAAAATATCGAGTACAGTTTCTGTCATATCTGTCTATTTTTGTATTGTAGCAAAAAATATTACTATTAATATTATTATTAAATTCTGACAGGCTACAACCACAATGCTAGGACCAATTAATCGGGCAATTGGAAGGCCAGAAGGTCTGTACCAATTGGACACAAAATCAATCGAGAAAAAACATTTTTCATAAATTATACTGTAGTATATACGATTTCAGTTGAGACAAAATGCACCAAATTCCACAAAAGAAATCTGGAGGCTCATCAAATCTGAATTACATACCAACAATTCTTCTCCAGTTGATGTTAATTTAAACATAAATGGTAAAGTCACTGATAATCCAATGGACGTTGCAGAACATTTTGCAAACTATTTTGCTTCAGTCACTGTAGACAAAGTAAAAAATCCCTTTGGTGCTACTTTATCACATGCTTGCACTTCCTGTGAACTCAATGATCAGTCCATCTTTATTTATCCAGTTATACCAGATGAAAAAAGGCAAATTATATCTGAATTAAAAAATAAACAAGCTCTCGGTCCCGATGGACTCTCCACTAAGTTTATCAAGTATGCATGAGATTTCATCATTAAACCATTGTGCATTTTGATCAACGCATCTTTTCAATTGGGTGTTTCTCCAAACAGCTACTATTATCCCAATATTTAAAAAAAATATTCTTTGGAACCAGAAAATTACAGACCAGTATCCATTTTAAGTGTAATTTCTAAAATAATGGAAAAAACTGTATTTAATCCAAGGGTTAAGTGGTAGAGCACTCTTTTGAGTGAACTTCCCCTCGTTTCCCATTTAACGTTATTAAGTATTATAAAATTTGTTTTCTTTTTTATTGTTCATCTCTTTGGGAAATAAAGATATTTATTATTATTATTAATCGAATAATGGCATCTTTTAACCCTTTCAAAATACTAATGGATCGCCAACATGAGTTTTGCAAAAATCATTCTATTAACACTGCTACAATTCAGCTTTTGCAATTTGTTTACAATGAAATGGACAAAGGTAACCTTGTCATGGGATTGTTTTTTGACCTATAACGAGCGTTTGACTCTCTAAATCTGTCGTTTATGAAAAAAAAAATTATTTAAGCTAGGTATGCGAGGAGTTTTTTTACAGTGGGTCATGTCATATTTAACGGACAGATCTCTTCAGGTAAAAATCAACCAAACGATATCAAAAGAACATGACGTTAGTCTTGGAGTACCACAGCACTCGGTGCTGGGTCCTCTGATTTTTTGTTTTTTTGTAAACGACTTACCATCATTCATATCAAAAGGAAACATCACTATGTTTGCCGACGATAACTCCTTTGGCAAATCTGCACCGAGCCTTACGGAGCTCCTCGATGATGGTATGGCTGTTATGACAGAATTTGATGACTATTGCTCCAGAAATAATATCAAATTAAGGTGGCCATTCCCTAGAAAGAGACATCCGATAGGGAAATATTTATTATTTTTAGCTATAACTGTTTTTTCTTAGTACGTATATTTAAAAAAACTATAAGAGTACCTAAGTAGAACCATAACAAGACTATTACTATGAATTTTCACTCAATAATTCTAGTGGTTTGTAAAATAGCTCGATTTAAATTTAAAAATTGTGTTCATCTTCCTATTTCGTAGTTTTAAATCGAGCTATTTTGCAAACCACTGAAATTACTGAGTGAAATTCATAGTAATAGTCTTGTTATAGTTCTACTTAGGTACTCTTATATTTTTTTTAAATATATGTACTAAGAAAAAAAAGTTAAGGGCAAAAATAATAAATATTTCCCTATCGGATGTCTCTTTCTAGGGAATGGCCACCTTAAACCTTGAGAAAACTGTGTGCATGTATTTCTCACAAAGAAAATCTGTACCATTCAACAGTCAGTTAAATTTTACCAACATGACCTGCCATTTAGCCCTGATACAAGATTTTTAGGTATTTCAATAGATACAAAACTAAGCCCCTAGATACTGAGGCTTTATTACCATATATCCTACAATATTATAATGTGGGGACGTGAAAAAAATTAGCAGCAAGTTTTTGTCTGCCAAAAGCGCATAATTAGATTAATTTTTAATCTTGATTTTACCACATCATGTAAAAACTCTTTTAAAAGTCACAGAATATTAACGGTACCATTCATATATCTTTTTTCTTTGTTAAAGCACATTAAAAGTAACACTGATCAATTCAAAACTGTTGCAAGTTACCATAATTATAATACTCGTCATGATGACTTGTTAGCTCTGCCTCATCATAATACCTCTCATTTTGAAAAATCACCTTTCTCTGGTATCAGTTTTATGAGTTACCTAGTGTGATTCAGGACGTCAACAATTTTAACAAATTCAAATCTAGTCTTAAACAAATTTTACTTGAGAAAAGTTTATACTCGTACAATGAATTTTAATCTGTATTTGTGTCATATTTGTTGTTTATTGTGTTTTACATTTACTACGTATTGTCCCACCTTGTATACTGAATTATATATTTCTTTATTTTTATTGACGTTCACATTTGTATTGTAACAGCCTAAGTGATTATATATAAATAAAATAAATAAATAAATGTGATAAGCGGATCAAGTTCAGGTGGACTGTAGGCAACATAAAGAAGATGCCGACTTTACTTTGAGCTTTCGTTATTATGCTGTCTCAACTGATATCGTATATACTATACATTCAAATATCTTAATCTAGTTTCCAATGTCATATTTATATTAATAAACATATTTCATACCTGTACGTTAAACAAATACAGATAATCGGACGAGTAACTGACGAGCATATCCTGTCCATCATTGCTATAGCTCAACGAAGTGATCCTGTAGTGTCTGTCGTCTCCAAAGTGGGGCGCAACGAACGTGCAGAAAGGCTGCGCCAGAAGGTGTTCTAAAACAAATGATCAGCGACAACGTCACCAACAATTAAGTGGACCGGTGTATATACCTCCTGCTTGCGTGCTCAAGAATCTCCTGTCGTATATGCGGACCGTCGAATCAGCACAGCCAACGGCAAGCTGATGGGATGCTGTAGGGCTAATCGCCAGGGCTGTCACTGCCCTTTGGCATGACACCAGGATATCCTCTTTGCAACGTACTTTGTAACAACTGAAACATAGTAAATCTCACACACAAAATTTGCCAAAAAGGCCTGTGGTTAGAAAGATATTTTTGTAAACCTATATAGAGAAGAAGCAGTAATTGTTATAGACATTTTATTTTCAGACCACAAAGCTTAGTCAATTAAATTTAGTTCTTTTAAATTTGCAGGTATTAAAGTCAGAAATAGCTGAGTTGACATCATAACCAGTTCATATTTACCTTGATTTAGTTCTTAAATCAAACCAGCGTACGGTACCGTCTTCTCCACAGCTTAAAAATGAATTTGGATCATTTGGAATAGTAATAACTTCATATGTAGTTGTTCCGGCATGACAATTAAACTGATTATCGTAGGTTTCCTGGGGTCTATTTAAATCTAAAGCAGAAAAACATCAAGTTAAATCTTTTATCCAAATCACTGTTTACTAAAATTGTTTTAGGTATCCGGCATTCTTATGCCACTCGCAACGAATTAATACCATACCTATCTTATTAAACAACTTAGTAATAAATAATTATCAAGTGGAATTATTACCTATCTTTCTTCTCAATGTAATATTTTTATTATACTCTTCACATATAGAAAACGGAGAATAAATTGCATTTGAGTAAGTTTCATATCACTGTATTGGTGATCGAACTTTCAAAATGTTCGTCCGTCTGTCTGTCTGTCCGTCACGTTATTTGTAAGCACGATAACTTAAGAATAAAAAATCCGATTGTATTGTAATTTGGACAGTAAGTTAGTGTTAACTAGATCAATTATTTAAACTAAAAAAAAATTGTTTTGCAATTAAACAAAAAATGTCTAAAACTAATATTATTTACAAAAAAAACTGCGAAGAGTATCCTATAAAATGTCCAATAATTATATAAAAAGCGCAGTAAATCAATGAAGAATATAAGTGGTATATGATCTCAATATTTCAAAAACTGTTAATTTTTAGACTTTGGGCCTATGAAGACTGATACAACACATCAAAAATTTTGCCAAATTGCATGGGAACCATTTCCCATTAGAATCATGCAGGGCTCATTATTTGTGTAAATGAAGAACATTCTTTTAAAATTATTTTAGACAAGCAAGTACATTGAATTCTTAATTTTTTGACGAATTTTACTTAGTTGTATAAACTGTCATTCCAAAAACATGACTCCTAACGAAGAAAATGTGCTGGAGATTTGAAGGTACGAGTAGGAACTTAAAAAGGATAAATAGGGCAACAATTTTCTTAAATTATTTAATTTTATACACGACATTTCATATGCTACTGCACATTTAAGAATTGTTTGTTTTAAATTTGACAGCATGGTAACCAAAATCCGCAAAATCTTGTAAATGAAGTATTCCACTTCTGTGTTATGCATATAATTTAAAATTTACCTGTATGTAATATAATTCCATCTCCTGAACAGGAAACAATCTGAGTATCACTGGTACAAGGCAAAAATTTAGCACTAAAAATATTAGCATGATGGCTAGTGCAATAATTCGCCTTCACTTTGTAGTTGTGACCATTTGTGATGACAAGATGTTGATCGTCTGAACCCGACAAGATGTACTCCCCATTCTCGTTCCAGCAAATGGTGTTCACACAACCCTGATGGATAGGCAAGCTTTTAAGCAGACCTAATCTTTGGACCAAGCATTCATCGTCTAAAATTTACAAGAAGTAATCTAATAATCTATAAACAAAATTAAATTTTCAGACTTGCCTTTCGCATTATCAGAGAGTTTCGTAATTTTATTTTTGTATTGTCGATGGTATATATCCCTAAACACTGATTTACGTTTATTGTTCATATTGGACTAATTTTTTTAAATAATTTATTGATATTCCTTTGTTATCATGACCTGTTTTGAAGTTAATGATTCCAACACTCAACTAAAAATAGCCCACTTTTCTAGTATCATTTTTAACATTGCACTAATGAAAACTTAGAAGTCATTACGGGCAAATCACAGATAAAAGCGTAATATAAAAATTTGAGAAACATCTGGATTCTGTGAAATTAAACTATATTTTTAATGCTACACCTAGCACCTTACTGTAACCTAACACAAATGTCATTTGCCAGACTGCAACCTGCAACGCAAGGTAAACGTCAAACGGATGCGGTTTGAGCGCTACCGATTACTAGGAATAAATAAAAACGGGAATACGAGTCGGTCAGACGTTCCACAACTTCCCACTGTATTTCCCGCGGATTAGAATATACATATTTAGATAGTTTATTCAGTTGATCAGAAGTTTTTTTTTAATAAGTATTAAGCATTAGACATTAACAGGAAGGAGCGCTCAATCTTAAGAATTGTCAGACAAAGACGGTGAACGATTTCTGACGTCACTATAGACAGAATTAAACAATATTGCTGAAAACTCTCAAATAGAGACTATTTAGGATTATAAGTAGAATTTTCCTACTATATTCGCTTTTGGAACTTTATTGTATGCGGTAATTTATATTTTTACTGGTTATTTTGCTGAATTTAGACTGTTTTCTCATTTGGGTACAAAAAATATTCAGAAAAATTTTAAAAATGGTACTAACGTCGTCCAGGTATTGAAACTTAAATGGCAGTTTAACGTCGACATCAAACCAATCGAATTAATCGCATTATATGGGCCATTCAATTAAAACATTCGCTTTTAGGAAGGAAGAGAGTGTTACCAAAAATGTGACAACATTAACAATGGTGGAGGGAAAATTGCATGAAAAGTGAACATTCTCACAAACAAAATTGATTGGAGAATAACTATATGTTTAAGAATTTTGTAAGCGAACGGGGGCTTTTCCAAGTAGACATTGGGTAGATCAATTTGCTATTAAGTCACTGACTTAATGCTGCCACTGGTCTATGAGTATTCATATGGTTATTCATATAAAGGTTCGTGCACACGGGTTTATAGTTGCTAGCGCAAGTAACTAAGGCAATTAAATCACTATCTTTTCTTACTCCCTTACTCGTCTTATGTCAACAGGCATTGCAGTAGTGAGTAGAGTAGTACTTGACTCTAGTACCGCGCGAAGATAGGTAAGTATTAAAAAGGCTTTTAATATACTAGTAAATGCAGCCTCCACCACAATTTTTACTGGATTGGACACTAAACTATGCCCTAAACTCGTTAGAACACATTGGCTAGTAGTAAGTTGCATTCGAGTAATCCATAATTACCACAATAAGAAAGGCACTAATGTAAAATTTTAACACTTTTACGTGTGAACATTTACTGTAATGAAACTGATGACAGTGGAGTGACTTGCCATAGTTTACTTGCGCCAGCAACTAAACCCGTGTGAGTTTAGTGGATAGTTTAGTATCCTGTCCAGTAAAAATTGTGGTGGACGGTATAGGTTTCTTTTTGGTTCTGAGAAATACCAGTCCTCGGATGTCAGGCACATGCGCATCAGCTAGTAAGTTCACAACGTATTTTACTAACTGCGCATATGTGCCTGACGTCCGAAGACATCCGAGGACAGGGTATTTCTCAAAACCAAAACAAACCTTTGTTGTGTATTAAAATAAAACACTAGTTCCTTAAGAGTAATTATATATTCTTGGATAAAGCCTAACACATAACTGTATCAACCTTGTTGCTTTTACAAGCCGACAAACATAACTAAAACTATATTTTGACAGACAGCACTGCCAACACAATACCCTAAAATTGCCAGCGGCGTACATAACATTTTCCTTTCTACTTAAAAAAATAGAATACACATTATAAATCCAGTCGTTGAGGGGGTTTATGAATACGATTGCTACGCCTCAAAGACAAATCTGGTGAGCTAGAAATAATTTCATTATTAGTACCACTAGCACCTGTACTAGTAGGATTTGACAGAGGCACATTGCTATTCTGGCCAACCACTGGTTCACCATCTATTTCCCTTTCACTTGTATCTACCTTGCTTTTAGGAATAGAAACATCAGTAGAACAATTAGGCTCAAGATACACATTTATGTTTGGCATTGGATTGATTTGATTTCCAACATTCCTATCTAATACAGACTTTCTTAAGTTATTTACATGTTTATACATTATTTTATCTTCTACTTTTACTAGGTACGTCACAGCACTTATACTTTTCATTATTACCCCTTCTTTCCATTTGTCCTTACAATAGGGGCCTAATTTACCAACTAAAACATTCTCACCCACTGAGAACATAATAGGTTTCACAAAATCAAAGGTTTTCTTAAATTGTACACTACCCCCACTTCTTGGTTTTATTAAATCTAATCGAGTTTTTGGTTTCATTCTAAATATCATATCATTAGGACTCAAACCAGAACTTGCACATGGGGTATTCCTATAACTAAATAAAAAATTTACAATTTGTTGTTCAACTGTTAAAGTTGATTTTTGTAATAAAAATTTATCCAATGCTGCTTTTACAATTTGGACATGTCTTTCTGCTGTACCATTGGACTGTGGATGATAAGGAGGCGATTTTAAAACATTAATTCCATTTACTTGGCAAAACTTAACAAATTCATTTGAGTTAAAAGGAGGACCATTATCACTCACAATCACATCTGGCAACCCTATTACAGAAAACGTGTTTTTTAATTTCTCAATGGTCTGAGTGACAGTTAACCCTTTTGACATACAATGAATGTCGATCCATTTCGATTTACTATCAACGACCAGTAAATACGCTACACCATTACGATAGAAAAAGTCAATATGTATTCTTTGGAAAACATTTTCTGTTTTTGGCCAAGATATCAAGTACTTTTCGGTATTGTTCTGACTCAGCTGACACACTTGACAACTGTTTACCATGTTTTCAATGTCTTGTTGTAACCCAGGCCACCAAAATGCAGACCTGGCTAATATTTTAGCTCTTACGATACCTAAATGATCCTCATGAATTATATCCAGTATATTTTTACGCAAAGAATGTGGTACAACGACCTTAATGCCCAACATTAAACAGCCCTCTTCAATTGAAAGTTCATTTCTTTTAAGAAAGTATGGCTTTAACTCTATACAATCTATTTTATTGGGCCACCCTGTTCGAACCATATCTATTACTTTAGCCAACACAGGGTCCTTACTGGAGACTTTGGCAATGTCCTCATAAGTTACTGGTAATTCATCCGTTAAATTGAAAGAATTTATAGAAGTATCTACCTCCGTAGGTTCCTGCAATGGTAGTCTGGATAACATATCCGCTTCATATAACTCGGAACCCTTACGGTACTCTATTTTATAGTCATAAGCAGATAATATCACATTCCATCGTATGATTCGAGATGCCGACATAACCGAAATACTACGATCTGGATTGAAAATAAATTTTAGCGGTTGATGATCAGACACTAAAATAAACGACCTCCCGTATATGAATTTGTGAAATTTCTTTAAACTGAAAATAATCGCGAGTGCCTCCCGTTCTAACTGTGAATAGTTTTGCTCGGCCTTTGACAAAGTTCCTGATGCAAACACTACTGGTTTTTCAATACCATTGACCCTATGACACAGAACTCCCCCCACTCCATATGAGCTGGAATCACATAAAATCACAATTGGTTTGTCAGGGTCATAATGTGTTAGAATCTGATTTTTAGCTATTAATTCCTTACTTAATTGAAAAGTTTCGCGACATTCTTTATCAAAATTAAATTCGACTCCCTTCTCCAACAATCTATATAATGGTCTTAATTGTGAAGATAACATAGGTATGAACCTACTATAGTAATTTATTAATCCTAAATAAGCACGCAACTGAGTGATATTTTGTGGATATGGTGCGTCTCTAATAGCACGCAACTTGTCTTCTGTCGGATGTATCCCCTCACTATCGATCTTATGCCCCAGATATACAACTTCCTTTTCAAAAAATTTACATTTATCTAAGTTTACTTTTACATTATGCTTGTTTAACCTGTCCAACACAGTTTCGACCAACTGTTGACATTCTTGTAATGATCTTCCTGAAATCAAGATATCATCTAAATAACAATGCACTCTAGGTATACCACTCAAAATTTGATCGATTACTGACTGAAAGATTGCTGGCGCAGACGATATCCCGTAAGTTAATCTGGTATACTGTAATAATCCAACATGCGTATTAATAGTTAAATACTTTTGAAAATCAGGGTGAACCTTTAATTGTTGATACGCCCCTGATAGATCTAATACTGTAAAGATATTGCCTCCTGCTAAACTTGCAAAAATATCCTCCGGTTTTGGAAGAGGATATTGGTCAACTTTTAATGCTTTATTGACAGTTAAACGAAAATCCGTACAAATTCTTATATCCCCGTCTTTCTTTGGAACTACTACAATGGGAGAGGCCCATTCACTATTTGTTACTGGTTTCAAAATGCCTACTGCCACCATTTTCTCGATTTTCTTTTCTACCCGTGGTTTTAGAGCATATGGCATTGAATATGCTTTTTTAAACACTGGTACCGCATTGTCTTTAATACAGAATTTTACTTCGAATGCTTTTATGGGACTACACAAATTTAAATCAAACACCTGTTTATATTTACTTCTAAGTTCATCCAGAATGTTATTAGTGCCATTTATCTGATTTACTAACTGATTATCTACACAGAAATTATTTTTCCAACTAGGAAACAAAACATTGAGCCCATTTCTACCAAGTAAAGGTACAAAGTCCTTGTCTGATTCAATTACCGTTATTGTTAACGGGTACTTTTTACCACCATACTGTACTTCGACAAGACATTCACCAACAGTTTTGATATCATGGCCCGAAACAACATTTAATTTATACTGAACAGATTTTAATGGTATATTCAAAATTTCCTTAAATCTACGTAATGACATAACTGACTTACACGCTCCTGTATCTACTTCAAATGCTACCAATTTCTTATCTATCTCTAACAATACTCTATACGGAGACATTCTAGATACTCCTAGTTTATTTAAATTATTCAAATTAAATAAATCCCCGTTGACCTCCTCGCACACAGTTTCCACCATATTTTGTTCTTCGACAGCTCCAACAGCTTTAGACGTCTTCGACCTACATAGTTTAGCCACATGCCCGAACTTAGAACAAACATAACATCTCCATTTTACAGCCGGACACTTGCCCTGGGGATGACCTTTTCCACACCTTTGACACCCACTATTGACATTAGCCGGGCCTGCCTCTTCGACTGGCTTAACTTTTACCTCCTGCTTGTTATACTTTGTATGTTCCATAGTACTCTGCCCTCCTTTCATATACTTTTGTACATAATTAACATTGCTTGAACTGCCATCACCAAACGATTTGACCTGTTTTTCAGCTAACTCTGATGCTTGGGCTAACTGACATGCACTACTGAATGTAAGTTTTGCTTCGGATAATAATCGTTTTTGAATATTCTCAGACCGAATACCGCAGACAAATCTGTCCCGTAGGGCTTCGTCGAGAAATTGCTTAAAATCACACGTACTTGCCAATTTCCGTAATTCCACTGTATATTCAGCTATATTCTGATCAGATTTTTGGTTACATTTGTTAAAAACAAAGCGCTCATATATTTCAGACACTGGGGGAGAATAATGTTTTTTTAATAACTCAATCGTCTCTGCATACGTTAGTTCAGTAGGTTTCTTAGGTGCTGCCAAATTTCTTAGCGTTTTGTACACTTCCGAGCCGGCAAGCGTTATAAACATGGACACTTTCATTTCTTCTGAGACAATATTTACTTTAAACAAATGTTCTACTCTCTCCAGATACGTTTCAAACTCTTCTGCGTTTCCCTTAAATTGTTCTATGTTACCTATTAACGCCATTTTTCCACTTTCCACACAGGAACGATCAACTTCTAAGTATTTTCACAACACGATAACAAAGATTCGAGAATCAGTCTAATCTTTGACGATAATCCTATCGCATCCTCGTCGCCAATATGTTGTGTATTAAAATAAAACACTAGTTCCTTAAGAGTAATTATATATTCTTGGATAAAGCCTAACACATAACTGTATCAACCTTGTTGCTTTTACAAGCCGACAAACATAACTAAAACTATATTTTGACAGACAGCACTGCCAACACAATACCCTAAAATTGCCAGCGGCGTACATAACAACCTTATATTCAAAAAGCCTTTTTAGTACTTGCCTAGCTTCGCTACTGCTGTAATACCTGATGTTCACGTAAGACGAGTAAGAAAAGATAATGACGCGCCAGCAACTAAACCCGTGTGCACCACTGAACTATACATAATAAATGGAAGACCAATACAGATATATGCGCGTGAACAAAATGCTTCAATCATGCGATTGAAGGTCCCGGGGTTCTGCGTCGCCGCAGTAGAAATCTAGTATTAAAAGTATGTTGGTGATTGAGTCAGAATGCTTCTTGTGGATGGTATGCGCCGACGCGATTTTTCTTTGATTTGTCTCCCGTAGCGGGAGGTCTTGGATTAGTGCAGAATTTCAGAGCCGGTGTCCAGCTTTTTTAGCGGTGGTCTTATGTAGTACTTTGTAACATAAACAATTCGCGATAAGATCAAGAATAAAGCAATATGGTCCGGTCTTGTTCCTGTTTGTTACCTATACTTTGAGTAAGTACCTTGTTAATTCTTGTCCATTCTGTAAAATATACTATCCTCTAAATATCGGCGACAACTCCGAGTTTTGGGATCTTTTCTCTTACCGTGGCTAATTTTGCCTGAAAAATGTTCGTTAGGCTATACTTTCCGAGGTATCTACTGAACTCTACATATGATAAATATATAGAATTCATTGCCTCATTGGATATTCAGGATACAAAATTGTCTAACCTCACCTTTTTCCGTAATTCTTTAGCGAATTTTAAAGTTTATTACTATTTGTGAATCTACCTAAATGTTAAACAATCCAAATTATGTGCGTTACTGATATGGACTTGATCTATTTAAAAATATGTTACATTACCGTAAGTACTTTTTATAAATATAACTGTCAAATAAGTAAGCGTGAACTGTAAAATGTGAGACTAGTCAAATTGGAAAATCTTGGCACTGTATGACCACTGAAATGTATTATACTTAAAATAATAGAATGGGGTAGCAAAACATCTGTTATTTTGACTTTTTATGGAATGTAAAACTTGCACTAGCAGTACGTCTGTAATAACAACAGTGCAAGATACCTATATATTATTTGCTAATTTCAATCTGCACAAAGAAAATATGTATAGGTACTTATGTTAGTTATGCAAGCAGCTATACAGTAAGCATTTTCCAGACACAACAAGAAAAGGGGACACATCCACTATCGCTATGTGAAGTAAAGACCATGCTTGATTTACTGTTCACATGTACACTGAATATACATATTATACTTTATCTTGCGTACACTGTGTGACACAAGCAATAAACCAATAGAAAGTAATTCGTATTGATATGAGAAAACTGAAGAATCTGTTAAATATCGGTAACTGCAGTGGAAAAATATACCGGAGTACTTTGTACCCGTATATTAAGAAAGACAAAACCAAACAGACATTTTTGTATGCAAAATTGTGATCAGATAGGCAAACTTACCATGTAAATAAGAATAATAATGTACCTATTGCTTAAGAATACATCTCTCAAATTATTTTCAGGTTGACTTCGAAAAGGTATTTTACCTTGGCTAAAGGCTATTGGTAGAAATTCTCAAATCGAGAAGCTGAGCTATAGCAATTTAATTTGCAGTGAACATTTTGCTGATACAGGTTTTATGTATGAGGGGGAAATGAAATGTCTGAAACCTGATGTAGTTCCAACCCTGAAATTAGGCACTCGAAAACCTTTATCTTCTATAGTCCACCCAGTGCGGTAGATATAATAATTTCGTATCTTCATGATTTCTGGAATAATTCTATAATTTGGTTTTAGTATTGATGTAGATATCCGTAGTACTTCAACTGGCATTTCAGCGTATGGTCAAATGGCATCTCAGGTGTATATAGAAGCAGATAAAGAAAATATAGATATTTTGCAGAAAAGGTATCATTTTAAATTTAAATTTACCTGAGAATATTAAAAGCAGTACCACTTTAAATACATTCAAGAGTAGGCTTAAAAAGTATTTATTGGATGAGTATACATTCGTATTGTCCGTTGAAAGTGTCCAGCCTGAATTTAAATTTAATTTTAAGTACTTATTTTTAAAGTCATGTAATACCGATTGTTATATGTTCTCTGACTGTTTTATTTATTTAAGTGAAATTTTATAGTATTACTTATTTTGGTTTGTATATATATTTTTTTTTGTTACATTTTATTGCGTTACCTAATTTAAGTTACTTGTATCAAAGGCAAAGACTACACAAACCTGTGAATCTAAAATACATGATTTTTCAATAAAGTATTTAATGTAAGTTGTTACACTGTATATTTCTTTATTCCTCCAATAATAAATACCTTCTACTTTGTCACTAATCTTAGTGATCTTGCAATACTAATATTAGTCTACCTATATTAAATTCACTAGAGTATTTACAACTTGACCAAAAAAGTATTTTTCAGGTTTCACTTTTAGCTTTTATTCATATTAAAATTATATTTCGATCTCTGGGGCAGAAAATATGACTCCCTTTTTTGGTGGACTCTGTAATCAATTCTGAATATGATCGTACATTATCAAGAACGTTTACTAGAAGAAAATTGAAAATTAAATAATTGTTTTGAGCATGACAACTTTTATGTTCTTTAATAAAAATTAATACAAAGGTTAACTGTATAAGAAATGTCAATCTATACTCGCATATTTTTGGTGATTTCTGAAAAAAAAGCCAAATTAAAAATACTTGCAATAAAAATAGAGCCGGCCCTGGCTTTCTACACAATGCGATTGCGCTCCACCCCGGGGTCGCCATACTTGCGCGAGATTCAATTTGAAGTACAAATAGGTATAGACATTGGCATTCCATTTATATGTAGAGTTCAGTGGTGTGCACGAGCCTTTAGAGTAATAGATCGCGCGCTCACCTATTTTTGCATATACGAATATGATTGCGTCAATTGTTAAAAGAACGGTGAGCTTATAATTTGGTAAACTAGCTCGGGATCAGAGACACTTCATAGCAAATGTGGAGTATAACCGGTTAGGGCCGGATTAACCGAGGCAACGAGGCACTGCCTCAAACTCATATCACGCACTCGAACTCGAGTTTTGGCAACCAAGTTGCCGTCGTCAGGAGCCGATTAAAAGTAAAACAATTTATTTCTACGTTTAAATGAAGCAAATTAGTTTGTTACAATACGGAGTATACGCGCACCTCGCCAATGAAGTTGGGATCATCTAAGCTGACTGAAATTGACAATCGAAGGGAGAAATGTTAATTTAATGCACGTTATTATATTAATGAAATAATAGGGATACCTACTACACACGCTCGTTCATATTTTATTGCTTACACCAGCAGTGTCCAATATGAAATTTATAGCTACTAGCTATATATAGTATTGAATTATTAAATATTTAAATTAACACTAAATTACATTAAGTCATATTTTTTAATTGTACTAATTTAAAAAACTTATAAATGATCATTTGAACCGGTAGGTATACGCTATTTTAGACACATGAATTTGTGAACGTAGATACCATAATAATAGACATTCATATCTGAAATTACAAAAGAAACGAACTTTATCGGAAATATCCGAAGTCGTATCTAATGTTGTCTAGAATACGTGCGGTTTTGTATTCGGCAGCGCTTTAAATATGCGACGTTGAAAATAGTAAAGAAAAATATGATTACTGCGGTATATTCCTTTTTGTGTGTTGTTTTTTTGGTGATGTCTCTACATTGCAGTTAAAGCCATGTAAGTTATAATAATTTTTGTTAAAATAAGTTTCATTCTTTAGCCAAGCTGGCTAAAGGACAAATTTCCAAGGCCAAAGAGCTAGGAAAAAAAAAAGTTTTATACGTAATTATTGATTTTCTTATTAAAATTAAATTGAAATGTTTTTTCCAGTACTATTTAGATTTAACGATGTCTATAAATTTACCAAATATCCCTATTTAAATCAGAAATCTGCAATCCAGAAAAACTGAAAAGCTAGCTATGAAGCTAACTACACAACTTAAAACAAATGACAAACGTCATGCTAAAACAAGCAATATAGAATTTATTGTTTTGCTGTTTAGTGCCGTGTGTTTAGTGTTTAGATTTATGTATTTAGTTGTTTCTTGTGACTATACTTAGCAGAAAGCGTTGAAGGGGAATTGAGAGATAAACAGGTAAATTACACTGGGTAAATATTAAGCATTTGCAAGACCAATTAATGATATGCTTAATAAATAACTGTAAGAGAATGTAAGTATGGTTGTTTCTTTGGGGTTATGAGTCAGTTTATTATTACAGGTATTTCAGTAAGATTACTAAGATTCTAGACGTAATTAAAAATTATTGCATTTTCGTTGATAATATTAGTTCGCCGCTCGGTTCATCACAATGGAAGGCTATCGTATTTCTAGAAATTTGAAACTACAAATTAATTTAGGTACCTATTCAGTAGTTTAATACGAGTCTTCTTTTACGAAAATTAAACTCTTCCATATATAAAAAAATTGTTAACTATTTAACTGACTTTAATCTATAGAGAAACAATTAAAGAAATTCTAAAAGACTCTTAAATTGATTGTTATTAAGTATTACATATATAAATCCAAAATGTATCTAAATGAGACCCCTAATTTTCTCTTTTATCTAGTTACCTAAAATATGCTTGCTCACTAATTTATGCCAACATCAAAACAATTACTTAACAAAATCGACTCAAGAAAATGCACTTATTTTTTAAACATTTATTTGTGGATTGTTTCTTTTTACTCAACAAGTGTCAACTGTGCTGTGTGAGAGTCTGGGGAATACAAAATTTTATTTATATTATTTTCTCGATTTTTCTGGAATAACGGAGGTGTTTGTAAGTAGGTACCAATGGTTTCTGTTATTTTTTAGATATATTTATGCAGATTTTTAACTCGTAGATTTATTCTTCTTATAATTTGAGTTAAGATTTTCGTCCTTCCTTAATCTACTCATTCATTTTTTTCATATTAATTGCATCTTCTATAAACAGCCTGTCTGTTTGTTTTCTTTAATATAACCAAGATTTATGTATTTTGGTAGATAACTTATGAATGACGTTTAAAAAAACATAATGGATGGTAACACAGCCACACACAAAAAAGTGCTCTGTTTCTGGGATTCAATTGGGTAACCTCTATCAGCTTAGGCAAAACCCAGAAAAGGTCTGTTCCAAAAAAATGCCAACCGAGGTTTTTCAGCGGAAATATGTACCTCTATCAGTATGTATAACTAATAACTATTGTACATATAATCGAACAGCTGAAAATTTGTGAGTTTTTGGCTTGTAAAATGTATCTTTAGGTTTTATGAAAATACGTCACAGAAGAAGTTGTAAGTATTAAAAATATCTACAAAATAAAATGAGCCCAACTGCATAAAATTCGGTTAATTCGTTTTTTAACAAAATGCAAAATACTGCTAAAAAACGCTGTTTCTTGATTAATTTTACTTCCACGTCCACGTAGTACTTGAGCGAAGAAAATTTTTTCTGTCTGTCGGTCTGTTTGTAACTTTTTTGCCGGCACGTTTTCTCCGGAACGGTTTAAAATATTGACTTGAAATTTTATACACGTATATATTATAGCGGGATCTGGAACTGGATTGTTTTTTGAACATATCTGATGAAGGGTTGGGAGGTAAATCGGTGTAAAAAAGGGGAAATGAGTAAAGTAGCCAGGTAAGAGTACAGAAACTTGAAATTTGGTGTATGTACTAGAAGCTAAGGCCTCAACATTTTTTATAATATTTTTCATACCCCCACCACCCTCCGCTCCATTATTAAAGGGGTTTATAAAATAAAATTCATATATTCACTAGAAATTTGTTACACGTACGTATTATAACGACATCTGGACCTAGATTATATTTTGAAATGATTCCGTTGAAGAATTGAGGGTTAAAGAGGAGTAAGTAGGGGAAAATAAGTATAGGATAGGAAATAAGGAAGCTGGTAAAAGTACCAGAAAGAAATTTGAAATTTGGTGTATGCACTAGAAGCCAAGGCCTCAATTTTTTTTATAATATTTTCCATCTACCCACCACCACCCCACTCCATTATTAAAGGGGTTGATAAAATAAAATTGAGATATCCACCTGAAATATGGTACACATATATATTATAATAACATCAGAAACTGGGTTATATTTTGGGATTATTCCGTTGAAGGGTTATACTAGAAGCGAAGACCTCATGTTTTTTTAAATAATATTTTCCATCCCTCCACCACCCTCACTCCCTTATTAAAAGAGTTGATAAAATTAAATTGAGATTTTCACTTGAAATTTGGTACACGTATGTATCATAAGGATATCTGAAACTAGATTATATTTTAATATGATTCCGTTGAAGGAGTGGAGGGGGGGTAGGTAGAGGTAAATACCGATAAATATAAGCAGAGCAAGCTGTAAGAGTAAGGAAACTTGGGACTTTTGATATCTAAAGTTATGGTTTTGCATATTTACGTCTCGCCGCCGACCGATGCCTAGCGTCGTTTTTATAGAACTCGTTTCTGATAAATTTTGTTACATAAGCTTATGTTTTTGCATATTTACGTCTCGACGCCGACCGACGCCTAGCGTCGCTTTTGTAAAACTAGTATATTTGATACATTTTGATATTTGGATTCATATTCGTGCATTTTTACGTCCCGACGCCGACCGACGCCTAGCGTCGTTTTTATAAAACTTGTGTCTGATAAATTTTGTTATCTAAACTTATGTTTTTGCATATTTACGTCTCGACGCCGACCGATGCCTAGCGTCGTTTTTTATAAAACTCGTGTCTGATAAATTTTGTTACATAAATTTATATTTTTGCATATTTACGTCTCGAAGCCGACCGACGCCTAGCGTCGCTTTTGTAAAACTAGTATATTTGATACATTTTGATATTTGGATTCATATTCATGCATTTTTACGTCCCGACGCCGACCGACGCCCAGCGTCGTTTTTATAAAACTTGTGTCTGATAAATTTTGATATCTAAACTTATGTTTTTGCATATTTACGTCTCGCCGCCGACCGACGCCTAGCGTCGTTTTTGTAAAACTAGTATATTTGATAAATTTTGATACTTGGATTCATATTCGTGCATTTTTACGTCTCGACGCCGACCGACGCTTAGCGTCGTTTTTTGTAATAATTGCGTATTTAATAAATTTTGATACCTAAATTTACATTCTTGCATTTTTACTTCTCAACGCCAACCGACGCCTAGCATCGTTTTTGTAAAACTTGCGTATTTGATAAATTTTGATACCTAGATTCATGTTCTCGCATTTTTACGAGACCCATCTTTTGTGGAATATTAGTGTAAAGTTTATTACAATTACTCCGAGTTGTGTAACTTTAAAAAAAATTTATTCGCAGCTTAATAAAAGTTTGAAAATTTCTAAAAGGTCTTTATTTCTATCCCCTGTACATTTTGCAGATTTTGTAAGTATCATGTCAGGCTTGAAAGTTGTAAATGTTTTTAGGACATTACCCCAGATATTATTAAAATTCTATGACCAACTATTTCCGCATACTAAAGTGCATATAGTCAAGAAGTTTACCCTTAAAGAGACTTGGAAGGAAAATTTGGATGTGGAAGTAGTGATTCTTTAGGCAGCAGTTTTTAACTTTAAAAATAATGAACAGAGACGTAGCAAACTTTGATAGATTATAGATTTTGCTATGTAGAATAAGTGTTTTTTTTTTGGAAATGTGTACTTGTGTAATTTTTGCAAAAAAAGTTTTTTAAATAGGTACTTTCTTGAAAATTAATTTGTACAGCATAGGGACGTCGAAGCGTAAAGTGAACTTCATATTTCTAAGTCAAATAAAAAATTCCCGACGAAGGAGTGAACACGGCGCGAGACACCCAAAAAAAGCCATAAAACTCGGCCATAAAAGTGTCAAAGCCGAAGTAATTTATTGCGGCTCAGGACCGTACTTAAAATTATTGTGCCGTGAGTTACAATCTAATTAATTTAATGTATGGTTGATAAATAAATAGTTATTTGTTACAGTGATAATGATAAATTTAAAAAATTATTCTGTTTTGCTTGTGTTAAGATAGGAATAATATTTTATATATTGGTGGAGCATTGATGAATTTTATTAGTCTAAATTAAAATTATACCAAATATTCTTTTGTTGCTCAGTTTCGCCAATAATAATTTAATATACCTATCGAATTATTATTGTTGCCCAGCAAGAACCACGAGGAGGTACGAGCAAATCCTTGCCAAAAAATGTGGGTTCAGAGTTAAGGTTATCGATATTATTAAAATAGGTCAAAGAAATAAAGTGAATTTTTAAATTCATCAAATAAAGAAAATTTTGAATTTATGTCAATAACCCGTAATATAATTAACCCAGATTAAATAAATAAATAAAATTCTAGAAAACAAACAAATAATTGAAATAAATAAATTCAATTCTGGAGAGCAAATAAATAACTATAAAATAAATAAATTCAGTTCTGAAAAAGAAACAAATAAATAATTATCAAATAAAATATGTATACATATAATACAATAAATAAAAATCACGTTATATTGCATTTGCGCGTATGTAAAACACTAATGAATCGATAAATTCACAATGTACACTAAATCAAATCACATATAACATTTTATTTAAAACTCTAATCACTACACTCACTCAACACTTCACAACCACTTTCTAAATCGGTATCATCGTCGGTATCTGAATCTACAGATATTATTAAACGTCTTGATTAGGGCTGATGCTTTTTTCTAACTTAATAAATTCATCTTCAATTTTAATGACATGCTGAATACACTTTTTCCAATTTCTTGGTGTTATTTCTCCCACTTTAGCTTTAATCAGGTCGACTACTTTGGCTTCAAATTTGGGGAAGGTGTTATTTTTGCGAATGCTTTTTTTCACATGACTCCATATTAGTTCTATCGGGTTAAAAATGCAAAAATATGGGGGTAACCGTAAAACTGTCCTTGAACTTTAGCTATACTATCAATCACATATTGTTATGGGAAGTTTTGCTTTTTAACAATTTCCAAAAGATCTTTCTTCCTAAAATTTTCTTCAAATTCCAATAATTTTCGGAGAAATTCTTGAATATCTTTTTTCTTTGTTCCCGTATTTGGTATTTTCTCAATTTGTCGCGAATGATACGAAGCATTGTCTAAAACAATTACGCTGTTTTCTTCTATATTTGGTAGCAATGAAGTCTGAAACCATGCTTCAAAAATATCCGCAGTCATGTTTTCGTGATAGTCAACGTTTGATTCTTCCATTTTTTTTCCACTTAATTAGAGACCATTATGCACCCATCCATTTTCTGATCCACAATGTACAATTATTAATCTGGTTCCCTTATTTGCAGGCATATCAACTTTACATTTCTTTGAACCATCTATCCAGCCTTTTTTCACTGTATCATGGGTATCATACCAAGTTTCATCTAAATAATAAATAGGTTGTTGTTAATTTCGAATTTTTTTTATATTTTCCAAATATTCATTACGCCACTGCACAATTCTGAAGCTTTCCATAATATCTGCCCTTTTATTAATAATCTTGAACCTAAATCCTATCTTTATTATCCAGCGCCGAAGTGTTGCTTGACTAACTGAAATTGCACCATTTGTTTTCAGTTCCATGTGTATTGATTCCACTGTTGGTACCTCATCTTCCATATACTTGCTATAAATTAAATCTCTTAGCAATTTCACCATAGACGAATCTAATGCTCGTGCTGCTCCTTTATCCGATCTAACTCTTCGATTAGGTACCACATCCTTAATTATTCTATATACAGACCGTTCTGAAATTTCTGTTAAGTAGGCCTTTTTTTCCACGGCTCCTTTTTCACCTTCACTTTCTTTTATATTTTTGTGAACGTTTAAAACTACTTTTTTAGTATGTTCGCATAAATTTTGTCTAGAACTTTTCTCTGTAATTTGCGAGCCAGTCCATTTCCCTTATCTTCGTTAAATTATCTGCTGGTGCTAGGTTGAGGATCTTCCCAAGGCCTGAACATTATCACAATATTATTTTACCACAACCACTAAAAAACGGAAAACACTCGAATATTTCACCATCCACCGGAATATTTTTACACAACTACATAAAATACGCTTAAACAAAGAGCAATTTCACTTATCTGTTAAAGTATTATACATTCTAGGCACTCACAATTAAAATAAAATGTAAACACTGAACCACACACTGTATTATTGTATGAAGCACATAACCTGTATATTCTAAATATAACACAACTCGTTCGAAATATCGTGGAAGACTGTAGTCCGTCTCTGCTTAATACATGTGCCGTTCTGCTTGTCCTTTTACAGCATTAAGTATGTGTGTAAAAAATTAAGTAAACAGTAGTGACCGTTAGATCGTAAAATTTTTAGGAGTGAGTGGCGTAATTATTAGAAATTATAACTGATACTGGCGAGTTTTCCTTAATTTCTTATTTTAATCCATGCCCCGCTCTATCCTAGTGGTAATAGGCGACAAAGCTTAGAAATTTTTTATCTGATTTAGAAATAATATGAAGTTTACTTTTAAATCCAAAATTTCCTGAAAAAATATTAAATAATGACAGATTTATGACAAAATTAATGTAGGTAATATTTTATAATAACTTTAACATAATTTTTTCTAAAAATCGAAGTAGCCCATGAACGATAAACAATAAAAAGATAAATTAAGTGGATGGTTTTAATAAATATTGTCATTTAAACAAACTTAATCATATTTGACTTAAAAACATGTATGAACAATTGAAAGTAATAATAATTAGGTATTTAATAAGCAAAATTACAACACATTACAACATTACACTAAAACTAAAACACGATAATACAATTCATCTTAAATTTTTGTAGCCTCTACAAGGCCGCCGTTTATTTCGATGCACTTGTCGAATCTTTTTTTAATATCTTTTTACGACATTCTGTAATTGTTGCCGGGTATCTTTTGCACAAGCTTATCTTATTCTTGCACACAAATCTTCGCTATTACTCGGACGTGACCTGTAATCTTCAGATTTCATTAAACCCCATAAAGAGAAGTCCATCGGTGTTAAGTCCGGGGATCGGGGTGGCCACCCAATTAACGGGCCACCTCGACCTATCCATCGATTAGGAAAGTTAGCATTAAGCCATCTGCTAACCACTCTGGCATTATGGACAGGGTTGCCATCTAATTGAAAGTTTAAATTTACTCTCTTTTGTATTGAAAGTTCATATAGCACATTCCGAAATTCGTATCTTAGGAACTGTAAAAACTGCGTGCTATTCATATTACCGTCAAAAAAGAAATGACCAATGTTTGTTTCATTGAGTATCCCACACCAAACATTAACTTTTTGGGAATATTGTCTTTTACAATTAATCTTTCTGTAGTTTTTTCTTTTGTTTATGTTAGAAACAGTACCTACTTTTAGTAATGTTGGGCCTATTTGGGTGCCTATTATTAAATATCTCACATACCTCTCCCAAAGTTTTGTCATTATCTCCTCTAAAGCGCACAAGTTCAATTTTTTCTACTACATTTAGAGTATCCTTAATTTTAACTTCAAATTAATAAACTAATACTTGATAATATTATTGATCAATTTCAATAACAATATGCTCTGAGTATATGCGTATTTTAAAGATTTGACACCTGACTCTAAAATTTGTTTTCCATGACACCCTATTATTATCATGTCATTACTCAAGAAGAAGACAATATTTATTAAAACTATCCACTTAATTTATCTTCCTATTGTTTATTTTTCATGGGCTACTTCGATTTTTAGAAAATATCATGTAAAAGTTATCATAAAATATTACCTACATTAATATTGTTATAAATATGTTATTATTTAATATTTGTTCAATAAATTTTGGATTTACCCGTTCGAGATGTTTTTGAATCCAGTGGTATAGTTAGATTTTATAAATAAAAAATTGTCCATTTTTGACATTGAAAAAAAAATCATAGGTCTTGAAATTTAAAATTTATATCTAAATTTTTGTCATAAAGTAGAGCTTTCGATGGCCTATATTTTAAAAAAAAATAATAGACACATTTTTTACAGGGGTGTTTCCACTCAAAATGGGTCACACTGTATACAGGGTGTTTCACTTAAAAGTCCCCAGGCCATTATCTCTAAAACTAATAAAGATATTTTATTTTTGTAAATGGCAGATGATTGATACCAAAGAAAGGTTTAAATAACGGTGATTAGAATTTTTCCTCAACAGCACACAGAGATGGCGCTGCGATGCAAAACTATTTTTTGATGGCTGGAACCTTGAAACATAAGTCATGTGATTAAACAATAATTTGTGAATAATTTTGATGGTATAGAGAATTTACAAAAAACAAGCCGTTTTGGAGTTACATGAGTTTCTTTCATTAATGCCAGTACACGTGAATTTTGATAAATCCCTATAATTTATTTATTATTTATTATAGAATATTGGTTACCAAACACTTTTTTTCAAGATAAGGAAAGTGATATAATACACTATCATAAAATTATGTTTACCACTTCCGGCCAAACCGGAACTAACATGATGAACCAATATCCATATGTTCCTACATATTACATTTTTTTTTTTCTAATAACGCTTCTAATAAAACGGCTCCCAAAACTTAAAGTAAGTAAGACAACAAAGAAAATACACACTTATTTAGAATGGGCTAAATTTATATTAACAATTCAGTAAAGAACGTAAACAAAAGTTTTATAAACAAACATTTAAAAACTATCGAAATATTATTAAAAATGAAATTAAACTAATTTCTTTCTTATTAGTAGGTACTTATTATATTAAATGTTCAAAATTTCTCCCTTCTTCATGAATATTGTACCGTTTCAGTAACTCTTCATTGCAAACTTTTTGTAACGTATGTCTATTTATAGCAGCAACACTTGCATATATTTTATTATACAAATCGGCCATATCCTCAATGGGTTCAATGTACACTACACTTTTTAAATACCCCCAAAGGTAAAAATCTAATGGAGTCAAGTCAGGTGATCGTGCTGGCCATCTGACTACTCCATTAGTACCAATCCATCTCTGAGGGTACATTTCATTAAGACAATCTTTGACTAGTACTGAGTTATGGGGTGGTGCACCATCTTGGTGAAACCAAATATTCTCCTGATTATGAGGGATAGTCTCTAATAATCCTGGCAATACATTTCTCAAAAATATCTCATATTTTCTTCCATTTAAAGTCCCATGGAATAGATATGGTCCAATAATATATGAATTTAATATTCCACACCACACGTTAACTCCAAAAGTTACCTGATTTCGGGTCATTCTCATCCATCTAGGATTATTTTGTGACCAGTATCGGCAGTTATGCTTACTCACAACTCCGTTGTTGTGAAAACGGCTTTCATCGCTCCAGAGCACATTTTTTTAAAAATTTCGGCATTCTTCAGAAAGAACTGAAAATTCAGCTAGAAAATATAATCTTCGTTCATAATCACCAGGCCTTAAATGATGGATCAATTTTAATTTGTATGGATGGTATTTATTTGATTTTAATATTCTATGGCACGAAGATATCGACAGATTAGTTTCCGATGCCAATTTCCGGAGAGAACATTGAGGATTGTTGACAACACTATTTAACACCAAGGCTGTATTTTCATCGTTTCTAACTGGCCTATTTCTGTTACGAATAGTTTTCTTAAAACTACCCCAGTTTCTTAAATTTTTAAACAGCATGATAAATGTTTTTTTATCGGGTGTAGGTCTATTTGGAAATCGTAAACAAAACAATATCGTTTTGCTTGTCGGGAATTTCTTTTGCATTCACCGTATATTAAAATCATATTTAACTTATCTTCATTGGTGTAAGTATCTAACCATTTTTTAAATTTATTTTTTTTATTGCCTTATTTGGATTAATTTGCTTTGAATTGTTTCTAAGTTCATCATGTTAGTTCCGGTTTGGCCGGAAGTGGTAAACCTAATTTTATGATAGTGTATTATATCACTTTCCTTATCTTCAAAAAAAAGTGTTTGGTAACCAATATTCTATAATAAATAAATTATAGGGATTTATCAAAATTCACGTGTATTGGCATTAATGAAAGAAACTCATGTAACTCCAAAACGGCTTGTTTTTTGTAAATTCTCTATACCATCAAAATTATTCACAAATTATTGTTTAATCACATGACTTATGTTTCAAGGTTCCAGCCATCAAAAAATAGTTTTGCATCGCAGCGCCATCTCTGTGTGCTGTTGAGGGAAAATTCTAATCACCGTTATTTAAACCTTTCTTTGGTATCAATCATCTGCCATTTACAAAAATAAAATATCTTTATTAATTTTAGAGATAATGGCCTGGGGACTTTTAACTGAAACACCCTGTATATGTATTCCGACGTGCTGAACACGAATCCGGTGTTCGTTCAGCTCCATCACCCATCAATTTTTAGTAAATCTCGAAAATAACCTAAAGAATTGAATTTTTTAAGTTGTTACATTGTTAATAAATAATAGTTGTCTTCTGAATAATAAATTAGGTACATTTTGATTTGACTTGGGTCTCCCACTGAGTACGGTCGTGTGCTAGGTCCGAATTACGATGTAAAACGGAAAAACAGCACAAACATAAATAATACATGGGAAAGATCCGCGGTAGGATACAATGTAGCAATGTTATTAGTATTAAAATAACGCACAGTGTCATAATAATAATGTATTATGAAAATGTTCAATTCACAGCGGTTACAAAGTTACAGTAAATAGTATGTAGTAATAAATTACGGAGAAATATTTATATTGTACAATCTGTCATTCTCATAAAATAATAATTATCATTAAAATACTGGGTTGTTAATGTTAAAGTGGATGTTAAAAGGTATACTGGCTATTGGAAGTAATGAGGTTTTATTAATATCGGTATCCTCCTCCGAAACCGCCTCCACCTCCTCCTGGACGATACTGACCATCATCACCTCCCCCTGAATAAGCATCACCTCCTCCTATTCTGTTTTGTTCTAGAGACCTGAAAATAATAGTTGGGTTTTAATATTTCAAATGTAAACGTTTATACAGGGGTGTCAGTTTTTATGGAATATATTTAGGATAAGAAATTCATAAGAAAAGTTGATATTCCTAAACTTATACAGGATGTAGTAAGTATTATGTAATTAAAAAAACTGGATGCCCGATGAGTAAAATGTTCTGTTTTTTGGTACTGTCGTGAGCAAAAAAAATAGGACAACTGTTTTTTTCTAATGTTAATCTGTCTCTATTTGAATATGTAATGAGTAGCCGAAATAAAACAGTTAGCACTTTGCTTATATTTTTTATTGTACTGTTGTACGTAGTTATTGCTAAAGCAGAAGATGGATTATCATTGAGACATATTGCACTGCGTTATAACATTAACAAAAATTATTTGTTTAACATTTTAAAGAAGTGGAAAATAAACGGTGCGATTAGTAGAATTCCCAAATCTATCACCGATGCGGCGCAACTTTTCGGACAATCCGCATACATAAGGAATTAACGCTGTGTAACGTTTTTCAGGTTTTTGTCGTACCTGATTGTTATTTTCAATATTTATGAAGGTTTTATCGACAAAACCCCCAGGCTATTGGTTATTAATAAGAACTTTCTTTATAAACCGCTTCTCATTGTTTAGTATTTCATCATTAGAAAAAATGATTTTGGCCCTATCATACAAACATTTTACAACACCCCCCTTATCGACTGATTTGAGCTGAAATTTAAATATATGTTGGTATGTTCTTCGAATGATGAAATACTAAACAATGTGAAGCGGTTTATAAAGGAAGTTCTTATTAATAACCAATACCCAACATTTAGACAGTTAATTTTCTGACAAAGACGAAACCGCGCGAAGAACCACGAGCAAAATTCAAAAAACTGCATTTATAGTATTCCGTGTGAGTGCGACAAACAATACGTGGGTGAGTCATCCAGACCTTTTAGTGTAAGATTGGGCGAACATCAAAATTACATCAGAAAAAATGAAATTCAGAGGTCCATGATCTGTGAACACGCGTGGGAGAACGGACATAGAATAAACTGGGACTAGCAAAAAAAGAGAAATTAAAGAATCCGCGATAATATTATTGAATGGGGATAGTTGCGTGTCGAATTGTTCCGTTGATGTCTGTACAACTTGGCTGCCAATGTTAAAAGAAGAACTTCACAAACTTAACATTGTATAAGAACTAAAAAACTGTTAACTATATCAACAGTTCTATGTAAATAGTAAATATCTATGGATATTGAATATAACAAACATTCTTAGAGCTGTGTATTTGTCGTACACAGCAAAAAAGATTTTTCAAAAAAACCTTGAAAAAGGAGACAGATTAGATTTCCGAAACGTCGGCGAAATATTTAATTTCAAGTTTTTATACTTATTTGTGTTGTTTATTTAAAAAAACCAGCCTCTAACTTATCCTTTGATGTAAACGTCACAGGCGTAGAGGTTATTTACCAGTATCATACTGGTTAATTGTGATATATTTTGTAGATTCCCCTAGCACCGCTTAAAAAGAAAACATACATGTGGCAGGAAGTCCCAAAGAATTGAAGAAGGAAAAAGAAATTAACTATTAATATTTTGTTATTGCACAATTTCTATTTATAACTTCTATAAGTCTGTTTGGCACAGAATTAAATAAACTTATACAGTAATTATACGTCTTCCACAGGGTTAAGATCTGGACTATGACTGGGCCAGTTAAGAACATTAATGTTGTTATCTTGAAACCAGTTAGTCACAGTATGAGCAGTATGAACTGAATAATTATTTTATTGAAATATGAATTCATTATCAGGATTAGGAATATTCTGTGCTGCTGGATGACAGCGAGCTCCGATTCTTTTACTCGCCGGCGACCAGCACTACTCGATCCAGGAAAATTCGTTTCTTCAGCAGCCTGAATTGCTGAGTGAAATGGATTTTCTACTAATTTATATACCAATTGCAAATCTTGCTCTTGAGTTGATATCCTTTGTCGCCCTGATCCAGGATTTCCGGATTTCTACTAATCGTACCGTTTTTTCTCCACTTTTTTAAAATGATAATAAATACAGAATTTGTGTTAATATTATAACGCAGTGCAATTTGTCTAATTGACCATCCATCTTCTGCTTTAGCAATAACTCCAGCTTTAACTAAATCGCTTATATGAGGCATATTAGTTTTGGCGCACTTGCAGTGAATTTTGACAACTAACGGACAATGTCACAAAAATTAAAGTTAGATTTTAGAAAAAATACGTTATAAGACCTATTTTTTTTGCTCACGACAGTACCGTTTCTGTACCATAATTTCAAATTTCTATCTTCAAAAATTAAAAAAAAGTGGGGGGTGTATTTAGTGTCGTGGCCACACGGTAAAATTCAATTATTTTTAACACAGACTAATGGATAAATTACATATAATAGTGGAGTTAAAAAAAAATCATTGATGTGTATAGTTTTGTAACAGCAATGTTATGATTTCATACCTTCTGGGGTATCACCAGGAGTGTATATTTGAGTTTTGAAGTTCCAAAGCCTTTTGCGTTTCTTTTTATGAACAATTTTGTTTTTTGAAAAGCGTTTTTTTTTTTAAGTAAAAAGAACATCTCCAGTTCTAGAGGTTCGATCGGGACAAACTAAGAACCAAAAACCATCGCAATTAAAATTCCAGTAAATGTGTGTTGGTTTTGGGTCATTTGAGTACGTACATAACGTACAAAATGGAATAAACTGGCTTAAAAGAGTTTTTTATGTTAACGCCCAGGACCGTTAAGAGTTCCGATCGGCTTGAAACTTTCAGAAAATATACTTTGTGTTGAAAACAAAACATCCTGAAATTTTGATGCCCACATATTGAACCTTGTGGATACAAATGAATTTGTTATCTGAAACTTAAATTGCCCGCCATTTTGTGCCATTAAGTCCAAAATGAATCAATTTTTGTCAAAATATAGTTCTGGACGCCGATTTTGGCCACTTTTCTGGCATTTATTTATAAACCAGATAACAACAAATTATTTTTCTCAACCATTTTGAAAACATTTTTGAAACATTTTTATCAGAAAAGAAAGAGAATTACGAGAACTTTGATTAAAACAAAAAAGTGAATTTTCGTCTATCTGAACTCGAGTTATTTGACATTTAGCATCTTGTAAAAAGATAAACAGCAGTAAATACACACACAAAAAAACAGAGTTGACTCTGAACAGAACAAATGTTTGACATTAGTCAAGAAAAATAAGGTTATAATTTTATAATGAGAAGTTATCAGAATATCAAATTCCCCTATATGTTTACGTTGTAAACGTTAACTAAGTAAGCCAAGAAACAATTGAGTACGGTGCAACAAAATGAGAGGTAATCTTGATATATAAATTTAAGAGAAAAGCTGTTCAGCCTAATTAACAACAATCAAATATAAATGTTTGAAAATTACTTTTTATGAGTTAAAAATATTTTTTGGGCTTTCCTGTGAAGTAAATATGTTTCAAAATGATACAGTACAAATATTAGCCAAAAATAGGCATTTGTTAATTAACAATTGGCCAAAATGATAAAAGTCATATATCTTGAGTTCAGATCGACGAAAATTCACTTTTTTTTTAAATTAAAGTTCACGCAATTCTCTTCTTTTCTGATAAAAATTTTTCAGAAATGTTTTCAAAATGGCTGAGAAAATCAATTTGTTGTCATTTGGTTTATACACTCATGGACAAAATTATCGAATATGTTTTGTTATCACTATTACTTGAATATGGTTTCAAATCTTCGTTGTAAATTTACATATGTGCTGATGTTATTCATCTAGTGGTGAATATATTCAATTGTTTTAAAATATTTTGACGTTTAATACATTTTAATGGCGTATATTTTCTAACGCACGTTTTGTCATTTGAAAATGCTTTACATAATTCAAGAATTATAGTGAATTGAGTTATTTGTAGTGAATTAAAGTAAGCGTTAGTGATTTTTATTTGTTCTTACCTCTATTTAAGAAAAAAATATGCCACGAGATAGATACTGCAGTGAAGATGAAGCGGCACAAATTGTAACTATATGAGGAAGGATATAGACAAAAAGATATCGCACGACGTCTTAGAAGAGTTCAATCTACAGTATCGAATATTTTAAAAAGGTATCAAGAGACTGGAAATTTTGTTCGAAGACCTGGCCAAGGGCGCAAAAGGTGCACAACAGCAATTGATGACCGTTTTTTGATCCTTAATTCTACCCGAAATCGCACACTAATATCCACACATCTCCAAAATGAGTTATTAAATGTAAGACAAGTGAATGTTAGTTTGAAAATGGTTAGACGAAGATTAGGAGAGGTAGGTTTAAAGCCAAGACGGCCTGCCAAAGTTCCACGTCTTTTCAAAAATCGCAAAACTCGTCGATTACAATTTGCCAGAGCACATATTCAGTGGAATATCGAGAATAACAAAAATGTTCTATTTACTGATTAGACTAGAATACAGTTATGGAAGCCAGATGGACGATATCATGTCTATAGAAGAGTTGGGGAACGATACACTAGTTGCAATCTCGTACAAACTGTTAGTTTTGAAGGTGGCGGCATAATGCTTTGGGGAGGTATTAGTTGGGAAGAGTCGTTGGACGAATGACTAGTGACTGATATATCGAAAACATTCTCCAAGATCATGTTTTGCCATTTGTGGGCCACATTGGATACGATAGGTTCGTATTTATTCACGATAACGCTCGACCCCACGCAGCTGGCACAGTGACTAATTACCTTGATGCAGTCCTGATTCAAAGATTAGATTGGCCACCGTATATTCCAGACTTGAATCTCATAGAACATATGTGGGATCAGCTAAAACGTCGTATACGACAAAGAAATCCTGTTCCGCCCTAGAAGAACTTCGAATTGCAGCACAATATGAATGGAATGCAATTCCTCAAGAATACATTCAAAATATAATTAGTAGTATGTCAAGAAGGATGCAAGCAGCCATTAGAGCTCTAGGTGGGAATACTCGTTATTTACCATGCCCTATTATTCTAATCAAAAGACTAATTTGCTTAACGTGGTAGCATTTAAGTTGAAATTAAATATTCTTAATTTTTATAACATTTTGCATTAATTTTCTTTAGCATTTTCTGCTAATGAAAACTTAATATTCTTTACTTAAAATGTGTGAAATAAACTAGTTCTTTCTTGTGTAATGCGTTTCTTTCATTAAAATTTATAAATACAAAAGAATTGAGAAAATTTAAAATATTCGATAATTTTGTCCAAGAATGTAAACAAATGCCAAAAAAGTGGCTAAAATGAGGTTAGAAGAAATTTTTTAATGTCATCGGAAAGCTGGCTTCCAGATCTATATTTTGAAAAAAAAGATCCATTTTGGACTTAATGGCACAAAATAGCGGGCAATTTGAATTTCAGATAACAAATTCAATTGTGTCCAGAAGGTTTAATATTTGGGCGCCAACATTTTAGGATGTTTTGTTCTCTCTGAAAGTTGGAAGGCTCTTGACGTCCCTGGGCGTTAAAAGGAAAAAAAAACGCTTTTTAGCCAATTTATTCCATTTTATCCATTATGTACGTACTCAAATGACCCAAACCCAACGCAGATTTGTTTGAATTTTAATTGCGAAAGTTTTTGGTTTTTAGTTTGCCCCGATCGGACCTCTAGAACCGGAGACATTCACCTATTTACTGAAAAAAAACCGCTGTTCAAAAAACAGAATTGTTCAAAAAAAAAAACTCAATAGGCTTTGGAAGTTCAAAACTCTGATATATACACACTCCTAGTGATACCTCAGAAGTTATGAAATCAAAATATCGATGTTATAAGACTAAGCATATCTCATAGTTTATTTGGTCTTTTTTTACTGCACTATAAATGATCTTTTCCATCTTTTTGAAAATTGTTCTATGAAAATTTCGTTGCTTTTTTACTCAAATGTTATTTCCTATATTTGGTTTCATTGGCTCCACTAACAGACGTTAAAAAATCGGCATTGAGTTCGACGTGTTACGAAACAGTTTATCCAAGAATTAATTTTTATTATGATTGTTAAAAATGTTTGCCCATAACTATTTGATTAAATCAAGCAAGTGTAATAACTGTCCGGTCATTACGAGCTAAACACTAGTCATCGTACAGTTATTCAGTTCAAGAATATAACGATACTTAGAACAGTTTTACGACTTTTACATAACCCTCTTCTAGTGCGTCTACTATTACTACAATATTATTAGCAATGTGCACTGTGAAATATGCTCAAAAGAAGATTACAGGATACATTACTGTACAATAGGTGAAAGTCATGAATAAATCATACATTCAAATTCGTTTTAATTAAAGCAAATAAACACCTACAATTATTAATAGCAAAAATAAATACGTGAAAATTAAATCTATTGAAATAGTCCCACTATGGGGATTGCCACATATCCAATAGGTTGTATAATTTGCTTCAAATTAAAACTTACGTCTGTTCGATTCTTCCCACAGTCTATATTACTTTTTGTACAAAAATACGAGAAACTAGGATAGTTAGTTTTGACAGCAACCGTTCTAATACGACAAAATGAGGCCTAGCAAAAAGCGATCTAATGGAAGCAAATAAAAAAAGAGGAAATTGAGATTGTATTTCATTAACTCCTATATGGAAAATCGGAAATTAGTAGTAACATGTAATGAATGTTAATCAATCGAATATCCATTACGTAACCCTGGGGGTTCCCCAAGGCTCAATATTAGGCCCTCTGTTATTTTTGATATACATTAACGACCTGCCAAATTATACTCAACATAGTGTTACCACGATGTATGAAGATTCGGTATCAGTTGTCACACAGGAGGAATTATATGATGTACACGCATGGTGTTAGAGAAATAGGCTAATTTTGAATGATGAAAAAACCGTTTTTATGAATTCTAACTTTAGAAGAGCATTGACGTCTAATGACAACATAACCTTTACCGAATCAACAAAATTTCTTGGCACCTACATAGACAGCAGATTATCATGGGAATTGCGTATAGAACTCATTTGTAAATTGCTACATTGGGTTGATTCTACAAAATGAGGCATAACAAATTTAGGTCTTTGTTCGCATTTTTAACTAAATCTTCATGGTTTTAGGGGGTTATGTAGATATTAGTTTAATCTGCATGGCCGTAGGGGATAGTGTTAGAATGAGAATTGTCAAATAAGAAATTAGACAAATTCAATTTAGGATTTTAATTTGCTGGCATAACCAGAATTCAGGTTATCGGAAGAATGCAAAGATTTCATTAATATTTTTAAACAAAGTTCTTCTTTTAGTTATAGATAGTTATTTTTTCTACTGTTTGCAAAATCCTATAAAGAATATGTTTCATTACAACTTTAAGCAAACAAATAATAATTCATTTTGTACATAATATTTGTATCAAAAATTGGTAAAATAAATTCTATTCAATTCTATCTTAGTATGGACGTTACTTTAATTTTTTCTATCAGAACATTACTGAATGGGATATTTACACAGCATTTGGAAAAAGTTAAATTAAGAATTTAAGAAACCCCCGACAAAAAATAGACTTAAGTAGAAACTAACAGAATTAGTCCACCAGATCAGAGGTTTTCCCTAACCTCAAAAAATTACTAAAAAATCAGTGGGAATCTTAATTAGGAGGGAATTAGGAAACATCCTAACGCGAAGGAGTAATTCTGACGACGGTATCGGATTCACCGGCTCAAAATGCACGCTCTGCTCAAAAGTACATAACCATTTTTTTGTGTGCCTCTGTTATTAAATAATCCACTACACAGAAACTTTGGGATACTGTAAAAAGTCCTTTAAAATTTTTTCCGTGTTGTATGTTCTGCATAGTTTTTAGATGTTCAGAGTAAAGAATTTATGTCCGATTTTTATCGCATTACCAATTTTTCTAATTTTGGTACGAGTTCGGCCAGCGACGAAGACAGACGCGTTTAAGTGGCTCCTAGAAAATCTCAAATGAACTCGGTTAAAATGGTGCTAAATCGTACGAAATTGTGGTGATTTAAAACGCGGACAATTCTACATTAGCTGATATAAATTAGCATAAGTCTGGCTAATTCATATAGCTGATATTTGATATTTGATTATAATATCACTAAAAGCATCTACAAACTACTTGAAAATGGGATACAACTAAAAGAAAGCAAACACGTGCAATCAAAAGACCCAGTGTTAGGCCTCAAGTGGTTCATATCATAAACTCATAAATTACCCTGCAATAAAAAGCCATAATGGCCGATATATGAAGTGAAGTGTAACAAATCAGACTAGAAAGGCGATTACAGAAAGCTAAGCTATATTAATTTTATTTATTTGAAACATTAAAGCATTAAACTTAATTTATTAATACAGATAAGTTTTATTTCATTTGTAGGTTTGGTTTTTATTTATTTGTTTTATTTGTTTATTAAAATTGAAAAAAATTGAAATTGAAGTTATAAAGGTATTTAACAGGGGTAGTGAAATTTAAAAATTGCCCAGAATTAGAAAACGGAAATTAAAAATGATTGCATCAAAAACAAACCGATATACAGGGTGTACGAAATATTTCCTCGTACCTCTTTTCCATAACCCGCTAAAAAAGCTCTTTTTTACCGCAAGATAGGGCACTTCCATCGTAAATGGATATTTACCTGTGGAACAGTTAAAAAATAAGAGCTCCTTGCGATGACGTAATATATCTATATCCTGACAGACAAACGAAGGGGACGCACTGATGCAGGATGTTGAAACAAAAACACAGATTTCTGGGAAACATGAAGCCATCTACGCAGGCGAACAGGACGATGTGCACACTGCTGGATTCAGAAACAGAAGAAACGGAAAAAGTAGAAGAAGAATAAATAAAATGGTGATAAATGGAAACTTAGTGAAGCATGGAACTGAAGAGAAGCATCTCGCAAATGCCTACACGTCCCATCCGATGATGACAGATAGAAACTTAAAAGAAGCAGGAAAACTTAAAAGAAGCATCTCACAAACACCTACACTTTCCATCCCATATTCCTACCCCATGCGTCATGTGACTCTCGCTGCTGACAAAAAGCATGTCCCATGTCCAACCCAGCGTATGCACCCGGTCTGGAGGTATATAAAACATCCGAGGTTTGGTTCCGGCACGCGGTTTGGTCGTCCGTTGTGCGTGTTCGGCAGATGACCAAGTTGCGTGTTGAAACGAACCTCCAGACTGGATGCCCCGAATCGGCAGCAATGCTCACCTCACGCTGTGGGGCAAATAAATAAATCAATCAATCAATCACGTTTTTTTTTTAATTTTCAAATAGACGCAAATAATTCTCATTCTTTAATTATGGCGAAGGCGCGGGTATCAGGAGTTAAATATTCAATATGGTGAATCCAATAGGCCTGCCATAACAGCATAACTTTTGCAGAGGTACATGAAATTCAACCACTAGAGAATATGGGAAATAAATGTTTGAAGAAAATGTAACCGGCTTTAAAGAAAACGGTCTCTAAAAATTGTACGGTACAATTTCACCGTCGCGCGTCTTTCGGTTAAATGAACATTACTTTGTATCGGCGAAAAAATGAACAAATAACAAAATCTAACTTAACGCAAAGCAGTTTGGGGCATGTAAAGGCCCTATTGGCATCCAGTTATGATAAATGGCGCCTAGCTTCCATAACATTCTATACACACTTGAACAAATTCAACTACAGTATGGAAATTCGTTGCACTCTTCAAAAATTAGAGCAAAAGTGTGATAAAAAAGGTGCATAACTTCTTTACTCTGAACATCTAAAAACTATGCAACATATACACCACGCAAAAAACTGAAGGGACTTGTTCCCGTGTACTTTTTACAATATCTAAAATTTTCTGTGCACGGTGTATTATTTGGTAATAGTCCTGAAACTTGGGATTTGGTGTATGTACTAGAAGCCAAGGCTCCACTTCTTTAATGACAATTGCCACCATCATCACCACCCCCATTCCATTATTAAAGGGGTAATAAAACAAAATTCAGAAATTCTTTTGAAATTTGGCACACGTATACAGATTCGGAAAATGCAGTTTAGGGTATAGGAATAACGAATTGACCACGCCCCGCTAGTTCCATAAATCGTGAAAGCAGAGACACACAATGAATTGAATTTAGTACGGCATGAACTAAGGATGGATGCGGACGTAGGTAATAATTTCTATACGAAACGAGAAAATATCTCTTCGCCAAAACCGAAGAAGTTATTTGTCACATTTTTGACAAATAATTTCTTCTATTGAAAGCATTTCTGCAGTTTCTTTTTTAGCCGTAAATGCTATGGGAATAAAATTATAATTCTTATTAAAACCGAAATGAAAATAGAACATTAAAATAAAATTAAATAACTCGGAAACTAAAATCAGCTAATAATTATCAAATAATAAATTAATGAAGTAAGGATTCAAACAAACCACCTTCTTGTGCCAAACAATAGCCAAACCGATTATACAATGAACCTCTCATATTGAGTTGATTTGAAGTAATGCTTGCACAAAGTTGGATAAGTTTTTCCCGTAATTCAACTAAATTATTGGCTCGTTCAAACACATGTTTCTACGCGGTTTCCTTTAAAAAGCCCCACAGAAAGAAATCATGGAGTGCTAGATCAGGTGACCTGGGGGGCCATTTTATCATTCCCCTCGTAGCTATTAAACGATTGGGAAATGTTCTTTCCAGAAAATTAATAACAGTTAAGGTGTTGTGACTTGGGTAGCCGTCTTGTTGAAACCAAATGTCGTCAAAGTTGACAGGAAGATTTTGAACGCAGGAATTAATTGATTTTATAAAAGCTCTAAATATTTATTGCCATTTAAATTGCCATCGATTAGCAGTGGGCCTATAATATGATTGTCTAAAATTCCCGTCCAAACGTTCAACTTTTGAGGATACTGAATTCGCACAGCAACACTCAAATGTTTATTTTTTCGAGACCAATATCGTACTACGGATGGATTGTGTTTCCTATGTAATGAAAAGGATGATTCATCTATAAACAATATATTCTTTCTCATTCATTTTATTTATCATGATTTCACAAAATACCGTTCGTTTGAAATTGTCGTCGGGAAATATTTCTTGCGTTGTTTGAACTTTGAAACAACTGACCCATTTCTTTTCAAAATGTTTCTTACAGTTCTTTCTTTCATGTCAACTTCTTCAGCAATTTGTCTGCTAGAACAAGGTTCACTAGTTTCAACAAGTGCACAGACATTAGTTTCGCGAATTTCACGTTCTTCACTCATTTCTTGATGACGGGGTTCGGATTGACAGCATTTTTTACAATAATTCACGACACACTCGAAATTCTCAAATTTTTTAATAATGTATGAAATTATGCTAGCTGAGGGGATTGGTCTGTCTTGATATGCCACAGTAAATAAATTTATTGTGCCATCAGTGGAATGGCCCCCTAAGTACCACTTCACAATTTGCACTTTTTCTGCAGTTGTATAAACACACGGCATTTTAATGACGAAATTGAGATTAATTTATTTTATTCCCACACGTCTAAACAGCTACGCTATTAAAAACAGAATGGGTGCGGTGTTCTCAACTCGACGCGGTCAAGCGATGGCGCTATTGTTTTATACCAATGTCCTGCATTGTTCTACGACAAGGCGTGGTTTATCTGCGCAAAAACAAGTTTACGTACCTAAAACTAAATTTGCTGAATCTGTATATTATAACGCACATATATTATGTTTTGAAATGATTCCGTTGGATTGGGGGAAATAGGGGAAAATGAGTAAAGCGAGTTAGTAAGAGTCCAGAAACTTGGGATTTGGTGTATATACTAGGGGCCAAAATCTCAAGTTTTTAATGTCATATAAAGACTTGCCTTGCAAACACCTATTTCTTGACTATATCTTGCCATTTTCGCGTGTCAGTATTAGATCACTAATTATGTATTTTTTCTTATTTCAGAATCTGTTCATAGATGTAGGTGTAAATGGTGTCATAGTGGAATGGTGTCATAATGGGGACGACTTGCACTAGGGAAAGGAGTTAAAGGTATTTCCTTACAACCCCTACTAGTAAATTAAGTACATTCGATTTTTAATTATCTTTTGTAAAAAGCGGTATTTTGGTTTAGGGCCAAACCATGCTATGTTCAAGGGGTTGAAATGGTGCATATCACGTATTATTTTCAAGAGGCCACAGTTACTATATTAAGCAAGAATATTATTTTGCAGTTTTGAAAATTAATGTATATTTGAGGGGCAATTACAGGTATTTCATGAAAGTCTTCATATTTTAGTAATATAGACTAAAAAGTTTCAGAATGCTAAAAGTGATAGAATGTACTTAAAAAAATAAAAATCAATAAAAGTCGACATTAGCGCTACTTAATATACAATAATACTATTTAGTATACTGACTAGCATTTCGCCAATCAAGCTGGTATCATTGGGAACTACTAAAATGTTACAATTGTAATTAAAAATGTACCTTATTGTCAAAAAAATGCGAGGAGTATCCTAGAGAATGTCCAAAAATCAAATAAAAACTTCATTCAATTGCTCTTTGGTAAATTGTTGTCATGAGCACTTTAGAATAATTTTAGGATAGTTTCCTTTATAATATTTATTTATTGTTGTGTTTGGCTAATATATATAGTTTATTGTGTTTGGCTAATTACGTAGTCCTTTTTGCTTAGCCAGTTTTATGCATATTTTTGCGTTGCTTTATTAGATATTTTTTGCTCTAGGTAAGTTCCGAACGAGAAAGGATATGGGTGAAAACATCAGTTCGGTAAGTTTTTTTTTTGTTATTAAATTAAGTCACTGTCCAATTTTTAATTGTGATTCTGCCAAAATAAATTTTTATTTGAGAATCGTGAAACAATATCCTTTATTATGGCAGATATTGTTTTGCTAATTTGTGATTTCGTAATGAGTGCGAATTTTGAATTACATTTAAAGGGGTAAGTATACATAATTTATTGTTTATTTTTCAATTTGTGATTTTAACTGTAAGTTTTAGTTTTAGATAACTGAAAAATCTTCTGTTAATAAAGTAATCAATTTCTTCGAAGCACTTCTTTGAAGTATAAATGGTTCTTTAGTTGTGACTTAAAATGTTAATTAAGCTGGAGATGGTGAAAAAATGTGAGTGTATGCGTCACATATTTGATTTTAGTTGATAAACAGTTTCGGAATATTTTAGGCATTCGAATGATGAAATCATGTAACAGTGGACCACAAACCGTAGCCCAACAAAGAGCTTCAAAAGATTTTGGAATCCAAATGAACGATGAAAGGAAAAGTTATGGGTAAGCTTCATTATTATGTGTGTATTTTAATTATTTTTCAATATTTTTCGAATGAAAATAAACAATATTAACACAGTGGCACTTACGCGAATTTTTTGAAATTTCATTACAGTTTATATCCACAATAGTAATATTTGGCGACTGTGGCAAAATGATTGAAATTTGCAACGTTCTATATTTACTTATTTAATAAACGCAATTTCTTGACATATTAAAAAAATTATTATTTTCCACTTCCGGTTTCACCCAAAGTAACTAACTTTTGATCTATAAATGGAACTCCCTGTATGATGAAACATATTCTTCATAGGATTTTGCAAACGGCGGAAAGAATAACTATCTATGAGAACTAAAAGAAAAACGATATGTAAAAATATTAATGAAATCTTTGCATTTTTTCGATAACCTAACTTCTGGATATGCTAACAAGTAAAAATTCTTATTTGCCATTCTCATTATAACACTAGCATCCAACATAGTCCCCTACGACTAGGTAGGTTAAACTAGTATCTACATGATCCCCTACGATATGTAAATTCAGTTAAAAATGAGAACAAAGGCCTGAAATTAATTTATTTACCTACCTTGTCTTTAAAAATTGTTTCATTCTGATGAATTAAATTCTCATAAAATCTCATTCAGTTTCTTGGAAATGCTTAGCTTTTGAAACGTTTTTCGTCCTTATTCTGGACTCATCAGAAAAGCCCAAAGCCACTCATGACCATGTTCCATGCAAAACCAAAGCAACATCCATGAATAAGTATGAAATATTTATATTTGACATTGACTGATAAAAAACAACAGATCTTCACCTATCTATTAGCTATCTAGTATTGGAGCCTATATACTCTATGCATGTTTAAAAGTGAATGATTTATTATTTGTTTGCTTACAGTAATGAAACATATTCTTTATTCAGACCTTTGTTCTCATCTTTATCTCAATTTACATATCGTAGGGGATCATGTAGATACTAGTTTAACACGCCTAGTCGTAGGGAACTATGTTGGATGCTAGTGTTATAATGAGAATGGCAAATAAGAATTTTTACTTGTTAGCATAACCAGAAGTCAGGCTATTGAAAGAATGCAAAGATTTCATTAATATTTTTACATATAGTTTTTCTTTTAGTTCTCATAGATAGTTATTCTTTCCGCTCTTCTATATATCCTATAAAGAATATGTTTCATTACTGTAAGCAAACAAATAATAAATAATTCACTTTTAAACATGCATAGAGTATAAAGGCTCCAATACTAGTTAGCTAATAGGTAGGTGAAGATCTGTTGTTTTTTATCAATCAATGTCAAATATAAATTATCATACTTATTCATGGATGTTGCTTTGGTTTTGCATGGAACATCGTGATGAGTGGCTTTGGGCTTTTTTGATGAGTCCAGAATAAGGACGAAACACGTTTCAAAAGCTAAGCATTTTTAAGAAACTGAATGAGATTTTAAGAAAATGTAATTCGTCAGAATGAAAAAAGTGCTGTATGATGTTGCATTTTTGAAATTTTGCATAATTTCCTGAATTCAATTATACCACATAAGCGACATTTCAAACGACATATTTATTTTAATTTCATTTTCAGTTTTTCTTTTGTAATTAGGTGTTTTCACAAATTTTAAATTCACTTTCACTTTGAAGATAATGCTTTATTATAGTTAAAAACTCTTGAATTTTGAGAAACAGTCGTATAATACCTTAAAATAAGCCATTTTAATTTTGTATTGAAATTTTTCATCAAAAACACTACATCAATTCACTACGCACTCATGACGCCATCAGTTAATATTGTCAGTGTCATTTTGTGTTATAAACACGTTATTTTGCTGATAAATTTCCTAAAGTAGCTTTTACAAATCCCATATTAGGTAGGCGTTACTTATTTAATCACATGTAAAACGTAAATAATGTTGATTGATTGATTGATTGATTTGCCAGCGTAAGGTGGGCATTGTTGCCAATTCCGGTGCAGGGAGATTTGTTCCACCACGCAGCCCGATCGCCCACCGATCATCCCACCGTGTGCCAGAACAAACCCCCAGTGCTTTTATATACCGCCGGACATGTAAAACGTAAATAATGTTAATAAAATATTGTGTTTAATGATTTTTAAACGCGATTTAAGAAACTAGTATAACTGATGACGTCACCTCGTGTTTTGCGTACTCGTTCACTTATTAAAACTTTATGTTATTTATTTGTTGAAATTTTAATTTGATGGACGATAGAATGCTGTTTAAATATCAATAAGTGCTTTAGTGTAACTAGTACTTCATTTTAATAATTTCAAAAAAGCAAATTTGCACACAGTGAAAACATCTAATTGTGCTGTGACTGTTTAGATTCATTCTAATTGGCCCGCGTAATGTTAGAAAAAATCAAAATTCCGTCGAAAATACTATATTATGTAATTTCTGAGCAATCAGAGTTCATTAAAATGGTTCTTGGGACAAAACACATTTTTTTCGCATTTATTAGTACAATTAATAAGGATTACTCCATCGTAGAACTTTTTAATTGCTGGCGTAACCAGAATGCAGGCTATTGTAACAATGCAAAAGTTGGAAATGAGTATTTTTATAGACAGTTTTTCATTTCATTTTTCATAGAATATTTTTTCTGGTGTTTGCCAAATCCTATAAAGAATGTATTATTACAATTATATGCAAACAAAAACTAATTCACTTAGAAAAACTAAATATAAGTGCCATGTTTAGTACCGAATTTAAATTGGCTCAAAACCACGATTTCAATTTTTTCACCGCTTCACACCGTTATAA
This sequence comes from Stenurella melanura, assembly GCA_963583905.1. Classification (NCBI taxonomy): domain Eukaryota; kingdom Metazoa; phylum Arthropoda; class Insecta; order Coleoptera; family Cerambycidae; genus Stenurella; species Stenurella melanura. The sequence goes on from OY757309.1 coordinate 4,794,495, forward strand.
CAGCAATATAAATTGAAGTAACTGTTCAGATTCTAAATTCCGTGAAATATTGAAATGTCTTTTGTCAAAAGTGAAAAATTGATAAGACCTTCTACCTAAAGGCAATCACAATCTTACCTGAGAATAGCATCTGGGATGGGAGGTGGAGTAGGTAAATGAGCTCCAACCGGCCTGAATCCATTTTCATCTGCCACATATGATACGCTAATTCTTTGGCCATCGGGCGACGTGTAAGAGAAGGATCCATCAGTTTGCTGGGCGCCTTCTGGTCCAACGCCTTTCAGAAATCCCCTTTCTCCCGCGCTTATCCCGTTTGCAGTTTCATACTGATAATTGTAGCTGCCGTCGCCTTGGTTGGGATTATTGTCGTACCTAAGAGATAAAAACGTTTTGTTATTAATCACTTTGTGGATGGTTTTGATGAGATAGATAATATTAGCCTCTAGTTATTCTTTTTACAAGTGCATAAACTCGAGTGTCTAACCTGACGTTTTGAAGCTCACAGAGGTTATGCTAATGACCTATCTAGACCCCAACAATTTTCGACCAATGTCAATAATTTCCACTATTTTTGAAACACTACCGAAAAAGCAAATAAAATATAATTTTTCTACAATACTAAAGTTTCAGAAATAAAACAGCAGAATGTTTTAACATTGTAGATACGTTGATAGCTTCTATGTTGAAATTGCATCAAGTTTTAATCTAGTTCAAGAAGTTTAGATAATACGTGATCAAATCTTTGAAATCCGCAAACGAACCGATAATACGTATTTTGATTTTTTTTTCATTCTTCAATTCTTTGGGACTTCCTGCCACATATATATTTTCTTTTTAAGCGGTGCTCGGGGAATCTACAAAATATCACAATTAACCAGTATGTTACTGGTAAATAACCTCTAGGCCTGTGACTTTTACGTCAAAGGATCAGTTAGAGGTTGCTTTTTTAAATAAATAACACAAATAAGTATAAAAACTTGAAATTAAATATTCCGCCGACTTTTCGGAAATCTAATCTGTTTCCTTTTTCAAGGCTTTTTTGAAAAATCGTTTTTGCTGTGACTGATAAATACACAGCTCTAAGAATGTTATATTCAATATCCATAGATACTTACTAATTACAAGAACTGTTGATATAGTTAACAGTTTTTTTAGTTTTTATACAATGTTAAGTTTGTGAAGTTCTTCTTTTAACATTGGCAACCAAGTTGTACAGACATCTACGAAACAATTCGATACGCATCTATCCTCACTCAATATGATTATCGCGGATTCTTTAATTTTTCTTTTGTTGCTATCTGCCTCTTTTGTTAAAATGTTTGCCGAGTCTCAGTTTATTCTATGTTCGTTCTCCCAAGCGTGTTCGCAGATCTTGGACCTCTGAATTTCATTTTTTCTGATATAGTTTTGATGCTCGCTCAATCTTATACTAAAAGGTCTGGATGACTCACCCACGTATTGTTTGTTGCACTCACATGGAATACTATAAATGCAGTTTTTTTAATTTTGCCCGTGGTTTTTCGGTTTCGTCTTGGTCAGAATAGATCTTAAAGTGTTGTTTGTTTGAAATACTATCCTAGTATCAAATATATCACCGATGCGGCGCAACTTTTCGGATAATCCGCATACATAAGGAATTAACGATATGTAACGTTTTTCAGGTTTTTGTCGTACCTGATTATTATTTTCAATATTTATGAAGGTTTTATCGACAAAACCCCCAGGGTATTGGTTATTTATAAGAACTTCCTTTATAAACCGCTTCTCATTGTTTAGTATTTCATCATTAGAAGAAATGATTTTTGCGCCGCATCCGTGATAGATTTGATATTAGGGTATTTCAAACAAACAACACTTTAAGATCTATTCTGACAAAGAGGAAACCGAAGAACCACGAGCAAAATTCAAAAATTTGCATTTATAGTATTCCGTGTGAGTGCAACAAACAATACGTGGGTGAGTCATCCAGACCTTTTAGTGTAAGATTGGGCGAACATCAAAATTATATCAGAAAAAATGAAATTCAGAGGCCTAAGATCTGCGAACACGCTTGGGAGAACGGACATAGAATAAACTGGGACTCGGCAAAAATTTTAACAAAAGAGGCAGATAGCAAAAAAGAACAATTAAAGAATCCGTAATAATATTATTGAATGAGGATAGATGCGTGTCGAATTATTCCGTAGATGTCTGTACAACTTGGTTGCCAATGTTAAAAGAAGAGCTTCACAAACTTAACATATCTAAAAAAAACTGTTAACTATATCAACAGTTCTATGTAAATAGTAAGTATCTATGGATATTGAATATAACAAACATTCTTAGAGCTGTGTATTTATCGTACACAGCAAAAAAGATTTTTCCAAAAAAGCCTTGAAAAAGGAAACAGATTAGATTTCCGAAAGGTCGGCGAATATTTATTTTCAAGTTTTTATACTTACTTGTGTTGTTTATTTAAAAAAAGCAACCTCTAACTGATCCTTTGACGTAAAAGTCACAGGCGTAGAGGTTATTTACCAGTAACATACTGGTTAATTGTGATATTTTGTAGATTCCCCGAGCACCGCTTAAAAGGGAAATATATATGTGGCAAGAAGTCGCAAAAAATTGAAGAAGGAAAAAAAATGAGATAATGCCACAAATAACATTTAGACAATATGTATTTTGAATTTTCTGCAATTGATTTCATAAGATCCAAACAGTAAAGTAAGTAAGTAAATCCCCACACATTTTCAAAATAGTCAAAATCATACCAACCTATGAAAAGGACAGCATGTAATGGAAAATTATAGATCAATATTGGTATTAAGTGTTGTGTCAAAAATTTTAGAAAAGGTCGTCTTTAATAAAATTACGCATTTTCTCTTCGAATTCAAAGTACTAGGTTTCACGGATTTAGAAAAGAAAACCTTGATTTTGCTTATGATGTTATGTCAAACAATTTCTTTTTGGACCAAATGTCTTAACCTAAACTCAAATTTTTTTCTTTATAAATGAATAAGTGGAAGTGTTGTATCTGATCTCGTGACCACTTGATATAATAATAATAATTTATTTGTCTCGTATGCTGCTACATAAGAACAGACATTAAAGTTAAAAGAAAAAGTAAAATTACATGTAGATGCACAATAGTGAAACACAAATCATACATAAACATAATAAAAAATAGACATTTAAACAAGCTCATTAAAGCTATAAACACAGTTTTGAATTAGATATTGTTTTAGTAAAGATTTAACAAAATTAAAATTCCTAGCATTTAATACATGAGTAGGTAATTTGTTATAAATAGATATATGATTTGAGTATATTAACTTGTTTACAAAAAATGTACCTTAAAATGGGAATTTGTGGACCACCTCGGTAACCAAACGCACCTCCTCCAAAGCCACCCCCTCCACCGCCTATCGCTCCACCTCCTCCAAATGCGCCACCAGGAAGTCCTCTAGCGCCGAATACACCGCCTGCTCCAAAGGCGCCGCCGCCTCTTGGGGGTAGGTAATTTGTGTCTAGACGTGCGCTTAGAGCTACTCCCACCACGGTGGTTAATATAAACTGAAAAGAAATAATTGTTAATTAGTAAAATAAAAGGTATTATGCAATTTTGCACCAAAGCAACGCCATTGTCATTCGAAAATTGTTTGCTTTGGCGCGGGAAATATTCAAAGAAACCATTCTCGTCGAGATCAATCTATTTGTTTTTTTTTTCTTACCACACCGATGAAAATGATGTAGTTTAAATATTTTGTGACATTGCTTTATTTACTCGCTTCAGCTGTGAAAAAAATCAACATACACGAAACAGAAACTTCAACTCCTAAAAACAGAAGTTTAGACATTGAATTTATTCAAATTGTCCATATTTATGGTATTTTCATTTAATTGGTAGTCTATTCGTGCAAAAATATAAGGGGATTTTCGTTTAGGAGAAAAATGTCTTCTGTGAATACACTCCTGATGATCAGTTTTGATATAATTAGAGTTGTTATCAATGGTCTATAGACGAAACGTTAAAGACAATCAAATTCATTTGAAAGCTAGAAGCACATTAAGTCTAAGTAACATAATTGTGCGTTGAAACAAATTATGATCAAACGAAATATTTCTGTCAATCACCTCTATGAATTCTCATTTTCATAAGAATAATAATCAGACTGCAAATCAACAGCTATTCATCGGACTGTATGTCTCTCCTCGAGTACTGGATTACGAACTGCAAGCCTGACTCGTTAAGTGTAAACATTACAATTTATCACAAAACGCTTGGTTTCAGTTGCAACAAACATCAACCCAAGGATTTATTCCTAGTTAAAGGAACTCTCGTGCTAGCCGTCTCAGATCACTTGCAGACTGTAGTTTTCATTCATAGCGTATGAGGAAGTCTTAGGCCAGTCGTCACAAACCCACCTTGTACTGACGAGAGCCAGTAGCTCGAAACTGCAGTTTGCAAGTGGTCCGGGATGGCTGGCACGAGAGTTCCTTTAATTAGAAATAAATCTTTGGGCTAGTGTGTTTGTTGTAATCGAAACCAAGCGTTGTCACCATAAAAATGCCTATTTAAAATTATTGTAAATTTTCGTGTTTGTTATTAAGTTGTTTTCATGGTAAACTGCGAACGGCTCTCAGTTTATCATTCGGGAGCTGGGTAATGGATATTGAAAATGATGTTAATTTCTTTTAGATGTTGATAGTAAATTATTGCATCCAGGGGCGCCAATTAGTTGCTTCCAAATTAAATGATATTAAAATTTTTAAAGATAACCAACTAATAAGTTAACTTTCAAACGTTAACATTATGGAAATAAAACAAAAGTTATAAAATCTGTGAGATTATAATGTAGTAAAGAAATTCGTGAAATTTTGAAGTACAAAGTTAAAATATTTATACTTAAAATTAGTATATGTATTGATAAGTAAAAAAATGTTTATAATGGTTACATTACAATTGAAGCGTGGTATACATGTATACGTAGTCGCACAAAAAAAAGAAAAATCCTATATCTGCTATATTATATGTTCACGTTTAAAATTAAAGAAAAAATATACTATATAGATCGTTATATAAAGTTTACCAATATTGTCGTTTTATAATTTATGGAACGGTAAGAAAAACAGCTTCAATATAAAGAGAAAATAAACTGTATACAACCTGTTTTCTTGAAGAGAAGTCCTTGAAAGAGGCTCTTATGTAGTCTAAATAAATTCTTTGCAGAGTAATAGCATGGCTTCAAGATAAAATTTGGCAAGGCTGGGTATAAAAAAATGGTTTGGAATTCACAAAAAAAATCTCGATTTTTGCTATTGATACCAATCTTGACAATGCCAGCTCCTGATATTTCTTAATGCTACTTAATCAAAGTTTATTCTCAATACATGAAGTAAGGAGAAAATTGTAAAGGATTCAAAGAAAGAAGAAACAAAAAAAGAGGCCTAAAATTAAGAGAAAACTTAAATTGAAACAATATACAGAAATTATTATTTTTAGAGGAATTTAAAAAAGTTCTACTAACCGTAGGTGGTATGTGGCCTCAAAGTGAAGATACTTTAATTAATTTTTCCTTGCATACTGTACAACTCACGACCAAGGGTCATTAAATCTTTGCCAGTTTTTTCCTATATTCGTTTTTAGTGGTTGGGTACTAAGGAAGACTTTAACAGTCTGTATCTTTTCGAAACACCTCAGAATGAAGCTCTTGAAAATTTTGTATGAGCAGAGGGCAACAATAGTCAGGAGAGTGAGAAGCTACATTTATGTAGGTGTTCTATTGTTGAACAAATTACAGTGTACTACTATGGTAAAAAGTCGTTTAAAGTGTGAATTATTTCTAGCTAAGTGACATCTTTTAACGATTTGGTTTATTAATTGAAAATAATTACAGGATAATTTTGTTATTTTTATTTATATCAGCATAGTAAGAATAAAAGGAAATTTTATGGTTGTCCGTAACTCTCAGTTACTGCGGAGATTGAATTGCTACAGCGTTTTATGGTGAAATGTTATTTTTTCACTTAACGCACCAGGCTTGCAATTCGTAATCCAGCGCTCGGAGAGAGACATATAGTTCGGAGAATAGCTGTTGAGTTGTAGTCTGGTTTTATCCTCGTGAAAATAAGGATTCGTATAGGTGATTGACAGAAATAATCGTTTAAATAATCTGCCCTCTAGAAGCGTACTTTTAAACCAAGTTATGCTCAATTGAAGAATGATTTCGATCAGCAGAATTTCGATATCCCAACGAATATCATCAATTTTAATCAATATCTTTATTATTTATGCAAGATTTTGAGAATAAGCTTGTTCAAAATTGTATGTACAATTATTTAGTTTGGAATAAGAAGAAATGTTTACAATTTGGCCTTGAAATTGATTTATTTATTGATATTATTATATATAATTAGCAAGGAATCTTCTATTAAACCATTACAAGTTAACAGTAGATGTTTTATTAAAAAGATAAATTAAAAATGTTAAAAACCCCGACACAAAAAATAAACCTTTAGAACAAATTTATATTCACTGGCTTGAAACACTGGCTGTTTTTTTTCTGTAAATTTATTGTTGGACCATGGATTAATAGTTTTCAATTAGGTAGGTAGCTACATTATCTGGTTTACTACAGATTATTAAAAAAAATGATTAGTGTGTCTGTGAAAATACGAGTTTCAGCTAAGCACATTATATTATAGATATTAACGCCCATTAAAGTAAAGAATAATGATCTAGTTAGTGTTAGACTTTAGATTCTAAATACAGTATGGTCACGGGTTCGACACGCAATGGGGTTGTATGTATAATTCCTTTTTCTTAACGAATGTTTCAATAACTGAATTGGCATAATAAAATTTAAAATGTCTAAAACTAACATTATTGTCAAATAACTGCCAAAAATTTCTTACAGAATGTGCGACAATTATACAGGGTTGGGTAATATACCCCAATAAATCATTCAATCCGTTGTATACTTCTCTAATACGCTAACGACTTGAAAACGTAATAAATATTATATGAATACATAATATAATAATATATAATAATACACAATTTATCGAATTGCAATAAGCTGCAGGCAGACATAAACATGATTTCTAAGTAGTGCAATAAATTCAAATTATCTCTGAACATTCTAAACTTCAAATGATCTGGTTTTAATGAACAAATGTTTAATAATATAATAATATTAATAAGTATCTCAATTTGTTTTATTTTTTATTTTTACTAATTTAGTGCTGTATGCTTCTTTCATCGCCAATAAGTATTAGTCGACGAAGTTGTCAGAGCGTTTATGGCCATGACGTGTTTAGTGAATTTAGTGAAAGCTCGTATCTCGGAACGCAAGTGAAATATTTTGTTCAGACTTGGTGTAAGGGGATTTTTATTGATGCTGCATAAGAATATAAAATCAAAAGTTCTATTAATAAATCGGTAATATGTTTTTTGAAAAACCGCCCCAAATTTTTCTCACAAGGGTGGCTCGCCAATGACCGTTCAGTACGTCAAAACGATCACAATTTGACTAAACAGTATGTCTCACTTTTCATGGCTCCCATATATAGCAGCGTCCTTATTAACAATGCGATTTTTTTTAAATTAGGACGAAAGGTACTTACCCATCAGGAGATTGTGTCACGGTAAGCTAGTAGCGTTCGTCCTTATGAAGTAAAATGAACCTAATTTTCCAAAAAAATTTATTAGACAAAGTCTTAACTGTAAAACAATCTCATAATCTTACTCGATGTTAGCAAAGACTCACTAATGCTTAATTTCAATAAGATAATGCACTTGGTGTCCACGTAATAAGAAAATAAAATGTTTCTTTTTTAAAGTACCAGTTGCTAGTCGTAACTTTATTTTCGGACGTAATGAAGAGTTAATTAAGCTGGAGGAAGACAGTCTTTCTTTTTAGAATTCAGTCAGTTTACTTAATGGTCTAAATAAAAAATAATTGACTTGGTATTAAAAAAAAGTAAATAAATTTAACATTCTTAATGTAATAATAAACACCATAAGTGCAACTGTAACGAGATTTGATCGATATTCAATTTCTTATATACTGATAATAGCAAGGAACATTTTTAGTGGGATTAAATTTCTATCACATCTACCTTTTAAACATAAGTTGGTCTTGACAAATATTGAGCAAGCTGCGATTTAGTTATAATAATAATAATAATAATAATAAATGTCTTTATTTCCAATAATATTTTACATAAGAAAATAACAGATGCAAATCAATTTTTCTTTTGGAAATTGCAAGTGGAAATTCACAACAATTATGTATGTAGTTATGTCTATGTATATTGAATTGTTTCTGAATTAAATTCGTCTAAAATTGAACCTTTTTTTGTTTCCAAGTCAATTAACGTTTGATCTAGACTGTAGTCTCGTGACTAATTATAAAAGGAAAGCCTGTCTTCCTCCAGTTTAATTAATTCTTCATTACCTTCAAAAATAAAATTGACTGTAATAATTGGTACTTGGAAGAGGGAAATTTAATTTTTTTATTGCATGAACACTAAGTACACTATCTTATTGAAATTCAGTATTTAGTCGAGTCGCTGTATCGAAATATTTAAAAAACCCTAAATATGTTTAATACTTTACCGATTTTTTTGAAACTTTGGAAATATCTTCCTAGGTCCATAAATCGAAAAGTTAAGAGTATTTTTTTGTCGGTCGAACTTCCGACATTGTTAAATAAACAAATTAAGTTAACAATTGAATAATTTCCTGAATAATTATTCAAAATGGCTGAATTTTTTTCTAGGGGCGTTTTAGGGGTCGCTGATTACGCTGATATCAAAGAGTCCAAAATCAAAATGGCGGTTGTCACACTAATTGTTTGGAATATTCTCTGTGAATATTCATAATTCAATCGGAAAATTTCCAGAAAAGCTTCTTAGGTCGCGGATTATTAATTTAACATGGAAAAGTCAGAATTGGAAATGGCGGATTCAAAATGGCCGAAATATCATCCACTATTTTAAATTTTTTGAAAAAAATTTTTGGAATTCTAAAAAAATGATAACTCTCAGAGAAACCGATTTTTTTTAATATAACAAAATGTTAAATATGACCATGCTTAACGTACGTCTCAAATAATATTGGTTTGGAGTTCAAATCAGTTATTGTATTCAAAGGTCGTTACTAATAAGCATCTACTCCGCGAGCGTACGGCCGGAAAATCGCTGTTTTTTTTTGAATTTCTGGAAAACGGTTTAGAATTCTTGAATGAAATAAAATGCAAAGTTAAGCCTTTCGACTGTTTTTTGTTTGAAATCGATATCTATTATTGTTTTCAAATGCGGCCCCTCACAAGCACCTATCACACCAGCGTGTGGTCGGAAAATCGCTCCGTTTCTTTCGAATTTCTGGAAAACGGTTTAGAATTTTTGAATAAAGTAAAATGCAAAGTTAAGCTAATAAACGTACATTTCGACTGTTTTTCGTTTGAAGTCGATATCTATAATTGTTTTGAAATGTGACCCCTCACAAGCACCTATCCCACCGGCGCGGCGTGAGGTCGGAAATTTGCTCTGTTTTTTTTTCAATATCTAGAAAACGGTTTCGAATCTTTTAATGAAATAAAATGCAAAATGAAGCCCATAAACGTACTTTTCAACTGTTTTTTGTGTGGAGCCAGTATGTGTAATTGTTTTTAAATGCGACCCCTCATAAGCACCCATCCCACCAGCGTACAGCTGGAAAACCGCTCCGTTTTTTTTTAATTTCTTGAAAACGGATTCGATTTTTTGAGTAAAACAAAAAACAAAATGTTTCTAATGAACGCACCCTCGAGTATTCTTAATTTCTAGCAGATTTTTATCATTTGTTGTTGTTATAGTCCAAAATCACGTTGAGTTCTTTAATTATTTAAGTTCACTTTGCTAACGAAAAAATTCTTTTATATATTTTCCAGAATATGTGGAATTCTGTTTTTGGTGTATACCTACATACGACGTATCTATAAGATTCACATAAATATATGCCCGAATATATGATGATTAATATATTATACTTCGTAAAAATCATCGTTTATTTGGAAATGCGCGCGAATTTTTGTATCTTAATAAATTTCTTGTTAATAAACAAATACTTTTTATGAATTTTTAAATTTATATACGTAATCAGCGACCCCCAAAACCCCCCTAACAAATTTCAGCCATTTTGAATAATTATTCAGGAAGTTATTCAATTGTTAACTTAATTTGTTTATTTAACAATGTCGGAGGTTCGACCGACACAAAAAAAAACTCTTAACTTTTCGACTTATGGACCCAAGAAGATATTTCCAAAGTTTCAAAAAAATCGGTAAAGTATTGAACTTTTTTTGGTTTTTTTTTATAAATTTAGATACAGCAACTCGACTAATTAGTGACTTTTTGATAACAACGAATAAGATTATGAGATTGTTTCACAGTTAAAATTTTGCCTAATACCTTTTTTGGAAAATTAAATTTATTTTTCTTCATAAGGACGAACGCCACTGGGGGATTTTAAAATAATTTACCGTGGAATAATCTCCTGATGAGTAAGTATTTTCCACCGAAATTTAAAAAAAATCGCATTGTTAATAAGGGACCTGTGATATAGGAGTCATGAAAAGTTAGACATACTGTATGCTGACCATCCAAATTTGAAATTTTTTAAAATTAATCCGTTTTTTAATTGCAAAGATACAAGGGTGTACTTACGAAAAGTGAAACACAGTGTATATTTGGTAACGGGACGACTGGGTGAAATTTTGTTTGACAATTTTTAATTACTTTTCTCGAGCAAGTTTTTACAAACTTCTTATACCGTCAGTATACTACCACAAACTTTTTGACCACTATTCAGTGTCGCCCTGACCATTATAGATAAAATAATACCGGTCAAATATTTATTCAAAATCGCCAACGCCCGAGCACTGCGATTACACCGTGTTGAGTTTTAGAAAACCGAATTTCTGTATTCTTTACCGTTGACCACAGAAAAATTCGATTATATCGATATTTAGGCGTGGCGATTAATATCCTTGGATTACGAAATAACATAAAATTCAAAATATGCTTTCCTTACCAAACAGCAGAATCTAAGTGTACACAGCACAAAATTATTAAAATTGAAACTACTTACTAATTTCATGATGTAAAGTGTTCGAATGCAGATGTAATCGTGTTACAATTATTTATAGAGGCAGGATGGTCCATCCTGCACCTGCAAATGCATTATCGCCCCTCCACGCCCCCGAAGATGAGCCTCGGCATTTGCATCAAATCATGGAATTCGCCCATTTCTAATCCAGATCATCGTAACTGCCCATAAATCACCAAGGTTGATGCATGCCCGGCCTAGATTTGACCAATTTTTAGGAAGTGACAACGAGGAGAGTGTAAATTCTCCTTCTAAATTAAGCGGTCTAGGTGTGGACGGACGCATTCATGACAGGATGATGTAATGAAGACGTTACAGCCTTGATGTGTCCGTCTGCTTCAACTTGAGGCCTAATGATTGTTTTTTTTTTTAAGATACGAATACAAAGGTAGTTGTTGAATATAGAAAAGACTTAAGTATGTGACAGAATTGTTCAAATATACCGAGTAAATTATTTTATAGTATATACTCGTAAAATAACTGTAATATGATTTTAAGTCTTTACTGGTCACATCCTGAGGTGCTATATCAATTTTGTTTATGAAACAATATAATTTTTTCAGCTAGCTCATGTGCGTGAACTAATGGTCAATGGTCTTCTTCTATTTCACTCCTGTCCCACCTTGTCAGAATAATCATGTCACAGTTAATGAATAATGTTCCATAGTATTTCACACGTTTTGTTTAATTATTATTAGTCAGTCGGTAAAAAAGTAGAATAGAATAGAATAGAATAGAATACATTTATTAATCCAAGTGATCATAAAATGACATAGGACAAGTCAATAAACATATTAGTAAATAATCATTAAATAACATTATATATTATAATCTGACATTCACTCGAAAAAAAAAAATTAATACTTATTAGCAATAATTTCGTTATTATTACAATTATCATTAACAAATGTCACACAAACCATACATTAATTGACATGATTTAGAAAATCGTCCACCGAATAAAATGCATTAGCCACAAGAAATGTTTTTAAAGTTGACAAAAATTTTTTTTACATTTACAATATTTTTTATATTTACATTTAATTTATTATATACTACTGATCCCATATAGTAAGGGTTAGATTTGTATAATTCTAATCTATGCATATCGTATTGCAAATCTGAGCCATGACGTGTCGAATAGTTGTGAAATATATTTTGTTGACTAAATTCATCTATATTTTTCTTTACAAATTTTAATATTTCAAAAATGTACAAACTAGGCAGGTTTAAAATTTTATTTTGGACAAATGATGTTCTACAAGATTCCCTAATATTCATTCCAAACATGGAACGTATGGCTCTTTTTTGCAATACAAATACTCTGCTCGCAGATGCTGAATATCCCCAGAAAACAACTCCGTATCGAATTCGAGATTCGAAATTACAAAAATAGTACGTCTTAAGAGTGTCTAAACTGGTGATATGGCGCAATCGTTTTAATGCAAAACAATTACTTGCGCAATTATTGCATATATAGGCAACATGTGTCTTCCAATCTAGGGATAGACCTATATGAATTCCTAAAACTTTATGTGATGTTACTTGCTGAATTGATTTAGTGTTGTGTTTAATTAATACACTCGATGTATATTTTTTTCCAGTAGGATGAAATTGCATAATAAAAGTTTTATCCTGGTTCATTACTAGTTTTTTATTGCTGAAATAATGAGATAACGTGTGTAGATTTGAATTAAGTTTGCTAGTAGCATTATGTGTTTCCTTATCACTTGCAATAATAGTAATGTCGTCAGCAAAAGCACCATAAAATGTCGATAAATAGTTATCTAAATCATTTGTATAAAGAATAAATAACAGCGGACCCAAAACACTACCTTGTGGTACGCCAATATCGACAGGCAGTTCCTCAGATTTAGCACCGAGAAAATCTACAAACTGTTTTCTGTTGTTTAGGTACGATTTTAGGAGTTTATTACACAAGCCTCGTATACCATAACATTCAATATTTTTCAAAAGAATGTCATGATTCACGAGGTCAAACGCTTTAGAAAGATCTATGAATAACGCGATGACTTTTTGTCCCTGATCTAAATTTTTATATATAAAATCCAAAATACTTAATAACGATGTTATTGTTGACCGATGTTCTCTAAACCCATTTTGATTTGGAGATAAAATGTTGCCAGATTCTAAAAATATTTTTATGCGTTTGGACAATAACTTTTCGAATATTTTGGAAAATACTGATAATATTGCAATGGGTCGGTAATTACAAATTTTTCTGCTGTCACCTTTTTTGTAAAAGGGAATAACTTTGGATAATTTTAATAAGCTTGGGTAAGTACCCTCCTTGAAACATTGATTGATGATATGTGTTAATGGTTCCGCTAACTGGTGGGCACAGAGCTTTATTATTTTAGTAGAAATGTCATCAGGGCCTACTGAATTTGAATTTTTTAAATTATTAATTGTTTCAACCATTTCCGAAATTGAGACTGGTTCTAGGTAAATTGAATTTTCATTATTAATTAGTGTTGGAATTCCAGTTGTGTTACTTTGCAAGGTGTAAAAGGACTTTGGTAAATTTATTAAATAAGAATTAAATTCGTTCGAGATCTTCGGTTTATCTGTACTTAATTCGTTGTTGATTTCAATTTCGGCGGTTTTGCTGGTGTTTTTATTGAAGTTGTTTTTTACAGAGTTGTTAATTATTTTCCATACTGTTTTAGATCTATTGGCGGAGTTTTTTATTATGTTGTCAAAATACATCTTTTTTGCGTGCCTTATAACTTGATTGTAAATCCTTTTATAGTTTTTATAATGTTGCGCATGAATGATACCATTTTTTTGTAATATAAATAATTCTTTTAGGTGTACTGATGATACCTTAATACCTGGAGTTATCCAATTATTATCACTTTTAAAATCTAGATTTTTGCTGACAAAAATGAAACACAAATCGTAATGATTGTGCAGTATGTTATGGAAGGCTGCATATTTTTCTTCTACTGTTTGATTGCTATAAACATTACGCCACATCTCCGTATTTAGAGATTCTTTGAATTTTGAAATATTGTTTTTGGATAATGATCTGAATTTATACGTATTTGTATTTTGTGGGACATTCATATCGATAATAATCTTTTGACCAGAATGATCTGACAATCCTGTATGTAAGATGTTTCTATGTAAAATTCTGTTACTAAAGTTAGTAAGTATATAATCTATTGCTGTACCAGTCCCATTTATAGTTCGGGTAGGTTCATTGAAAACGGAATAAATATAATAAGAATTGACAAGATCATTTAGGTCCAAAGTGTGTTTATCTTTACATAAAAAGCCAATATTAAAATCACCACATAAAGTTATGTGAGAAATATAAGGTTTATTAGTTATGAAATTCAAGATTTCTTCTAACTTAGATATAAAAATATTTGTATCAGAATGTGGTGTTCTGTACAGACAGATAATGCAGTATACAATTCCATTTAATTTAATTTCAACGGCAGAACACTCAAAAATTTTATCTACGCTAAGATTTACCAGGTGGGTGATATTTTTCACATTTAGCGAAATCTTTGTTAGTATCATAGTTCCTCCATGTAAAAACGTTTTCCTACAGTAGTAACTAGATATATTATAGCCAGAAAAATGAATGTGTACAATTTCTTGCGATTGAATCCAAGTTTCCGTGATGCAAAGCACATCGATGTTTTCTTCAGATAGCAATACTTCCGTTTCGTCTATTTTATTTTTCACACATTGTAGGTTATGATGAACAACACAAAAATTATTAGACGAATCTAATTGCTAGACGCTGTTTAGAGATGCAAGAGTTCGATTTTTAATTATGTTAAGTTTGTTTACGTAGCACGGACACTTATTGTTATTTGATCTATAATTTATATTGTACGTTGTTTTAAATTGGTTGTTGGAACGTATACAGTTTGCACATTTTTCAGTATTAGAACTACACACTTTGGCCTCATGTCCTTCAGCACATATATAGCAAATTGGAAATTTACTAGTGCAATCAGACGAAATATGACCGAAACTACTACAAGTATTACATCTCTTTATATGATATGAATCACTAACACGACATCTACTCCAATTGACATACAGATGGCCCATTTTTAAAATTATAGCCCTTGTCTTTGGGTCAACAGCAACGATGAGATTAACAAGACCGTCACTATTTATTTTCCTAACTATTCTAAACATAAAATTAGTTTGATCAGATGGTATATTATTTTCATATAAAGTAAAAAATACACCAGAAGCCCGCAAAAAATGTTATCCGAGATTTTCCTTCCGTAACTGTTAGTGCGAAGATTAAACATCACAAAACCACAAAAATCAGTTCTTGGGGTGCCGCGCAACCCTCCCAAAAAACCACCCCTTCGGTGAAAAAAGCCTTATTTTACTGGTAACTCGTTAACCGTTGAAGATATAAATAAATTGCTCACCATAAAAAAGAAAGCTTGACTAAACGCCTAAAAAAAAGTCCTGTAATAAAAAATTGAATTGCTTGAAAACCAAACAAGCTAGGAAGAAAAATCAAAATGGGTTTTAAAGGGGATATAAAATACTCTCTTGTGTTGCCATTTTTGAGGGCTATTGATATTTATTAGTATATGAAAATAACAATATAAAATAGTTATATCTTTTTGTGCATCTAACTATTCACAGGTCCATAAAAAATAACTGACTATAATATAAGTTATAAATGCATTATCTTTTAGTTAAAGGTAGTACTTCAATGCAGAAAAAGTTAGGAATAAAAATATTCTCATTTACAAAATTTGCAGCATGTTAAAGTATGCAAAAAAGGCTGCGCATATTCATGCATATTCAGTTTTTTGATGATATTCGTTTAATACAATGTTTTAACTATTAAATGATTAGAAATATTAGTTATATGATACATAAACTGAAAAAAATTTTTTTGAGTTAAATTTTCAAAATGGTTGGGTCTTTTTTTTATTTTTAGGAAACAATAAAAAATTGGCTAACTTCAACATGTTGGTAAATTTGTAAATGGGAATATTTTTATTCCTAACTTTTTCTGCATTTAAGTACTACCTTGAATTAAAAGATAATGCATTTATAACTTATATTAAAGTCACTTATTTTTTATGGGCCTATGAATAGTTAAAAGTGCAAAAATCAAGAGGTAACTATATTATATGGTTATTTTTATATACTAATAGATATCAATTGCCATCAAAAATGAAAACACAATATCCCCTTTAAAATCCATTTTGATTTTTCTTCCTAGCATGCTTCGATTTCGAGCAATTCAAATTTTTCCATATGCCGCCCGCAAAAAATTTCAAATAAATGGTAATTCGGGCGCATTAAAAATACAAATTCTGCAATTTTCTTCAATATCCATTTTCTCGAAAACCATGGCATTAACAAGAAAATTACAAGAAGACTTTCTTTAGGCAATTAGTCAAGTTCTCCTTTTTATGATGAGCAACCTTTTTATATCTTCAACGGTTAACGAGTAAAATAAGGCTTCTTTCACTGAAGGAGTGGATTTTTTTTTTGGGGGGGGGGGGGGCTTATTCTGTACTTTTTAAATTAAACATACATCACGTATTATCATATAACAAGGTCCACATGAAACTTCTTAAACTCGAGTGATAAAGAGAAGTTATACCAAGCAGTCAAAGTAACACTGGTATTTCATTCTTTCCCATTTCAATAAATTTTTTCAAGAACTTTCATTAAAAGTTGGCTTTTACATGATATTCATTAAACGACAGTTTTTTGTCTACAGATCGTAAAAGTCTTCATTCTGGATATAAAATACTATAATAAGCATAAAAGACTTACATCTAACTAAAAAAATCAATGAAATTATAGATGATAGAATCAGATAACCAGTTTATTTATTATTATCAACAAAAACATAAATTTTAACAATCAACCATTAATAATCAATTTAAATAACAATCAATTTATCAGTTAATAATTTCTGTTACCGTTTAAATTTAAAATCGTAATTCGTCAATTGTGAAAACTGACTCCACTCGAGGATGGTAACTCGCTCACTGCAATAGTTTCTTGATTAAGGCACTGGGTAAATATTGAAGAAGCACCACCAGATTTGGGAGCAGATAAGATCATATTAGAAATTACAATTTTCTTTTCAATTGATCTCTCAATATATCCCTCCGTAACCGTCGAAGACCGCCGGCCCTCATGTCATTTAAGACTGGTGAAATCAGCTTCAGAATCAGTTAGCAATGTAGCAGATGATCTTTGGAAGCAATGACCAATAATTATCTATCTACAGTATCTACATAACCCCCTACGGCCATGAATATTCAGTTAAAAATTAGAACAAAGGCCTAAAATGTATTTATTTACCTACCTTGTCTTAAAAAATTTTCATTCTAATTGATTACATTTTCATGAAATATATCATTCTGTTTCTTGGAAATGCTTAGCCTTTGAAACGTTTTTCGCCCTTATTCTGGAGCTCAACAGAAAGCCACTCACTAGTTTCATCGAAAGAATGCAAAGATTTCATTAATATTTTTACACAGTTTTTCTTTTAATTCTCAGTTTTATTTTTTCTGCTGATCGCAAAATCCTGTAAAGAATGTTTCATTTATTTAAAAAAAAATTTAAAAATTAATTTTGAGTAATTTTCATCAGAACCCAGAACCATTGCTTTTGAAATAATATATTATGATGTCGCCGATGTAAATGAGATAATTTCCCTAACGAACTTGTTAAGCTATTTAATACCCATGCTCAACTTATAACAATAAAGATTTCAAGCAGTAGGTTACCGATAATGTTCCTCTCTTATTTCACTCACAAACAAACCAGAATCTAAACGGAAACGCACAAAAAGTGAAATTTATCGTAATTATTATAAAACGTTACGTATACGACTGTGAGAAAAGAGCGCATTTTGAGAAAAAAAAATTACATGGTCTTAATGCAGCGTGGAATGATTTAAAATTATTAAATTTGCGTAAGCAGGATGTAAGTATATCAGAATAGCTGAGTAATGATGATGAAATTAGCAACTATTTTGCCACTTGCGTTCCCATTACCTGGCGATCCAAACACTTACGATTACTACCTTTTAAACCAACTATGAAATGCAAAATATTTTATACACCATTAGATCTAATAGTCAACGTTAAAAATGTTATACATTTATTTTGCCCTACGTTACGCATGCCATAAATACTTGTTTGCACAAATTACGTATAACTGGATAATTAGAAGCAGGTCCTTGTAAAATCTTCAATGATCTGTTCCCAAAAATTGTCCTTTCAGTTCTATCCAACGAATAGTTGGTCAGCATATTGGTGTTCACAATTTTGTGATGATCTACACTATCCATCTGTCTAGAAATCGACATCAACAATTTGTACAACGCACAATACTACAACCTTAATCCAATTAAAATTAGGTAACCATCTGTATCCTTACGAAAATAAAATGACCTATTTAGGAATTGTCCATGACAAGAAACTCAATTGTGGCAGCTATGTGGATAGGATTGTAACTAAGTGTGAGACAGGCATAGATTTCCTGAAAATGATTGCTAAAATTTGGTGAGGGGCCGACCCAAATACGCTACTGGTTTTATACGGATCAGCTAGTAATTCCATAGTAAAAAGAGTCGGCACTGTTAAAAAAAAAGCATTACGTTTATGTATAAATAGGAGCGATGAAAACTACTCCAGTAATTCCTCTTCATGTAGAAATGCACGTGCCACCCTTACAAAAGCGTAGAGAATTCCTTAGCGAAAAATATGTTCTGCAGGCTGAATACAAGCAGTTACCCATTACTTCGGAAATCTGAGTACCTGTGACTTAATTAATAAGTATTGGTCAAAAAAGAATTCTCCGCCTTTGTGTTCTGTTTTCGTGAAACTAGTGAATATAGCAGTGGCGGCTCGTGATATTGTCTGCAGAGGAGGCTTGATATTCTGAAAGACAACTGATGTGCAATATGACTACAATTTGTACATTTCCCCACCACCCCTGAGGTATTACAACGGCGCGTTACATTTTTTTGCCGTGGGTTGTTCGCCAGGATACCGATTCACGACTTGAGAGAATAGAACTAATAAAAGAATAGAATGAAAAGGAAATAGAAAATATGATGAGATGAAAAAATCATTCTCATGAAATTCTCGTTCCAACGACTCGAGTATCGGTATCCAAAGGAGTCCTACTATCCCACTTGTAATTAAATTATATAACTTTTAATAAAAATAAAAATAGTTTTGGTAAAAAAATTAAAGTGTTTTTCTACAAACAAAAAATTGTATTCATTATCACTGCCAGGCGTGTAAAATTATAAGTTTTAATAGAAATTAAAATAGTTTTGAGAAAGAAGTTATATAAAAAAAATATAACCGCGGAATGGAGAATTATAAAAAATATTTCCTAAAAAATAAATAACACAAATAAATATTTTTTCTAAAATAACAACTACCTATATTAATCTCTGCTTTAAAGCCTGAATATTTTTATAAATGAGTGGTAACCTGCGATTTTTGGAACCAGCAAAATGGTTGATTATTTCATCATAAAATGAATCGCGTTTACTTAATTCTGACAAAAAACGTTTTTCTATTGAAATAAGCGATACATTTGAAAGGCGGTCTTGACTCATTTTGTTTCTAGTAAAAATGTTTTTATGCGTTTAAGTGTTGAAAATGATCATTCTACAGAAGCTTACCGGAATTGTCTCAAAAAATAGTGGCGTTATTCAAAAAGTTCTCTAATTTTGGGCCATAAGTTTTTAAAAAATCTACCAACTCTTTGAAATTTCCTTTATTGCACGATTCTCGTTTTTCGTCATGTCCTCGGAAAGAATTTTCTTGTGAAGATAACTATATAACGGCATCTATTAACCTCTTTAATATTTCCCTATTCTCACGGACCTTTTCGTTAACATTTTTTATTTCTCTCTTATGTGCAGAATTCTAGAAATTTACAATATTTTGTTTACCAAACATTTCGAATTTAATGCAAGATGAAATGTGCTCCTGGGATTTTTCGTGCCTTTCTAAACCTCGCGACAAATTTTGCAAATTATTAAACCCGGCCCTGCCCCAAATTGAGGATTGATCATTAGTAAATAATAAGCATCTGTTGATGCCGTTAACCACTCGACTTTTTTATAAATGTTATCACAAAACCCTCTGTTTTGTTTACCACTTTTAAAAACTAACGAAAGCATTGCTGGTGTAGGCCTGGCATTTCTTTTAATTCTTACCTTTTCGTCATAAATAAGAGTAGTAAATCCATTTAATAACAAATAATCCACCACGTCTGGACAACAAGACATGTTGTTGGGAATATTTTCACCTAGAGCACTTATTTCTAGCCCGCCTATCAAATGTTTTATGTATTTATACGTCAAGTTGTTCTTAACCGGTTAAACGCAACTGTCAGACTGTCAGACGTCAGTTCGTTTTCTTTGTGAATCACCTGACTCTTGAATGACCTGTGCACATGCGCTATAAAAACTAAGATCTGGGGCTAGCCTCATACTTGGCTATTCCAAGTGTTGCTATTTTACACAGAGCAAATAAATTCAAGGTCATTCATGTTATAAGTAAATGCGGTAAAGTTGGAAGCTATTTCGTATTAGCCTCCAGCGAACCGCAGTGTTCATTCAGTAAAAGACCGGCCGACCGGGAAATATGCATACAAAGACTATCCGGACTGTAACGTTATAGGTATGTTTGTGGAAAGGAAATGCAAAAATGTTATATATAAACTGAAAATTAATTAATGAATAATAAACAATAAAAAATATTGAAAATTGAGATATACCTAATAGAAATTTCTTAAGATATTACTTTTGAAGATATGGTGGTTCTTCCAAGGGGAGGCTCAGCCTCCCCTGCCTCCCCTGACGAGCCGCCACTGGAATATAGGAATAACTTGCTTTTAATCTCTAACATCCCATATAGGAATTTAGAATGTTATGATCTCTTCTTTTAAATCCGACATATTCGGACGTTCCTAGAATTAACCCAAATTTATTAACAGATCTGCTGTCTATATTTCCTCCAACAAAGAACACAAAATAAAATTGACAGAAAATAAATCTGAATTTGTTGGAAAAGCCATAGCGGTTCTTAAAGCCCTAGTATATATTAAAAGACATT
The DNA here is from genome assembly GCA_963583905.1 of Stenurella melanura. Lineage (NCBI taxonomy): Eukaryota > Metazoa > Arthropoda > Insecta > Coleoptera > Cerambycidae > Stenurella > Stenurella melanura. The sequence goes on from OY757309.1 coordinate 4,815,756, forward strand.
AAGTCAGGCATGCAATAACATATGCATACTTTTAAGCGTTCTTGTAAGTATTAATAATAATAATAATAATAATAATAATAATGATTTATTGGTCAACGTTAGATACCAATTGTATATGTGACAAGTCAAGAAGAGAATAAAGCGGGTCACTTAATTACATCCACAAAAATGCCATCCTCCATATAAATATCATTCTATGTGAATTGAATAAGAATAATTTCCTTGTTAATTTTGTTTCCGTAAACGACTATACTTTTTGGTAAGTTAGAGAATATTGGTATAAGGGGTTGCCTATTAAAATTCTTAATGCCATACATGAAGAACAGAACATTTATAGTTAAATATAATGAGGCTATGTCTGACATACATGATAGTATCCTAGGTATTCTGCAAGGATTAGTATTGGGGCCTCTATTATTCTCTATTTACATAAATGACCTTCCTCGTCATATAAGTAATGGAGAAACGTACATATGCGAATGGCACTACAGTCACTGTATCTGCCCCAAGTTGTAATTACTTACAAAAATATGTTGAGGGTATTGTCGATGACATGAACAATTGGTGCAGTCGAAACAGACTAATTTGAAATGAAAAAAACTGTTTTTATATGTTTTAATAAAAGAACATCATTAAATACTTTGGGCACATATATAGACAACTCATTGTCGGGAACCATAGACAAATCATGTGTGTAGTAGACTAAACAAAGCATATTTCGTAATACTGCAATCGAGAGACACACTGGGTGAGGCAGGACTTGTTGATGTCTACTATGCACTAACATACTCCAATTTGTCCTTTAATATCTGGTTATGGGGAAAGTCAAGTAAATTGCAGAGGGTCTTTATTCTTCAAAAAGGGATTATTAGATTGTTGTTTAATCTAAATTATAGAGAAAGTTTTACCATTAAAAAAATTTTAACGGCACCCTGTATTTACATATATTGTTCTATATTCTGATATCTATTTTATTTTTTATATATTCGAAATTACTTTTTGAAAGTAAATTGAAATGATTTTATTGAGCGCCAAACAGTTTCTTAAAAACTGTTAATATTATAGACTATAGAACACTATTAGCATGACCATCTACAATCTATAGAATGACTCTTACTCAAGGTCCAACGAAGTCGGTTCAATAAATGCTCATCGATCAAGATAACAATCTAAATAAATCAAACTCAGTATCTGAACGAACAAAGTATTAATTTATTAACAAATTTGAACTTGGAATGTAATTAACAAATTTAAATAACAAAATCTAACTTAACTAAAATGATAAATATGGCCTTTATTTAAAATAAATATGTACCATGGATTTCTGATATTGTAAAGCTTTACCTTGTCTTTCTTTCGACTTGAGTAATGTTAAATTATAACCTCTAACTGGTTATTATAATCCTTGAAATATTATGTCACTTGACTGACTTTTAAACCTCTCAAGGCTTCTTCTTCTTCTTTATTGGATTGACGTTTGTTTCTAACCTCCAATTTATTTTCAAGATTTCCTTGAAGTATTTCTATCACTTGATTGACGTTTGAAATTTCTTCACCATATAAATATGCTAACTGGATTAACAAATACTTCCCTCTTCTAAATCTGCTTTCCGGATAATCTACTTCGTAATACTTTCAAAGTATACTCACTTCTTATATTTAATCAACTTTTACAATTTATTCTTGATATCAATATATCTGGATTGTAATATTCTAACCTTCAAATTACTTTTCTTCTATTTTCAATTTATTATTTATTCTTGGATGAATATATTTCGCAGCTCGCTGTTCAGCGGTGTGTGATCAACTGATTTGTTATTTTTAGTCGTTTCAATGGGTTAATTTCCAATATTTCAATTGTTTTTTTCTATTTTGATCTAATATTTCAAAATTTAATTTTAATTTAAAATTTAAACTATTCAGTTTTGTTTGTTCTTTACCTTAAGTGAATACTGTTTTTAATTCTTTATTTTTCCTGATAAGTTTCTTATTCTACTTTTCAGGATTAAGTGAATAATTATAATTACTCGAAATATATTGACATATTACATACACTTTCTTAAAATCTACTTATAACTACAATTAACAATTCCAATCTCAAATAAATACTAATTCATACATTTAGATGAATAGCAATGATATACACAAAATGCTAGTAGTTAAAAACGTACTGCAGTTTCCATACTGACAGAATACTTATATTATAAACTAAAACAAAAAATTGATACGCCAACAAACATTTAACATCATACTATTAGTCCTTTCTTTCTGCATGATGTGAAATATCATTTACAAAACACCTTTCTGCAATGATATTTGAAAATATCCGAAAACTTAAAATGTCATTCAGTGTTTTGTAATATATGGACTTACTATTTCTAAAATAATTACGCTGCACTGCAACTACTGTTGATAGTCTTTCATTCAATATTCATTTTGTGTAGATTTACAGTGTTTCTACACAAAATATGATTTTCAGCCCTAAGTATTGACATGCATGTCAGATTTTATAAAATTTACTTTTTTGTTTTCCAATTTCATTCTAAATCATTTTAAATGAGATTGTGATTCTCTATCAGTTCATGTTTTATTATATACTATTTAGAATGATCTTGTTAAACTAAATTAACTTCACTTTATGTTTATTTAAATATTTTGTTCTAATTCAATATCAAGTTTCATTCTCTGCATCCTACTCGCTGAGAATAAGTGAACTTGAATCAATTAAATAAACCACAGATATTCCTGCTTCTGTATGATCCGTTAAAGTAAAACTGTTATGATTAATTCCTAAAATACATACAAATTTGTGAATTTTATTTATGATTTCAAACACGACACTTAGGTAGTGTTCCACAGTGTGGATATACAGCATAAAACCCCCTAAACTAATAGAATTTTGACATGTGAAAATTTTGTTAGTTTTAACAACATGATGTGACATTCACACTGTCAAAGTTTATTTACAATTTAAAAGTGATCTACTCAGGATCATTTGGATAACTTAAGAGTAATCTATCCTGGATCATATGGATAATTTATCCCCATGTGACAACTTCCCGGTAATGATTCTTCCTTATTACAGTTTAAAACGTTTTCGTTTTCATTTAAAATATTACCTACTTCAAGTTGTTGCGCATAGCCCTTTGCTATTGTAGGTTCATAATCAATTGAATTTTTGTATTTTTGAGACAAATTTTTAAAAATTCTATCATATTTGGAGTAACGACTTATCAGAAAGGTTTCAGGCTTCTTATCATTATTTATTTGAACACATGTGGTTCCCACTATATATGCTCACCGCAAAATTCATTATCATTATTGGACTCTATGCCATTTGATACATTAATTATTTCGGCATCATTGCCATTTAATTCATTAACTATTTCGGCACCTTTGCCATTCAATTCATTAATACTACAGAAAGGTATTCTTTCACCTTCTACTTTTAGGATTCTCTCTCCTAATACAATATTTGCCTTTTTTCCTGATAAGATGTCGTCTCCCAATATAACATAATTTTCCATACAGTCGCCTATTTTTTTACAATTATTACCTACATTTAAAACAACTTTATCTAAAAATCCTGATTTCTATTTCTATCATTTACTTGTGCTGTTTCTATTTTATTCATATTAGAGTGTGTGTTTTCATCTACTCTATTTCCCCTTTGAATATTGATATTAGCCACTTGTGCATATGACTCATTATTTTTAACATAACCCCCTCTCTCTCTGCAATCATTATCATAATGACGTTTCTCAAAACCCTGCTTTTCATTCCTATAATTGTCATATTTATATTGACCATAACCTCCTCGTTCCTTTCTATCATTGTCATATTGACGTTTCTCATAACCCTGCTTTTCATTCCTATCATTGTCATATTGACGTTTCTCATAACCCTGCTTTTCATACCTATGATTGTCATATTGATGTTTCTCATAACCCTGCTTTTCATTCCTATCATTGTCATATTGACGTTTCTCATAACCCTGCTTTTCATACCTATCATTGTCATATTGACGACCATAACCTTGCTTTTCCTTCCTATCATATTGACCATAACCTTGCCTTTCTCTTCTATCATTTTCATTCTTATTCTGATCATAACCCCATTTGTTATAATACCTACTAGTATTCTCCCTATTCTGACTAGACTTCCTATCAAAACTCTGATGATAATCATCTAATTCTCTTAAATAATCAATTAAATCGTCTAACTTTGCAATTCTTTGCGTAATAATAACATTCTGGATATTCCCTGAAAAATGCCTAGCTAAATATCTGACCATTTCACTTTCTGTGAATTTTGGTTCTAGATGTCTAATATTGTATACTTTTCTAAGTACATAATTTTCCCTAGAAATACCTTTATTTTCTACATAGTTACCATTAAATAGGTCTTGTCTTATTTTCAACTGAGTGTAATCACTCCAATATTGTTTTAAGACTAGAGCTTCAAATTCCTCTATAGTCTCAAACCTGTCCATTATAACTGAATACCAGATTTCCGCTTCTCCCTTTAACATGTCTTGTATGTTTGCTTTTAGGTTTGCATTTACGTGTTGTGTTTCCATGTGTTGTTTCAAACGTGAAATGAAAATTTTGGGGTGTATGCGGTTATCTCCGTAAAAATAAAATGGTGTTTTGTTGCATGTGTATGAATGTGTGGTTAATTGTGTTAATTGTGTACGTGTGGTATCCTTCAACAACTTCGTGTTCTGTTCTATCTTGCTATCCTGTTCTTTTATTTTCTTATCATATGTATCCTCCTGTTTCTTCATTCTACTATCTACTGCAGTCATTCCATCTTCAAACATTGTTACAACTTCCTCTCTTATTTCCTTTGCTGCCTCATTTACCTTAATACCAATTTCTTCGTTGACTGACTCTCCCATTCTCTCCCATTTACTCTCCAAATTTTCAATCTTATTTCTTACTTCTTTATTGCTTTCTTCTATTTTTTTGTTAATGTTTTCTTCTAAAGTTTGGTTATTTTGAACCATGTTTTCTTCAAGTCGATGGATATTTTTGTCCATATTTGTATTTATTCCACCCATCATTTCCATGAGTTTCTGGAACATGTTTGTGTCAGGTTGTGTGTTTGTGTCACCAACTTGTGTTTGTGCAACTGTGGATGTACCCTGTGTAGATTCCTCTGGATTCATGGTTGTCGTCTTACCTGACTTTAACCTCATATAATTTGTATTTGTTTTAATTCGACAATGCCTTGTTGTCAAAACTATCAAAATAAGTTATTTGTTCTATTATCTTTCAAATGTATGTTTGAAATGATAAACTATTCTCAAGTTGTATCTATTTAATCGCTTTCCTGATCGCTCCACGTTAACAAGCCATAAATGTTCTATATTCTGATATCTATTTTATTTTTTATATATTCGAAATTACTTTTTGAAAGTAAATTGAAATGATTTTATTGAGCGCCAAACAGTTTCTTAAAAACTGTTAATATTATATAGACTATAGAACACTATTAGCATGACCATCTACAATCTATAGAATGACTCTTACTCAAGGTCCAACGAAGTCGGTTCAATAAATGCTCATCGATCAAGATAACAATCTAAATAAATCAAACTCAGTATCTGAACGAACAAAGTATTAATTTATTAACAAATTTGAACTTGGAATGTAATTAACAAATTTAAATAACAAAATCTAACTTAACTAAAATGATAAATATGGCCTTTATTTAAAATAAATATGTACCATGGATTTCTGATATTGTAAAGCTTTACCTTGTCTTTCTTTCGACTTGAGTAATGTTAAATTATAACCTCTAACTGGTTATTATAATCCTTGAAATATTATGTCACTTGACTGACTTTTTAAACCTCTCAAGGCTTCTTCTTCTTCTTTATTGGATTGACGTTTGTTTCTAACCTCCAATTTATTTTCAAGATTTCCTTGAAGTATTTCTATCACTTGATTGACGTTTGAAATTTCTTCACCATATAAATATGCTAACTGGATTAACAAATACTTCCCTCTTCTAAATCTGCTTTCCGGATAATCTACTTCGTAATACTTTCAAAGTATACTCACTTCTTATATTTAATCAACTTTTACAATTTATTCTTGATATCAATATATCTGGATTGTAATATTCTAACCTTCAAATTACTTTTCTTCTATTTTCAATTTATTATTTATTCTTGGATGAATATATTTCGCAGCTCGCTGTTCAGCGGTGTGTGATCAACTGATTTGTTATTTTTAGTCGTTTCAATGGGTTAATTTCCAATATTTCAATTGTTTTTTTCTATTTTGATCTAATATTTCAAAATTTAATTTTAATTTAAAATTTAAACTATTCAGTTTTGTTTGTTCTTTACCTTAAGTGAATACTGTTTTTAATTCTTTATTTTTCCTGATAAGTTTCTTATTCTACTTTTCAGGATTAAGTGAATAATTATAATTACTCGAAATATATTGACATATTACATACACTTTCTTAAAATCTACTTATAACTACAATTAACAATTCCAATCTCAAATAAATACTAATTCATACATTTAGATGAATAGCAATGATATACACAAAATGCTAGTAGTTAAAAACGTACTGCAGTTTCCATACTGACAGAATACTTATATTATAAACTAAAACAAAAAATTGATACGCCAACAAACATTTAACATCATACTATTAGTCCTTTCTTTCTGCATGATGTGAAATATCATTTACAAAACACCTTTCTGCAATGATATTTGAAAATATCCGAAAACTTAAAATGTCATTCAGTGTTTTGTAATATATGGACTTACTATTTCTAAAATAATTACGCTGCACTGCAACTACTGTTGATAGTCTTTCATTCAATATTCATTTTGTGTAGATTTACAGTGTTTCTACACAAAATATGATTTTCAGCCCTAAGTATTGACATGCATGTCAGATTTTATAAAATTTACTTTTTTGTTTTCCAATTTCATTCTAAATCATTTTAAATGAGATTGTGATTCTCTATCAGTTCATGTTTTATTATATACTATTTAGAATGATCTTGTTAAACTAAATTAACTTCACTTTATGTTTATTTAAATATTTTGTTCTAATTCAATATCAAGTTTCATTCTCTGCATCCTACTCGCTGAGAATAAGTGAACTTGAATCAATTAAATAAACCACAGATATTCCTGCTTCTGTATGATCCGTTAAAGTAAAACTGTTATGATTAATTCCTAAAATACATACAAATTTGTGAATTTTATTTATGATTTCAAACACGACACTTAGGTAGTGTTCCACAGTGTGGATATACAGCAATATATAGAAATACTTAATATATGCGAAAACCAACTTGCAGACATTAGATGCTCTAGACAACAATCACACATACAATACTATAGTGTATTCACGGAAGGCTGAGAGTAATAAATATGCGTGATCACGACGTGTTCCATCCTCATTGGTTGCATTTTTCAGGAGATTGCCAACGGTTTTCTCGACTTCAGTTGTATGTAATTTGCGTAAGAGTGTATTAACATTTGTTCGAAAATTTGAATTATTATAACTCATACACTTTAGTGAATCCATGGTAGTGTATTATCAAGTTTAAAAGAACAATATCCTACATTTTCATTAATATTCAATCGTTCTAAAATCGGTCAGGAAACTTCTTTTTCTTCTCCTATTTTTAACAATTTTACGCATGAATGGCTCTGGTGAACTAAGCTCACGTGAACAGCGCGTGACAGCTCTCAGAGCTCGGTGAATATACTTTAGGCATGAAGAGCTCTTAGCGGTTCCTCGCCACAAAACATCTAAATTTAAAGAATCACTATAATATAATTCAATTATATTATTCAACAGTTTATCTGAAGAGATTAGAAATATTCACTTGCCAAAATATAAAACTAAAATTAAAAAAATACTTGTTGAATATGCATATTATAACGTTAACGAATTCCTGAGCAGACCATACTAATAGATTAGATTATGTTATGTTTGCACTGGTATTGTATTCCATACAACCAGGATAACCTTACGAGCCAGTAGGTACATACAAGTTATTAGCTGTATTCCCAAATCTTCATGGTTTAAGGTCATTAACGCCCCTAAAAAATGTATTATCACAATTTGCATAATAAGGTTCGGTCACGCTTGCTTTCCAAAACACCTTAAATAGAATTGATGTACTCGATTCAGATATTTGGACGGTCCGAACCATATTTTCTTTAGTTGTCAGAATCACCAATAGTAGAGGGTCCACGCCTTCGAAAGCCGTCTAAATCGGCAAGTAACCCATTCCAGCAAGGTAAATAATTTTCGAGCTCGGATATCGAAAGGGGGTCCTAATGGGCATCAGAAATGGCTTGTTGGACTTTTGTTGACGATTGCACAACTTCTCCACAAGAAAAAAAGATGGCGAAATGTTATTTCACGAATTCTTATTTTTAAACGTATACCTCTCGCTAGAGAGTGAACCACATGCGATATTGATTTGATTTTTTTTTATTTATATACTACTGACATGAGCGCATCAATCTGTACTAATTAAATTTCAAACTCGCTTACGGTTTTTTCAAAATAAATCCTAAATCACAGTAAAGAAATTTGTGTGTTTGAAATTTCGACGTGCGGGCAACTATATTAAATATTCAATTTTTTTATATACTATATACGAATGAAATATGGTCTAAAGATCAACAGAGTTTTTGCAAAAAAAATTAGCTCGTTATCTTATACAGTTTTTGAGTTAACGACTTTTTAAAATAAACCATAATTAGATTCGTGGTATTCCTGTTAGCATGCGGCTGTTTTCTGGTTAAGTGTAATGCATTAAGATAGTAAGCCAATACATTTTTGAAATTGTGCTATTATTTACATTTTTACAATTTTGCAAAAATATTAACAGGTAAAAAGAAACTCATTTGGCAGATGATTTACTCGGTCTATTAATTATGAAGGTGTTGTATAGAGATATTATTTATTAAGTATATCATTATTTTGGTACAAATGATATAGCATTTTACAAATATGAAAATATAAAAACGTACACAAAACTTGTAATATATACATAATAATAATGCATAATAAGTATACACAGCTCAGTAAGCATTGACAAACCACTACATAGGCATTACTATTAAGAAGCACTGTCTGCTAAAAATTGCTCTGTATTATTTCTGCCCTTAAAACAATTGTTTGGAAAGGCTGCACATGCAACAGAACACCAAGTGGACGCACATTTTTAATCACAGTTTACTTTACAATTCCACTATTTGTTTTCTTTAGAACCAGTTGTGACTTTTTGTCATCATTTGTGATTTTATTTGGTTATTCTCTATCAGATATCCAAATTTTCTGGGAAAGGGTAAATTGGGAAGGAGATCGGAAAATCGCTTGGACACTAAAATTTTATGTGCTTTGTTAACTGCTTCTCAAGTCGAGAAAATTTGTTATAAATCCAGGATTTTGTGTTAAGTAAGGGTCTAAACCACTTTTTGTGGATAATTTTTACAATTAAAAGTATTTCGCAGTGAGCATGGTTTTAACCTACTTCGCTAGGTTCTTCAGTTGCTAGCTAAGCTAAGTACACTAAACCACTGGAGTACCGTCCCCTGTAATGCTCGTTTTAAATGCAGTAAGGAAGTGTCTTGTGTAGGACGCGGACATAGCTAACGTAAGTCTAATAACCTTAAGGAAAAATAAATACTGCCTTAGCAAATCTAAAGATTTAAATTCACTACAGATGGCTGTAGTGAATATAAATCCTTAATCCGTAAGTCCTATGTGAATCTGTATGGATAGATTCACATAGGACTTACGAGCATCTTAAATTACGCGATCATCAATTGCATCGCAGTTATCTCCAAAATTAATCAAAATATTGAGACGTTTGGGGGTCTCAGATGTGGTACGTGGAGTTTTGCTCCTCGTTATAATAATCAACCAGCTCAATAATCACACCTTACCAGTCCTCGGCTAGCTTCCTTCAATCTCAGTGTGAGTTCCCAGTACATACAGACGTACTGGTTGCCTAACTAACTGTCTAGGTACCTAAGTGAACAATAGATTAATAAATTGTTAAATTAATTTACAGTACGAGAAAGAAAACCCAATGAGTGGAGCTTATAACAAATTTGTTTATTTATAAAACATTTATATATACCAAGTCAATAATAAAAGAAATGCTTATCAAATTTATAAGTATCAATTAATTTTTTTCTATTAGTTAGCAATATCAAAAGTGATGAGTGACAAATGATTTAATTTAAATAAAATTTATTAACACGTGAAATTCAATGATAATACCAAATGCAATTGCACGCAGTTTACATACTTTTCAAACCAGTGGTTATGGGTACAGAAAATTTAATATTATAGCTAGATAGCCAGTTCTTGACTTTAATATAAACAAGATAGGTATTTAAATCGTTCACTTATGAAATAATTACAATACATACACATATATATATACAAACAAAATTTATACAAGTTATGACTTACGGTTGAATTTTGAAATACCCCAAATGAAAATAAGAACGCTGAACTTCTCCCAGGAGTGGAAAGGTATGAGCGTTGAACGGTCTTCTTATATTCTAGGGTAATCGATTGACTCTGCAATATTTCACCTCGAACTATAACCAGTTACAACCATCTCGAAGTCATGAAAAGAAACCAACAAAAAGAAACAAAACCATTCATCATCGGTATAAGCTCCAAAATTTTTCAACCAATTTTTCTATACTAAGTAATTACATCTATTACTAACGCTTCTTAATAAAAATTTAACTATAAAAAGCCCCTTCAGGGCTTAACAAAATGTCGACCATGTGCTCGACCTAACACGTGCTTTGTAGCTATACATCCAGCAATCATGCTGATCAGATTTTTCACAAATCATCATTAATATTATTGGTAAATACGGAAATCCCACTTAATACAAATATTCAACAAAATAACCAAACGTGGATAAAGATTATTCTCACCAAAATTTACCAAGCTACGTGCAACGTCTATTCGCCTCAAAGGTCACGTCAAGAAGGAAGTACTAGAAAACCTCTAACCCCTTACAGGACAGGTGCCTAGCGCAGTCGTACTACGCAGACGAAAAAACAATAAAAAGAATTGGATTTTCATGATACCATTCGACCTTGAACAGTAATCACAAAAATGATTTATTTTAAACATAATATACAACACATCCGTTATTTGGATAGAATTCGAGAAGTTCTGTTACAGACGTCCCTTTCGATTAAGACAACCCCGACATAGATCAACCTGTTGATCGGAGATATAATAAGAAGTGATATAATATTACGACAATCTAACTATAAAAATTATCCTATTATTATTGTTTCAAAAAATGAATTTAATTGAAGAAATACTAACTTATTAAAGCAAAATATATTAAGTTAAAACATTCATCGAGCTACTCCGAACAGTACTGTTCAGTGAGCGAGTATTCGGTTAAGATTGAATCGAACTCTGCCACAATCAGCTGATTACGCTGTCAATTTCTATAACCTACTGTGTTCGTTCTATTTATTATTATAAACAATTATTGACGATGAAATTTAACAAGCAAATAACAAAAGCACAGAAGGTAAGTGATACATTTGAACTAGTCGTTTTCATAGACTGAATTACTTAAGTTATGGTTATGTTATAGGTTTGTTTATCGTTCCTATTTATTCCAGATTAAACACTATGTATGAGAACTCTAGCAAATTACAAGGAATAATAATGTACCACACAACACTCTGATTGATTAAGGTAAAGTACTTATTTATACATTTTACTCGAGACATTCTAATTAAAATTTATGTTTATTTCTAGACACAAGTTAGCTGGACGACAGTCGATAAATGTGACAACTCTATCAAACAAATTTAAGAATCAAAAGGATTACTAAAGTATTGAAATGTGAATGGAAATACTATTAATATATGAAATTATTAACACAAGACCTTTTACTTATTTATTTTATTCTAAATGATGATATCCTTTTAAACAATGAACTACCTAAAGTTAACGTATAGATTTAGTGATTGAATTTTCATAGTTAAACATCTAACAATGCTGTATTTACACATACTCCTCAAGCCAAAATGACAAATTATGTTACAACGTCTACTTGACAAAAGCAACCGTAACAATATATAGTTGGCGTGTTCATTTTAAGGCAACAATAACTGCTCATTTATCCTCTTCGGAAAGGATAATTAGACAGGTCACACAATACACCGACTGCCAATAACGTTTTTACAATATTTTCTTCTTCATATTTTTCACTTAATTATTTACTGATTTCGTGAGTATCCTAAGATACCCTTTGTCATGTACCCACACAATTTTTGTAGGTTTTCTATTTTGCAAAAATTAAACATACCTTGCGCAAATATTATTGTGTTCCCTTCTTCATGATTGCAAGTTGACATTATTGGGCAACGTAGGTATGTCATTATTTACACCAATATTCTAAAATGTATTTTAGATTATTCGCTTTATATTTGTTACTGTTTATATAAGCAATTCCAGTTTAGAATAAGAATTGTGTCTGTTATGGCGAATTAATATAATTCTGATGGGTTTTTAAGTCATACCATACATTTTCTTAAATATGAAATTTCGGAGAATTTTTATTTTTTATTCTCAAATTTGTATAATTTATTGACGATTTCATACTGTATTTGCATCTTTCGATATATACAGTCCTTCTAAGCCAAAATGACGTAACTGAAAATTTTCTAAACAAATTGGACGTACTTCAAAGTTTCCTTTTTTCAGTAATCATTAAACCATTATTTCTGCATCTATATTTTAACAGACTCTATTTTAAAATCACGTAGTTGTAATATAACACATAAATGATTGTCTAATTTTCAGACAATTGGTGACCTACTGATTAATAGTAATATAATACCTTAATCAAATTAGTTATTAGACTAATGTCTATCCACAATTACACAGACCGAATCCTGCCGCAGCTGTCACGTTGCGCGTTATCATAACAAGACATTATTACGATCGAATTAAAAAATCTGTAACTCGAAAACTGTATGAGATATCGAGTTAATTTTTTTTGCAAAAACTTTGTTGATCTTTAGAGCATATTTCATTCGCATATAATATATAAGAAGATTAAACATTTAATGTAGTTGTCCGCACGTCGAAATTTCAAACACACAAATTTCGTTCCTGTGATTTAGGATTTAATTAGAAACATATGCGCTCATGTCAGTAGTATGTAAAGAAAAAAAATCAGATCAATATCGCATGTAGTTAAATTTTCTAGCGAGAGGTATACGTTTAAAAACACGAATTCTTGAAATAACATTCCGCCATCTTTTTTTCTTGTGGAGAAGTTGTGCAATCCTCAACAAAAGTCCAACAAGCCATTTCTGATGCCCATTAGGACCCTCTTTCGATATGCGAGCTCAAAACTTATTTACCTTGTTGGAATGGGTCATTTCAATTTTTAATGCTTTGGACCCCTTACTACAAATGGCTATGGATGCAATGTTAAATAACTTAGTCGACATAAAACTTCCTTTACCAACTAATGCTACTCATCTATTGTAAAACTGTACAAGTCCACAACGTATTGGTTAATTCCATGAACACTATTAAATTGTTGTTTTAATGTCGTTCTGTTTTAATTTACGTTAGCTTCGCATCCTTAATTGTCTCTCATATTGTGATATATACCTACCCACTTACCGTGGTCTACCTGTGTAATGTTATATCAACAAATGTCCTGACAGGTCCCTGGACGAGAAGAAAATGTCCTTGTGAACTATCATCTTGTGTATATTATATAGTTGTGTTAGGTTCAGATATCTGTAGTACATGTGTACTACAGACGATCTGAACCATATTTTCTTTAATTGTCAGAATCACCATTTGACTATCGATGCAATGTTAAAATAACTTAATTGACATCAAAGTTCCTCTACCAACTAATGCTACTCATCTATTGCCCCTTAAAAATCCAGGGTGTAATTAGTTTCATGTCATTAAAAAAAACTGGTAATAGGGACTGACTAGACAAACAGAAAACCTATATGACCTTATTCTCTAGGGTCACTTTGAAAAAAACTGACCTGGGTTTACATTTTTAATGTTATGGTAGGAAAGATTTGAGAACCACTGTTTTTCAGCGTCAATGGATGTTATAGTTTCGAATATTAGAAATAATAAAAAAGCTGTAATACCCGACTTGTGTTCCCGTCGGTAGAAGCGTTAAAAGCTTAAAAAATTAGTAATTATTTTATGAAATTGGAAAACGAACAGTTAGACGTCCGAGATACGATAAGAGAAAATAGTTGTGTATTTTAGGAAAAAATCTGATTTTTTTAACGAATTGAGTGCATAATTTGTGTAAATGTAAACAATAATAAACAGATCAAAATAAGACAGCGAATACTAATAATAATAATAATGCCCAATAGGTAACACCCAATAACTGAACAATTCTTTTGAATTTTTCACAAAAATTGTTCGAAATGACCTCCATCTCCATGTATAATACACCATTCGGCACGTCGAACTAAGGACATACGTACTCCGTTCAACACATTTGTAAATTATATTATAAATCATTTTTTATGGTTTCTATGTACATTAAAATAAGTTGTTGCAATTGTTTTAAAGTGTTAATCGGATCACGGTAAATCAGAGATTTTAAATGCCCCCAAAAATAAAAGTCCATCGGATTTAAGTCGGGCGATCTAGCAGGCCGAGGTACTGGTCTGCCACGTCCAATTCATCATCGAAGAAACTTTCTGTTAAAAAAATTTCAAACAGCCAGACTAAAATGGACTGGCGCGCCATTGTGCAATACCACATTCTTCTGCGCGTAACCTAGGGTACATCTTCCAGCAAATTTGGCAATGTTTGTTGCAAAAATTTAAGTATACATCACCATTTAATCTAGCGAGTAATGGTATAGGTCCAATTATTTCATTTCCGCAAATTCCTGCCCACAAATTAACGCTGAACCGTCGTTGAAAATGCGCCCTTCTTATTACACGTGGGTTTCCATCTGCCCAGTAGTGCATATTTTTAAAATTAAACACACCATTTCTGGTAAAACACGACTCATCGGAGAAACACAGAACGTTTAAAAAATCCTTATTTGCCGCGTGTTTTCTTAAAATCCACCTACAAAATTACATTCGCTCTACAAAATCTTAAGGTTCTAGTGCTTGGGTACGTTGATACTGTTGATAGTGATAGGGACGTAAGTTCATATCTCTCAATGTCCTCCATACCACAAAATGGGATACTCCCACAAGGTTCGCGATATCGCGTGTGCTTAAAGTTGAATCCTCTTCTACATGTTTCAAAATTTGAACCTCTGCGTCAATTACCCTTTCTTCGCGTTGTGGACCTCGTTCTCCTCCATGTCCATCGAGACGACCTATTTCTCAAAGACTTTCTCCAAACACCAAGTGCATATCCGCGAGCTCTGGATAAGTGTAATCTCCCATAATGTCCAAAATCTGAGTTTTAAAACACCACACTAAACTGTGAATTAACATTATCAATAAAAAAAAACACAGAAAGGAAACTTGGTCCAAAATCCAAAAAGTAACACAAAAAGCACGAACGAGAAGTAGTGTCTTACGTAACCAAGTACTAACGACTTGAACGATAAGTCAATAAAATAAATCTTAACATAAGTGGCACAAAGTTCAAAAAGAATAAATGCAACAGACAAAACCAAGGAACGGGTAGGTCGTGTCGTGTGTACGTTCTTTACCAAGTAAGGACACAAACTGAAAATGCATTACAAGGGAGAGTGTATAGCACGCGTAATAAGATAATTTGGCCGCGAAGAAGCAAAAAACATGGCGATGTCCTCTGTCGGTCGCGAACGAACATCAGAGTATCATGTGCGACAAGACGCGAGGCAATAAATTCTACCTCAATATGCCAGCAGATATCAAACTATGTTATTAAGTGTTTTGGAAATTTTTGTTTATTTTGTTTCTCCAAAACTATGAGCTTTAGACCCCATGTTATATAAGGTTTTTTTGTTTGTCTAGTCGTTCCCTACCACCAGTTTTTTTAATGACATTGAAACTAATTACACCCTACTTAATAAAATATTATCTTTTTCTTTTCAATACAAATAAATAATGAAATTAAACTGTAACCTGTTACTTCCAAATCTCCAGCCATATTTTACCAATAATTTATTGTCTCTGATTTGTTGTGGTACTCTTTAAATGACTGATCCCAAGGTAAAATATAAGGTTTTAAATAACGGTTGACAACTTTCATCTTATTTAGAATTCATAATAAGTCTCACTACTTGCTTTTGGATACGTAATATTTTAGATGCACGTGCTGAGCCACCCCACAGTAAAAGACCGTATGAGGTAACACTATGAAATATGGCGTGGTAAGCTAGCAGGAGTATGTCTTGATTTATCAAATTGGTTTGACTTTTTAACAGATAAACACTACTTGGTATTTTTTTTAAAGGTTTTCAGAGTGTGTATCCCAAGTTAATCTGCTCTCAAGAAAAAAAATCGATAAAGGTATTTACACAGAACTTCCCTCGTTATTTGTGCATGGCAGTCACTCTAAAAAATTAATAATTACGAACTGACATTGAGAATAATAATCGGAATATAGTTATTGCTATTATTACAAAGAAAACTTGATAAGTTTTGGTCAAAAAAATATACAGATTGCTCATCCAACAGCAAAAGTTCAATACTAAATAGCGGGTGCCACATATGGCAGGCTTGCGCAAATACCTTTACAAATGTCCACAATGACTAAATTATTTCTTAGGATGTGTGTGGAAGTATAGTGGTGGTTAAAAATTTTAATTTTTTTAAAAATTTTTCAAAAGATGTTGGTAAAATAATTTTCAAAATTTAGTTCTTCTGAAATAGGTTTAAAATGTCAAACGTAGAAATTTTAAATTTGAGCAAAAAGGAAAGTTTCCTTCTATTCTATAGTAGTGCTAAAATAGTTTAAAAATTAAAAATTATGTGTTTTTTAAAATAGGTTTAGAATGCTATGAAACGTGAAAATTTTAAATTTGAGCAAATAAAAAAAAATTCGGTCTGTTTTAGTGGTAAAAACTTTTTGAAAAATGTGGTGAAAAAAATTTTCTAATTTTTTTTTTCTGAAATACCTAGGTTTAGAATGTCATGAAACGTGAAACTTTTAAATTTGAGCATTCTAGTGTTAAATTTTTTTCCAAACTGGTAACAAAATGTTGCAAATTTTTTTTTCCGAAATTGGTTTGGAATATCATGAAACGTGGAAATTTTAAATTTGAAGAAATAAAAAAAATCCATCTATTTTAGTGGTAAACAAATTTTCAAAAATGGTAAAAAAAATTTCAAATAAAATTTTTTTTTTAATCAGGCTTAGAATGCCATGAAACGTGGAAATTTTAAATTCGAAGAAAGAAAAAGAAATTATTTCATTTTAGTAGTAAAAAATGTTTCAAAAATATTGGTGAAAAAAATTTTCAATTTTTTTTTTCCTGAAATAGGTTAAGCGTGTCATGAAACGTAGAAATTTTAAATTTGAGCAAAAAAAAATTTTGTTCATCTTGGTACTTATAAATTTTTTCAAAAATGTTGGTGAAAAGAATTTTCAAAATTTTTTTTTTTTCTGGAATAGGTTTAGCGCGTCATGAAACGTGGAAATTTTAAATTTGAGCAAAAAAAAATTTTTTTTCACTATTTATTCCCTGTATATTTTCCAGTGAAATTTTTACCATTTCTTCGCTGACAGTAGCGTCAACTACCTACCAAATTTAACTACTCTCCGTCAAGTACTTTTTTAGTAAATGCACCAACAGACAGACAGACAGATAGACAGACAGACAGACTGACGGAATTGAAAAACCTATATTTTCGTAATCTACGTGTTCTGAAACGTCAGAATCCGAAAAAATCTCGGAGGGTGATTTTTTCTCGAATACAATACTTCCCTTCGGTATGCGAGGGAAGTAAAAAAATTATGGGATAAATGTTGGAATTTATGTTCGCGTTTAAATTAAAAATCAACGTTTGTATTTTTCTACATTTAAAGATAATTTAATGTTATTAAAATAGACATTGACTTTTGATTGCATTTCATTAGATATGTTGGTAATATCTTTACTTTGTTGTATCATCAGCATAGCCAATAGATTTATATTGAAGAAAACTTGAGATATATGTAAACGATAGAATTAATAATATTGGGCCTAAAATGGAACCTTGAGGAACTCCACACTTAAATGATTTAAAGGATGAAGTCTCACCAATTATATGTACCTTTCAAATTTCAATATCAATATAGATACTTTCTGTGCTACTTTCACCCAAACTATGCTCTCGAAGTATTACCTCACACTCCTGGAACGTTCTGAAATTACTAACATGCTCTATTATGTACAATTATTATAGAATGTACAAAAAATTCTGATTATTTTAAAATATTCCATGAAATTGTTCAAGAATGATTAATATGCAATTAATTTTGTTCATCTGTAACAATATTGCGTAATGTTTAAATAAACGACAATGTAGTAAAACGCCTTACCTCTATGCTAATCGGGTAATTATATAGAATAATGCATTTTGTTTGTTTCATCTCTTTAAATATTCGTTATTATAGATACTTTATGACAACCCAAAGGCAATTCTTTATATCGTTTTGCATGAATTATAAAATTAATGTTTCTTTCATAATTTACTGTTTATCATTAAATATTTCATTCAGTCAATATAAGGCCATGACAGAAGTGGACATAATATAGTCTGAGTATTTTCTAATAAAATTATCATTCTGATCATCTTTTACTTACAAAACAAGCTGAAAAATGGTTATAGCCCAGTTCTCAGAGAAAGAACAACATCAAGAGCTGGGATGAAATAATCCTTATAATATGTGAAATACTGTTTGTGTTAGTAGACCGACTGATTGATTAATTAGCCAGCGTACGGTACGCTACTAGCATTTTGATAATTCATAAAAATTGTAGAAGTTTATGAAACATCCAACAATATTACTTTCAGAAACACTTTCATAACGTTTTCACAGCAGCTATAAATGCAAAATTGGCATCATCTTATAAAATATTTCGGTCGCTGTTGATATTTTGTAACGCCTATTAATTGGAACCATTACAAAATAATTACATGAGTATTTCCACAGACCTTATGATAATTTAGTACCATCACTATATAGCAGTTTTATTAAAGCTTCATTTAGTTGTACCTACTACAAAACATACTTCAGTGTTTGTCAAATTACTGCTATAACGCAACTAAACGTCTGTTTTATAAGAGCCTTTAAATAGTCATTATTAATTAAAAAATGTTGCTTTATACACACTAATTAAATATAATAATTTCTTAAATGTATCATAAAAGTTGCGAGAAGTACTTTTGACACTAAAAGCATAAGATATATAACATATAACACTAGGTACCTAGTAATCTATAATAATTATATAGACTTGTTGAGGCTTACGACTGCAATTTTTGACGCGGAGGAAATTTTACTGTGAACTATAGCCATGTTTTTAATACATTGTTAACGCGTCCCACATTTATGGATGATTTCTAATAATTTTTGAAATTTTATAAAAATCGATTTTATGAGTTTTTTTGCAATGTAACTTACACTAATTTGTTTTAGTAGTCACAACTGTATAGTTAGCACGGTTTTGTCTCCATAACTTTTAATAAATATTTGATGTTTTAAATTCACATATCTTGTCATATTTACCATCACGAACGCTGGGCTTTTAAGCCTCTATAACATTTTTGTGTTAGTAACAAGCATGTCAAGATATTAAACTATTAGATCCCTATAAAACATCTATAAAATATTGTAGCCTTATTGTAACGCTTACGTGAATCTTATACAACAGATTATTCAGTTTCGCGGCAGCTCTTTTGATAAATCTGTTAGGGCCGAGTTGTAAGTGCACCCATGGAAACAGAATTGGTTCAATTAGTATAAATATAACTTAGAAATTAGTGGCAGTAAATCACCTTATTTACAGAGCTGTTTATTTGTGGTTTATTTATTGCCAAAAGCACCTAATTAGTCTTACTATTGGAAACATCAATACTTCGGCATATGACCTGATACGTTAATAGTGCAATGCGTTGAATGCATCATGTTTCATTATACAGCAGTATAAACTGTCTTATTGCCAAAACCACTATGCTGTTAATACATGTACCTAATATTCTTATAACTACTTTTTAATAATTATTTTTAGAAAAGGGAAAAAACAATGCTTTTTGATGTTTCAAATAAAAACTGTATTTTTATATACTCTACATATGTTTCGGCTTGTTAGGCCTTTCTCAAGAGCATTACAGATGAATACTAAAGCTATGAGGGCGGTTGTTCTAAAAATAAATGCAATAATACCCAAACATGTGAAATTACGGGGATTTCAAGAAATAAAACTAAGGATCTACCTACTCGGAATATAATTCAATGGGCTATTCTTAAAACCTTGTCTATTATAGGAGTGTTTATGAAATTTAGTTGGTCAGTGGTGGTACAAGTGTTGCTTTCAAAGGATTTTTTTATTTCTAATTGTCCAAGGAGGTTTAAGCGTTTTCCTTTTCTTTCTGAATGGATTAAATTAATATTCTCTGTGTCGATAAAATGATTATTTTCAAAGCAATGTGTTGACATTCCTGTGTTTTTGGTGTTGTTTAAAATAGATTGTTTATGTTCTTTTACCCTATTAGCTATACTTCTACCACTCTGGCCAATATATACCGCGTTACAGTCCTTACATTTAATTTCATAAACCCCCGATTTGTTGACTTTACTTATTTTTTCTTTATTGTTAACTAAAATACTTCCTAAATTTGTCTTGTTTACACTTATTGTGGAGATGCCTAACTTATTTAATTTTCTACTTATTTTATCACTAAACCTAGGAATATAATTAATAAAATTGTACTTTGTTGTTTTTTTGGTTACAGCAAAAAATTCCTCTTGAAGCAATTTTCGCTGTTTGTTTTTAACCATGTTCTCTATTAGTTACTCCTTATATCCATTATTTATTGCAATATGTTTGATGATGTTTAATTCTTTATCAAACTCATCTTCGTCTAAGGGGAAATTTGTCAGTCTAGAGAGAGAGTTTAATTTGCCAAGATTGTTCATCATTCACTATGAATAATCAGTTATTTTAGCAAGTAACTCGACGGGACGCTACCTAATAGTACCTCGGCAAAATAATGGTACGGAAATAACATGCGTCTGAGTATGCATGTCAAAAATTGTGGATAGGCGCTTTGAGATCCGAACTCTGACTATCAGTAAACATTGTGATATGACCATATTCCATTTGATTGGGCAAATTATTAATATATAACACAAAAAATAATGGACCTAATACAAAACCTTGAGGAACACTAATCGCAATGTCATGTATATCAGATTTTTCCTCGTTCAAGTGTACAACCAAGGGTCTATATTTCATATATGATGTTAGCCATGAAAATATTGTCTTTAATACCAATACTATAAAATGTATGGTTCTAAAATTCTTTATTGGCAGTATGAAAAGCTTTGGCTAGATCAAACAACAGTTCTATTTTACGTAACAACCTACCTTTCGCCACTTTTAACGGCAAAAAGAGACGGATCCTGCGGTCACTCTTTGTCTGTAATTTTCTAGATTAGTTCTTCTAGTTGGGTAACAATGGCTAGTTTTTAGCAAGTTGAAAACGATCCAATTTTAATTGACTGATTTTTTAAATCAACAAGAGCTTGTAGTATGTTATTTATAACGATTTTTTCCAATATTAATAAAATAAGTATTTCGGAAATATTGACTGTACTAACAGGCATGCAGATGCCAGGCCAGGTAGATACAATCAGCAACACATAGATACCACGACTGGTATTATTTTAAGTTATGTAAGTTATTACATTGTACCATATTTAGTAACGTAAACTGGTCATTTTTTTTCCTTTGTAATATGCGCTGTTGGATAACATCTATTTTAATTCAATATTTCTATTTTAATATAATTAATGTGCATACAAACAAAATAAATGATGGGTTGCTGATTTAATACGTAAATGGTTCAATCAAATCGGTGCGTCAGAACCAACCAAAAACGTTAGTCGAGGAAATGAAGCATTTAACCCCAACATGAGACTCCGCACCACCTGATTTTTATGGTGAAATATGTTCCCAGGGATGTGTAGAACAAAGTCAGGGTCATGGGAACTGGAAACACTCTTCTCGAGATAACGTTTAAAAAAAAACGTGTTTTTACGATTATTTTTGGGTGCTTATCATGTGGTCTATATATTTTGGACAGTTCTAAGCATTTTTTGACTCTTGGCATTTTTTACCTAACCTTACCCATCTCGAGATACAAGCGTTTTAAAAAAAGAAAAAGTCCACTTAAAATCTATATTCTTGAACATGAATTAAAACACATGGACTTTATATTTTGGACAACTCTAATCATTTTTTGCCACGACATTTTGTACCTCACCTCACCCTTCTCGAGATATGAGCGTTCAAAAAAAAAAAAAACAAAACGTGTGGCAACCTTTTTTTCAAAAAACTAGTATTTATGATTATTTATGGGCGCTTATTCTGAATTAAAATATGTGGACTCTATATTTTGGACAATTCTAAGCATTGTTTGACCATTGACATTTTTTACCTAACCTCACCTTTCTCGAGATATAGAAGCGTTAAAAAGAAAAAAAAGTGTATTTAATGTCTATATTTTCTAAAAACTAGTATTCTTGATCGTTTATTATATAAAATATAAAGTCTACATGTTTTAATTCATATTAAATGCCCAAACATAATCGTAAATATTAATTTTTTGGAAAAAGGAGCCTAAATATACGTTTTTTAATTAATGAACATAAAGTTGGCACCCAGCGTTAGCACCCCAGATTCACACTAGGTCTGATACGGCAACGTAAAGAGCGGCCGCGCCACCGCTGGCGGGGATTATCTTGTTTCAAGAACTAGAAGAGGCCTGTCGGGGGTGGAAAGCGCCAGCTCGTTGCCGGATTGAATTTTCCGATGTAAAAAAAAATTACCGGCTCTGAAATGCACATGCAAAGAGCTGCCGCGATTCGGGTTGTGGCAATCATCATGATTCAGTGTAAACTAACCGCCTTCCAATTTTCAGTGCGGTAGCTCAATTCCAAGTCGAGTTTTCCAGGGGAAAGAGTTTTCCGACCGTGGAAAGGAAGGACCAAGAGCTGCCGCGATTTTCTCTCTGTGGATGCTCCTCTGTTACCCATGGGTACCTTTTGCCTATGCCAAGTCGAGATTTCCGGAGGGAAAAAGAGTTTTCCGACCGTGAAAGGGAAGGGCCACGACCTGTCGCGATTTTCTCTCTGTGGATGCTTTTCTTTTAACAACAGGTACCCTTTGACCCACTTTCGCGACAGCTGTTGACCCTTCCGTTTCACGGTCGGAAAACTCTTTTTCCCCCCGGAAAACTCGACTTGGCGTTGAGCTGCCGCGTTGAAAATAAGTCTAAAGGTACCTATTGTTAAAAGAAAAGCATCCACAGAGAGAAAATCGCGGCAGCTTGTGGCCCTTCCCTTCCACAGTCGGAAAACTCTTTTTCCCGCGGAAAACTCGAGTTGGAGTTGAGCTGCCGCGCTGAAAATAGGTCTAAAGGTACCTATTGTTAAAAGAAAAGCATCCACAGAGAGAAAATCGCGGCAGCTTGTGGCCCTTCCCTTCCACAGTCGGAAAACTCTTTTTCCCTCCGAAATGCTCGACTTGGCATTGAGCTGCCGCGTTGAAAATTGGAGGGCGGTTAGTTTACACTGAATCATGATGCTGGCCACAACCCGAATCGCGGCAACTCTTTGCATGTGCATTTCAGAGCCGGAAAATTTGTTTACATCGGAAAATTTAATCCGGCAACGAGCTGTCGCTTTCCACCCCCGACAGGCCTATCCTTGAAACAAGATAATCCCCGCCAGCTGTGGCGCGGCCGCTCGTTACGTTGCAGTTTCAGACCTAGTGTGAATCTGGGGTACTAACTCTGGGTGCCAACTTTATGTTCATTTTTATTTAAACGTTTATATCTCGAGGGTGAGGTTAGGTAAAAAATGTCGAGTCAAAAAATGCTTAGAATTGTCCAAAATATAAAATCCAATGTTTTCTTTTCTATTTAGAAAAAAATTTGGTGACCGGAAGTAGCGCAATTCTGTCCCAGTTTACGACCGGAAATCGAAAAAGCACCAGTTCCCTTGACCCTGAATTTAGTCTATACGTATTTAGGGACATTTTGCACTGTCTCACATAAAAATCAGGTGGGGCGTAGTCTCATGTTGGAGTTATGGCCTTTTTCCTACTTCATTTCCTCGACTACATATAATAATAATCACAAAGAAATGCATAATGCAGAAAGGGTACCTCGGGATAAGATAGGTGAAATTCCCCTTGACACGGATTTTGGAATAAATCTGATTGGATCGTTTCGTGGGCATAAAGAATCAGGCCAACAGGGTCCGCATATCAAAGTTGCCCCCCTTGCCCAAGAGAGGGCCCACTTCAGTATTTATTTCTTTTTACAGAAATAAAACCAATTGAAAATTCTGAAAAAATTCCTGCATATAGTAATCCCAAAGACCTGTAGCCTCAATTTCATGAAGCTCTATTGGGCCCCACTAAGACCCTAAAATTTTTTAAAGTCGAATATTTTTGTTATGATAAAGAAGTGCGGAAAATTTTATTTCATCACATTATTTGCAACCAAATAAAGCAATTTTTAAAGTAGTTTAAAAAATTCCAAACTCCGTGCGTCAGGCCCAAAATTAAATTTTTCATTTTTTTAACGAAAACTCAAACTCACGTTAATTAGACAGGAGAAGTAGCTTTCAAAGCTTGGGTAATGAATCAACCCCTGGGGCAAAGGACGCTCTCCTGGGACCAAAAGTTACCCCTTGGGGTAAAAAGATACCCCTTGGGGTCTAAAGACCACATTCTTTCGTAAAATGTTATCCTGTTGGGGTCAAAATTCCTCTGGAAGGGTTTAATAGTCTCCCAGAGAGCAAAAAGGTAAGCAGAGGTCAAAGGACATCGCCAGGTGTCAATGGTCATCCAAATAAGCCTCCCTCTCCCCGAGGTAAGAATTGGTAAATAGTAACCCCTGGGGTCAAAATTTATATAGCATGAGTAACAAACAGGTTATCTTTACAATATCTTTAAAAAGAAGTAAAAAATTGATTGAAGGAGCCGTTACTCTGTGGTAGTTAATCATTTTGCACAAATAACTAAATAAAACACACTGCTATATTTTCTACCACTATGTATTAATGAAAATTGCGACTGCAGTTTCGACTTATAAAGCCATTGTCAAGCAGTGAATAAAAAGAAAAAAAATTATGCAATCTTAAGTTTGTGAAGTTCTTCTTTTAACATTGGCAACCAAGTTGTACAGACATCTACGGAACAATTCGACACGCTTCTATCCTTCAATAATATTATCGCGGATTCTTTTCTTTCTTTTTTTTTGCTATCTGCCTCTTTTGTTAAAATGTTTGCCGTGTCCCAGTTTATTCTATGTCCGTTCTCCCAAGCGTGTTCGCAGATCTTGGACCTCTGAATTTCATTTTTTCTGATATAATTTTTATGTTCGCCCAATCTTACACTATAAGGTCTGGATGACTTACCCACGTATTGTTTGTTGCACTCACACGGAATACTATAAGTGAAGTTTTTTGAATTTTGCTCGTGGTTCTTCGGTTTCGTCTTTCTCAGAATAGATCTTAAAGTGCTGTTTGTTTGGAATACCGTCCCACTATCAAATCTATCACCGATGTTGCGCAACTTTTCGGATAATCCGTATACATAAGGAATTAACGCTGTGTAACATTTTTCAGCTTTTTGTCGTACCTGATTCTTATTTTCAATATTTATGAAGGTTTGATCGTCAAAACCCCCAGGGTATTCGTTATTTATAAGAACTTCCTTTATAAACCGCTTCTCATAACCAATACCAACCAAAGATTTTTCAAAAAAAGCCATGTAAAAGGAAACAGATTAGATTTCCGAAAAGTCGGTGAAATATTTAATTTCAAGTTTTTATACTTATTTGTGTTGTTTATTTAAAAAAGCAACCTCTAACTGATCCTTTGACGTAAAAGTCACAAGAGTAGAGGTTATTTACCAGTAACATACTGGTTAATTGTGATATTTTGTAGATTTCCCGAACACCGCTTAAAAAGAAAACGTACATGTGACGGGAAGTCCCAAAGAATTGAAGAAGGAAAAAAAAATTAAGATACTGCCACAAACAACATTTAGACAATATTTTCACCTATCTTATCCTGAGGTACCCTTTGTTTCGTAACAGCTTGGTCGATTAAGTCTAAATGGAAGTGGTGCAAAAATTGTAGAAGATATGAAAACATTTGTAGAGAATTACATTCTAATATTTTCTGGTAAACGCAATTTCGTTGTACTTTCTTCATTCCTTCTCAAATACTTTTGCTGGATTCTGTAACATTTTCAGAGCCAAAACTAACACTTATCTACTTCGGTCATGCAAAAGATAATTTAACTGACCTATTGAACCATATTTATCGCATATTATGTCAAAATTCTAGACTGCAGTAAGTGATGCAAGTCCTCAATATTTCCTCTAGAAATTATTAATAAATAGGTGGTAGACCACCGTGTAATGAACCTTCACAAAATTTATAAGGTAAAAGCAAGTCAAACGCATTTGAATGTGCACTTTAACATCGTGCGAAGTAAGGATCATTTCTGGGTAATTTATGGCAGATTGTATAACTTTGCCCATAAGATTACTAGCTCGAACCGAGATTATCATGTGGGTATTTAGAAAACAATTTGCAAAATCTTACGATACATTTGCAGATGCGCTTTATATGGTTCGCATAAATAATTAGTTAAATTCATTAGTATGCTTTCGGTCGTGCGCGTACGTTCCAAATTACGTATTTATATAAATTATCTTACTATTAATTTTTCAATTGTCGTAATAGCTAACACTTATTATGTTATTATACATAATTACAAGCGATTGCTAATATTTTTGCAAATAAATATTAATCTCTCTATGAGTCGGCGATTTAATTAATTTCTTGCTGCTTCATATACTCATACAGGGCGATTCATAATTACGTGACAATACTTCAGGGACTATTATAGAGTAGGGTACAGTTTAAGCTGACTTGTGCCATGGCCGCTAAAACGTCTGAACTAAGATTTTATTTGATGCATAAGAAATGCCAGTAGTTCTCAAACAGTTCTCTTCTCCTGTAACAGCAATGATGTCGCTAAATAATTATAAAAAAATAGGAAAGATATTGTCAAAAAATGTTAATTTTTTTTTATTAATCGTCTTATTTATATTAACGTCCTGGCGGAGTTTAGCTAATGCTATTCCACCACTCAACCAGGACACGTACACATAGACATCAACACAACGACCATTCCCTGCGATATTGCCATCTACCGCAGCTGAGACTCGAACTCAGGATAGATATTAGCGACTAGACATGTTGTGCCACCCAACAGCGGTCTAGTACACTGCTATCATCTCGGTAACACATGAAAAACGCCACTAAACATCCATACCCTGGCCAGGATTCGAACCCGGGACCCCGTGGTCGCAAGCCAAACGCCTTAGCATTGCACCACCGAGCCGATTAAGATTATTAATTTAGTAGTTTCGTCACTTTAGTAAAATTCTGATTATACAGTGTCCGCCATAAAGTTGGCTACGCATATGGGAAAAAATTGTTGTATTATTGACATTTATAAAAAATATTATGGGTTCGTTTGTGCATGTTTATGCATGTCCAACAACAAAAAAATATATTTTGACATATGTCATGTCATCACCGGCTTGGCAGGACTGTAAAAAATAATTCAAATGGGTTAAATTGTTAAGATTTTGAAAAATTTTATGAAGAAAAAGTGCATGGAATACAACAAGTACCCCACATATCAATTTTGAAGCATATATGAGGAAAATTAAAAAGTGTAAATTTTGCCCCTACCATTAATTACTATATGGAAAACCATAAATTCTTGTGTCTATTTCACAAATATTTGATTAGTTTCAACAAAAACTTTATGTATTTTAGTTGAATAAAGGTATTTGCATGTGAAAAAAAAAACGAACCCCCAATATTTTTTAGAAATCTCAATAATACAAATGTTTCCCATATGTGGCCAACTTTATGACGGACACTCTGGATATATAGGTTCGGCACAAATGAAACTGATAACAAACAATGAATTGTCCAATTCAGTCAATAACAATGAGTGATCAGAAAAAGAAATCAAAGACTAACATTACTACAGTCCAGCAAGAAACACGGGGAGATATAGGCATTTCTTGCCAGGATGGGATCGTAGTGTTAGTAGGGGAAACGATGTTAGTAAAAATGAAATATTCCATATAATAACCAAAAAATCTGAAATCTCTATGAGAATAACGAAAATAAATTATTTCTCTTTTAGCGGTAATAAATAAAAATTCTGGTTGACAAAATACATGTTAAAAAAATTAACAATAATTTTAAAACAAATTCCGAAAGAACAACGCATTGACACGTTTTCATAAACACTAAAACATTTGAACACTACACTTGAACAATTTACGACACGTTTTCATAAACAATGCATTACACTTGAACAATTTATCTACTCGACGCACGTTTCACCATTCGTGTATTAATAATAAAAAGTAAGAAAGTCGATTTTTATAGAGTTAAACACGCGCTAGTAGTAACAAAAGACACATTTTTGGGGAAAATAAAGTTTTAACAAATCTCGCGTCGCGGTTTAATGAAATAAAAATTTTAGAAGGAAAATTATTAACTTTTAATAAGGCTTAATCAAATTAAAAAAAGTACAAATGATGATCGAACTCGCAAGCACCCCATTTGCATTTATTGCTGCTCGAGTATCTTACCGATTGAGCTACGCGATCCTATGTTCATTCTATTCTAAAACGTGTAATATGTACGTAATGAAAATTGTAAGACTTTGTGGTTTGACATTGTTCGTTTGACGGATGAACATCCGCTATTTACCACTAAAAATAACCTAAATATTTCATATAAAGACGTTTTTTATATTTAGAGTGGTGTTAGTACACGGAAATAAATAACATTTGTCGTTAAATCACACAGTTTAAGAATTCCTGGGCTTATGACTGTTTCTCACTCCTCAGTGTACATTTATATTTCCGTCTCAAAAGAAGTGGGACAGAATCTTGGTAGACATACATTGACAATGTTTTTAGGCTATTGCTTTAAGTTTGTGTGCAAGAGATAGTGAAAACGTATGTGCAATATTAATTCATACATCAGTCATTTTAAACTGGACCCGACTTTAGTGAATAAAGATAAAGTACTAAAATATGTTCACAAACGTCACTGTTTTGGAGATTACGTCTAAGCGACTTGAAATATTAATATTCCAATGTATCTAACTTTCTGTTGGGAGAGAAAAAAAAATACAAGAAATTATTTAATAAAAGTCCCTTGGACATCAATTCTTAAATATAGTTATTTATGACGTAAATGTTAAAAGCGAGGTTTCATCTTGTAAGTGGAGAAGAACGAACAGAATAAAGTCACATTTAATACATATATCATACAAATATTTTTGTACGTCTGCCCTGTGCAACTACCTGGATTTGATATAAAATTTGTACGATTAAAACGTTTGTTGATGAATATATTAATATTTCCATTGAAATATAATATTTGGAATATCATAAAAAAATCTGAGGCATTGGTTTCTAGTACATACACCAATTCCCAAGTTTCTGTACCAGCTTATATTACTTATTTTTCCCTATTTACCCCAAACTCGGAATGACGGAATTATCTCAAAATATAATCTACTTCCAGGTGTCGTTATAATATATACGTATATTAAATTTCAAGTGAATATTTCAATTTCGTGGTGGATGGAAAATATTATAAGTAAATCTGAAACCTGCGCTTTTAATATATACACCAAATCCCAAATTTCTATACTCTTACCACCTTACTTTACTTATTTACCCTATTTACCCCTATTCACCCCCAATCTCTTCTACTTAAACAGTCCAGTTCCAGATCTCGTTATAGTACTATCGTGAGCAAAAAAAAAATGGACAAGTCTTATAACGCATTTTCTATAAAATCTAGTTGTGTTCATCTAATTTTAATTTTTGTGACATTGTCACTTAGTTGTCAAAATTCACTGCAAGTGCGCCAAAAATAATATGCCCTATATAAGCAATTTAGTTGAAGCTGGAGTTATTGCCGAAGCAGGAGATGGATGATCAATGAGACAAATTGCACTGTACTATAATATTGGCAAAAATTCTGTGTTTAACATTTTAAAAAAGTGGAGAATAAACGGTACGATTAGTAGAAATCCTGGATCAGGGCGACGAAGGATATCAGCTCAACAGCAAGATTTACAATAAATTAGTAGAAAATCCATTTCACTCAGTAATTCAGGCTGCTGATTGAAGAAACGAATTTTCCTGGATCAAGTAGTACTGGTCGCCGACGAGTAAGAAATTTGGAGCTACGCTGTCATCCAGCAGTACAGAAATACCTACTTAAAGCTGAACATAAAGAAGCTCGACTGGGATTTGTGCTTGAATTTTTAGGGCATGATGTAAATTTTTGGAACAATGTAATCTTTACAGAGGAGGAAACTTTCCAGTCTACACACAGCGGTCGTATTCATGTTTACCGACCTCCGAATACTCGATTCGATGAGAACATATTTAACAATAACAAAAGTGGTAGATATTCCGTTAACATGTGGGCTTGGATATCGTCACGTGGTCCTGGTGTTTTGTAGCATATTGAGGAATGATTTAAAAGTGAAACGTATATTAGGATTTTAGACAATATTATGCTCCCTTCTGTCACAATTATTTCCTAATAATGAATTTATATTTCAACAAGATAATTGTTCAGTTCATACTGCTTATACCGTGACTAACTAGTTTTAAAATAACAACATTAATGTTCTTAACTGGCCCAGTCATAGTCTAGATCTTAACCCTGTGGAAGACGTATGGGGACTACTCGTAAGAAGTGCCCAAAATGAAATGTGAGACCATGGAATGCTCAAGAATTAGTAGAAGTAGTAAATAACGCATGGGAAAATATTATTACTAATGATTATTGTATAAGTTTATTTAATTCTGTGCCAAACAGACTTATAGAAATGGTGCAATAACAACATATTAATAGTTAGTTTCCTTTTTAAGTCGGATATTGCCCTGATCCAGGATTTCTACTAATCGTGCCGTTTATTCTGTACTTTTTATAAATGTTAAACACAGAATTTTTGTTAATGTTATAACGCAGTGCAATATGTCTCATTGACAATCCATCTTCTGCGTTAGCAATAACTACAGCATGTACAATAAAGAATATCATAAAAGTGCTAACTGTTTTCGTCTATTCATTATATATTCAAATAGATTTACATTAGAAAGAAATAGGCGGCTAGGCGGGCACGCGGGCATGCGGGCTCGGGCCGGCAGGCAGGCAAGGGGCAGAGGCCAGGTGGAGAAGTGGACAGGCGGGCAGGCAAGCTGGCGGAAGGCGGGCTGTCGGACGGGCGGGTAGGTAGGCGGGCAGGCAGGCAGGCGGTTATGGGGTAGACGAACAGGCTTCATGCGGAAGGCGGGCAGGCAGCATACGAGCATGCGGGCAGGAGAGCAGGTGGTCTGGCCGGCAGGGAGGCAGGTGGGCAGGCAAGGGGCCGTGCTGCTGTCGGGCGGGAAAGCGGACACCTTCGCAGGCGGGCAGCCGAGCAGGCGGTTAGGCGGGTGTGGAATACTCTCTCATAATATGTATTCAACACATCGCCACCGAGATAGTTCATGCAGTAGGGAACGCGGGCAGGCGGGCACTCGGTCATGCGAGCACCCTCGCATGCGGGCAAGCTGGTAGGCGGGCAGGCGGGGAAGACCAAAGGGCGTGAGGCGGTCGGGCGGTCGGCGGTCCGGGGCATGCGGGCAGTCGGAAAGAGGGGCACGCCGGCAAGCGGGC
Organism: Stenurella melanura; assembly: GCA_963583905.1. Lineage (NCBI taxonomy): Eukaryota > Metazoa > Arthropoda > Insecta > Coleoptera > Cerambycidae > Stenurella > Stenurella melanura. Next base: position 4,847,787 of record OY757309.1, read on the forward strand.
ATACGTGCAGGCGGGCAGTCTGTTATGCGGGCAGAAGGGCACGCGGGCACGCAGGCAGGCTGTTAGGCGTGCTATCGGTCGGGCGGGTAGGCAGGTCGCAGGGCCAGGCGTAAAGGCGGGGAGGCGGAACGGTGGGCGGGCGGTCTCTCGGGCGGACGTCAGGCGGACAGACGGGAAGGGTGGCGGGCGAGCGGTCAGTGTGGCGCGCGTGCTGGCAGGCGTGCGTAGTCACGCGGACAGGTTTAGAGGCGGCAGACGGAAGGCGGGCAGGCATGCGTGCAGTGGGCAGTGGCTAGGCGTTCAGGCGGGCAAGCGGGCGACGGGAAGGCGAGAAGGCGGGCTGTCGAATGGGCTGGCAGGCGGACTGGCAGACCGACCGACCGACAGACGGACTGACAGAAATTTTTTTGCTTAATCTTAAAATCTCGACATTTTATGACATTCTAAGCCTATTTCAACAAAGAACAATTTTTTCTACGACTACTATACTTCCACTCTACTACGAGGATGTGGAAGTAAAATTATCTAAGCAATGAAGTATATCAAGTCCTTTTTAACTATCAAGGACGAAGAAGGTTAAGAGGTCCTCTTATGCAATAGAAGCTCACTTATCTCGCAATTATGTATGCAAAAGATCAAAATAAATGATATTATATGCTTAACTGAACAGACCTTGCTAGCATTGCGCAATATGTAGGGTGTGTGAATACTACAAATTCAACATATTACTATAAACTAAATATTAATGTTATCTGAACTTTCCTCAAAAAATAACAATAAAGTTACTAAGGAATCTGCAACAAATTTTGAACTTCCAAGTTACTTACACTATAAGTACAGTATAAGTTACTTATACTATTTCCCATTTCAGTCCAAAATTTTCCAAAAAGACAGCCAATCAAGAATATAAACTATTTATAAACAATATACTCTTAGCCGAATTTTTAAATTTTATGTGTAATTACTGTACATGTAAGGGTACATTCCACTTTTTATTTGTTTGCTAAATATCACCGTTGGATGTGTCTCATTTTAGCTATGCAAAAGTGCATTAGAACATTTGCACATTCTTGGGCGTATCCACTCTTATAAAATATAAGTGCACATACCTAACGCCGTGATCATATCGTGGTATGGCAAGAGACCGCGACGGTACCCGTCCCCGTCATGAAAATCCTTAATGTTTATTAGGAGGTATAACTAGATGATTATAAAGACGCGCTTAAATGTCAATAAGGAGTGCTCAATATTAAGATTAAGTGACTCGCTAAGAGTTTTTATTTTCGTATTTATTTAGATCGAGGCGAGAGGATCTCGCATAGGCGTGTATGAAGGGAGGAGAATAATTACTTTAAAAAAAAACACAAATTCCTTTAGATGTTTCACTATGTACATACCTACAGGTTGATCAGATAACATCCAAGCTCATATTTCGGAAACGGTCGATAGTCGAAAAAGCAGTTTGAAAGTTATGAGCAAGAAACCCCTTTAAAATTTAACCTTTAAGGGTCAATAGCTCCGAAAGAGGGCGCCCTAGGGAAAACGATTAGGTACTTTTAGTGCCACTTTCATCCAAACTATTCGCTCTCGAAGTATTGTAGGGACACCATGTATAGTCAAGATATATATTATTGCAATATACACAATAAGTGGTATTATTTGTGGGCAATAACAGAAATAATCATAACGGTGGTATTTCAGTTCGCTTCAGAAATGTTAAAATTACATGAACACTTCATGAGGTATCTGCCAAGTGCCTCAAACCCCACAGCTAAGTGTTTTTAGATGAATTCCGTTCGGCCACGTGGTATATTGTCAAAGTTAATGCGGAGAATTTCACACGTCACTTTTTTAGCCAATCAAAAGTTTGTATTTATGTCGTTACCATGGTAACGCAAACAATTTCCGGAAATTTTAATCCTCCAGGATATCCTGAACGAAATTAATAAGTGGAAATTTGTCTGTCAAATTTTGACATATGATCATATTTGACATTTGCTATTACATAAAAATTTTAATTTTCATATTAAACGTGATAATTATAAAAAAAAATCATTGAGCTTTGTGAAACAACATTTTATTTTATGTTTAATAACACAGGTTTACAAAAAGAAAAAAGTTTTCTGGATCTGGGGTCAGACCATACGTTTCTTATGTATTTTTCGACGCTGAATTCGAATCTGTTTTTAGTTTTGCTCTATCGCGTCAGGATTTTGAGATATTCTAACCTAAAAGTTGGACATATTTGAGGTTATGTAGCTTTGAGATTTTTTTTTCTCAAGAAATCATGTGTAGGATCTTAAAGTACAAGTCTTCGCCTTTAACATACCGTTGAGTTTGCTCAAATATATTTTATTTTTCGCCGAGATATTCCAATTTAAATAATGACCATAAGGTTTCCGTACTGATTAAACGATTGGGAAAGATATGATATGAACAGACAATTTTAAAAATTCCATATCTCAGCGAAAAAAAGATCCCACACATGGTTCTTGAGAAAAAAACTCTCAAAGCTACATAACCTCAAATATGTCTAACTTTTAGGTTAGAATATCTCAAAATCCTGACGTGATAGAGCAAAACTAACAACAGATTCGGATTTAACGTCGAAAAATACATAAGAAACGTGGACTTTGTAAACCTGTGTAATTATGATCATTAATAACTTCTCATTTTAGTTTTCCTCCATATGAGAGCTAATGACGTTTTGTTTCAAAGCCATCTCTGTCAAGTTATAATGTGCTGAAACCATATACGTATTAACTATATACTGGTAACACGCTATAAGCCACTATATACGGAATTGAGGCTAGACAAGGAGATAGTTTTCCATCTCTATGGAGGACTTTGGATCCAACGCGCACGCTCCGACGACACATCGCTCTTTTGTAATAGGTCAGTGGCCATGTGGCCAATTTCTCCGATTAGATTGTGACCATTTGCCTTCTATATTCAGTTGAACGGTCACAATCTCGCGTCACTAAGGCATGCGCACCATACCCAAAGTCCTCTTAAAGGATAGAGAGACACAGTGGCGGCTCGTGATATTGTCTGCAGAGGAGGCTTGATATTCTGAAAGACAACTGATGTGCAATATGACTACAATTTGTACATTTCCCCACCACCCCTGAGGTATTACAACGGCGCGTTACATTTTTTTGCCGTGGGTTGTTCGCCAGGATACCGATTCACGACTTGAGAGAATAGAACTAATAAAAGAATAGAATGAAAAGGAAATAGAAAATATGATGAGATGAAAAAATCATTCTCATGAAATTCTCGTTCCTACGACTCGAGTATCGGTATCCAAAGGAGTCCTACTATCCCACTTGTAATTAAATTATATAACTTTTAATAAAAATAAAAATAGTTTTGGTAAAAAAATTAAAGTGTTTTTCTACAAACAAAAAATTGTATTTATTATCACTGCCAGGCGTGTAAAATTATAAGTTTTAATAGAAATTAAAATAGTTGAAGAGAAAGAAGTTATATAAAAAAAAATATAACCGCGGAACTCTATATTATGGAGAATTATAAAAAATATTTCCTAAAAAATAAATAACACAAATAAATATTTTTTCTAAAATAACAACTACCTATATTAATCTCTGCTTTAAAGCCTGAATATTTTTATAAATGAGTGGTAACCTGCGATTTTTGGAACTAGCAAAATGGTTGATTACTTCATCATAAAATGAATCGTGTTTCCTCAATTCTGACAAAAAACGTTTTTCTATTGAAATAAGCGATAAATTTGAAAGGCGGTATTGACTCATTTTGTTTCTAGTAAAAATGTTTTTATGCGTTTAAGTGCTGAAAATGATCATTCTACAGAAGCTTACCGGAATTGTCTCAAAAAATAGTGGCGTTATTCAAAAAGTTCTCTAATTTTGGGTCATAAGTTTTAAAAAAATCTACCAGCTCTTTGAAATTTCCTTTATTGCACGATTCTCGTTTTTCGTCACGTCCTCGGAAAGAATTTTCTTGTGAAGATAACTATATAACGGCATCTATTAACCTCTTTAATATTTCCCTATTCTCACGGACCTTTTCGTTAACATTTTCTATTTCTCTCTTATGTGCAGAATCCAAGAAATTTGCAATATTTTGTTTACCAAACATTTCGAATTTAATGCAAGATGAAATGTGCTCCTGGGATTTTTCGTGCCTTTCTAAACCTCGCGACAACTTTTGCAAATTATTAAACCCGGCCCTGCCCCAAATTGAGGATTGATCATTAGTAAATAATAAACATCTCCAACAATATAATTTGTTTCTAACTGTTGATGTCGTTAACCACTCGACTTTTTTATAATTGTTATCATAAAACCCTCTGTTTTATTTACCACTTTTAAAAACTAACGAAAGCATTGCATTTCTTTTAATTCTTACCTTTTCGTCATAAATAAAAGTAGTAAATCCATTTAATAACAAATAATCCACCACGTCTGGACAACAAGACATGTTGTTGGGAATATTTTCACCTAGAGCACTTATTTCTAGCCCGCCTTTCAAATGTTTTATGTATCTATACGTCAAGTTGTTCTTAACCGCCTAACCGGCTAAACGCAACCGTCAGACGTCAGTTCGTTTTCTTTGTGAATCACCTGACTCTTGAATGACCTGTGCACATGCGCTATAAAGAACTGAGGCTAGCCTCATACTTGGCTATTCCAAGTGTTGCTATTTTACACAGCGCAAAGAAATTCAAGGTCATTCATGTTATAAGTAAATGCGGTAAAGTTGGAAGCTATTTCGTATTAGCCTCCAGCGAACCGCAGTGTTCATTCAGTAAAAGACCGGCCGACCGGTAAATATGCATACAAAGACTATCCGGACTGTAACGTCATAGGTATGTTTGTGGAAAGGAAATGCAAAAATGTTATATATAAACTGAAAATTAATTAATGAATAATAAGCAATAAAAAATATTGAAAATTGAGATATACCTAATAGAAATTTCTTAAGATATTACTTTTGAAGATATGGTGGTTCGTCCAAAGGGAGGCTCAGCCTCCCCTGCCTCCCCTGACGAGCCGCCACTGGAGAGACAGGCCTTCCTTGGCGTCAAGTTACGAACGAAACTCATAGTATATAGTTAATATGTATATGGCTGTACCATGCCATGTGTATAAAACATGAAAATATATAAAGAAAACAACGTTTCACCCATTTTAGTGAATAATACTTATTCCATAACACATAAATAGAGTTGTCCTAAGCAATTTTCAGTAATTTTTTTAAACTAAAATGGATGGAAAAGATATTTATCTATTATACGTATATAGGTATTTCATTTTCAAATAACTCTTATAATTTTAACTTTTGACGCAACACTACTTACTAACGTCACTTTGTCAATAAGACCCATTCATGGCCTACTAATCTTATACCTTGTTATGTCTTAGAATAATCAATGTCAGTTGAAATTAGTGTTTATTTAATTTATTTTCGTGTGACATTTCCTTACCAACTATCCCACGAGCTTAAATTATGTTCATAAATATTTTAAGAAAATTAAATTTTCAAAATATTTATGACCTCCAAAAAATTTTTGGAAATAATTTAAGCACTAGGGATACTATAAGTGAAAATTCCTAAGTATCAAAATATTAAGACAGTTAATTTATTTACGGAAAATTATTTAAAGTAAGTAACAGATTTTTTTTTATTCGTAAAAATACGGAAGAGTTCAAATAAACTAAACGGAAAACTAATTTCCACCACTCCGGCAAAATGGCGAACATTATTTTAACTCATTAAATTGGAAAAATGGTCTAAGGAACGGAAACAGTTTTCTGGTATTTTCTCGAAATATTATCTATGTTCTCTTCTCCAAGGTACGGGCGTAAGGAACATTTTTGGAACATAATTATTTGGACAAAATCTTGAGAATCTAACAGGTCCTTAATAAAGCCTAACTACTTTAGTAATAGTTTATATTTAATCTGAAATTTACTTCGATAGTTCGGAAAACGGTAATAATATTTTAATATATTGAATTGGAATTATTTTAAATTATCTCTTTTATACACGTATTTCAATAAATATTCTGACAAGAAACGGTGGCTATGGAAAATCGGTATGTACTTACTGGACGGCGGTTCGGAAAATAATAGTCAACTTAACTGTTAGACAGGTGGAGCGGAATTGAATTTAAATCTGTTTCAATGAGAATGATTTGCGCTGGCTTAGTCAACGCCCCCAGTGTCAATTTTTGCAATTTGGTCAATATTATAGGTAATCTTCTCACAGCCGGGTTTACTACATTTTCTATATAAAGTAGAAATCTGCTTCGCGGTTTAAGCTAGCTAAATTAGGAGGAATCTATAATAATGATTTACAACAACTAGTTTTCGACCATAAGTGGAAGTAACGAAGGATATTTATTTAAATTGCTTTTTTGGGGTCGGAAAATCACTTCGTTAAAAGATAATCCGTCATTTTGGGGCGTTCGCCATATTGTATTTAGAATGACGTTACATAACTATGTATGTTATCGTACTTTGCTCCTCAGTGGAAGGGTCATTTGATACTAATGTCAATGGGGTTGTGAAGAAAATGATAATCCGCCATCTTGAATTTAGAGCGATATTAGAATAGATATACTATTATATTGCATTGTCACCTGACTTATACACGTGTGCAGAATTTCAAAGCTTTATCTTAATTAGAACTAGTCGAAATATTCTTCGACAGTCATTCGAGTACCACAATATAAAAAAAATGCGTGTGCTTGCGCCAAGTGGAACACATTGTATGTCAAACGTACCCGTATGTACATAGGAAGAAGAATCATGTATCCTTAGTGCGCCAATGGGGTAGCTTCAGCATTTTTCAAGATGAACCAGTTTACCATTATTAATTAAATTATGCCTTACTTACGCAAGATGACATTGAACAGAGCAATTATAAATGCGATTTAAATGGAATATACTTAATCGGTATTTAATGTAAGACACGCTGGAAAGTGGCATCTTGATGTTTACACTTTTTAATAGTAATGTTCTTATATTAGCGGTCGTTGTTCATATTCTGCCAGCTATAAATTACAACACGTATTATTTTAATGAGTTCATTAATCAATGTGAAATAATTGAGGTTTTTTTTGTCAGATTTCTCGTTATTTATGTCGGAAGATGATATATTAGATTTAGTTTCGTATTTGAAGACTCCAAAGATCGCTTAGGCATCTGAGTTTTGTTAACAATCTTACAACAAACGAATTTATAATTGTGAAAATGTATTATTACACGTTCAGTTTAAAAGCGAATTGCAATGTCCAGAGGTTAAACAGAGAAACTAGATGTAAACATTAGAATATTTGTCGGTTTATTGAAATCTCTATACTCTGGATTTCAATGATCTATCCACCGTAAGCAGATTTGGATATATTGATATTTGCAAAATATGAAAATATACGTCAAAAAGAAATAATAGGGAGATACACTTTTTTATAAATAAATCTAGCATTAGCTACATTTCCTTACCCCAAGAGCCACCCCTACAATTTTTGTTTAAACGGAATACCCTATATTTTTGTAGGTCATTAGTTTCACCTCGAGGAGTTTAAAATGTGGGGTCTAAAGTGAATAGTTTAGGAGCTACAGATGGAATTAATTTGAGTCTATTAGCCTAGATTATTGCAGCAACAAATTACCTATGCTTTTAATCTAAAAAAAGAAGGGCTACTAATAAGACGTATTTATTTTGCACAAATAACTAAATAAAACACACTACAATGTTTTCTACCACTATGTATTTATAAAAATTACGATTGCAGTTTCGACTTACAAAGCCATTGTCAAGCAGTGAATCAAAATGACTGATTTACAATTATACAGAAATGTTATATATATAGACAATTTTTGTTGGATAGATAGGTACAATAAGGGCTTAGGCAGGTAGATGACAATAATAAACTTAATAACATAGTGGTAGAAAACATTGTAGTGTGTTTTATTTAGTTATTTGTGCAAAATGATTAACTACCACAGAGTAACGGCTCCTTCAATCAATTTTTCGTATTTCTTTTGCTCAAGAAAAACTATTCCCTTTTAAGACTAAGGCGTATTTTAAAAGTTTTGAGATTCCTTAACAGGTAATTATTAATTATTTTCAAAATGGTGTACACTTTGCAAGAAAGAATTAAAATAGTTGGTTTATACTACAGAAATTCGACACAGGTTGCAGCTAACATTTTTGACTAATTATCCCGAAAAAAAAAAAAAAAAAAATGTAAATACGTAATAGAATTGATACAGACATTTTAGTCTAATTCACAAGTTCAAAAAGGTGTTAATTCTTGAAATAGCTCCTAAAAATATGAGCGATAGCTCATTGGATTCGGAATGACGTCTAGAAAAATGTGTTAAAATGTTTTATTAGCACATAAAAAATTGCAAAAGTTATAAACAAATTAAGATGAAATAAAAATGGCATTTAGTTTTTCGCTTATAACTCAAAAATCGTAAGCGATAACGGAAATAGGAAAAGAGATTCTTAAAGAGGAGGAAATTTCAAATAAAAAAGTCCCAACTCCTTATCATTTTAATTTAACGCTGAAAATAGGACTCCGCTCGCATCCTGCAGGATGCGAGCGCCGCCTCAAAAGAGAATACGTCACATAAAATCATTTTTTATACTATTAAACATCAATAAAAAAATTTGAAAAAATTATGGTGTATCGTAACACTTCAAAAAATAAGTTCCCGTTGGAAAAAAATGTTAAAGTTTAATTTTCAACAAGTGAGGCCATTGTTAATTATCGAAATTTTATGGGACCCTCGTTATCTTTGGAGACATTTTTTTTTTAATAATTGGCCTATAAAATGTTCGCTTCTTGAAGCCCTTCTTATACTTAACAAGATCACATTATAAAAGTTTTTAAAAATTGTTTATTTTGTTTATTATATATTTTTTAAATAAACAGACAATTAAAAACCAAAGTAAAGTTGTAAAAAATTTTTTTTTTCAAATTCGTTATCATATTACTATTTTTACATTGAAGAAAGACATTCATTAACGTTAAAAAAAAATTTTTTACGCCATTTGTTTATAAGTTCTTTATACACAAATTGACTAGTTTTATATTTCAAACATTTTTTTTTGCAATTTTGTTGTCTTGAGAATATTATGATTTTTAAATAATTTTTTTTTTTTGTTAAAAACATTATCTTATTGTTTACAATCGTTTTTTTTTAATTATCATCATTTGAATAATTAGTTAGGAAATTATTTTTTTCTTAAAAATCATAGTTGACAATCCTCAATAAAGTAACCAAAATATTTTTTTATCAACAATTTCATTGTTTATTAATTTAACAATTTGTTATAAACAAATTCTGACAAATCTAATATGTTTTTTCTAAATCTTAAAAAAATTACAAAAACAGCCATATGCAACAACATTTTGAAAAAAATTTGTTTGTATTTTTTATAGCGTTTTTCAATATTACACGATACAGAAACGGGCACTTGATTTGTCAACTAAAACACTGATATAACTTTTAAACTATTAGTGATGTCACAATAGACATTCAGGTCGTTTTTATAGAGGATTAATTAATCTTTGAATGACTTGACTTCCAAGTTTGTAACTATTATTAATCAGGTATTATGCGCATTTGTTTATAAAAATTAAATGTGTTTTCGACGTTTTTGAATCTTTTATGACATCTATCTCATCAAATAATGCAGATACGGCAATGGACCTTCAAGGCAATTTGATAAAATTTGATAAAATATCTGAAAGTTGCAATTGTTTATTTAAAACTTGTAATTTTTATAAACAAATGCGCATAATAACTGATTAATAATAGTTACGAACTTGGAAGTTAACTCATTTAAAGATTAATTAACCCTCTATAAAAACGACCTGAATGTCTATTGTGATATCTCTAATAGTTTAAAAGTTATGTCAGTGTTTTAGTTGACAAATCAAGTGCCCGTTTCAACTTCTGTATCGTGTAATATTGAAAAAGGCTATGAAAAATACAAAGAATTTTTTTTAATATGTTGTTGCATATGGCTGTTTTTGTAATTTTTTTAAGATTTAGAAAAAAACATATTAGAATTGTCAGAATTTGTTTATAACAAATTGTTAAATTAATAAACAATGAAATTGTTGATAATTTTTCCTTTCTTTTTGTTGCTTTATTGAGGATTGCCAATTATGATTTTTATGAAAAAAAAAATTAAATATAAAACTAGTCAATTTGTTTATAAACAACTTATAAACAAATGGCGTAAAAATTTGTTTTTTAACGCTAATGAATGCCTTTCTTCAATGTAAAAATAGTAATATGATAAAGAACTTGAAAAAAACAACTTTACTTTGGTTTTTAATTTTCTGTTTACTTTAAAAAAATTATAATAAACAAAATAAACAATTTTTAAAAACTTTTATAATGTGATCTTGTTAAGTATACCTATAAGAAAGGCTCCAAAAATTTTATAGGCCAATTATTAAAAAAAATAATTGTCTCCAATAATAACGGAGGTCCCATAAAATTTCGTTAGTTAACAATGGCCTCACTTGTTGAAAAATAAACTTTAACATTTTTTTCCGACGGGACCTTATTTTTTGAAGTGTTACGAATACACCATAATTTTTTCAATTTTTTTAATTGATATTTAATAGTATAAAAAAATAATTTTATGTGATGTACTCTCTTTTGAGACGGCGCTCGCATCCTGCAGCGGCCGCGCGGAATTCTATTTTTAGCGTTAAAGTAAAATGATAAATAATGGAGATAGAGTTCTGGGAGTCTGGACTTTTTTATTGGAAATTTCCTCCTCTTTAAGAGTCTTTTTTCCGATTTCCGTTATCGCTTATAGTTTTTGAGTTAAAAGAGAAAAACTAAATGTCGTTTATTTTTCATCTTAATTTGTTTATAACTTTTCCAATTTTTTATGTGCTAATAAAACATTTTAATGCATTTTTCTAGATGTCATTCCGAATCCAATGAGCTGTCGCTCATATTTTTAGGACCTATTTATAAAATGAACACCTTTTTGAATTAGATTATTGTGGAAGTTGCAGCCTTAGAAGCAGCCACTTTAGAGTTTCAGCAGTTTTTATCATAATTTTTAGAGCAAGTGCTATTTCACGCAGTAGTGTTTTTAGAATCTTACATAAACACAAAGCTGGTTGGGATAAATCCCAGAATATGTCAGAACTGTTGATATAGTTGTGAGTTTTATTTTAAAATTGGCAACCAGCTGTAAAAACATCTATGGAATAATTCGAGACATATTTGTCCTCAATGAGCAAGATTACATCCAATGACTTCAGTTTTCTGAAGTCATTGATTACATCTGATTCTTTAGTTTTTTCCTTTTTTGCTATTACATTTTTAATATATTTATTTTTATTCGTATCATTTGTCAAAAAACGTTCTAACAGTTCTTTATAAAACCCACAAACGTGGAGATTATAACACATACCTATGTGAGAGGAAATCCTAAAAAAAAAAAAAAAAATGAGAATGCCACAAGTAAGATTTAGGCAATATTTAGAAAACAGAGCAATATCGCTTCTCTACTGCCATTTGGAAATCTATGCTAGGGCATAATTAAAATTCTGTACAGTATTTACTCAAACTGAGAGGTACCTACTGTGTTGATTTCCAACATGCATTCAAAAGCATTTAAAATAAGCTATCATGAAATACCATTTTTATTAAATGTCATAATTGCATAATAACAGTTTACCGTAATTGGAGTTACATAAAAAATTATTGTGAAATTCGCCGAACATCTAAAACATATCGTTCTGTTTTTGTTTGTGTAAGGAATAACGATACTTAATATGAAATAAGTATATGTTTTATCACCTCCAAAGCACTAATACGATTACAAAATTCCACATAAAATAAACGATACGTACATTATTGAAACTTTTTGACTGTAAAATTATATGATTGCCAACACTTTATTAAGAGTCTTAAAAAAATGGCACGCAGCACTGCGATCTTCCATATTACCTACTTTATTAACGGACATATTTCGCAATATATTGAATAGCTCGGGAGCTGGTGAATATTTTTGTGGATTATTTCATACATCAGGCTGGAAATATTGTAACATATTTCAATACCTAAATATTAAAATATGTTATTCCGGTGCGAACGGCAGCCGATTTTTGTTGGAGAGCATGGGGCCGTGGGTTAGGATTGTGTGGACACTCAAAACGGCGCCACCGGCTGTATGTTACGTAATATGATTTAAATAACTTTGCCAGCCAGGAACAAAATTAAGTTATTAGCAACCATGCGATGGAATTCTCAAAATATCTCTATGATATCAAAACTCTTACTTTACTCTCTCAAATCTCAAAATTTAAGCAAATATCAGGTGTACCAGTGCAAATAATAAGAACATGTAGACATTAGACATTTATTACAACACACATGAGATATACAACAATAAAAACAAGTAGTTTCACATTTATCCCCTAAAAATAATCTGTATATGCAAAAGAAATGCAAAATATGTAAATGACCCCTTCTAAAATTATTTCAGTGATTTGACCTTTTCTTTATAGAAATGCAACTGCGGCTTAAATGATACCAACAATGAGTTTTAGATTTACAACAGCGAGTTAAAGGTTTACAATGGATTAAAATTACAGCTCATCACTAAAATATTATGTAACTAACCAGATTCTATGAGCCAATTTTCGCAATGCTCGCTGTATGCACTAGAATGTTAAAGAATGATCTAAAATAATTATGTTCTATTAAAAATACATCATATGTGACATAGTAGAAGGTAAATTAGTATCACGTGGTACCATGCGTTACTTACAGTAAAAAGTCTTAAGATATTTCATCATGCTAGGTATGTAGTTGCAAAATCGTTGTGTATTTTACTCTAATATTTCAACAAAAAATCACTGAATGAAACCATAATAATTTCTTAAAATTATATAACTAAAATGAAACAATAAAACCTGGTTAGAGCCTTGGCCTTTTCTCTGACGACTGCAGCGTGACATGTCACCACTTACTAAGATGTTCTCGACGTTGCTTACGACTACGACTCTGCGTCACTCCTAAATCTCTGCCTAAATCTCTTGGAGACTGCTGCGGACAACTCTCCTACCAAACTTCTCTAAACGTCAGCAGGACCCACATAAAACCAAGCACCTGAGTAATAGACCTCCTATTACTCCTCTAAATGCTGGGCCCCCTTACATAACCATTAATTGCAGTACCATTCATTCAGAACTTAAACCTCTCCAAAATATACAGTATGTCCGCGGATGGGGTTTACAAGAGGTGTAATGGCTAAAATTTTTAACTTTTCGAGGAAATGTTATTCTTTATAAAAGTTTTTGCTTGCCTAAAAAATAGTAATGACGTTGAGAAAAATTATATTTTTTATACGGGGTGATAAAAAATTACAAAAACTTAAAATTTCGTAAGAGTAAACTGGTTCTATTTTTTATTTTGAAACAAAATGTGAGATAAAAAAGTTGTTTCAAATTATATGGTCTGTCCAAATCCAAAATTTCATTTAAATGTTGCAATTAGTGAATTTTTAATAAAAAATAATTCTAGTTTTTTTTCCGAGGTCAAAACCTTTGGTAACTGGACTACATATTTTACAAACACAACAGTTAATCAACATTAGGCAGAAGTAATCTAGTAAAGACAGAATTAATGTTTAACATTGTAGAAAATATGCTTTTTGATGTTTCCGTATGTTTTATTTAAAATCTACACGTCGGTATTTTAGGCCTCTCTCAAGAATACTCTTTAAATACATTTAAATAAAACTTATGGAAACATTAAAAAGCATATTTTCTACATAATTTAAATATTACAAGATGTTCCACAAGGAACCAACCGCAGATTCAACCCAGTATATCAGAATTAATGCCTACAGGCATAGGAAAATTAGCTCCCAGGGTAATGAGCTTTTTACAAAGCTTGCGATTTTCTACAATCTAAAAGACAGTTTTGTATAACGACCCTGTATGTCAGCATGGCAATCGCCCTTCTCTACCTCCAGTTTGCATAGATCTTGGTATAAATAGAACGCAACTGCATTGTAATTTTAGTTTTATACTGATCAGCTACAGAAGTTATTAGTATAAACCAATTCGATAGAATTAAGAAATATATTTCTTACGCGATAAAATACATCAATTAATTTTATTCATTATAGATGATTTAATAATTTCAATTACCCATCCCTAAATTCTTACTAAAATGCCAAAGGTATCTATAACTAAACTCATCTTAATGAACTGTGGCCTTCGCGACTTGAACTAGTAAATAACAAACCGTACTGAAACGAGCATAAACATATAATTGGAAATAAAATTAATAAGCAACTCTGTTTTTCAGATAGACTTTATTTCTTTTATTTCGACATAGAATCAGTATATTATAGTTAGGGAATATGGTGAATATTTTAGTGACTTATTTTATACAGGCTGTAAGTGTAATTTCGTAATAATCGAGAGAAACTTCGTACAGGTGATGTGATAAAATCCGGTGGCTCTGTTATCACTAATTTAATTTCAAAGTTGCAATTTCTTTCCTGTGTCCTGAGTTAAAGCAGATCTTTCCAAAATTAGTTTACGATTCCCCGATGAACCCCGAAAAAGAATCAGTGGATACTTTGTACTGTCCAGGATCAAATCAAATCAAAAATACGTTTGTATCTTATTTGCGGACGTATCTATAAATTTTTTGCTTCATGGAGCCCTTCTTGCATATATACTCAACAAGATTGCCTCATATAAATATATAAAAGTGTTTTATTTTGTTTATTATAAATTTTTAAAGTTAGCAAAAAATGAAAAATTTATTAAATGTTGTTAAATTTTTTTTTATGTGTATGTTATGATATTGCTGGTTTCATGTCTGGTAAAGGCATTAAAAAAGTTTGTTTCCAATTTTTTAAAGTCGTTTGTTTACAATTTATTTATAAACAAATTGACTAATATACGATTCAAATGTATTGACCCCTCACTTTAACCGCGAATATCTCGGAGGAGCAGAAAAAATTGAAAAAATTATGTGTTCATTATGAGTCTATTAGAATTAAAATTAGAATTATTTATTCATGTTAGTACATTATACAATGCTTACACAAGTCAGAAAATAGCTCAACAAGTCAGTAACATTTATCATAAAAATCTATATATATTTACACAACAGCAAATTTGAATTTAAAATGGAGATATTGCCACCGGGTAATAAATGCTCCTATCTGACATTACTCACATATTACACACAATGTTAAAATATTTGTCACTAATACACAAAATTACACAAAATTTAAAAATATTACCCAATTGTATACAAATGTGGATACTTCTCCGAGATGGGATCACAGCCTCTAAATCAATCACTGAAATTTGAATAATGTACATTGAACATTTTTGAAGTTCTGCTGTTATATTGAAAAAAGTCCTACTTTTTAAGGACATTTTCACCATACCAGTTTTAAATCCGTTATATCTTGGAAAATGTGCATACTAAGTAAATCATATTTTAGACACCAAAAAAGCACGGCATTTTTTGTAAGAGGAAATTCATTATATAAAATATAAGCATTTTCAGAAAAAAACAATTGGTATATATCAAATATTAATTTCGTTATCAAGCGTAAAGGATAATATCATTGCAAGTTTCCAATAATATTATATATTATGCTTGATAACTAAATAATATTTGATATACCGGGTGAGTCACGAATTGCGCTCGCCTCGATATTTCCTAAAATATTTAGAATAGAAAATTGAAATTGGGAGGCCTTATTACACGACTAAAATGCCATCTTTTCAATAAAAAATCAAGTTTGGTGCACATCCGGTTTGACCGGAAATGCCCACAACTTTCGATTTTTAAATGGAACACCCTATATATTTTTACATTTTTGGAATCTAGACGAAATTTTGAATACAATACATCTATTTTGGTCACTTCTTGATAAACATTAACAATTTTATTAAAAAATCTATTTCTGAATCCAGAGTGCTGTGGGGCCCAAAATATATTTTAGTTTGTGTGCTACGTTACTATAAAAATAAAAAGAGCAATATGATTGCATTACTTAATTCTCTAGAGGCGTTTAAAATTTTTAAATGTGATATTTACCCACTAACTCGGTTTTTTTAAATGGGAATTTAATCGTTCACCAACATTTTTAAATACATAATTTTCATACGAATCTAATGATACCAAAATTTTGAAAATCCGCTCAGAAATATTTGAGATTTCAGCCAAAATACACTGCAACCAAGCTTTTAGAAACATGCGGCTAATAGATAATAGATTAGTGGGCTTTGGAAACTAAAACGGCACATTTCTGTGTAAATCTGGTAACCTAATAACATTGGAAAAATCAATAATGTCATACCAAGTGTTCCGTTTTTCGCGTTACATTTTGTCAACTTCAAACCGCGAAAACTTGTTTAGGTCAAATGGAACACCCTGTATTTTTTTACGTCAAGTTATGTAGAATTAAATTCCCTTTTTTCTGATATTGAGGGGTCAAAGTGTTCAACTTTTTGAAATATTTGCGATTTTATTAGAAATGCATGAATTGTAATCATTTCATCAAAATAGCCATGATTAGAAACAATCAGTCATTATCTTATGTCAAAAAATGCCAGCACGTTTAAATTACACCCACGAAGACTGTTAAAATTTGTTTATTATTTATGGAGAATGTGATAAGGTAATATCAAGAACTTGGCAGCACATCTGCTATTCGATATCCACAAAAACGGAAAATAACACTAACACTGTAACATGCGTATTAATCGAATTGAAGATATGGCATGAACTAAAATAGCAGAGATAAGATCAATTTAAAACATTCCATTTTAATTTAATAATTGCTCTAAATTCCGCCCTCGAACCTCGACACATTTTTCGCAGCTTTGGATTATTTTCTCATGGATACCTCTTTTAATTGAATCCTGTGATATGTTTTGAAATGTATTTCTTACTCTCTGCATACAATCTTCAATGGTTGTTAATGGGCTCTCATAAACTTTATTTTTAATAGTTCCCCAAATAAAATAATCCAGAACTGATAAGTCGGGCGAGCGAGGAGGTCATAAGAAAGGTCCATTATTGGTAATCCATTGATCATAAATAGTTTCTTGTAAATAATTATTAATTAAATATGCGTTATGTGGGGGAGCACCGTCGTGCTGATAAAAAATGTTTCTATGTTCGGCGAGAGGTAAATTTTCTAAATAGTTATTATTCAAATTTTGTAAGATATTCAGATATCTTTCACCTAAACAAAAAACAAAAATTTACCTATACATATTAGCAGAAGAGAAAATTTAATTTACCGTTTAAATTTTCCTGATAAAATTGTAATGCCACCACTTTATCGTTTTGTATGGCACAGTAAACATTGAACTGCCAACTTTCCTGAATGTTTCGCTCTCTGAACATATGAGGATTTGAATCACTCCAATAATGCGAATTGTGTCTATTAGAAAGTCAATTTTTAGCAAATTTTGCTTCATCTGTCCCTACAATATTTCCCAAATAAGAATCGTCACCCTCAGACCTTATTAGATTAAACTCACAAAAATTCTGTCTTCTTAGGAAATCCGTTTCTTTTAATCCTTGAACCATATGGAATGAAAACGGGTGAAACTTATGTTTTAATAAAATTCTGTGAATTGAATCCTTGCATAGTCCCGATTCCAGAGCAGCTTGTCTTAATGACATCCTTGGAAAGGCATGAAAATATCCCAGAATGACTATTTCAATGTTTTCGTCGTCAGCAATAGGCTTTCTTCTTTGCATTTTTGCCTTGACAGAGCCATAATTTTTAAAATTTTCCAGTATGCGTTTTACAGTGTTTGGTGACGGTTTTCGTTTTTCTGGATATCGAGTAGCAAATGTGCTGCAAGTTCTTGATATTACCTTATCACGTTTTCCATAAATAATAAACAAATTTAAAAAGTCTTCGTGGGTGTAATTTAAACGTGATGGCATTTTTTGACATAAGATAATGACTGATTGTTTCTAATTATGGCTATTTTGATGAAATGATTACAATTCATGAATTTCTAATAAAATTGCTAATATTTCAAAAAGTTGAAAACTTTACCCCTCAATGCTAATATTGGAAAAAAGGGAATTCAATTTTACACAACTCGACTTAAAAAAATACAGGGTGTTCCATTTGACCTAAACAGTTTTCGCGGTTTGAAGTTGACAAAATGTAACGCGAAAAACGAAACACTTGGTATGATATTATTAAATTTTTTCAGTTGTAGAACGTAGTTCTCCTTGTGTTCTTTCTCCGTGCCAAAGAGCAAATGAGGATGTCCTACACAGAAAAAGTTATAACGGTTCTTGCAAACCGTTGCACCTGTCAAAATTCTTTATAAAATTTCAAATATCTTCGATACTACTGGGTTTAGATATAGAGCGTGCTACATGACTGAACTCAGAATTTTATTGTCATTTCGAAAAGTCGAAAATGTATAAGGTATTCCATTTAAAATAAGCAAGTTGGTATCGACTTCCGGTATAACCGGAGGTACCCCGTACTTCTAATTATTTTAGTTGGATTGGCCATACCGACATTAGTAATTATCTAAATTTTCAAAAATTTCTGATCGGTACTTTTCACAGTTTTAACACTACCTATTTTAAAACATTATAGTCTGGACAAAGGTAAACCAAATCCTTTTATGTTTAAGACTAATTTATTACAGACGTCTGTTTGTTTCATTAAAACACTAGCAAGTAGTTGGTTTTATGAAGGTTCGATCTGAAACTTAGTGATTTCAAAGCATGTTAGATTTATAGCCCAGCATTAACAACCATCTCAAATTAATTTCATAAAGGAATGATAAAACCACAACATTTGCTTAATCTCTATAAAACTTGATCCTCTTAACTTGAACTTAATAGCTATAAAGTTTTATTGAAGGTTTGACAAGTCAATCATAAGCCAATAAAGACTAAATGATTAATTAATTTAATTTTAATGTAAGTGCTTGAAGGCCTTTTTAAAACTTTCCTTAAGACAAAACTATCTTTAAGTACATTTGGCATTTAATAAATCTGGCATAAATCAGTGGTTTATGAGGTGGCCATTGTAAAACACTGATAAAACCTAAATAAATTTAAATATTGTTACTTGGGAAGGTTCATTTACCCGAACGAGGCGCGACGGTGAAATTTTACTCTACAATTTTTAGAGACAGCTTTCTTAAAGGCGGTTCAATTTTCTTGAAACATTTTTTCCCCACATTTCCTAGTGGTCCAATTTTATGTCTGCAAAAGTTATGCAACTACGGCAGCCCTATTGGATTCACCATTCTGTATCTTTAACTTTGATACCCGCGCCTTCGCCATAATTGAAGAATGACACTTTTTTCCGTTTATTTGAACATTTAATTAATAGATCATTTCGGAATATGTCCGTTTGTTATATTCAATATCCATAGCAAACATTCTTTGAGCTGTGTATTTATCATACATAGCAAAAAAGATTTCTCAAAAAAAACCTTGAAAAAGGAAACAGAATAGATTTCCGAAACGTCGGCGAAATATTTAATTTCAAGTTTTTATACTTATTTGTGTTGTTTATTTAAAAAAAAGCAACCTTTAACTGATCCTTTGACGTAAAAGTCACAGGCGTAGAGGTTATTTACCAGTAATATACTAGTTAATTGTGATATTTTGTAGATTCCCCGAACACCGTTTAAAAAGAAAACATACATGTGGTAGTCCCAAAGAATTGAAGAAGGAAAAAATTAAGATAATGCCACAAATAACATTTGGACAAAATTTAGATTCTAGTTTGTGCTAATATTTTAACCGAATTTTTTTTACTGTAATCTAAATTTGAGCCATCCTAATGCCAAATATATAAAATGTTCAATATATCGAAGAAGAGAATTAGCTAGTTATTATTGTTATTGCTACAATATTTTGTGAAATAAACCAGAGGCGACTGTAAATGAATTTTAATAAATCGGAGGAATTAACAAGAGCTCTAAAATCGTGAAATTGCTCATAGGGAAGACGATTGAAGGATCCTCAACTGTCAGTAAATAACGACAATGCTAGGTGGCTTCGATTTCCTCAGCGCATCCGGGAAACAATAGTAAGGGTTGGTCAAGGCCCTACGATTCACGAATCTCCTTAGTTTACTCGATTCGGTGTTTTTAATTCGCTGATTATAGATCATCCTACACTTGTAAGGCATACCATTTAATACACGATGGGTAATGTTTTCTAAACGATTGTCCTTGAATTAATGCGGTCACACGGTTAAATACTTCTTGTAACATCCACCGAAAGAGGAGTAAATATTTTATAATGTAATAACAACTTAAGGTAGCAGCAATTTTTTTTTATCCGACTTCTCATAATTTTATAATAGTTGAAATTATTTATTTGAATACAATTATTAGTATCTACTTGACCATAAACGAGTGCACATACCTGTTTGTTTAAGATTTTCCTTGAATACGACAAATGCACATCCATTTTACACCTTTTACACTGAAATTAAGCACACAGCCAAGGCATTTTTATTTTTAGTGTTCAAAAGCAATTCGTAGTCGGTAACTTTAATTCCTTTATAGTACGACCGAAATGTGTAGTCAGTAGAGCCAGGGGCTTGCGGCTTTACAAATTTCGTAAATTCGCATGTACGTAATTCGAAAAAATGAAAAAACTCGGATTGTGTTAATTTTGCATGAGCTACCATATGCCCTAACTTTAAAATATTTTACTTAAATCTGACAACATTATCTCCATGTATTATAGCAGCGGGGCCGCAAATATTTGTCCGTTGCATTGAAACCGTTACTATTGTAAATATAGGGTGTAATTAGTTTCATGTCATTAAAAAAACTGGTGGTAGGGAACGACAAGACAAACAAAAGAACCTTATATAACATGAGGTCTAAAGCTCATAGTTTTGGAGAAAAAAAATTAAAAAAATTTCGCAAATTTCAATAAAATTTTTCGAGAACTGCTGGAATATTGAGGTAGGTAGATCGTCGCGCGTGTCTTTGCCTATGATTCTCAATATTTGTGTAGATAGCTATAAAATGTCGGCGGTCTTTAGCGATGCGGTAAATAAGATGAAAGAGGTCGACGTTTTCTGAGCGTTAGTAGATCTGATCTGAAGAAAACTATATTCTGACTCTCCCTTGTGCAATATTTTAGTTTCTGTGGGTGCTTCGTTATGTACACACGTCCGTTGATTTTGTTATTTTTGAATTTCGGGTCGCTGTGTATTTATAGTAAAGATTTATTTTATTGACTTTGCCGTTCAAGTCGTTAAATTCTTGATTACGTACAGACACAACTTACTTGTTCGTTCCTTTTGTATTCCGTTTTGGATTTTGGACCAAGTTTTTCTTTTATTTTTCTTTATAGACAACGTTAGTTGATTATTGTTTAGGGTTGAACGTAGTACGTATGTCCTTGATTCGACGTACCGAACTGTGTATTGATGCAGACGCAGATTGCGAACAATTTACTTAGGTGGTAAGCTTTTAACCCAGGACGCTCATTCATGTTACAAACGTTAATAAATCACATTTAAATATTCTACATTATAAACATTAATCCAATATTTTGTTCAAAATTCTACGGCCATTATTTGCAGTTGTGCAGGAAAAGATAACGAATTATTTACCTCTTTATAATTGCCTCAGTTCGGTTGAGGCGGTCCATCAAAGGCGGTCGATGATCAGGCCTTTGCACTTTTTTATGACAATTTAAAAGTTGTATAATTGGGAACTACAAGTTGATTGACCAAGAAAAGCAGTGGTTCTCAATTATTTTCTACATTAATATTAAAAAAAATATATTAAAAAAGTTGACCTAGGTCAGTTTTTTTCAAAGTGCCCCTAGAGGGAAAAGTCATAAAGGTTTTTTGTTTGTCTAGTCGGTCTCCATTACTAGTTTTTTTAATGACATGAAACTGATTAGACCCTGTATATATGCCATTGAATGCGCTAGGTTAGCCTCGTGAAGTTCATTTATCACAGTTCCGCCAATTTCATAGTTGTTAAACGAAATATTAGATATAAAGACACCATAGTCAAACGTTTATTCTATTTGGTCGATTGTACTTGTACTTGTAATTTTTAATGGAATAGGATATTAATTGACAATAAACTAACCGCCATCTTGGAAGAATATATACCTGCAAAATTTCAAGGCAATGCGTCACCTGGAAGCAGATGAAAACTGAGAGATTCTTTTATATACAAATTTACAGAAGTTAATAAAAGCGTGTTAAAAATACGTTTAATTTTGTTATTACTTCATTTCTACATCGGCCTCCAATATCGATATATTAGGTAGATTCATTTGACCGAACGACGAAGAAATTTTATTTCGTAGTTTTTAGTGATATATTTTCAAAGATTAAAATGCATTTTAGTGGCTTTCCTAGTGCAATATCTCCAAATAAAATAAATATCCCTATACCGGGTGGCCACGAGTTAATGTACGCCCTCAATATTTTGGTTGTTTTTGTATTTAAAAATTTGGTTTTTGGTACAGATAAATTAGACAATAATAGGGTACTTTTAGACTAACAGGAATGAAAATATCACCTCCGGTTGAACCGGAAGTGACATCAACTTTTTTTTCTTAAATGGAATGACTATATTTTTTTGATGGTTTCTCATTAAGCATGAATTTCTAAGTGCAACAGTTTTTTCAGATGTAAAAAATTTCAAAAAATAAGTGCGATACGGACAATTTTTTATTTTTTTCAAAATGGCCGCATTAGATGAATGCGATGTAAAAAAATTACTAAGTAGGCTATGGAAATTATTAGTAAGGTTGTAGACTTGTCTGTAAAGAAGAAAATAGTTGTTTGAATTACTGATAGGTACCAGTATTTTTAGTTTTTTTTTTTTAAACGGAATTTCATTTTCATTTCCGTAGAGGTCCTATGGAATTTTTTTTAATGGAACTGTGCTATTTCTTTTATTAATCAGAAATAACGATTCATAAACTATAATTTTTTCGCCATTAATCATTTCTCAACGATATCCTTCGTAATAATAGAAGTATTTTTAAGAAACACAAATTAAACAAGAAACAATTTTAATAGGTATAACGTTACAACCATGAATAAATTACTAAGAATAACAAAACTATTTAAAACTTAAATTATAATAAACCATTATAAAAATTGTTCAAATCGTTCACCGTTATGATTAATGCACAGGGTAGCGCGACTTATCGTTGTACGTCTAACATTCTTTCTTCCAGATCTTGCTTTGTGGTTGGAGCAGTCAGGGAGACACTATTTTTCAAATGCGCCCAAATAAAAAAAATTGAGTGGGGTTAAGTCAGGCGACCTTGCATGCCATCTGACTGGACCATGGGCCCCAATCCAACGATCTGGAAATAATTGATTTAAGTAATCCCTAACGATAATAGCATTGTGTGGTCCAGCCCCGTCTTGTTGGAAGTAAACCTCGTTAATATTGGTATTAGGAATTTGATTAATCTGTGGAACTATTATATTTTGGAGAAATTCTAGATATCTTGGTCCAGTTAGAGTTTCGTTAAAAATTATTGGACCTATGATATGGTCGCCCAGTACACCTAACCAAACATTCAAGTCAAACCGCTCCTGAAACCGCGCCTGTCTCATAATGTGAGGATTATCAATTGTCCAATATCGAGTGTTGTTTCGATTAAATAACCCAAGGTTTGTAAATCTCGATTCATCAGCGAACAAAATGTTTTTGATAAAATTCTCATTTCTTAATTGGCGTGACTGTAACCAATTACAAAAGGTTATTCTTCGTTGATAATCATTCTCATACAAAAATTGATGCAATTGATATTTATAAGAACGATAGCCGTGTTTCTTTAACATTTTTCTGGCTGATTCTTTGGAAACTGGTAATTCATGTTCAATTTGTCTTATCGAAATGGTTGGGCCAACATGCACTAAAGCTAATACATTAATTTCCGTTTCTTCATTCACAATAAATCTTTCTTCAATTTCTACATTAGGTTCAGTTCTAAATTGTTGCTCCAACCGGGCGAAATAGTTTCTCGGAGGTTGTCTTCTTTCTGAATATCTCCGTCCATACAGACTTTGTGCTCTAGTTGCATTACGTCGAGTCTCTCCATAAACAATGATCGTGTCAACTTCTTCATCTCTTGAATAATTTTCAGCCATTTTATATTAATTTTCTTATTTATAACAACTTTAATACACTTGCTTCAGAAAATTAGTGAGTAAGTTAAGACTAATTCAATTGTTGCGAATGTCTGTCATTTTCATGGCTATCTGCAATTTTGAATTTAAATGTAGATTGGTACCTTATTATGATTTGTTGGCGCTTACTTTTTAAAAATACTTCTATTATTACGAAGGATATCGTTAAGAAATGATTAATGGCGAAAAAATTATAGTTTATGAACCATTATTTCTGATTAATAAAAGAAATTTCAATTAAAAAAATTCCATAGGACCCCTACGGAAATGAAAATGAAATTCCGTTTTTTTGAAAAAAAAAAACTAAAAATACTGGTACCTGTCAGTAATTCAAACAACTGTTTTCTTCTTTACAGATAAGTCTACAATCTTACTAATAATTTTCATAACCTACTTAGTAATTTTCTTACATCGCATTCATCTGACGCGGCCATTTTGTAAAAATTAAAAAATTGTTCGTATCTCAATTATTTTTAAAAATTTTTTACATTTGAAAAAACTGTTGCACTTATATATTTATGCTTAATGAGAATCCATCAAAAAAATATAGTCATTCCATTAAAGAAAAAAAAGTTGATGTCACTTCCGGTTCAACCGGAAGTGATATTTTCATTCCTGTTAGTCTAAAAGTAGCTTATTATTGTCTAATTTATGTGTACCAAAAGTCAAATTTTTAAATACAAAAACAACCAAAATATTGAGGGCGTACATTGACTCGTGGCCACCCGGTATACCTTTCGTGGAAATCAGTTTTTCAATTAGTTTTATTGAATTCGCCATTAAAAATGTTTATCTTTTGACTTCAGATTCAGTATTAGCTAGTCCGAAAATACCTGACTACCAATTTTGGTATATTTTTATTTCTAAATTCTCGATTAATTATAGATTTTTGCTCCTATCCTAGACAGCTTGATGATATAAATATGAAACCACCGCCGAACTATACTCTATAGTTTTGAAAAGATTTCCATGGAAATCATTTAAGCCATTCCAAAATAATGGCTGAACGAACATAACAAAACATATATATAATCTACTTGAAAACCTAATCCTTGTTAAAAATTTCTAAAATCGTTTAAAAACAGTTCACGATTTTGAAATTTGTGCCCCAGAAACGAAATTTTGAAATTCAAAAACACCGATGAAATTGTAGTACGTTAACTCATCATCACCACCGATCGGTATACTTATTTGATCAAATCAAATAAACATATATTATATAATATAATATATTCACCCAAACACACTCCGTTAATATTGGGTAATTTTTGGAACCCGCATCTGTTTTTGGGTACAATAAGATGAAGCCGTACATCATATTGTCCTTTCTCTTTTAGACCTGTAGTTAGAGTACATACAACTAGAGCCATAGGGTACAAAAGATTTTACTTTTTTTCACGAAAAAACTATTTCTTTAAAGATTCTTAAACTGTCGGTCTACCGAAACTAAGTGGCAGTGTTGTTGTGGAGGCGGCACGTAAAACTGATTTAAAAAACATCTAAATCTATACTACAGGGTAGAAACAAACGGACTACACCTTTTGATTTGAGGATACTCTAAATTATATTGTTTTGTAACGACAGACGATCTGATTCGCAACTTATCTTGAGCAGTCGCGAACAAATTTGACAGTTTGGTGTTGTGCAAATGACTTTGCAGCCACAGCCATATATTGTGACTACAGATAGATAGATAGATTGTATATTGTTTAAGTTGTAACTTTATTGCATTCTGGGATACAAAAATCTCCTATAAAGTAAATATCATCATCGTTTAAGTAATTTATGCGCCGCTTCTAACACTACGCTGCCACTGATATATGAGCAATTTAAGTATCCTTATATCAATAGTTTTTCGTGGATCAAGTCAAACCATTTAAACCATATTGCGTGTTTGCTAACTGCCGGTCTATTTTATCGGGCACCGTCACGACATCACGTCGTGTTATGCAAAAGGAAGATGGTCGGTGATTTAAGGTATTTCATCTAGATTGAACAGAGTACCTTGAACATTTGAAGGTGACATTCATTAGCGGTAAGTAAACGTTACAGTTCTGCAAATGCCAGTAAACGGGCACTAATGGAATCATAGCAGGATGGATATTTTTTCAGCTCGATATTCACTAATCCTTGGCTATTTATACACGCGCTTGCATTAATCCAAGACATCCACGGAATGTTGATTGAAAGCGAATGTTCAACAAAAAAAATACGTTAACGATTAATATTAAGTACCAGTGTACCATATTAAAATGCAATCGGTGTAGCAAAAACTGATTTTAAATGAATTCTAGGACGTTCACATAAGTTATGATTGTACATGTCGTAAGTTTTTTATCGAGGATCTTCTTTTCTCGTTCAGTTTTTTATACCTACTTCGTGATGTTAATTTTATTACTTAATTTACCTTTTTCAGTCGCATTGAGGTAATTATTATACGATACTGTTTAAACAATGTATATACAAGACCAGTTCGTCCGATAAAAAATTATGTTTATTGCACAGCTATTAACAAAGAAATCCTACAGTTATAATAATAATAATAATAATAAAAGTAATGCCAGTAACACTTGGAGTATTCTACACTTACGTTTAGTTTAGACGGCGTGATTGTGTGGACCACGACAGATCTGGAAACCTTGGAGAGGAAAACTCGAACAATGCTAACTCAGTTTCGAGCACACCACCCGAAAGCAGCCATCGAGCGTGTAACACTTCCGAGATCTAAGAGCAGTAAGGGTATCATCATGTAACGGTCACGTTTGGTAAGAACACTCAGTACCTTAAATTAGATAAAGCGGGCGACTATTCTATTCATTATTTTAAATTTAAATTACAGGCGTTTAAATTTTATCAGCTAGTCATGACAAATGCTTGACCAATAGCATAGTAGCTTGTACGATGAAGTTTAGATAATAGTAGACGATATACGCGCCGACACTGGCAGAAGACGCTGGAAAGATGGCGTAGAGGCGAGTGGCCGTGTAGTTATTATAGTTTATATGTTCTGTGTTATTGTGTTTTTTTGTCCATAGCTACAGCAAGGCAATGTTTTTCGTCGAATCAACTGTAAGTACAGTCTTTTAAATTATGTACGCCTCTCGTGATGCAAACGTTGCTGTTTGAAGTCAATTGCGACAATGCAGAATTATTGATGGCTTCAATACCTCATTCCACGATTGGCC
Source organism: Stenurella melanura (assembly GCA_963583905.1). NCBI lineage: Eukaryota > Metazoa > Arthropoda > Insecta > Coleoptera > Cerambycidae > Stenurella > Stenurella melanura. The sequence goes on from OY757309.1 coordinate 4,875,194, forward strand.
AGTAATATTCTTTATTGTACCCAGTGTTACCGTACGGTAAAGACTTCTCTTACTCCATGAGAAGACTATAGTGCGTGAATAATTTTATGTGAAGGTTATGTTTGCGTAACTATATCGCCCCGTATTTTGACATCTCCCGTGTGTTTTGGGCATAAAAACATAGTGTTCAACTGCCGACCCAGTTTGTCGAAATTATGAATTGTCGGCCCTTTTTGTTATTAATTTTATGTACAGTCTATAATATATCCTTTTGTGTGTTTTCATGTAATTTAATTGAGCTGATGTCAATTGCTCTGCTTTGTTTGTGTATTTTTTGTAAATCATTAAAGTAATTTAAATTCAATGATTCGTTTTATTTTCCCTTAAGAAGTATAACGTTTCAATCAGTCCTTAACAACTCCGCAGTAAACACATCGTTGACCTCAAAAGGTCTTTTCCATCATCCACTCGGATAACAATTGCACCCCTCTTGACTTGCAACATAATGTACTCCATGGAAGGTGCCTTTCTCATGACCTGAGCCAAGAACATGACAAGCTCCTTGAAGAGGAGGCCAAGAAATTCTATTGCCAAATGAACGGTCAACAGATTGAAGTAGACAGAGACACAGCCTTCAGAGCAACAAGTCGAGGAGTTTTGGAGCGGAATCTTAGAGTGATTGACAGTGAGGATGTTTCATGGATTGAACAAGGACTCAATCAATACTGACGAAGTGAAACAGAAGCATTACCAGACCTAAGAGTGGATGGAGGAGATTCTCTCTTGCCTTTACTGTTTTGCTTGGCACTCGTCTCACTGTCAAACCAACTGAACAACATAGATTTGGCTTCGGAATCAACGGCAATCATAGAGTGAACCAACTTATTTACATGGATGACCTGAAGTAGATCAGTCATTGTGAATCAATGTATGATATCGTATGTATGATTTGCAACAATTGAGTGCAGAACCATCTTACCTAGCAGATAGCTTAAAAACAATGGTTGATGTAATTTTTCTTCAAAAATCAACATTTAATATTAAAATAGAGTACCTTAAACTCTCATGAGATTTCTAATCAATGATCACGATGCAATTTTGTGTGAATAATTGTATCTGCGCGAAAACCTCTTTTGTTACTTACAGAGACTAGAAACGTCTCTATTAATTATTTCCGAGTTTTCTTATACGATATTGTGCCATGGTGTTTGTTAATCATCTAGATTTTTTTTTGAAAAGTTATGAAAATATGCCCAATTTTGAAATTGGGTAATCCGTCTTAACAACTATAGATTCATATCTATTTTTAGTAATTTTGCCAAAGGTCCTAAAAATTATATTGTATGAAAATATTTGCAATGAAATGGGCTTGTTCAGCATTTTTTTTTATTTCATAAATCGAAAGTGAAAGTATAAATGAATGGATCTACAAAAAATCAGAATCTTATTCGCACGTTTAGTATCTTAAAAACTATTACAAATCTCCATCTCGCGAAAATGGGGCGTGGCCAGGCACTACGTCACTATACGCATAAACTCGGCGATCGCAATAGACTTGATGCTCCTTACTTGATATAATTATAAGTGTTTTCGAAGTATTGTTTGTTTTGCTTACTACTTGACAGTAGGGGAGTACAATTTGATGAAATGTTAAAAAATTACAATTTTCTCTCGCTCCTGCCGGGACGAATTTTCGATTCTGACCCTGCAATTTACGATTAGAATTCATCGCCGACCTTCTCCTTTCCGTAGACACATAGAACGAAGTTCCACTTTACGTATTTATTTAGTTACCAGCGTTTAAAAATTTCATGTTTCTCGACTTTTCAGGTTAAATTTGAAAAGTCCCAGAAAGCCATTTTTCTTACGTCACTTGCGTATAGTGACGTCACAAATGAGCGCTCGGTTTTTGCAACTATTACTAATTTCAACTCCTTATATCTCGAGAACGGAAAAAGTTAATAATACGAAATTTTAAGTGTATAATGAGAATATCGAGTACTATATGAAAAAGTATAAAAACCATATAAAAAGAATATCATGGAACAAGCCCATTCAATGATTGATATCCCCCGCACACCGCGGTTACATAAACTGTTACTAACTTCTGCTGTGATTACACAGTCATATTTGATACTTTAAATGACGAAGGACAAGTGGATGTAATATACACATACATTCAAAAAGCATTTGATACAATTTATTGCAATTTGCTTTTAAACAAATTAAAATTTACTGACTTCCTTGACAATTTAATGAAATTGTTTACATCGTACTTGTCGCTGAGAAATCAATATGTCTATCATCACGGTGGTTACAAATTGGTTCTGAAATTTTGTGTAGTTATAATTTTTAACTGTAGAAATTGCGTAAAATTATTGCCAGAAGTCTACCTCGGGGATTAAATGTTGCCAGAAGTCGGTAAAGTTGTAAGAGAATTGTTCAAATTATTCAAATTTGACATTGGTCAAAGTGCAGTTCTGACGCTTTTAGTTTTATATTTAAAATCTCCCTATTCTTCCGGGTTTTTCGGTTATTAACGTACCACTGACATTAATGGAACAAAAAACAAATCAAATTCTCAAAATGACAAAAAATGCCATTTTTCGTTCACTTCTGTCTGCTCGAATTTTCGATTTCGCGCATGCAATTAACGATGCCGTGAAAATGCCAATTTCGATCTTTCGATATCGAGATTAGAAAACCTTCCTGCTGAGGCATTTATTTAGTTATGAACATTTAAAAATTTCATGTTTTGCTTTTTTCGACGAGACTAATTAAATACTAAATTAAAAGTTTCAAGTCTACCCCGACCGTTGCACATCGCGTTAAGCGACGACATTCACAGCTTCTAACCAAAACTTCTTTCTATCATACACTTTTCACCACCATATTTTTATTCTGTACCTATCCTCTTTCTCTTTATTATTGTTTGTCATCTGTTTGTATTTTTGTAAATTTTTATTTTGTCCTTTTTGTTGTAAAATTTTCTTTTGTCCTAGAAACTACTTTTAAAACTCAATTTTCCTTTCTACTAATCACAACTTCCCAACGGCGCATAATTGCCTCAAACGGGTCTTTTGCATTGAGTTTATTTCCGTCTCAACAACCAAAAAAACTAAATCAGTGTTTTTTATCCAATTTTCAGTGTTTTCTTAGTTTCAGTGTTCTTAAATTTAAGTTTTAAATATGTAAAATTTTAATGACAATTTTAAGCTGGCACAGGCGGCAGGAGTTTTGTCCATTTTAATTAATTTTATTGAGCCGAGCCGGTCGCGATCCACCCAACCGCACTAACACCACGGCGCTGCACGACGTGGTTGTACGGTTGGCTCCGAATCACGATCCGGGGAGGCAATGTTATATACGATTTTAATATTGAATAAATTTGTTAAGAAGAAGAAGAAGAAGGATGAGAAGAAGAAGACATTCACAGCAGATTTCCCGGTTCGAATCCTATACGGGTGTACTTTTTTAAATTTGTTTCGGACTTTTTGACTCATATTTCTTATCCTAAAATTACATCGCATTCATTTATTTATTTCTACGGTTAAAAACCATAACGATTTATTAAACCACTTGTTTTGTTTCTACCACTGCATTTTATTGTAACTTAACGCTACTATAGTTTCAATACTTCAACGTAACTACAGTAGGGTTAAGTTACAATAAAATACAGTGGTAGAAACAAAATAAGTGTTTTAATAAATCATTATGATCGACTACCACAAAGTAACGGCTAAATCCATCAATTTTTTAAAAACTATAACTACACAAAATTTCAGAGCTGCACTCAAAGATTTTATTGTAGTTAAAAATTAACGCGTTTATCCGCTTCCCTCCCAGGGATGGACTTTTCAGCTAATAAGGAAGGTTTTTACATAAAAATTTTCACTGCATCTTATCATTTTTTCGTTCCGTAGCCAGCTCTCCGTCTATTTGGTTGCTTGTCCGTACTATAGTTGTTTGAGATATCGTTTTTAGTGAATATTAAGACCCTGTACATACAGGGTTGGGCAATAGTCCCGGAACGGCTCGATTACAGCCGAAACTTCGGGTTTCCGACACTGTATTCAGCGAAATTTTTAGAACTTCTTGACATGTATTTCAGGACCGTGACGTCATTACGTTCGGAGGTGTGACATAAGTGTCAATTTTTTAAAATGAAACACCCGGTATATTTTTCCATATTTGTATACTTTAAGGAGTGCCAAATTCAACGATGTAACGTTTGTATGTATTCTGTTATGTAATGTGGTCTCAATAAGGGAAAATTAGAAATTACAATCGTAATTAACAGAGAATAGTTTTATTTTATTAAATGTTCAAATTGGAATCCTTCCACTGCCTGACAATGTGCTAGCCTGTCCACAAATTCCCGCTGAACATTTTGGAGGGATTGAGGTGTAATATTATCAGCAACCGCTAGAATTCTTTCTTGAAGCTCTTATACCGTGGCAGGTCTTTTGCGATACACCACAGACTTCAAATGACCCCAGAAAAAAATCAAGAGGGGTTAGGTCAGGAGACCTAGCTGGCCATTCGATATGACCCCTTCTACCTATCCATCTCCGGGGGAAGACAGTGTCCAAAAAATCTCACAATTCTGGCATAGTGTGGCGGAGCTCCGTCTTGCTGGAAGTACACGTCATTTGCGATCACCTGAGGATTTTCGCGGTTGGGAAATATCTGAATTACAGCGGGTATAACTCTTTCGCGTAATAAAGTTAAATAGGTATCAGCAGTTAAATTACCATTTAGACAAAACGGCCCTATTACATGTGTTCCAATTATACCCGCCCAGACATATACTTTTTGTGGATGTTGTATGTGCATTTCTTCCATCCAATGTGGATTCTCAGCAGACCAATAGCGACAATTGTGACGATTCACAAATCCATTTAAACAAAATGTAGCCTCATCGGAAAACAAAATGCGATCTACAAACTGTGGTGTCTCGTCTAAGAAATTCATAATTTGTTAGAAAAACTGCATTCGACGATCAGGGTCATCTTCCGCAAGTTCCTGAAGTAAGCTGACTTTGCAGGGATGTATTTTATTTCTCCTGAGTATTATTCGAATGGATCTTTCACTGTTACCAGTTTCTAATAAAAGTTTCGGAATTGACGTTTTAGGCTCCTCTTGAATCGCTAACAGTACACCTAAAGCTCTGTCGTCGTTTGTCGCTGTTTTTGGGCGGCCAGTTTTTGGTAAATTCTTGACATTTCCCGTATATTCAAAATTGTGCAAAATTCGACATGCTGTCGACTTGGAAATCGGGTTTCGCTGAGGAAAGGTATCGTTGAAGAGGTCACTTGCTTCCTGAAGGGATCGACGCCTCTTTCCGAATCCAATCATCATGAGTAAAGTTATCCGTTCAGTGTCGTTCAGTTGAGCCATTTTAAAGACACGTTTTTAGAATCACAAATTAGTAGTACAAAAGTAATATCACAGTGACGCTTATACCACGACTTACTTAGATAAACTAGTAAAATAATGAGAACAATTTAACTATGACCTGTGTTTTTATTAAACGACTACAAAAAAAACTTGTTTACGTGGGTCTTAGTTTTGTAAAAAAAATGGTAAAAAAGAGTGTCTTTTTTGAATACAGCTGTTTGGATATCCACTGTTCTCTGTTAATTACGATTGTAATTTCTAATTTTCCCTTATTGAGACCACATTACATAACAGAATCCATACAAACGTTACATTGTTGAATTCGGGACTCCTTAAAGTATACAAATATGGAAAAATATACCGGGTGTTTCATTTAAAAAAATTGACACTTATGTCACACCTCCGAACGTAATGACGTCACGGTCCTGAAATACATGCCAAGAAGTTCTAAAAATTTCGCTGAATACAGTGTCGAAAACCCGACATTGATACGAGGTCCCGAATTTGAGGAAATTTGTCGTATACTTAAGAAAATATTTTATAATACCTCTCATATAATTTTGTCACATTTCAGTTGCACTCAGTAAAATTAAATAATTCACTATATCAAAACTGGGTAAATATTGACGACTCCACAACAGCATATTCGACAACACCTTCAAAGGATTGTTACATGATGGTTCGTAATGATTGGTATATGAAGGTTGTGTGTGTCGGTATAGGTTAAAGCGTATTTATTGTTTTTAATTAATAAACACTTTTCCGAATTATCTTCAATTTGTAATAATGTAATTGCTCTTTAATTATATCCTGTAACCGTTAAAATTAACAGAGTAAGGTCAACAACTCCGAAATCGTTATTTCCTTTTATAATAATAACTATTATTAATTTTAACTATTTTTTATGTGTGTGCAAATATGTTTTTCATAACAAAATTACTTATATGTTTGTGTGATGTTGTTTCAAAAAAGTGGTGTCCAAATCAAATATGAAATCCGGTAATTGTAATTACCTGCCTGAACAGTTTTAATCTAGGCATGTGTCTATGCTTAAAATATGGTAACGATTCATTATCTTCCTATTATTCACAATATCTTGACGGACATTTTTGTGATTCATATAATGCTCTAGCTCCCGCCCTTTGCTATACAGGGTGTCCCACCGGGTACTGAATAGATCGATATAGGGAAAGATATGTAACAAATAATTTTGAAAAATTTGGGAGTTACCAAAGTTGGTGTGGCCAATCCTACAGAAATACACTGGATTGAGTATGTGGTAGGTTCCTTGTGAAACATCTTTAGAATAATTATTTTTAGAAAAGGGAAAAACAATGCTTTTAGATGTTTCAAATAAAAACTGTATTTTTATACACTCTACATATGTTTCGGCTTGTTAGGCCTTTCTCAAGAGCATTACAGATGAATACTAAAGCTATGAGGGTGGTTGTTCTAAAAATAAATGCAGTAATACCCAAACATGTGGAATTACGGGGATTTCAAGTAATAAAACTAAGGATCTATCTACCTACTCGGAATAATTCAATGGGCTATTCTTAGAACCTTGTCTATTATAGGAGTGTTTATGAAATTTAATTGGTCATTGGTGGTACAAGTATTGCTTTTAAGGGATTTTTTTTATTTCTAATTGTTCAAGGAGGTTTAAGCGTTTTCCTTTTCTTTCTGAATGGATTAAATTAATATTCTCTGTGTCAATAAAATGATTATTTTCAATGCAATGTGACATTCCTGTGTTTTTGGTGTTATTTAAAATGGATTGTTTATGTTCTTTTATCCGATTAGCTATACTTTACCACTTTGGCCAATATATACCGCGTTACAGTCTTTACATTTAATTTCATAAACCCCCGAATTTGTTGACTTTACTTATTTTTTCTTTATTGTTAACTAAAATACTTCCTAAATTTGTTTTGTTTACACTTATTGTGGAGATGCATAACTTATTTAGTTTTCTACTTATTTTATCACTAAACCTAGGAATATAATTAATAAAATTGTACTTTGTTGTTGAGAACATGGTTAAAAACAAACAGCGAAAATTACTTCAAAAGGAATTTTTTACCGTAACCAACAAAACAACAAAGTACAATTTTATTAATTATATTCCTAGGTTTAGTGATAAAATAAGTAGAAAACTAAATAAGTTAGGCATCTCCACAATAAGTGTAAAAAAAACAAATTTAGGAAGTATTTTAGTTAACAATAAAGAAAAAATAAGTAAAGTCAACAAATCGGGGGTTTATGAAATTAAATGTAAGGACTGTAACGCGGTATATATTGGCCAAAGTGGTAGAAGTATAGCTAATCGGGTAAATGAACATAAACAATCCATTTTAAATAACACCAAAAACACAGGAATGTCATTGGATTGAAAATAATCATTTTATTGATACAGAGAATATTAATTTAATCCATTCAGAAAGAAAAGGAAAACGCTTAAACCTCCTTGAACAATTAGAAATAAAAAAATCCCTTAAAAGCAATACTTGTACCACCAATGACCAATTAAATTTTATAAACACTTCTATAATAGACAAGGTTCTAAGAATAGCCCATTGAATTATTCCGAGTAGGTAGATCCTTAGTTTTATTACTTGAAATCCCCGTAATTCCACATGTTTGGGTATTACTGCATTTATTTTTAGAACAACCACCCTCATAGCTTTAGTATTCATCTGTAATGCTCTTGAGAAAGGCCTAACAAGCCGAAACATATGTAGAGTGTATAAGAATACAGTTTTTATTTGAAACATCTAAAAGCATTGTTTTTCCCCCCCTACAGAAATAATTACAAGCATGTGGTACTTCTGGGTATAACGGGAGTCTAAGGAATTCTAAGGAGGAAGGCTTAGACATATTAGCTGAAGATGAAATCATTTTTACAATTTTTTTCCTCAAAGAATTATACTGTCACTAATGTCACTAATCTATCGTTTTTCATGGCACATTAAACATTAGGCTGTTATGTTCTTGAAAATTTCGCTCTCTGAATACATAAAGATTCGAGTTACTACTTCAGTAATGGGAATTGTGTCGATTATAAAGTCCATTTTTGGTAAATTTAGCATCATCTGTCCATATAATATTTCCTAAAAAATAATTGTTACCTTCATGTCTTATTAAAATAAATTCACAAAAATCTTCTCTCTTCGGGAAAACTGTTTCATTTAATAGTTGGACCATATGGAATGAGAATGGATTTATGTTTTGACAAGATTCCGTGAATTGAATTCTTGGATAATTCCGATTCCAGAACAGCTTGCCTTAATGACATAATTGGAAACGCCCGAAAATACCCCAGAATTGCTATTTCCATGTTTTCGCCATCAGCAATAGGCCTCCTCCTTAGAGGTCCTTCCTTGACAGAGCCAAAATAAAATTATCCAATATGCGTTTTACAGTGTATGGTGGATGGTTTCTGTTCTTGTGGGAATCGAGTAGCAAATGTGTTACATGTTCATGATTACTTTGTTACATTCTCCATAAATAATGAACAAATCTAAAAAATCTTGAATGACTGACAATAATTATTGTTTCTGATCATGACTAAGTTGATGGCAATTCTTACTAAAAATTCTTGAACATTTGAAGAAATCGCCAATATTTCAAACGGTTGTAACTTTAACTCCTACAATGCCGATATGAGGAAAAAGGAAATTTAATTTTACATAATTTGATGTAAAAAAATACAGGGTGTTCCATTTGAAACAAAAAAGTTTTTGAGGTTTGAATTTGACAAAATATAACGTTCGAAAGAATTGTATGTAAATTAAGAAAACTGTCAATTTAGTGTATTTAATAAAATTAAAACAACAGTAATAAAAGTTGCAGCAGGCTGCTAAGAATACCTGCCGGTGGCGGTTAACGCTCTATGTCTCAACACAATTTCATTTAGAATATAGACAAGTAAGGCACAAATGACCCTTTAAGCGTTCTTGTAAGTATTAAAAGCGGGGCACTTAATTACATCCACAAAAATGCATACATCCTCCATATAAATCTTCTTAATTATTGTTCAAGTTATCGCACAAGCAATATGGCGCCTGAAGCAGTGTCTTCTATAAACTCAGAACTGTTAAAATTAAAAAAAGAAGTGTTAATAGATATAATTTTAAGTGGAATTGTGTCTAGTGATATACCTAAAACCGTTAATATTGCTGTGATTCAAAAACATTTAAATGAAAGAAAATGTATTCGTTGCAAAAACAAAGAATGTGATGTCTACTCTGACGCACAGGACGTTATCAACAACGTTGACTCATATGAGGAAACTAAATTAGAACATAAGCTTGACCCCTCAAATAACGAAAACGACTACCTAAATAGGCTTTTATTTCATTTGGAAAAGAGGGTAAGTGAACAGGAACAACTTATATCATTGTTAAAAACAAATAATGAGTTTCATGGAAATATTATAAATAATCCAAGTAACAAACCAAAATTATCGACCGAAAAGATTTCTAATGTATATTCAAACAGAAATAAAGATCCTGCTAAAGTAAATTCAAATAAATTACAGCAGAAACCTGGAAGCTATGCTGCAGCGGCATCTGGCAACGTAGGAAATAATTTGAATCAATACAAATCTAGCAGAAACAATACAGATACCATTCCGAAAACTTTACCACAAAAACAAATTATAACCAACGAACAAGTAAAGATAGCTATAAACGAAGCAAAAAAATCAACACTTTTTGTTACGGGCTCGAATAAAATAAATCAGAAAATAAAAACTGTACCGAAGCAAGGCTACCTAAGCGTATACCGCCTACATCCAGACACCACAGCAGAAGATTTGGACGCCTGTTTGAAGGAGACGGCACCAGATATTCCTTTCCGCTGTACTCTAGTAAAAAGCAACGTATACCAATCTAGCTTTAAAGTTTCATTCCCCGAAGAATTAGTGGAGCATGTGTATAACCCTGATATTTGGCCTGATGGGGCCGCTGTACGTAGATTTACGTTCCAGAGTCAAAATTTTCAGAGGAGAAGCCTGCTACATCCCCGGTACCGTTAACGAACAAATCAGTGGGGGATAACTTCTCAATATTTCACATTAACATTCAGTCTATAAACAATAAAAGAAATGAAATTGAAATCTATTTACTAGATCTGTATAACTGTTTTCAAACTAGTTACAATGTTTTATCTTTTAGCGAGCATTGGCTCTCTATTAACGAAATTGAATTTTTTAAAATTCAAGGATATGTCCTAGCATCTTCATTCAGCAGAATACAAAGGGCACACGGAGGTGTTATGATTCTAGTAAAAAAATAATATTGATTTTCAGCCTCTTGATGAGGTGGTACAACTTTCCCATGAAATGATATGCGAACTTTCGGCCATAAAGATTATCCAATACAATATTATTATAATAACTTTGTACAGGTCACCCGATGGGGACTTTAATCGTTTTTTAGACACATTGCAAAAACTTTTCGAACTAATCAGGGTCTTAGATAAGAAAGTGATAATTACTGGTGATTTTAACGTACACTTTAATTCAGACACTTTGAAACATTTAAAATTTTCCGATTTTACAAATTCATTTGGTTTTAATTGTTTAATTAATGAACCAACAAGGAGAAACAACTGTTTAGATAATTTTCTCATTAATTTTCATTCTTTTCATAACACGTCCTATGCAGTTGAGAGAAACTTGTCAGATCATAAGGCCATTGTTCTAGAGTTAGATATTGTTAAAGAACCACCAAAGCAGAATAAGATAAGGTATAGGCCTGTAACACAGGTAGGATTAAACACTCTGTATAATAACTTAAATAAAATCGATTGGAATTTCGTTAATGACAAAAAAATGAATACTGACGAAAAATTTCAAATTTTTTTGAATACCCTTGTTGAACAAATTGATGTCGCTATTCCAATTAAAACAAAAAGTATAAATTCTGATAAATCAAAAATAGTATGGTATAACGACGAACTACGAGAAATGCGCGAAAACTTAAATTTTCTTTACTATTTAAAAAAGCAATATCCAAATTTGACAGGCTTAAATGCTAAAGTAAAAGAATACAGATGGTCTTATAGGAGGAAAATTGAATACTTCAAAAAAAATGCCAATGAGTCTTACATCTCTCGTAGCACAAACATGGCAAAAGCATCTTGGGATATAGTTAATTCAAAACGTATAAACAAAAAGAGTACAGTTAAGGAATGTAATTTAAATTCAAATGCCTTTAATAATTTTTTTGCAAATATTGCTTTAGAGACAACAAAAAATATATCTAGTACTATTGATCCTGTTAGTCTAGTCAAAACAAAAAGTGGAAACGAAAACTCTTTTAGTTTTTCAGAGATTTCTTTTATCGAAATGCGTGATATTTTAAAAAATATTAAAAATAATCCTAGCAAAGATGTTTATGACATAAATATTAACATTATAAAATACATACAAGATATTATTATTATTCCTCTTACAAAATTAATTAATTCATGTATAAGTAGTGGAACATTTCCCCAGTGCTTAAAAACCTCAAAAGTAATTCCCCTTTTTAAGAAGGGCGATGTAAATGAAATGGACAATTATCGACCTATATCAATTATACCTACGCTGGGAAAAATAATAGAGAAAGTTTTGTTTCAGCAACTTGTTACTTTTTTTGAATCGAATAACATTCTGTAAAATTGTCAATTTGGTTTTCGCTCCGGGAAATCTACCACTGATGCAATAAATAAAATGGTGGAAAGTATAATAATGGCATTTGAAAATAAAAGCTTTGCTGGAAGTATCTTCTGCGATCTGTCGAAAGCATTCGACTGCGTGCAGCATGATATCCTGATTAACAAACTTAAAAAATATGGCTTAAACACCACATCTATAAATTTCATAAAATCATATCTTACAGACAGAGACCAGATTACAGTATATAATGGAGTATCGTCGTCATCAGCAAATGTAAAATTTGGAGTACCTCAAGGCTCCGTACTCGGCCCGTTATTATTTTTAATTTATGTTAACGATCTACCAAATTATGTAAATGGCTCTTCACTAGTACTTTTTGCTAATGACACAACCATGATAAATTTAAATAATGATGCAAATAATTTATTGCAGGATATGCAGCTCTCGCAGTTGAGAGCTTCCGACTGGTTCAGAGCAAATAAATTACTTCTCAATGAGTCTAAGACACAGACTATGTTTTTTTCAACCAGATGCTTAGATCAGTTTAACAATCCCGAGAGTGTAAAATCCTTAGGTGTAATCATTGATCCTCATCTACGCTGGGATCAACATGTTGATTATTTAAGTAACAAATTAGCTAAAGTTGCATATTTAATTAGAAACTTAATGGCAGAATTACCCCAAAATATTATAAAAACTGTATATTTCTCTTTATTTCAAAGTGTATTCTCTTATGCCATACTTACCTGGGGACATTCCTCTCACTTAGGCAGAATATTCTCACTGCAGAGACGTGTTATGAGAATAATGACACGATTGCCGTTCAGACAGAATGTAAAGGACAAATTTATAGAACTGAATATTCTAACGGTTCCTTGTTACTATATTCTTACAGCAATCACTTATGTTAAAAAAAATATAAACAAATATGTCTCGCATAGTGACTTTCATGAATATAATACCAGACACAGGGATCTAGTATGTCTAGACTACACCAGATTAGGCAAAAGTCAGAATGCTATAAATTATTATGGTCCGAAATTTTTCAATAAGTTACCATCAGAGATTAAGCAGCTACCGGAGAAAAAATTTATTTTAACGGTAAAACAAATTTTGCTGAATGGAGCATACTATTCATTTAATGAGTTTTTATTTGACATTTTATAATTAAAATAATTGTTCTCGCACATTATGTGTTTTTTATTGTTAGTTTGTCGTAATATATGTAATGTGACTTATGTAAACCCACTGGGTATTTGGCATCAATAAATTTATTTATTTATTTATTTATTTACTTCTATGTGAATTACATTAAAATATTTTTTTTGTTAATTTTATTTGGATTAAAACCCATGTAGGATCCTCCATAATGAATATGTTGACAACTTTGCTAAAGAAAGTGCCTCATCTAACATCTAACTTAAATACCAATTTTAAAATATGGCTATCGGACGCTATAATTTCATTCAGACACAAAACATTCAATAATCGGTCAATATCTTATGAAAATTATCAATGAGATAACCATACGAGCCAGTACTCATAAGTCGTTAGTACCTAATATTCTCAAATCACCATGGTTTAACGACCCTAGAAAATTTATCACCACAATTTACAGAATACGGTTCGGTCACGCTTGCTTTCCAAAACACCTAAATAGAATTGGTGTACTTGATTCAGGTATCTGTAGTACATGTGGTACTACGGGCGATTCGAACCATATTTTCTTTAGTTGTCAGAATCACCAAATGGCTATGGATGCAATGTTAAATAACTTAGTCGACATAAAAGTTCCTCTACCAACTAATGCTATTCATCTATTGTCCCTTAAAAATATACAAGTCTACAACGTATTGGTTAATTTCATGTAGGGGCGCGTTTAGATAAATTGGGCCCCTAGGCGCTGTGAGATTTGAGGGCCCCTCGATTAAAAAAATATTAAATCTAAAGATTTGAAGGCAAGTATATTTTTACAAATACATATTATGATATTATTTTTTTCCGGCTTTATATGTTAGCAAACTTGTCAATTTGAACGTTTGATATCACAGTTTTGTATTTCCTCTGATACAGTATGCAGAAGAGACAAATTTTAAAGTCGTTGTTGCCCCGAAGTACTTCGTAGGTAGTTCTTAATTCTTTTGAGCGCCGAAAAAGTGCATTTACATGAGGGATTACTGACCGGAATGGTCAAGTAAATACACAAAAGGGTTTCAACATTAAAAAATGTCGCCTGCAACACATTGAGAATAAAGGACTCCGCAGTTTTTTATAGTAAAAATAGGTTTCAGTTTATTGTTCTGAAACTTGGGGAAAATGTTCTCCTGGACCCTCTGATTAAAATTTTCTGTGACCACCAGTCTGACCGAATTCTATTTTTTGACCTAGAGGTGACTGAAACTGTGAACATCTTCGAAGGTGTGCGTAAATGTTCCATAAAAATTCTGAAAATATTCAGGCTCATTTTTTGAAGAAAATAAACATCTTTTGTTTCTTGGCGTTTTTTTTCAAAGTGCTTCCTTCTCCCGGAAAAAAATAACAAAAAATATAAAAATATTTTTTGTAATTTTTTTAAGAGAAAAGGAAGCACTTTGAAGATAAACACCAAGAGACAAAAGATGCTTATTTTTGTTCAAAGAACACGCCTATCGGTTTGCAGAATTTCTTAGGGAAAAATAATTTCGACCAAGAATTTCCCTAAAATTTTATTTTTTCTACTTCAGAAAGATCCCAAAATATTCAGGCATATTCTTTAGGTAAAAATAATCAACGTATGCCCCTTCAACTTTTTCTTCAAAGTGCTTCCTTTTCCCGTAAAAAAATTGCAAAAAAATAAATTGTTTTCTGTTTGTAATTTTTTCGGGAGAAGGAAGCAAAAAACAACAAGAAATAAAAGAAATTTATCTTTATGAGTCTGAATATTTTCAGAATTTTTATGGAATATTTAAGCAGACCTTCGCAGATGTTCACAGTTTCAATCGTCTCTAGATCAAAAAATCGAATTCGGTCGGACTAGTGGTCAAAATGAATTTTAAATCGGGGGCCCAGGACAACATTTTCCCCAAGTTTCAGAACTATCGACTGAAACCCATTTTTACTATAAAAAACTGCGGGGTCCTTTATACATTTCAGCATGCGACTTAAGCCGGCATATATCAAAAATTGATGCAATTTATCTGGAGATAGTTCGGAATCTATGTCGCCTCTATAGGTTGATACTAATGCATTGATCATTGCAGTGCACTGATTTTTAGCTTGTTTTACATGGTCATATTTCTTTATTTTCAGATTCTTTTTCTATTTATTCATCATCGCCAGATTCACTAGAATCGTTTCCTAATGGTTCTTTCTTTTCGCAGTCCTCATCACTGGTTTCAACATCGAAATTTTCTCAGTTATTTTCTCGGGTTTTCTAGATTGTTCTGTCTCAGGTTCTTGAATTTTCACATCATCATTACCAATAGATTTATTTTCATTAATGTGAAATATACCGAAAAGCTGATTCGTCATCTGGCACGTGCCGACTGCCGAAACTTAAGTAGTAACGTCTGAGGAATTGCCAAATTGGTCTGTTAATTGATTCCATCTTTTTTTAATACACTGAAAAAAATATGTTCGAAAAATCAATGAATGAAAGTTCATTGAGAATTTATGAATATGTTTATTGATATAATGTATATGTTCATTAATACAATGTACACATTTATTGTTACTATGTAAACGTACATTATATTAATAAACTTTCAGTCGATGAACCGATTCATTAATATTACGAACATATATTTTTCAGTGTGATACAGTGAATAAAGATTTAAAAAAAGAATATTCAAGAATATTCAAACACGATAAAAACAAACAATAAATTCCTATAGACTTGAAATATGAAAAAAATGGAAATCGAAAGGAAGAACTATAAAATGATTTCAAATTCAAATGATATAAAATGTAAATAAACGACAAATGTACGTGAACTCATACTCGCGTGAACCATTCTTATTTTGTTATTTTTGTTGCAATTGAGATATGATGAGGATGATATGGAAAAGGGAAGAAATGTGCCGATTTCATGATAGTTGTAATTATCATTATTGCTATCGGTAAAGCGAAAATAAATAACGACATAACAAAGAAATAAAATTTTTACATCGCTTTTTTACCTCAATAAATGGGGAAATATGGGCCCCTGGAAAAGTGGGGCCCTAGGCGCGCGCCTAGTGCGCCTAGGCCTAAACGCGCCTCTGATTTCATGAACACTATTAAATTGTTGCTCTGACATCGTTTTATATTAGATTAGCTTCGTATTCCTTAATTGTCTCTCCCATTGTGACATATACCCCTTCCGTGGTCTCCCTGTGTAATGTTATGTCAAGAAATGTCCTGACAGACCCCTGGACGAGAAAAGAGTGTCCATGTGAACTATCATCCTGTGTATATTATATGGTTGTGCTGTTGGGTACGGTTAGTTATTAACGTATGCAATAAATACGTAGTATGTAACTGGCTAATGGAGAAATCCAATGCCAAAAAAGGCACAAATGACACAATTTTGTGTTTAGAACTGATTCTTAAAAGTGTAATATTAGGGATACTCTGTATAAAAGTTTATTTACTTGACAGCATAACTGAAATAATTTAAATACGACAATCTGAACACTTGAGGATTTCCTAATAAATAAATGAGTCTATGACTATAAATTAGGCGATCATTTTAATCGTAGTTGTTGGTGTAAGAACTGACTACTAGTTTCTGTATACATCGAATAACTGCTACATCATTCAGTACTTGTCAATATTTATTCTACTGCTGTAGCATTTAATGTTTGATTAACACATTTTTATATGAATATAATATTTACTACTTCGTGCACCTATTAGGCGAGTCTGCCTGGGATTTTTCTCAAAAATTTTCTATACCATTTAAGTTAACCACGGATTCTTATAGGAAAAATTCCGCTAAACAAGATTTTCTTAAGAAATATTTTCCTAAATCGCGAGCTTCATAATCAAATAATTGTTTAAACAAATGTTTTTTCGTTTTTATTTAATAAAATAAAAACGGTTTGACGGATCCGAAAAAATCTTGATTCAATCGAAAGATATTTACAATATGCGTCGTTTGGTGCCAGACACAACTCATTTTGTCAACCCGTTCATTTGTTATAGCCAAAATAAATTTCTTAATTAACAAATTGATTACTCCGGAGCTAATGAGGTCAGGATATTGTTTTTTTTTTTTGGAAATCATGCCTTTTATACCAAAGAACCTACCATATTTTTTTGGCCCGATGTCTTCAATGCTTCCTGATTGTTTAAACAATTGGCATAATTTGTTAATTAGCAAATAACTTATTTTTCGAATGTTTGATCGACTTCAAACCAACTTTAAACGATAAATATTGATGTCTGGCATAACCCCCATAGAAGTCTGCACGAATGCAACTCTTTGCTTTTCTTTATTAAAAGTTTAAATTAATTTTGCAAATTAACAAATGGAATATCTAGGCTCTGGGTAAGCGTATCGAAATGGGATTTTGTGCATATGAAAGTGCTCCGAAAAAGCAAAATTTTGAGATGAGAAAGAACTTGATCGGATAACTGGAACCGGAAATAAAAGTGATATTGCGTGAGAGGCTCTAATTTGCTTATTAACAACTTTTTGGACACGAGGTTCGGTGCAAATGAAAGCTAATAAGTTTTCCATCAACCACAAAAAGTCCTACAAAAAATATTCAATCCCTGAAGAGTTATATGCGTTTTTGACCCTTAAAAAAATCTCTCCCGTAACGTGAAAATAGTAAGATTTGACGCGCAATGGGGTGGCGGGTTGGATCCTCGGTGTGGGCAAATTTAGCATTTTAGGGTCCCTTTTTGAAGGAACTTTCTTATTTTTGAGTACCACGTGCCCTTTAATTTGTTTACTCTTGCCTAAAACATCCTGCATGTGTTCTATTCCGTCATGTACTTTTTTCAAAGGTTATAAGTTAATATCATGGAAGGTAATAATATTAAATTATTATGTTCTGACATCTTATATTTATTAATATAAAATGTTACTTTTCAGTTCCTGGATCGGTATTTTTTGAAAGGCTTACATGTATTTGTAATAATTTTATTCAATTATCTCTCAAATCTTTTAACGTATGTGATTACAGTATGTAATTATTGTAGGGACATTCATTGTAATTAAATAAAGTATTCTCAAACCTCTCGCGTACATGGATTGGACAGCGATCAATCAATCACGACATAATTGTTGTACAACAACTTCTTACAAGATGCAGGAATCTCCGCCTAAAAGGAAAATTTTGCACTTTTAATCACGAATAACTATTCCAAACAACAATTAAATTTGTTACTATAGCTTTTATTATTGTTCTTTTTTTGACAAAATCGTGAACAATGACAATGTCGTCATACAGTGATGCCAAAACCAGGTAACGTTAACAAAAATTGAAAGATTTATCAAATAAACTGCAACAATAGGTTCGGGTATGTGGAAAAATTATTTTAAAAATCAAACCTTAAAATGCGGTATAGGTTGTAACGGGTGAAAGGAATTAGAGCAACAAAAATTTACGAAACTTTACATTTTTATTAACTCAGTCATGTTAATAATGGTAGAAAAATTCGCGAAAAGTTCCTGAAGCCATTATTATATTATAGGCCAGTTATTAAAGCAAAAAAGGTATGAAAAATTGCGAAAGTCTTTAATCTTTGAGACAATATTGTAGGAGGTGAAAAAATAATGAATCCGGTTTTGCACCCTTTTCCGCCCTCCTGAACATTGTTTAATTAACAAAAAACGTTTATTTTCAATAAATTTTTGAAAAAAATTCCGATATTTATGCAAACCTTGGAGAACATTTGAATAATTATTACACATATTAAATCAAGTTTGCACCCTGCTACGATGACCGAAACATTGCAAATAGTTGTTTTTTATTTTATAATGAAATATTTGGTTGAAAAAAATTGCGAATGATTGTTTATTTAATAGAGTAGGGTCACAAACCCGTTTGTAATTTTGTATAACTTTCTTTACCCCGGAAGATTTTTTTCATAATTTTTTTATCTGACACGACACGATTTTGACGTCTTAAACAGTAAGTAGGGGTCTAAATAATTGCGAAAGTCTTAAAATCAGGTTGCAAATGTTTGTAACACCAATAAATGATATAATCTGAATTTGCAACCTCGTAAATGTCCCAGAAGTTAATGAAATTGCCTATTATTTAAATAATGAAGCTATCCTTGACAAAAAAAAATGGAAAATAGGTACAAATGATGAAATTTTGTGTAGTTATAGTTTTTAATTGTAGAAATTGCGTAAAATTATTGCCAGAAGTCTAACTCGAAGATTAAACGTTGCCAGAAGTCGTAAAGTTATAAGAAAATGGTTCAAATTATTAAAATTTGACATTGGTCAAGGTGCAGTTCTGGAGATTTTGTTTTTATATTTAAAATCCCTCTATTCTTCCGGGTTTTCAGGTTATTAACGTACCAGTGACATTAATGGAACAAAAAACAAATCTAATTCGCGAAATGTCAAAAAATGCTATTTTTTGTTCACTTCTGTTGTCTCGAATTTTCGACTTCGCCCATGCAATTAATGATACCGTGAAAATGCCAATTTCGATCTTTCGATATCGACATTACGAAGCCTTCCCGCTGATGCATTTATTTACTTATGAATATTTAAAAATTTCATGTTTTGCTTTTTCCGAAGAGACTAATTGAAATTTCAAGTCCACCCCGACCGTAGCCCATCGCGTTAAGCGACGACATTTTATTATATTATACAGTAATAATAATTAGGTATAGATATTGTAAGAACACGTTATAATGTATTTAAATTTTTAACTGGAATAAATATTATTATTATTTTATTTACAGCGGATTTCTCGGTTCGAATCCTGTACGGGTGTACTTTTTTTAATTCGTTTTCAACTTTTTGGCTAATATTTCTTATCCTAAAATTACATGGCATTTATTAATTTCTTTCTACAGTTAAAATATGTAACTACACAAAATTTCAGAGCTGCACTCAAAGATTTTATTTTAATTAAAAATTAACGCGGGGTGTACTTCTGGCTGAAGAGCTATGTACTTTTCAGCTAGTAAGGAGGGTTTTTACATAAAGATTTTTACCATTTCAAGCTTTCTTTTTATTTTTAGCTATCCTACATTTCAAACTTATTGCCTAGGTGTATATAAAGTGCACATATAAAACATATAACAAGATTACAGACTATTTTATTGATACATAAAAATAAGTACTGAGGGCCGCTTAACGCATGTTAGTTAGTGCGTGACTGGGCGGAACAAAAATAATCCTTTATGAACACGTAGAAAATAAAAGGAAAAGCCGACTCAAAGCAAATGGGTCATTAGTTAAAAAGATGGGGGATAATTTTTAGAGTTTTTTATATGTAAAAATATTTTTTAGGGTGTTTTAGGGGGCATGGTACGGCGAGGAAATGCAGGTGGGTAGTGGGTTTTTTGTATTTTCGTGTGTTGAGTATGTGCGAGTGTATGTTATTGTTATGAATTACACTCCCTTGGAACTGGAAATTGATACGCCTATGCCTACTAGTGACTGGAAGCTAGTAGAAAGAAATGGACTTTTCTGGAGTATGGTAAGAGAAGATTCTTGATTGTTTCTAGATGGATCTAGAGAGTCAAATTCGGAGTATATAAGGCGCGATTACCAGCGCGGAAGGGGAAGTTTATTAAAGAAGAAGTTTATAGAAGTGACGTTCGGTAAAAAGTGAGGTTAAATAAGAAGTAAATAAAGTGTTAAGGTTATTTTGAAGTATTGTATAGACAGTAAATTGTTAAATAAAGTGTTAGTGTTTATCGCGTGTTGAAATCATTTTAGAACCCACGGATTCATACAGGGTGTTTCCTAAACGGTGGAAATACGCAACATTATTGTCATCCTCTTTCAAGGAGATTTTATTTATTTAAATCATGTTCCGCATTAATAAATGGATTGCAATTTGGTGTTGAGCTATATACCCACATAATTAAAACAATAATGAATTTGTAATTTTTTTCTGGAATTGTTTTTATGCTGATGAAATTTTAATGAAATTGCGAAATGTCTCAGAAGGAAAGCGAAGATACATAAATTATGTTCCGGATATTTTGCGAGGTGGTGAATTCACATGAGTATTTATAGCCATTATTAGAATGCTATATGAAATTTGCACCAATTTTCCATTTTTTTTTTTCGAGACAAGCATAGCTTCGTTATTTAAAAAATAGGTAATTTCATTAACTTCCGGGACATTTACGAGGTTGCAAATTCAGATTGTATCATTTATTGGTGTTACAAACATTTGCAACTCGATTGTAAGACTTTCGCAATTATTTAGACCACCACTTATTGTTTAAAACGTCAAAATCGTGTCCGTGCCAGATAAAAAAATTGTGAAAAAAATCTTTCGAGGTAAAGAAAGTTATGCAAAATTACAAACGGGTTTGTGACCCTTCTCTGTTGCATAAACAATCATTTGCATAACTTTCGCAATTTTTTTCCGCAAAATATTTCATTGCAAAGTTAAAAAACAACTATTTTCAATGTTCCGGTCATCGTAGCAGGGTGCAAACTTGATAGAACACGTGTAATAATTATTAAAATGTTCTCTAAAATTTGCATAAATATCGGATTTTTACTCAAAAAGTTATTTGCAAATTTACGTTTTTTGTTAATTTAACAATGTTCCGGGGGGCGGAAAAGGGTGCAAAAGCGGATACATGATTTTTTCACCTCCTCCAATTTTGTCTCAAAAATTAAAAACTTTCGCAATTTTTATCTTAAATTATGGAAGTCCGTGGTGACTGGCCTATTATTTTTTAATGAGACTGATTGATTGATATGCCAGCGTAAGATAATCATTGCTAGGACGGGCTGCATACGCTGGCTTAGACATGGGTCATGCTTGTTGCCACCAGCGATAGCCACATGACGCATCTGGTAGGAAAATAGGATGGAGGGGGTGTAGGTGTTTGTGAGAGACTTCTCTTATTAAGTTTCCATCTATTATCATCGGATGGGAAGTCTATGTCTCAATTTTTCCGTCCCCACCACTCCATTATTAAAAGGGTTAATAAATAAAAATTAAAAATTTGAAATTTGGTACACGTGTGCATTATAACGAGATATGGAACTAGATTATATTTTGAGCTTATTCTGTTGAAGCGTTGGGGGGTAAATAAGTAAAGTAACCTAGTAAGAATTCAGAAACGTGAGATTTGGTGCATGTAGTCTTAAATTTTTGTATGATATCTGATAACTTTATTAGAATAGTTTAGTGATCATGTGTAACGCACCCCCCCTACGCCTATTGTTTTCTAGTTAAATTCTGACTGTTTCTATTTATTTATTGAATTGATAATTAACTATTTATTACGACGTTTAAAAAATTCGTTCTTTACGCCAGACATTGCTATTAATTTATTTGGCAAAGTTCTAATTACAGTTCTTTATTTCATTGTTCAAATTACATACTGAATATTGTTTTGGCACTTGTTTATTTAATTGATAAAATAATTAAGTATGTTTATAATACCCTGTACAAAGTTCAGACTCAAAATTATTTCCTTTATTTAATTTATACTGAATTATTTATATTATTTTCATGTTAACTTTTGGATAAGTTTGTATCATATTTTAGATTTCATTTTCATTCACTATTGTAATGCTCAAGTAAACCTTATGTTTACTTGTATTATTTTAAATATTCGTTTTATTTAAGCCCAAGTAAATCTTATATTCACTTGGCTGGTTTTTCTGGTAATAATGCATTTTATTTACTATTTCTGGTAGAAGGTAAAGTAATTAAAAACAAGGGACGTTTTTATACGTATAATCAGACAATTGTCGGAAAATATCAGTTACAAAAATATTGTTGTGGCAATGGCCAGAAAAGAGTTGCTTACATATAAATCAAAATGTGAATAATTTAACCACAAATTTATATTACAGCAACAGATTTCGTTGGGACAAACAGTCACGTGTAAGTTTATCGAATGGTCAATCAAACAACTCCAATAATCACTAAAAATAATAATGATCATAACGAGAATACTCGTTCAAAACTGAAGTGAAAGAATGTTGAATTCGGAACATGTAAAGTTCATACTTGGGTGGCGAAAAACTCGCAATAGTTTATTTAATTGAATGCACGGCAAGTTGAAATCTCAAGTAATTGCCTATTCAAACATTGTTTGACGTTGCGAAGCGTAGAATGATGGGATCTGATCAATAAACTTGATTCAGAACCAGTCTATTGGCTACCAATTGGTTTTTGTGTTGCGAAGATTGTAATTGTTCAAACAATTGAATGAACAAGCAATTTATATCAATTTCAACTCGCCCATGACATAAAAGTGTCATCGGGAATGAATACAAGGCAAAACACTCAGTACAAAGTTTAACATGTAATAATATTAAAAATGATATTTATGTCAAACTAGCAGGGGGCAAATCACAGGCCTTATCAGTGGATGACCCACAAAAGTCCAGTGACCGTATCCCTACAAGTAGGACATAAATAAACCGGCAGGTCCGAACAGCTGTAAAACCCTTCGTATAATCAAATATTGCAGAAGTTCATAGACCACACGACAAAGCAAAACGTAACAGAAATTGTTTACCAGCAAAATCTGTCGATGTTTGAAAAGTAAAACATTTTAAAAATAAAATAAAATGTGAAAAATCTAGAACATATTATCAAGCTAAAAATATTGAGAAACTTCTCAATCAATTTATTGAGAAACTTATTTAAATAAAGTGACAAAATAATTGTAGCAAATTACTGAATAATAAAAGTTAATCATTTATAGTGCCATCCTGTCAAAACCGCGGTGTAGTGAGTTTAAATGTCCGAAATACAAAACCTACGTTTGATTTATATTATTATAGTTTTCCCAGCATGGTTTTATTAAATTTCAATATTTCCCTACAAGCTAAATTCATTGCAGTTACTCCCCCGCGACTTTTAATTATTTGATACCTTGAGTGTAAATCGCGAGATGACCCGGGTCATCCCCAGTCGTTTCATCATCTGGGATTCTTAGCATGTTGTAATTTAAATGGTACAACCGATACAAGCTGACCACAGTCTTTTGGCTTATTGTTGTTAATTTTACTGGACTTAGATATCTAGAAGGTTTCTCCTTTTTAACAAAATTGTGATATTTTTCTACCAGAGCTCTAAGAACGCCGCCAAACAACTTTGATAGAAAATTATTATTGATTTAATTCACTGTGGGCGAATACTAGTCATCGACTTAGTATGAATTTGATGAAACAGCAGACTGGTCAATTAATGAACTGAGCTCAAAGAACAAAGCCGAGCAACGTAGTTCTTATTCAATCAAAAATGGTAATAAGATTGACCCTGTTTGAAAATTACCTCGAGTTTTTATACTTGAGAAATGCCCGAAAATCTGTGACGTTGTATCCCCACATCTCTTTTTTTGTCTGAGCTCCCACGAGAAAACGTACACCTGTGTTTATGTTATCGTCGAATGTTTATGTTGACCATATAATCTGAAGTGTCTTATCGCTGCAAACTACCCTAACTTCGCCCGAGATGTACGTTTTTAGAGATTCTTAAAACGGTATGCATTCGAATGATTTGAAACTTTACATTTTCACTGCAAGAATACACGTAAAATATTTTTATGTGAATATTGGGTGATATTTGATTTCGTACCGAATTATGTACAATTTTCGGAAATATGTAAATTTGAACTAATTGAAGCGGGAATAAATTTTCGATTAATATAGGTGGGTCTGTTCCGTTTCACATGATTAGATCAAAGAGATTTAGTTTGCTAAATACCCAAAATAACATTTTTCAATAATTATTATGAGAGCAGTATAAAAGATAGTATTCTAAATACAGAATAATTATAATTGAAATATAATTGCGATCATTAATTCATCCCTTTCAAGTGAGTATTTGACCTCTATGATCTCACTCATCAGTTTATTTCAATGTCATTTCTTCAGCATCCTGTTGCAACTAAGTTATTTTAATATACGTCATTATTACCGGGATATGTAGATCGTGGACTAACCATTAATAACATGAAGGATACCAATAAATAATTTATTATACCAGTGGATACGGAGATTATTGTTATATTAGGTCATGATACCTGCATACGTGATTAGACGCTATTACTTCCCAATAAAAAGTTAATAAAAGCAATTAGTAGTAATATTTAGTTTATTGTTGTTATTCTCATAAACATGAGACGCCAAATTTCAGTGCCTTAGAATTACATGGAGTATCTTTTCTTATTTTAAGTAATCCATGAACATTTATTTTCAGTTTTTGATTAGGAAGCGCAACGAAAATCTACTAAAATAAAACAAAACATTTGTTCTGATTGCGAACACTGGTAAAGAGCTTGAGATACAAAATGCTTTTATGCTCTAGAAACAGCCTTCTATTAATTAATTTAAATCTTGGTATAGTTCTAAAATCGGAAAGTCTATTGTATATAGTCGGGCAGATCTGGAGAAAAAACAGGGTCGAAAGGTGGCTGCTCCGAATGAAAACTATTTTTTTTGCCAACTTATAAAGTTAGGTCTCATCCACCATCCCGACGAGTTTTTACAAGAAATCATACTTACCAAAAGTGAAAAGCTTTCCGTATTTTTTTATTTGTTAAAAGATAGCACTGACGGAATTTTTTTATTTGGAAATAAACGGCTGGAGCGCAAAATAAAAAGTGGCCGATTTTTTGCACGTCTTTTTCGGCATGAACGAAGGGAGTGGGGGAAATATTTTTTTACCAATTAATGGCATTTTTTTATCTTCAATTTCCGCCGGCCAGATCGCGATCGGATGATTAGGAAGAGAGATACAGGCCGGAAAAGTTATTTCTGTATAGCGGGAGAATGGAGAGGGGTGGGGGGTTCGCGCCGTGATAAGAATTTTGAGAAAAGTCTTTTCTTTCGACTTTTCTAATTTATATGTACCCGATGTCACGCCCGCGTGAGTTACAAGAGGAAAAACAGAACGAAAATGGGCAAGCGAGTCAGTTGAGCCGCCGAGGGTGCTTACTCCCTCCCGCTCTCCCACTCTCCTCGAACTCACACACGCGTGAACGAACCTTTTACTTACTTACAGGCCACAAATTGGTTATAATAAAATATTCTATAGGTTGCAAACGTCATTGTTTAGTTAAAAAAAAACAACAATTTAAATTTTTAGCCTAAGCAATTGTTTTTTATTATTGAAATGGGTTTTTGTAATGAAAAATTAAAATATATTTAAAGTAACACCACTGTTTTATTTATACTCCTATAATATAATATGATATATGCTGCTCCTACTTTATAATTTAGGTAGCATATTTGCTACAACAATTTAAAGTAATTAATAGAATAAAATCATGTTTTGCTCTGTACAATTTGGCACATGATGTGGATTGGATTAGACTTTAAGGTAACGTAATATGTAAAAGAAAAAATGAGTCTTGTGTTTCATTATTTTTTGAAATTTTTAAAACTGTTTGTAAAATTCAGTCAATGTACACTTTATTGACCTTCCTTTGCGACATTTGTTTGACGTCGTCTATCGACGTCAAATCGCTGTGACATATCGTCGTCATCTTTACGTCGACAAGAGGTCGAAATTTTGGTGAAATCGACGTGCTTAGTGCCGTCTAATCAACGTGAAAAGAACATGTCTCTGCTAGCTGAAGTGTGCCTAATTTTGCAGCGGCGAGCTTATTATTTACTGGGTACAGTACCAAGTAGAGTTTACAGACTGACGAAGTCTAACGCTGATTCGTCATCGCTATCTTCATATTGCGAGAAGAAAAATCTTCGTACACCCGTATAGATCTTTCAATGCAATTATAAACAGTTCACTGACAGATGATGACAATTCGAGGAGAGCTAGAAAGCGGGAGAGAGCAAACGCCCCCGGCGGCGGCGGCTCAACTGACTCGCTCGCCCATTTTCGTTCTGTTTTTTCTCATGTAACTCGCGCGGGCGGACAACGTATGGATATCGGGTACTCATAAAATAGAGAAGTCGAAAGAAAAGATTTTTCTCATAATTTTCATACCGGACCAAACCCCCCACCCCTCTCCGTTTTCCCTATACAGCAAAAACTTTACCGGCCTGTAGCCCCCTTCCTAATAATCCGATCGCGATTTTGCGGCGAAAATTGAAGATAAAAGAAAGTGCTATTAATTGGTGAAAAAATTATCCCCTACCACCTTCCTTCATGCCGAAAGAGACGTGCAAGAAATCGGCCATCTTTTATTTTGCGCGCCAAGCATTAAAAAGAAGAACTCCGTCAGTGCTATCTTTTAACAAATAAAAAAAAATACGAAAATTGGCCCCGACCAGATTGCTGTAGCTCAATTAATAAGGAACTTATCAGCGTCTTAATAATTTTGGTTTCCTCCCCATATCTACCATGCTAATTGTCCCACCACCCCCACCCTCCGGCCTCAACAAGTATTCATCAGTACCCTTCTGTTTAGAAAAAATGGAGGTCCCAGCTCCACCCCTTCTCGAGAAATAATTAATTTCATTTTTCGTTCTTTTGCAAGTTCAATCGCGATATCTCGCGAACTAATTATGCGATCGGGTTCGGGTTGGAACGAGCTTATATGTTTTGTCTAGCTTTTCATTTTTGATACACCTGCCGAAATACGTCGAAAAAACTGCTTTCCCATGCTTTTAATGGGCCGTTTTCCCCACCATCCGCCGACTTCGCCCTGTAAAAACTTGTCATAATGATGGAGGGGACCTAACTTTATAAGTTGGCAAAACAAAATTTTTCGTTTGGAGTAATCACTTTTCAAAACCCAGATCTGCCCCGTTAATAGAGGAGCATCGCGTAATAGGGAGAGTTTTTATATTTACTAAGCCTATAATTGTCGATGTGTATTTTATTTGCTCCACGGATATTATATTGGTGTATGTCTATGTTAGAACAGAAGGTTTCCTGTGTATTATCGCGTATATACTCTTAGCTGATTTCGAACACATATTGTCTATATGACTAGAGAAACCTAGTGTTGAGTCTAGAATTGTTCCTAGAAATTTCGCTTCATCACTAGTTTCTACACAGCTTACAATTGGAACTGATTTAGTTAATGAAGTAGAGAACAAACGAACATTGTCTTTCTGGCCCAACCAGCAAATTTGTTTTATAATTGAAATGTTCTACGATTGTTTTATTTTATTGTTATTTTATTAATGCTTCTAAATGCCGATTGATTATATTAGAGTTCCAGAAAATACTATTTTGTTGTCTGCAACTGAACTATTTTATAAATTTATCATTAAAACGTTTCTACAGCAAAATTATAAATTATCTTATAATCCAGTTAAGAAAGTATTTTATAAATGCTTTCGTGACTAAGTTATAAAATAATTTAGCTTATAAAACTAAATCGTTTTATAACGATTTTTGAGTATCGTTCAGCAGCATTTTTAGCTATAAATATATATTCGAATTATTTTGTAGTTATTTCTTATCATCTCACAAAATAGGTGTATTAAAGACCTATTTGTGACAATTTTGCTTTTAAGAATAAATGTTGTTCTAGAGTATGTTATTTAATTATTATATAGCATGGTATTTGCTGCAACAAATACAGCAACAAAGTCATTACAAAGCAAAATACATAAAAATACAATAGAACATATTTGAGAAAATTGATTTCCTGCGTTAGCTGTGCATTTATATTTAGTCATAATTAAAGTATCTTTTAAGGAAAATTTGTCATAATTATAGTACACAAGTTTATAAAAAATTGTTCTCCCAAAATTTTGGTTACTAACATTGACAAGAACGGTGCAGATCTTTACAACATATAACGGCCAAACTAAAAACATCAGATTTAGGACAATGGAGAGACTTAAAAAGTGGTTGTAAAAATATTAGGTACATGTATTAACAGCGTAGTGGTTTTGGCAATAAGACACAATTTATACTGCTGAAAAATGAAACGACGCATTTCACTCACTGTACTGTTAACGTATCAGGTCATATGCCCAAATACTGCTGCTTCCACCAGTAAAAGTAACTTCATCTTTTTGGCAATAAATAAACATATTTGTAAATAAGGTGATTTACTGCTACTAATTTCTAGGTTATATTTATGCAAATTGAACCAATTCTGTTGCCATGGTTGCATTGACAACTCAGTCCTAACAGATTTATCATAAGAGCTACAAAAGTATCGCGAAAGTGAGTGATCTGTTTTATAAGACAAGATATGAAAATTTAAAATATCAAATGTTTATTAGAATTTATGGAATCAGAAACGTGCTAACTATAAGGTTATGACTACTAAAACAAATTAGTGTAAGTTACATTGTACAAAAACTCAAATTCATAAAACCGATATTTATGAAATTTCAAAAATTATTAGAAGTCATCAATAAATGTGAGACCCGTTAAAAATATATTAAAAATATGGCCATAGTTCACAGTAAAATTTTCTCCACATCAAAAATTACAGTCGCTGTAAGCCAGAACAAGTCTCTTAAATAGTTATTATAGGTTATTAGGTACCTAGTATTAAATCACAATGCCATATGCTTTTAGTGTAAAAAATACTTCTTAAACTTTTAAGATACATTTTAGAAATCATTGTATTTTATTAGTGTGTATAAAGCAGCATTTTTTGAAAAATAATGGCTATTTAAAAGCTCTTATAAAACAGTTGTTTAGTTGTTCTATAGCAGTAATTTAACAATCAGTGAAGTGTGTATAGTACAATTAAATGAAGCTTTAATAAAACCTCTATATAGTGATGGTACTAAATTTTCATAAGGCTTCTGGAAATGTTTATACAATTATTTTGTAATGGTTCTAATAGGCGTTACAAAATATCAACAGCGACTGTGAAAACGTTATGAAAGTGTTTCTGAGCGTAACGCTGTTTTATAAAATTTGCGTCAGAGTCATTCCTACAACTTTTATAAAATATCAAATTGCTTGTTGGAGGTATTAAATCTAAGTGAATTTTTCTGGCACCAGTTCTCAAATTGATTGATTTTTACTTCCCTCGCATACCGAAGGGAAGTATTGTATTCGAGAAAAAATCACCCTCCGAGATTTTTTCGGATTCTGACGTTTCAGAACACGTAGATTCCGAAAATATAGGTTTTTCAATTCCGTCAGTCTGTCTGTCTGTCTGTCTGTCTGTTGGTGTATTTACTAAAAAAACTACTTGACGGAGAGCAGTCAAATTTGGTAGGTAGTTAACCCTACTGTCAGCGAAGAACTGGTAGAATTTTCCCTGAAAAATATACAGGGTGGACCGTCTAAACGGAATAAATAGTGAAAAAAATATTTTTTTGCTCAAATTTAAAATTTCCACGTTTCATGACGCGCTAAACCTGTTTCAGGAAAAAAAATTTTTTGAAAATTTTTTTCAAACATTTTTGAAAAAATTTTTACCAAGATGAAAAAATTTTTTTTTTGCCCAAATTTAAAATTTCCACGTTTCATGACGCGCTAAACCTATTTCAGGAAAAAAAATTTTTTGAAAATTTTTTTCAAACATTTATAAAAAAAATTTTACTAAGTTGAAAAAAATTTTTTTTGCTCAAATTTAAAATTTCCACGTTTCATGACGCGCTAAACCTATTTCAGAAAAAAAAAATTTTTTTCACCAATATTTTTGAAAAAATTTTTACTACTAAAATGAATTTTTTTTTTTTCTTCAAATTTAAAATTTTCACGTTTCATGGCATTCTAAGCCTGATTAAAAAAAAAGTTTTTTGAAATTTTATCACTAAGAGAATTTTTCTTTCTTTGTTCAGATTTTAACTATCCACGTTTCCATGACATTCTAAAACTATTCAAACAAATTTAAAAATGTTTTTGAAGAATTTTTTAAAAAATTTGAAAACATTTTTAATCCATTTATGTATCACTACTATAGAACAGACGAAAAAATTTTTTTTGCTCAAATTTAAAATTTCCATGTTTCATGATATTCCAAACCAATTTCGGAAAAAAAAATTTGCAACATTTTGTTACCAGTTTGGAAAAAAATTTAACTTCAGAATGCTCAAATTTAAATGACATTCTAAACCTAGGTATTTCAGAAAAAAAAATTTGAAATTTTTTTTCACCAACATTTTTCAAAAAGTTTTTACCACTAAAATAGATCGAATTTTTTTTTATTTGCTCAAATTTAAAATTTTCACGTTTCATAGCATTCTAAACCTATTTTAAAAATACATCATTTTTAATTTTTAAACTTTTTTTAGCACTACTATAGAACAGAAGGAAACTTTCCTTTGTGCTCTAATTTAAAATTTCTACCTTTGACATTTTAAACCTATTTCAGAAGCAAAAAATTTGAAAATTATTTTACCATCTTTTGAAAAATTTAAAAAAAATGAAATTTTTTAACCACCACTATACTTCCACTCCATTACGTGAATGTTTAATTGAAAATGTGACAGATGGCAATAACATCTGGCATATGCACCTATTATACTTTTATTGAAAAATGTACAGGGTGGTCATCCCAAGAAATAATTCAGTCATGGTGGACATTTGTAAAGGTATTTGCGCAAGCCTGCCATATGTGGCACCTGCTATTTAGTATTGAACTTTTGCTGTTGGATGAGCAATCTGTATATTTTTTTGACCAAAACTTATCAAGTTTTCTTTGTAATAATAGCAATAACTCTACTCCGATTATTATTCTCAATGTCATTTCGTAATTATTATTTTTTTAGAGAGACTGCCATGAACGAGGGAAGTTCTGTGTAAATACCTTTACCGATTTTTTTAACTGCCATAGAATCTAATTCTTTACGCTTTTAGCATGTATGACTACCGAAGTGTTATCAGCGTACATGAAAATGTCTCCTTCGGTAATAAATATATATAATAGGAAGGTCATTGATAAATATTTAAAAAAGTAATGGTCCAATAATCTACACTTGCCCTACACCGATATCCATGTCATACGTGTCGGAAATTTTTGACACTATGGAAACGAGTATTTTTCTATTATTTTGATATGACATTATCCAGTTCAGTATTTTGTCTCTAATTTCTAAATTACTCAACCTTACTTTGAGAAAATCAGGATTTACATAGTCAAAAGCTGCAAGAGAGAGAGAGAGAGAGAGACATCCGATAGGAAAATATTTATTGTTTTTGGCCATAACAATTTTTTTCTTAGTACGTATATTTAAAAAAATTATAAGGCTATCTAAGTAGAACTATAACAAAGCTATTACTATGGTTTTCATTCGACAATTCCAGTCGTTTCCAAGATTTAAATTTAAAGATTATGCTAATCTATTTCGTAGTTTTAAATAACTATTTTAGAAACGACTCGAATTATCGAGTGAAAATTCATGATAATAGTCTTGTTATGGTTCTATTTAGGTAGTTTAGGTTTTCTAAACGTACTAAGAAAAAAGAGTTATGGCCAAAAATAATAAATATTTCCCTATCGAATGCGGAAATCGCCCCTTTAGATAAAAAAAATAATCCTGTTACTTTATGACTCTTATATGTCGATTCTAGTCTAATTTGCCTACACTAATATGAATAAATACTTTTTAAGTACTCAAGCCCTTGATTGGGAGCTTTACCAGCTATTGTAGCACAGACTCAAGCCTTTCCATATAAAAGCTGATGAAGTCCAGTTTTATATTCGTCTTTTGGAACGTTTTATTCACAAAAATGTTTTCGTGTTGTGTGATTGTAATCAAGTTTTGCACGCGTTATTTTCTTAACCAGTTATATGAACTGAAGGGGCGTTTTGAGAACGTTTTTTAGACAAAAAAGCTAAGATTCGTCATAGTTGTGAATGTCACATGAAAAGTCCAAGTGAACTAATACAACATTTACATTTCTTTTACGCGACATAAACGATAATGACACCAAGTAACTACTGTAGAATAAATTTGCAACAGGTTGATATTTAGAAATGCTTATCTGAACTTGTTTCAAGCAATAAATCGTTGATTTAAATTAATACTTTCAACACTTAAGAGTAGGTATGCCTCGACAAGCTGCTAAAATTTGCAACAGGGGAGGTGAAAGGGAAACTCCAGTGGGCGGTCCTTTAAAAACGATAAAATATTATTTTATGTGTTTATAGTACTATGTAGTAGACTGTAGTAGTAAATAGCAATGAATGACCGCGATTCCACTTACGTATAAGCTCGAAATTAGTTCATTATTGTATATAAATTCTACCTGCTAAAACTCAAAGGTTATGCCGACACCCTACACATCTATCCTATCATTCTAACCTAAATGCGTTTTTAACATATTATTCCTTCAATAAATACAGTATTTATAATTTAAACGGCTAGGTATTATGCTTCCCTAGAATTTTAATTTGTAATATGGAGTATACGAGTATATCTATATTTTTGCATAATGGAAAAGATATTCAATAATTAGTAATCTGCATTAATTAATAATAATCGTCAATAAGGAAATAATAATATTAAATAAAAAGAATAAGAGTTGATGAGGTCCGATAAAAATTATAAACAAAAATTAGTGGTATGCAATATTGCAGCTACGGACACACGTTTCAGAGTTATTGCTCCTCATCAGCGTAGCATGGCATAAATAATATTGTTATATTGTTAAAAGCAAGACCAACAAAGATAGGAAAGCACAGTATATTGTAGGTACTCTATTTTGTACCTTCGTACCTCATGTGCTATATATGAAGAGCAATAACTCCGAAATACGTGTCCGTAGCTGCAGTCTTGTTTGTTATTATAGTACTAATTCTTGTTTATAACTAAATGGAAAACTTAACATTTTAATGTTGTTTAGTTTTCGTATGTGTAAAGCTTTAGCTGTCACATCATTTAACAAATCAAAATTTAAACTCTTGGATCCTCAGGGGATTCCTCAGGACTTCTTGAATTTTTATTTTGTAGTCTCCCTCAAATAATGGTAGTTTACCAATAAATGAAAATTAGCAACCATTGTTAAAATCAAAAATATACACCACGCAAGTTGT
This sequence comes from Stenurella melanura, assembly GCA_963583905.1. Lineage (NCBI taxonomy): Eukaryota > Metazoa > Arthropoda > Insecta > Coleoptera > Cerambycidae > Stenurella > Stenurella melanura. The sequence goes on from OY757309.1 coordinate 4,909,257, forward strand.
TTTATCTAATAAGTGTTATGCGTATAGTATTAGTTATTTATTGGTCTAATTTGTCTATACGCGATATTCTTAGAAACTGTTAAACAGAAAAAAGTTTCAAATAAAAAAGGCGTCTCCATCTTTATTTCTTCTCAGCATAGACTTAAAGGGTTTTCCGTTCGTTAACTGATCCTTGCAAATACTCACATTTTATCGACATGGTTTTTTTTTTAAAAAAGTATTTTTTACAATTATTAAAATTTGACCTTCATATTACCACAGTTCATTAATAAATATGTAGTGATGACATAGTAAAATTGAGATCCATTAATGTTTTCGTTTTTTGAATTATGGCAAGTTAAACAAAAAAATAATTTTAATTATTATTGTTATACATCCAGTAGACGCCGAGAATAAGAGAAATGATTCGCAGAAAGTCAGTGATAAGTAATTATTTATAAGCATTAAACTATTCAACGGATCATTATGAAATTCACTAGTTGTCTATCGAGAGGTAAACCACCGTCGGCACTCGTTCTCCGAATTTTAGGCAGGCTGTCGGCAGCCATGGCAGTGGCAGCCCCGCAAGTGCGGCTGGTTGGAGTTACGCAGGCGCCGCAGGCAAGGCAGTCTCGGCAGTTCGTGTAATTTCTACAAGTGGTTGACCTCTCAGGTACTGTTTTGATAGTATATAGTATAAAATAAGAATTTCTTTACAACCCTAACCTGAAATTTGCAGACGTAAATGTAGCAAGCAAATGCCAATTTTTCGAAGTCAGTAACAAGTAAATATATCGAGAATAAATAAAAATTAAGGATAGAGGCAACCTTTTATTTGAAATTTTACTTTCTAGGAGTAGTAGTTCTCGATTTGACCAAGGAACTAGTGTTATATACTTAGCACATATCACATATTAGCACATATTATATAAAATAACTTGCCTGGTGTACACTTAGATTTACGAATTATTATTCATATTTTCTTAAAAAATATGTGGATGGGGAGAACTTACAAATTTGCTTTTATAGTAGACAAAAGCTTAATGATAGATGTTTTAAACTAAACCCCGCATCAAAATATAATTAATAACTTTAGACATAGTAGGTTATTTCTCAAAAATATGGATATCTCTGGTTTTACTGGTTAGATGTTAAAAATCCAAAGCATCAATTATTTGTATCAATGAAATTTAATAGTGCATTTTTTTAAAATGCGAATGTCAGAGCGATTCTAAAAATTTGCAAAATTTTGAAAGTAAAAAAGATGGCTAAAATTTGTATTCAAAAATGTTTTCTCTACAAATTTTGAAAGCAAAGATAAAAACCTGCAACTTGAGTCTTAGAACGTCTACATTGGTGCGCGATCTCAACAAGAAAATATTTTCAACATCGGTCCACATCACCTTCTGGACAATACTTTTAGCTCTGATTTGTTAAATTTTCACGAAGTTGCTTTTTTCTGGAAAATATTTTCGGGTTTAAAGGAGTAAGTTGGTTTCTCTGTTTCTTTTTACATTTTGAGCCTAGATTTCATTATTTTGACACATCGATAGATAACTTTACTGCCGACAGTTTTTATCCCAAACATTTCGTTCTATTTTTCCCAGAAATAAAAGTTATTATGAAAAAAATCCTGTTGCTTGGTCTAATGCAACAAACTGATGCGTGTGACTTGATGAGAAAATGGGAAAATGTGCTCTTTACTTTTGTGTTTCTAACTCCTTTCATTGCAAATCGCATCGCCCCTTATAATTCTATATTCATGTGTTTACGACAAGAACACATCTTTAAAATTTAGTATCAATTGTATTGTCCAATAAATGTTTTCAAATATACCAGCAAACCACCATTTTATAAAGAAGAATTGAAACACAATTACACATTATTGTTAGTGCATGGGTGGCTACATATAACTAGTTACTATATTGTTATAATTCCGTACTTGTAGTATAATCAAAGAGTAGAGTACCTGTTAAGTATAATAGTAAATTAATGGAATTTGGTATTTTATTGGGCGTCCCGTGTTATTAGAAATGATTTGGTTTAATTTCTTATTTCGTTCCCTCGTTATATTTTCTCATTCATAAAATAATTCTGGGTGAAGGGCGGAGCTTAAACAATAATAAATCCAGAGGGAGCTCGTATCAGTGTAACATTTGTTGCAAAATGTGCCTTTGCACGCTTCCGTGCTATACATGTTTTTGCAAAAAGTATTATGTTTTTTGGAAAAATAAAAATAGTGCGATACACAGAAAACATGAATGAAGGTTTGTATCGAGTCCTTTTTCTCATATTTTGATTCTAAATATTTTTTTAAAAATCAGCAATTTACTGCTAATTAAAACAAATCTTATTAATTAATACCATTTTTTTTCAAAATATTAAAAAGATACAAACCTAGATTGATATGTTTTCTTCTATTTTTCGCCTGTACAAATTTCATAACTGCAATGGTCTAATTACAATTTGTCGCGGACGGGGCGGCGTTTGAGAGTAATTTATTTCTGATTTTTAGACGGCATACCCACTCTTAATGGCGATACAACTTTATTTGCAACAAAAATAATATGATAAAGATCAAATATCATCTTTATAACGTTACTTTATTTACGATCTCTCTCAGTATACTAGTATGAAGAAGACGGTATTATTATATTACAAACAGATTACGTATAATAATTTTATAAAATGCTGTGGAACTAAGCGGCCTGATCTCATGCTATTAATTTAAATAAATATAATTTTACTTATTTATTGTGTTGATCACGAGAGCTTTTAACTACGGTACATTGTGGTTAATATTGTACAGTGTGAACCTAAAGAAACGCAAAAAATTCATATCTTTGGTATGTGTCATTTGTTAAAAAAATCCTCGAACAGGTCGGTTTTAGTTTTGTAAATGCTACATTTTGTCACTATACCAAAATTTATGACGTCATTGTTTTTGAGTTATGACGTCATCATATATTTTTTAATGGAAACAGACATTTTTGTTTACTGTTTTTGGTGGTATATTCCTTTAGCTTTCTGGTAATAGGAAAAAAATTGATATGACCTAAGTCATTCTTTTGGAAAAAAACATTTTCATTGATTGATACCTTACATAATTGTGAGAAAAAAATCATCTCCATTGCTCAAATTGCGACCCTCCAACCATTTGGCATTGACCAAGACGGGTGTAGACACTTTGCACGCTGTTCTGAATCATCTCATGGGCAATTCGTCTCATCTCTAAGCCAATTATGTCTTTCAATTCTTCTATGGTATCCGCTCTGTTAAAATACACCCTTGACTTCAAGTAACCCCAAAGAAGAAAGTCTATGGGGGTTCAATCCGGTGAACGCGGGGCCACTCAATCGGACCTCGACGACCTATCCACCTTCCCGTAAAAGTGTCATCTAAAAACTGACTCACTGCTATCCCAAAATGAAGTGGGGCCCCGTGTCTTACTGAAACCAGACGTTTTCAGCAGGAATATTGTCACGCTGAAAAGGGCCTGGGACCATGGCCATGGCCCTACGCCCTACGTGACTGGGGGTTTTCTGTAGAGTGTGTGTTAAGAAGGGGCACTTTAAGAATTTACATGGTTTTATTAAAATACTCGTTTAGGGGACAACGGACAAACAAGAGATACAAATAATCAACAACATAATAAAAATATACATAACAACTTAAACGATCTTACCAATATACACAGTGGGGAGGAAAAGGTGTCACTTTACACTATACAACTTGACTTGTGAGCTCCAGGGTGGAGATCCCTAAAACTGCCTGAAGGGCCTGGGCCCCACATCCTAAGATGAGGGCCCCAAACTAAGACTGACTGTCGACACTAAGACGTCGAAACTCAATTAATGAATACCAAAATACCAACAGCGAAGAACTAAAAGCTAAGAGCTAAGAGCAAAGAGCCTCGTTTGTTTTGATTATTCGATTTTTACACTTGTTTATTTAGCAGACCTTTATACCGGTCAATGTTATGTTTATATATATTTGTGTTTTATTATTAAACAATTCTAATAATTGTCATTGCCATTATTTAATTGTTTTTTTATTTAATATGGACTAGGGTCGAAGGTGTTTTATTTATACAAACATTTGCGACTTTCCCGGATTTGGCTATTTCCTGCGTGACAATATCTTCATCTTCATTGTTTGGAAATATAACTGCTAAGGCTGGCACTAATTCAACTCGCAAAAACTGTAAATATCTTGCGGCCGTAAGATTTTCTTAAAAAGAAAGGTCCCAATAAACGATCACCAATCATACCTGCCCACACGTTTACTTTGCCTCATCGCTGTGTATGGGCTTCTTGACTCCAATGAAGATTTTCGCGTGACCAATTCCTACAGTTATGCCGATGTACAGTCCCCTTTAAAAAAAAAATGTAGCTCATCAGAAAAAACAATGTTCTTTAAAAAATTTGAGTTTTCATCGCACAAGGTCATCAACTGTTCACAAAACTGTAAGCGCCGATCTGGATCGTCCTCATTCAATTCGTGGATTAATTGCATTTTGTATGGATGGTATTTTTATTTTTTCAATGGACGTACAACAGAAGTTTGACTCACGTTATGATTTAAAGTCAGCTGCCTTGTCGAATGATGGTGGTATTCCTCACTTTCTAGAAGAATATTTAATTTGGTTTCGTTGCTTGTGCTAGGGCGACCAGATCGAGGGAGGTCAGCTACACTGCCAGATTCATCATATCTAGCCACCAATCTACTTACAGTGGATCTAGAAATTTGCTTTTCGGGATACTTGGCATTGAAAACATCACATGCTTCCTGATGAGTTCTTAGCTTATCACCATATCCAACCATCAGCAAAAGTTCTACACGTTCAATAACCAATGACGTCATAAATTTTGGTATAGTGACAAAATGTAGCATTTACAAAACTAAAATCGACCTGTTCGAGGATTTTTTTGAAAAATGACACATACCAAAGATATGAATTTTGTGCGTTTCTTTAGGTTCACACTGTATTACTATTAGGCTAGGCGCGCACGGGTGACTTTTGTCACGCAACTGTTTTGTCACCTACCTCGGAGTCCATCGAGTCTTATGGAGATGCGCTCACGAGCGACGTGACTGTCACGTCGCTTCGTGAAAAAGGGGATGTAAACAGTCTCTGCGCGATATCTTGAGAACCGTAAGTCTCATACGAAATTTTTTAAGGCGTTTTTTTGTAAAGAAGTGAATTCTCTACAATCTTGGCCTAGATACTTCTTACTGTAAAATTGAAAATGAAAACGTTATAATTAAAAATAGACTAAAATTTTCAAGAAAAATATCATTTAAGGGTTATAAAGTTTTTTTATTGATTTTATTGAAAATAACACATCAGATGTTTCTTGTATATTTTATTGCGAACAATCTTGTCTACTCATCTTTTAATTTTCTTCCCTTTGGAGAGGTATTGGGGCGCTGGAAATGGATCAAGTGCATCGAAAAGAGGGCCATTCTGGAAAAATTTGAGAACATTCTTGGGACAGTTCCAAACTCTTTTTGCCTCCTGTAATTTTTGTCCTAACTTCTTTTTCGGGTAAAAAATCGCAGAGTTCTAAAATTTTGAATTTTCTTCGCCGGGTGTCTAAAAAAAATGACAATTTTAGAGAAAATGTTTCGAACAAAAGTGGTCTATTTTTGGACAACCCTAAGTTGCAAAAAAATGGAGGTCCCATTTAAAATATGAATTTGACCTTGAATGACCTTAACCCTTCCACCCAAAATCAAAGTGACATATACCGCCGTACTACCCCTATCCATTTCTACAACTTTTGTTTGAGACATTTTTTCGTAGAGTGCTTATTACTCGAGATATTTGAAAGTTTTAGGTTAAAAGAATCACCCGGATGATGAAATTTTATGTGAGACTTACGGTTCTCAAGATGTAGCGTAGAAACTATTTACACCCCCTTTTTGAAGATGGCGGTCAAATGGGGGGGCTTTCAACCCCGTAAACCGAGTTTTATACTTACACTGCACCGCCACAAAAAAATCTTGTCCTACCCAAAACGCAAGGTTCAGTAAAAATGTTGTAACATTTCAATGGAAAAAGAACTTGCGACAGTATAAAATTAGCATCTAATTGTGCTTATTCTTATCCATAACATCATAGATGTTTTCTAGGTGACCTACCTTTGCTGTGTGCCACGCCTGACAGCGTCATATCGGTTGTTAATAATAATAATAATAATATTTATTAATTTCAGAAAATGTACAAGTACAGTTAAGAAACATTGTCGGTAGAAATACAAAGAAAATATCACAAATAACATTGTAAAAACATATACACACAAAAGAAAAAAACATGTGAACAGTGAGCGATTAAACAAATATTATAACTAGAACTATACAAAAGTAGTCTCATATTTTGTATAAAATTCGCCAAAACTGTAGCTGTTCATGTCCAACAAAAATGACTTTAAAGCCTTTTTAAACTTAAAAAATGTTGTCATAGATTTAATATGCCCCGGCAAACAGGGCATAAAAAAATTTACAGCCCATGAAACAGAGACTTTCTTGATACAAAGCCGTTCTGTGTTTTTTTTGTAAAAGGAGATGTTTATTCCTAGTGCTATATGGATGATCAGTTCTAATCTCGTTAAATTTACTTCTATTTTTGTAAACAAAACATGACAGCTCATAAATGTAAATAGAGTTCAAAGTAAGAATGTTTAAGCTTTTAAAGGCTTCCCTGCAGGAAGTATTATATCCCAGATTGACTATTATACGTATTGCCCTTTTTTGTAGTAAAAAAACTCTATTTGCTTCAGATGAGGAACCCCAAATGCACTATACCGTACTTTATGCAAGAATGAACAGTAGCAAAATACAACTGTCTTACTATTGATGGGCTGCATTATTTGGATGTTATAGCCAAAGCATAACAGGCCTTTGACAGTTTAACACACATATCATGAATGTGATTAGACCATTTAAGGCTACAGTCGATTTTCAAACCGAGCATTTTTGATTCATTGGCATACTCCACACTTGTAGTAGGAGATAGAAGGATATTAGTGTTGAAGACAATATTAGACTGCAAAGTTTTAAAGAGAATACAGGTTGTTTTACTTTGGTTAATACATAGTTTATTATTTTCAGTCCACGTTATTACTTTGGCATATATAGTTTTTGCACAGTTTTCAGCATCAGCAAGAGTATTAGATTTTATTAAAATGTTCGTATCATCAGCATACGAAACTGTCAAACATGGTGGTACTCCAACGCTGACAGTCTGCGAGTCTGATATAACATACGGTTAAAAAATATTAACATAGTAGGCTTCGTTTCATCGAAAAATTTCATTAAGAAATTGCTCAGAATTGCAAAATTAGCATATATGCATTTTGAATTTTTAGTTCTGATCACATATTTGTAATCTGCGACCTCAAGAATCCCCAAGTACCAATTTTTAGTAGAATCGGACATTAAATGACAATATCAGCCATATTACAAACGCCACCTTGGATTTTTCTATAAAGAATGTCAAGTTGTATTGCCACGTGAACCATATATACATTATGCTAAATTTCAAGTCAATACGAAACCTGGAAGTGGGTGAAAACTCAGGTGCAAGATCTTTTTACATACTATACAAAGTTACAAGGCTACAAGGTCATGCTATTAAAAGCCTGCTAAAAATGATGTAAAGTTTCATGATCCATACCTAGCGAACATGTTGCCTTCAGACAGATCATAATGATGCGTTCCTGCGGGAGTGTATATCGGTTAGCTTTTCCCGGTTACCACCCAGAATTTTATTGCCTGTATTTATGTAATTAAAGGCTGGATGTTTCTGCAACACATCAATAACAGCTATTAATTATATATTTTAAGACGCAAGCTTGAAAATCAATTAGTCCCATCTTTCTTCGTGCAGATTATTATTTCACCTCTTACGTCGGCAGTATCGATAAATTACACATTCAAATATTCGATTGTAATGTTAATGTTAATATATCACTCGTATTGTTATATAAGCTTTCAACTACTTTAGAGAATTTATTAGCTAGTTAAGATTTTCACTTATAGGATACAGGGTGCTTCGTGAGTGACTGACCACACGCTAGTGAGGACTACAGTACCTTGGGACGATTTCAAAATGGCCTTTTAGTATATTCCTAATTTCCTTCGTTCCTGATATACAGCGTGTTTTTTATTTTTTGCCAAAACTTCGATGTCTTTCTGTTGACTTCACTACATCGAACTTTTAGTAGACATGTTTCTCTAGATAGATCGATAGATAGATAGACGTTTATTGACCACATTATGTATAATTACATTTGTAGCAAGTCTTAGGCTGCTAACTGGAATTTAAATTTACATACTAGAATGGGCTATCGCCCATTCTAGCTCCTCCGGAGGGGTGACAGCTAAAGCTGTCAATGCGAGTGCTCCGCACTCGATTAGGTAACGCTTGAATCATTGTAGAAAGCTTGATTTTTAGTTTTCAATTTTCACTTTTTTTGGGTTTTTTAAATTTTAAGTTTTCAGTTTTTTAATTTTCAGTTTTTTAGTTTTTCGGTTTTTTATCATTCAGTGTTTCGGTTTTTCAGTTTTCAGTTTTTAATTTTTTCAGTTTTCAGTTTTTAGTTTTTCAATTTTTCAGTTTTCACTTTTTGTGGTTTTTCCGTTTTTAGTTTCATTTTTCAGTTTGTCAGTTTTTCAGTATTTTAGTTTTTCAGTTTTTCGGTCTTTTAGTCTTTCAGTGTTTCAGTTTCTCAGTTTCCCAATTTCCCAGTTTTCCAGTTTTTCAGTTTCAGTTTTAAAGTTTTAAAGTTTCGAAGTTTTGAAGTTTTTAATTTTCTAAGTTTTTAAGTTTCTAAGTTTCTAAGTTTTTAAGTTTTTAGGTTTTTAAGTTTTTAGGTTTTGAAGATTTGCAGTTTTTAAGTTTTGAAGTTTTTAAGTTAAGTTTTTCAGGTTTTCAGTGTTTCAGTTTTTTGTTTTTCAGTTTTTCAGTTTTTCATTGTTCAGTTTTTCATTTGTCAGCCTTTTGTTTCAGTTTTTCGGTTTTTCAGTTTTCAGATTTTCAGTTTCTAGTTTTTCACCTTTCGATTTTTTAGTTTTCAATTTTTCAAGTTTTCAAGTTTCCAAGATTTCAAGTTCTCAATTTTTCAAGTTTGCAAGTTTTCAAGATTTCAAGTTTTCAAGTTTTCAACTCTTCAAGTTTTTAAGTTTCCAAGTTTTCAATTTCCCAATTTTTCAAGTTTGCAAGTTTTCAAGATTTCAAGTCTTGAAGTTTTCAAGTTTATCAGTTTTTCATTATTTCAGTTTTTCAGATTTTCAGATTTTTAGTTTTTCAGTTTTTCAATTTTTCAGTTTCAGTTTTTCACTTTCATATTCGATTAGGTACTTCAGCAACCTTCACATTCCGAGTTCCAGCTGAATCGGACGGCAAATAAGAAAGTTACAGTAAATAGCGGATATTAGGCTATGGGGACGCCGCCACTTTGAAATTTTCAATGTCGACGTCATATTCACAATCAACTACTTCAGTAACTTCAACATATCGAGTTTCATTTGAATCGGACGATAAATAATTCACTTTTAAATAAGAAAGTTACAGTAAATGATGAATATTATGCTACGGGGACGCCGCCATTTTGAATTTTTGAGTTACGATAACATATTCGTGATCTGTGACCTCGATAACATATACATACCTATTTTCAGACGAATGGCACCGTAAATGGTAAAATAGGTCCTGCAACTCCGCCGCCATTTTGAATTTTTCAATTTCGACGTCATATTCACAATCAGCTACTTCAGTAACTTCAACATACCGAGTTTCATTTGAATCGATTGAAAAATAAGGAAGTTAAAGTAAATGATGAATATTAGGCTATGGGGACGCTGCCATTTTGAATTTTTGAGTTACGATAACATATTCGTGATCTGTGACCTCGATAACACATACGTACTTATTTTCAGTCGAATAGCATCGTAAATGGCAAAATGTGTCCTGCAGCTCCGCCGCCATCTTGAATTTTTCAATTTAGATTTCGGATTCGTAATCGGCGACCTCGAAAACCCCCACATACCGATTTTGAGCGGTGTGACGCCATAATCGACAAACATCGTCCGCCATTTTGGCGCCGCCATTTTGAATTTTGCGATTCCGACGTCACATTCGTGAGCACCGTGGTCGATAATCCCCGAGTACCAAATTTCAGGCCAATCGGACGACAAATAAATTTAATTCGATAAATTTGGCTCACCCTATATCGAGATTTGTTTTGGGCACCCGACTATTGGCATTCTATTTAATTTGTAAAAATTTTACATCAAAACTTATTTCCGCGTTGCTGGCAACGCCGTGTTGCCAGCAACGCGTGCTAACTTCACACACATAATTTTTACCGCCTATTACAGTGCTCTGCATTGTCGACAAAAATTTATGTCTGAAAGGAAAACATGGACTTTAAAAACTGTGATTTTTCAGGAAATAATGGGAGTTGAGAGGCTTTTTAGGTCTCAAATTAATCATAAAGGACGATATTTTGTTGTGATAGTGGAGTGTGCGGGCCAAATCGGAAATTCGGCCCGACACGGGCGTGTGAAAGTTGGGTTTTTTGTGAGAAAGTGAAAAACGTCTACGTACAAAAAAATTCATAATTAAGCAAGTACATAGAATAGAAGCTCGTTCTGTGTATCGATGGAAAGGGGGAGCTTGGCCCTTTCCCGTGATCCCAAAATTTACAGGGAAAATCGAAAATTCGGCCTCACAGGGGCGAGACATATGTGACAAATTTGAGTGTGTTAAAACGTAACCTAGAAAATTGTAAAACATGAAATCTCAAAACACTCATATTTTAGTTAATACTTGACGTAAAAGCTCGATCTTAGTCTCTATTTGAACACGGAGATTGGCATTTTATCCACGCAGTACGTGCTCTGGGTTAAATAAAAAATTTAGTGTAGTTCTGTGCGAAATAAGAATGGATATTTTCGTAAAAATTGAAAACCGTAAGTACTTTAAAAATTCATAAGTAAATAAAAATCGGGAGTGAAACGGTGTTCGACGTCTCTCTGGAAAGCAGAAGAACGTAGCTTTCTGGCGATACCAAGTTTGACCGGAAAAATGGAAAATTAGGCCCGCGGCGAGCGCGACAAAAGTAGCTTTTCTGGGATCTTTTAAATTTAAAATATCACGTAATTACGAAAAATTCTTCCACTTTGACCGCCCGTAGCTCGTTAATCTTTGGAGCTGGAGAAAAACAAAAAAAAAGACTTTTAGATAATTCATTTTTCTACATTTTCGTTAGGGCGAAGTATTTTGCTCTAGGAGGCCCCGTTTAGAAGTTATGGAGGTTTAAAGGTAAAAATGTCCAATTTTCCGCCTTTTTGCACCGCCGCACCTTTCGGCCGATATCTCCGAAACGAAGACACGTACGGAAATTTTGAAGATACCGGAGGAAGCGGAAAGAAACGCTCTTGTCCTTTGAGATTTTTTTATTTTGAGCTAGCTCCGACCGTTTTCGAGTTATAGGCGAAAAACCGAAAAAATGAGACGCGCTTCGGAGCCGAAACAGTGCAAAAACGTGCAATCTTAAAACGTCCGTATTTTTGGAAATACATATTTTGGAGCGCCGTGCGGCATCGCGGCGGAACGGGGGGAGATTCTAGTTATAGCTAGCCGCAAACTGCGAGGTCGAAATCGAAAATTAAGCCCGGCAAGAGCGAAAGGAAATCGTACATTTTTGACGTTTACGAAATACCAAATCGCCTTCCCCTATTTTCTCTTTTACCCCTCGACTCCTCATTCCCCAAAAAAGCAGGCGAGAGAGATAGGTGACTTTCGTCCGATATAGCTAGCCGCAAACTGCGAGGTCGAAATCGAAAATTAAGCCCGGCAAGAGCGAAAGGAAATCGTACATTTTTGACGTTTACGAAATACCAAATCGCCTTCCCCTATTTTCTCTTTTACCCCTCGACTCCTCATTCCCCAAAAAAGCAGGCGAGAGAGATAGGTGACTTTCGTCCGATTGTAACGGAAAAACCCGGAAAAATACCGGAACCGAGTATAGCCTATACACTGTAGAATTCCGTCCCGATCACTTTCGAGGCGGGCACGGACCGGCGAAATAAAGCGCGTCTCGACAGCATGTACCTTAAGATCGCAAAGAGGAAGGGGCTCGCACCAACTGCTCTTTATTACTATGATAAATGATAAATTGCCATGTAGATATTACATTAATGAATTAATGGATGTATTCGGCGAAAAGAATACAGTGTATAACATAAAGAGAAGAAATATATAAGTATAAAAAACATACATGTCAAAGTACAAAACATTTAGTATAAGAACAGCATAAATAGAGTACAACATAGTTAAAAATGTAAAATGAGTATATTTCATGATACAAGGAATACATCTGGAAGTGTCCTAGATTTCCATAGGAGTACTCATGTACTTATTTATCGAATAAAGCATTTTAATAGATGGTTTTTAATTTTAATTTTGAATCTATTATAGTCCAACTTTCTCAGATTTTCGGGCAGTATATTATACAGTTTTAAATCTAATGAGTTTTTAGCAGATTTTGTCAGACAATATCTAGGAGCCTTTAATAAATTAGACGATCTAGTCTCATAACTATGGCAGTCTGAGTGTGTAGGAAAGGTGCTTTATTTTTATGAACTTCTAACAATGAGTAAAATACATATAAGCAAGGTAAAGGCATTATGCCGTATTCAAGAAATAAGGGTTTACAATGATCCTGATAATTAGCACCTGCAATTATTCTAATTGACCTCTTTTGGAAGATAAAGATTTTATAGGCCTGTGTAGAATTTCCCCAAAGTATAATTCCATAGGTGATGTGTGAGTGAATTAACCCATGATACGCTTATTGATTATTAATGTATTTTTTTAATTGGCGTAGAAGAAAAATGTAAATACACTGCTGGCCACTCGAACTTACACATAGAGACTTTTAGGCAAAATTTAAAGTTCAATATTTTCAACAGGAATGCAAATTTTTGAACGCGGCTTGCAAATTTTAAGAGCTAGTTTTTTTCGGATTAAGCTGCATGACGTATATTTATCGTAGGATCATAAGTTTATTATATACGGGGTGATCAATGAAGTCATGCAAAAAATCAAAAAGTTTGTATGAGTGAAATTTCCGCAAAAAATTTTTTTGGTCGTTGCAATATGGTTCCTTACTAAGGTAACATCAATATCTCTAGACGGTTTTGTCAGTTTTTGGATTAAGGCCCTTAGGCCTTGTACACACTACTCAACATAAAATTTGGATACCGAAATTTTTAAAATGCTATAACTTGACATTGGATTGACGGTTCTTGATGATTTTTGCGGATTTGGAATCCTTATTTCACGTAGATTTTCTATGGTCTAAGCATTTTATTTGAGGGTTGAAATTTACACATTATACGAGGTCGATAATAAACAAAAACGTAGCGACAAGAACAAGTTTATTACATTAAATTCTACAATATACAACATTGCTTAACAACGACCAAAAGTCAATTCTTAAAAAATGTATTATTCTAATTCTGGTAATTTTTAATAACTGAAAAAAAATTTAACTAAAAAATTAAAAATTAATTTAATTTAAACTTAAATTAAAATTAAATTAAAATTACCTAATTAAAATTAGGTACATTAATTAAAAAAAAGAGAAGCTAATATTTTGTTGGTCCTCCTGCTCGGAATATTACTTCCCGACATCGATTTGGTAGAGTATCCACAAGATTATTTATAAAATCTTGTGGAATATTCTCCCATTCTTTACGAATGGCCTCACTGAGCGTTTCTAAGGTTTCAGGGGGTACATCAAGAGATCTTACTTTAAGTTTTAAATAAGACCAAACGTGTTCGATGACATTAAGATCCGGAGACTTTGCAGGCCAGTCCATCCTATTGATGTTTTGTGCCTGCAAAAACTGTGTGATCCTTCGCGCTCTGTGAGGTCGAGCGTTGTCATCCACCAATAGAATTTCTGGGCCGTAATATCGAGCAAAAGGAACAACAATAGGTTCCAAAATTTCCTCCTGATAAACAGTAGCATTAATGGTTTGGTTGGTAATGAATAGCTCGGTTTTACCATTTCTTATGATACCTCCCCACACTGTAACACCTCCGCCACCAAATGCTTCTTGAGGGGCCATATATTCCTCCAAATATCGCTGATTTGGCCTTCTCCAAACTAACATTCGGCCATCGGAGTGAAACAAATTAAATCTTGTTTCGTCAGTAAATAAACAATGGCTCCACTCTGCATTACCCCAATTCGCATGCCGATTTGCCCATGCCGCCTATTCGCTCTATGGCGTTGTAATAACCCCACACATTTTGCTCTGCGACGGGCTCTATAATTTAAAATGTTTGGCATTATGTTATGTTTAAAAAAAAAAATCTCACCTCAAGTTGTTTTTATTTAATGTTCTTCTCACTGTTCTGTCCGAAACTCTCATCCCAGTTTGTTGACTTAAAGAGTCATTTAGTTTTCTAGAGTTCTTTGTTCTATTCCGCATAGTTTCTCTCATTAAAATTCTTTAGGTTCTTTGGTTTATTTTTTTTGTATGTCCACCCCCATGAACATAATTATGATCACCAGTAGTTTCGACGCGGCGGTTCAAATTATAAATTGTCTTTCGGCTGACATTGTAAATGTGCGCAACTTGCTGTTTTGACATTCCTTCGTTGAGAAGTCGAATGCAATTTTCCCTTTCTGCCGTTGTTAAACGCTTCATATTAATTAAACTTTACAAAATTATAACATTGAAATGTGTCAGATTATTTCTAAAATAATGTAAACAGTTTTTAATTCCATAGCAACAAATTTGTTTTTCCAATGCCTACTTTGAAATTGACGCGTCGCGTAGAAATTACACCCGATCATAATTATGGGCATGGGGGTGGACAAAGAACTCTGTAAAACTGAATGATTCTTTGAGACAACAAACTGGGGTGTGAGTTTCGGACAGAACAGTGAGAAGAACATTAAATAAAAACAACTTGAGGTGAGAATTTATTTTTACAAAAACTTAAATAATGCCAAACTTTAGAGCGCGTCGTACCCTACGTTTTTGTTTATTATCGACCCGGTATATTGTGTAAATTTCAACCCTCAAATAAAATGCTTAGACCATAGAAAATCTACGTGAAATAAGGATTCCAAATCCGCAAAAATCATCAAGAACCGTCAATCCAATGTCCAGTTATAGCATTTTAAAGATTTCGGTATCCAAATTTTATGTTGAGTAGTGTGTACAAGGCCTAAGGGCCTTAATCCAAAAACTGACAAAGCCGTCTAGAGATATTGATGTTACCTTAGTAAGGAACCATATTGCAACGACCAAAAATTGCGGAAATTTCACTCATACAAACTTTTTGATTTTTTGCATGACTTCATTGATCACCCCGTATATAATAAACTTATGGTCCTACGATAAATATACGTCATGCAGCTTAATCCGAAAAAAACTAGCTCTTAAAATTTGCAAGCCGCGTTCAAAAATTTGCATTCCTGTTGAAAATATTGAACTTTAAATTTTGCCTAAAAGTCTCTATGTGTAAGTTCGAGTGGCCAGCAGTTTAGATATTTTATTGCTTATATATTCAATATGTGCGTCCCATTTAAGATTATCATCCAAGAAATTTCGAGGAGATGTCTTCGAGAAGTCTAAAGATGGATGGAAGATTATTATCAATAACAAAAAAAATTCAGATTCTATAAAGAATGACCAAGAATGTAAGATACATCCTAATGCTTTTGTAGATTTCTTTGCTACAGTGTCAGACAATGTTATAAAAAATCTACCTCCAGGTAATGAAAATGCTAAATTTCTTAAAGCACGCTCCGTCACCTCATATTACATTCTTTCTTGAACTGATTAAAATCTTAGATGTCATGGATGTAGTTAACTGTTTAAAAAACTCTAATAGTCTAGATATTTATGACTTAAACACCAAAATTATAAAAAATACAATTGACATAACTATCTATTCCCTAACATACTTAATAAACTTATGTTTCAGTGAGGGTTCTTTTCCAGATGTCTTTAAAATAGGTAGAGTCGTACCTGTTTTTAAAAAGGGAAATTCCAATAGTCCGGATAATTATCGCCCTATTGTTATTATACCGGTGTTCGGTAAGATTATTGAGATTATTTTAAAAAATCGCTTAGCGCAATACTTTGCGAGCAATTCGCTGATTCACAAATGCCAATTTGGCTTTAGAGAATCATGTTCTACCATAGGCGCAGTATGCAAGGTTGTTAGCGACATCGCCGAGGGTTTTGAGGAGGGTAAATATACAGCAATTACACTGGTGGACCTTAGCAAGGCCCTCTCTCACAATCTTCTTACTAAAAAGCTTAGCCACTATGATGTAAGAGAACCAAGATTAAATTTATTAGGGTCATATCTTTTTAATAGAGGACAATACATAAGATATGAAAATCAGATTTCAGGGTAATGAAACACGAAGTACCCCAAGGCTCTGTATTGGGTCCTCTTTTTTATTCATTACTTTCATTAACGATCTTTTCTTCTATCTCTTTCCAAACAAAACTGTTATGTATGCAGATGATGTAACTTTAATAAATGATAGCAAAGATCTAATAACTTAGCACACAACGGTTAGCGAAACCCAGATCTCTGCCAAACATAGGTAGAGTAATAATAAGTTAAAACTGAACAAAGATAAAACCCAAAAACAGATTTTCTCAACCAATAACGCGATTGTTAAAGGTGACAGTAAATTGATTAAAAATAGAAACCATTTAGGCGCCGGCATTGGCACCGGCAAAAATACCCAAACAGCAGTAAAGACTATTCCTAAAATGGGATATCTCCACGTATATAGATGTGGACCGGAAGTAAACTGCAGTGACTTAATAAAGGTCCTCAGTGAAACGGCTCCGACCATATGCTTTAATTGTGAGGAATGAAATAAAACAGAAATTATTACTTGAAAACAAAAATTTTTCAGTAATCGGTATTTCTGAACATTTCTTTTACGAAAGCAATGTAAAGTTTGTCAATGTTTTTTGTTGGGAATTCTTTTTTATCGTTTGTTTGGGGATTCCAATAATTAAGTTCGTTTTTGTGGTATTGATTTTTGACACATTAGAATAAAGTTTTTGTTGTGTATCTTTTTTTTCTCTATTGGGATTATTAATTTCTTGATTTGTGGACATACTTAATTTTTGTTCACTGATTTTACTAGTCTTCATAATTCAGTACCACAAACGAAAGAAACAGGAACGGGTTCATTTTTTTTTCTTTTGGCATTTGCCTAAAACTATCACCCTGTGTATGGATTTTGGTAATTTTCAGTACCGAGTTTAAAAATGCTCTAATAACATATT
Source organism: Stenurella melanura (assembly GCA_963583905.1). NCBI lineage: Eukaryota > Metazoa > Arthropoda > Insecta > Coleoptera > Cerambycidae > Stenurella > Stenurella melanura. The sequence goes on from OY757309.1 coordinate 4,926,588, forward strand.
TGAACCATGTAATTAGTTTTCTTGGCACTCTTTATATCTAATTCAAATGAGAATTAACAATTGAGTTTCACGATAAATCAATTTCAAAAATATTTGTGGGAGCCTTCCGTCTGCAAAGCATCAGCAATTACATAGATGGCTTTAATTTTGCGATAACAAATTGAATTTTATTCTGTTAGAATTTGTCACAACGATATTATATATTTTGCCAAAATAGTGAAAAGGTAAAAAGTCAACAAACTTAAAAAAAAATTACTAGAACAAATACAGAAGGGTAACAATTATACAGACGTGGAAACTGAGGAAATACACCTAATATTTAGTTTCATCAATTAAAAATAATTTTATAAAAAATAATTACATATTGATGATGGCAGTTATATAATAATTTGAATAATCGTGGAAACACCCTGTAGAACTAGGTTCAACTTAGTACACCTGTATGTTTTGACCGTTTTAACAATCACGCTGAAATTCATATGACAACTTTTCTTCGAAGGAAATTTTTCGAAAACCGTCTATGAGGTATAAATTTAAGAATCGTCCAATCCACTTTCAGGAAGTACATATGCAATGTCTAAAGATGTTATAAAAAATATGTACTGTAAAGAGAACATTTTTTATTTTACTTTTAAAACGAGAAATTGGTGATTTTTCAATTTTTAAAATTGTGTAACATTGACAATTCTATACGAAAAAAATGTATCGAACATTTCTCGTTAGAAACGGTAAAAAAATATTTAAAAAACGGTTGATTGAAGAAATTTAGTATTTCTTTTGTTACAAACAAAACCAGACCAGGTATACCCGCCTGGTAACTTGGATTTTCATAATCGGTAGTGAACTGAACTGATTCCAGCAAAAAAACTGCGTCATAAATGTATTCATCATATAACAAATTTATTTAGTTCTTTTAATACAGTAAATTGCCGCCCCGGATCGAGACCCGGAAGTAGTATGGGGGACACTGGCCTTGAAAAGTGAAAGTTAATTAGGTCATTAACATTAATGAGGCAATTAAGATAATGAGGCAATTAAGTTAATGGCGTAATTAGGGAAATCCGCGGATTTTAATCACCGCGAGATAATTATCTTATCTGGTGGGTGGCCCCGGTGATTAACGTTAATTAGATATACGTGCCTTTCAACATGTGCTGGAATTTTTGAGCGATTAAAAAATGACCTAATTAACTTTCACTTTTCAAAGTTAGTGCCTCCACAATTCTGACGTTTCCACGCATATAAGAATAACATTTTAAATAAGTTTGCATATATTTAACAGATTTTACAAGTTTCGGTGTTTAGAATTATTTAAAAAGTGACATATTTTCGAAAACTTAAGATGACTATAATCGTCAAGTTTTGTGTTTAAAAGTGGTATGGATATCAGCTTTAATATTCGACATTCACCAAAGCATCTTAATCATATTCCAAGAGAAGAGATACCCATTAAACCGCAGTGCAAGTAAAGTTGTTGGTGGCTGCCCCGGCCCCGGCTCATTTTTTAAAATATTACACTATTTTTTCAACACACAACGAACACAATTTCTCAACTGGATAATGAAATGCGGCAGGTATTAAAAGCTCAGAGTTAGACATTTTTCATTGTAACTTTTCAAGAAAAGTAGTATTCGGTTCTCAATAAGTTTTTTAAGAAGTGTAGTAAAATATGTGTTCAAACGATGCATGTTGTGAGTTATGGGATAAGGATGACTTTCCAAGCTACAATCCTTTACAGGATATAGAAACAAAGAATGTTTTGAGGAGTGCGTTTTCGGTAATAGGGAAATCTAAAAAAGCCAAGAAAGCCTTCCGACTTGCAGAACGACAACGACTAAGTAAGCTTGAGGAAAAAGAACAGCTTTCAAAAAAAGAAATTTGAAAATAGATAGTGTCGCAAAGAACTTAAAGTGATATTAGTGGAGACTGTACAAGTGTTCCGTATTTAAAAAACTTTAAATTTCTGTACATGTATTAATTTGTGATTCTTTTCACCATCGATTAAACTGGCAGTTATTTCTGCTTTAAAATTATTTAAAGTGGTATGAATATAGACATCAACTTTAACATTCAGACATTTTCGGTATTAACAAAAATTTTACCAATCATCTTAAAACATATTCATGTACCCGGCTAATTGGTTAATCAAGTTTGGTTTATTAGACAAATAACTTAAGGTGACTCCATAGAGATTGTATAAGTTTTCGTGTTAAAAAAATGTTAAAAATGATATGGGTATGGGTTTTAACATTTACACTCACACATTTTCGGTTTTCACAAAAATTCTACTAGAGGCATCTTAAAGGAGAAGAAGATGTACCAACTAAAACCGGAGTGCAAGTAAAGTAGTTTCTGGTACCCCTGACCCATTTTACATTTTAAAACCGTTTTTCGCGAGAGTCTCATTAACGATCGAAAAATAGTGGTCATCAAATTTGTAGCTTCATCACAAATTAATATATGTACAAAGAAAATTAAAAGTTACGAGATATATTGCTTATTTCGCAGGCGTGCTTTGTCAATTTATGATTACTAATGATATAAAAGACTCAGAATAATAATAATAGAAAAATGTAAACTAGAAATTTTCACTGAATGAATTAGCACTAAATAACAGTTATCAAAAAAATTCTTATTCGCTGTATTGTTTGAACATTGGTAATCTTATTTTAAAATTAAATATGCAGCAAGTTTTTCGTTTTCTTACTTAAAGGCACTAACATTCCTAAATGATAGGGAATGATATTGTTTAAAAGGGTGCCTGCGAAACTTTTCGACGATGAGTTTATTTTAAACTTTTTAGAAACAAAAAATAACCAATATAAAAATGTTAGCTATATCTATACAGACTTGTTATTTAATTTTAATAATCTTATTTGTAAATCTATACGTAAGGCTTATATCACATATGTTGGAAACAAACAAACCAGTTCTATATATATATATATATATAACAATGTATGTATGTTTTGCAATTATGTATTTTTAAGAAATAAAAATGATCTATAAATTTACCTGTGTGTTTATTATATTATAGCAAATAAGAGAAAAATGGCCACTTTGATGTTAAACACTAAGTTGTGCATATTACAGCTAAAAATAATGTTATGTATTCAAACGCCTACAATAAAAAGTGTCGTGTTGTACAGCGTGCGAGAAAAAGTAAAACATATTTAAGAGCGACCGATAGAAGTAGAACTACACCAGAGTTTAAAATGAGGCTAGAGAAATACTGCAAAAACTTGGAAGAATTGAAAAAACTCATACATCTTTATGAGGATATACAGAGCATGTTCTTCGGCTTCTCAAATAAAATGTACATTGGGGATTAGTGGGTGTATGGAAAAATATTTCAATACTATGGCTTGTTAAAAACATTGAGGATCTCAGGTGTCCCGACTATAAGCTTTTAAGAAGTAGATTTTTCAAAGGTTAGCTGTATGTCACACATTGAAATAATGTATATGTGCAAAATATGTATTCGCTAAAAAATAAAAAAATATTTAAAAAATATTTAAAAAACATGTGTTTATTATATATATTATAGCAAATGAGAAAAAATAGGACCTGTACTGTAGGGTTAAACGCCAAACTCTATTTAGAATATATTAATATTTTATTACATTTAAATGCATAAGACGCGACACAACTTTAAACAAGCTATTTTGTAAAATAAATAAAAACACATGGGGGCTGCAATGTTCCCCCAGCTAATAACTTAGTAAGTAAAATAATGAAACCACAAAATATCAAAAACACAGCAGGTGAAAAAAATTAAAATTGAAAAAAGTGACTTCCACTATTTTTTAAACACTAGCCTATTATTATCAACTTGCATCTCATATATAGTTTCTTAAAATTACAAGTCACATAAAGCAAGAATTCTTTATAATTGTTATTTAGTGCCTTTAAGTAATAAATTAACAGATAATAATAAAAAAATGCGGTTCACTGTATTTTTACCAGGTTGGTATTGTACGAAACGCCTGCAAACTTCGAAATATAAAAAATACACTCAACGTTATGCGTACCATTTGCGTACGAAAATAGATATTTGTTAAAATAGGGTCATCACTATTGCAAAAATAACAAAAAACAACATTATTTAAAAAAATATTGTGTGTAACTGTCAAAGAGAGCCCCGGTAAAAATTAGCTTGAATCTAGAACGACAAAAGTATTCCGTGAAATAAGTAATATCCCGTACCTCATTTTCAGTTTTTCAAAAAAGAAAGAACGATAAAAACTTATAGTGTACTTGACGTTTTGTGAGTCCGTGGTTGCCAAAACCATCTACATTTATACGGTTATTAAAGAAAAAACACAATAATAAACATTTACCTCTTTCACTGCCACCAAATGTTCCAGCGAATCACTATTGATGTACATGCTTATTAATCCTTTTAAGCTGTATGCATGTAACACAGCTTTAAATTGCTCCATTTTCACTTAACTGAACACAACACAACACAGTATATCCTCAGAACGATTGCTGCAGATGCCTAATTGGCAACTTTTTCTTACAAATAACAATGATCAAAATCAAGTCCACACGGCCATTCCCTGATGGAGAAGGTCTGGCTTAATGTATTTTGAAATACCATCGTAACCCAACTGTAATAAAATATTAATATATTTTAGATAAAGCTTGGTGCAGGTAATTACAGGGTTAAATTCTTATTATTTAAAATACCACTAATATACGAAAGCTTTTAAATAACCATATTATGTTAATGTAAAATGTCGAGACGGACTTTACAGGGGTAACAATGTGAAAGATTTCTATTCATTAAATTCTTATTATTTAAAATACCACTAATATACGAAAGCTTTTAAATAACCATATTATATTAATGTAAAATGTCGAGACGGACTCTTAAGACGGACATCTCTTAATCTATATATCAATATGAAAGACTTTTTGAAAGTCCCAATTTGTGATTTGATTTAAAAAATCTCGGAATTTAAACGAGATACGAAACAACAATTATTTCACGGAATACTTTTTCGCTAGAAATTTTCGTGTTTAAAAAAATCGAATGGCTTCAACACTTATTACACCCCGTTTTTAATGATAACAGAAAATATGCTAAAATTTATTCCTAAAAAAGCACACATAGTTTTAAAACATTCCTAAATGATATAAGGCGGTGATCTCGTTGAAAAGGGTGCCTGCGAAACTTTCGACGATGGGTATATTTTAAACTTTTTTAGAAACAAAATAACCAACATACAAATGTTAGTTAGCTACATCTATGCAGACTTTGGCATGTCTTTAATTTATTTCTTCTAAAACTAAATAACAGCAAACTGCAAGATTTCTAATTCACTCAGCCAATGAAAAAAATGTTTCCATAATTTTTGAACGCCTCTATTAGTAATAATTATTTTTTAAAAAGAAACTGCCAACTCAACCGAAATTTTATGTCGATATCAATATGAAAGACTTTTTGAAAGTCCCAATTTGTGATTTGATTTAAAAAATCTCGGAATTTAAACGAGATACGAAACAACAATTATTTCACGGAATACTTTTTTCGCTAGAAATTTTCGTGTTTAAAAAAATCGAATGGCTTTCAACACTTATTACACCCCGTTTTTAATGATAACAGAAAATATGCTAAAATTTATTCCTAAAAAAGCACACATAGTTTTAAAACATTCCTAAATGATATAAGGCGGTGATCTCGTTGAAAAGGGTGTCTGCGAAACTTTCGACGATGGGTATATTTTAAACTTTTTTAGAAACAAAATAACCAACATACAAATGTTAGTTAGCTACATCTATGCAGACTTTGGCATGTCTTTAATTTATTTCTTCTAAAACTAAATAACAGCAAACTGCAAGATTTCTAATTCACTCAGCCAATGAAAAAAATGTTTCCATAATTTTTGAACGCCTCTATTAGTAATAATTATTTTTTAAAAAGAAACTGCCAACTCAACCGAAATTTTATGTCGATGATGAAAAGTAACAAATTAAAAGTTGCGAGATATTACTCATTTCATAGTTAAGACTAAACCAGCGCTGTTAGCCAAGTATACAACAATTATTTTAAGTGTAAAGCCGTTGAAATAAAAAATTATCAAAGAAATATTCTTATTCGCAGCTTACAAGACAAAAAACACAGATTGAATATGTACAAAATTAAAAGTTAAAATGACGAGCTATTACTTAGTTATGACGATACCAACAATAGGATTACTTTATCATAACACGACACAGAGAAAATTGTTTTATAATTAAAAATTCAAGTTTTTTCGTTTTCTTACAAATAACAATGATCAAAAATTAAAACCATGCGGACCAGGCAGGGACAGGCCTCGGTACGATTTATTGACTTCTTAATATTTCTTTGTTAATAAAAAAATATTATTATTTGCAATAGAATTTTTTCACTAAGAAAACGTTTTACAATCGAAAGAAAAGAACTGTTGGATTAAACATTGCTACATCACTGAATGTAAAAATAAAATATTATTAAGCTCTAGTCCTTTCTTTTTTATTTTTAAAAAAAACCATCAGCTATATTTACACGATTTATTGACTTCTTAATATTTCTTTGTTAATAAAAAATATTATTATTTGCAATAGAATTTTTTCACTAAGAAAACGTTTTACAATCGAAAGAAAAGAACTGTTGGATTAAACATTGCTACATCACTGAATGTAAAAATAAAATATTATTAAGCTCTAGTCCTTTCTTTTTTATTTTAAAAAAAAACCATCAGCTATATTTACGGGCAGTGAAAATTAATGGTTTTCTATAAAATAATAGCAAGATGCAGGTTTTCTAATTCGTTTATTCACTCAATGAAAAATTTCTCTGAGTTTAAATTTTCCATTATTTTGAAACGTTAATATCAGAAATAATTATTTGTTCATCAAATCTTTGAACAAATACTTCTACTTTAAAACAAAAACCTTGATCTTAATCGTAAGCGAAACTTTAAGAGGTTTTATATATATATATATATATATAAATATGTAAAAGTGCAATTGTCTATTCACTAGAAATAAAGAAAATATTTATAAAAATACATGTGTTTATTTTATTATAATAATAATACAACATTCAGAATGTTTGTGAAGAAATGATTACCTACTGTTGATATGGGAACTCAAAAATAATAGAATCAATTTAAGTTCAGAGTTAGAAATTTTTATTGAATGAATTAGAAAATCTGCATCAACTATTTACTCGTGATGTAGAAAAATGTTAAAAAATATCTATTTTGTGCACGATTGGTACACACAATGTATAACGTATTTTTATATTTCGATGTTTGCAGATAACTTTTCATACAATTTTTCCTATCAAATTAAAAAAATCTTGAAAATAAAATGAGATATGAGAAGATCATCTCTATGACTCCGTTAGGATTTCGGACATTTTTACGCCAAATATTAGGATAGGTTAGGTTAGGCGCGCGCCTAACCTAACCTATCCTAATATTTGGCGTAAAAATGTCCGAAATCCTAACGGAGTCATAGAGATGATCTTCTCATATCTCATTTTATTTTCAAGATTTTTTTAATTTGATAGGAAAAATTGTATGAAAAGTTATCTGCAAACATCGAAATATAAAAATACGTTATACATTGTGTGTACCAATCGTGCACAAAATAGATATTTTTTAACATTTTTCTACATCACGAGTAAATAGTTGATGCAGATTTTCTAATTCATTCAATAAAAATTTCTAACTCTGAACTTAAATTGATTCTATTATTTTTGAGTTCCCATATCAACAGTAGGTAATCATTTCTTCACAAACATTCTGAATGTTGTATTATTATTATAATAAAATAAACACATGTATTTTTATAAATATTTTCTTTATTTCTAGTGAATAGACAATTGCACTTTTACATATTTATATATATATATATATATATATATAAAACCTCTTAAAGTTTCGCTTACGATTAAGATCAAGGTTTTTGTTTTAAAGTAGAAGTATTTGTTCAAAGATTTGATGAACAAATAATTATTTCTGATATTAACGTTTCAAAATAATGGAAAATTTAAACTCAGAGAAATTTTTCATTGAGTGAATAAACGAATTAGAAAACCTGCATCTTGCTATTATTTTATAGAAAACCATTAATTTTCACTGCCCGTAAATATAGCTGATGGTTTTTTTTTAAAATAAAAAAGAAAGGACTAGAGCTTAATAATATTTTATTTTTACATTCAGTGATGTAGCAATGTTTAATCCAACAGTTCTTTTCTTTCGATTGTAAAACGTTTTCTTAGTGAAAAAATTCTATTGCAAATAATAATATTTTTTATTAACAAAGAAATATTAAGAAGTCAATAAATCGTGTAAATATAGCTGATGGTTTTTTTTAAAAATAAAAAAGAAAGGACTAGAGCTTAATAATATTTTATTTTTACATTCAGTGATGTAGCAATGTTTAATCCAACAGTTCTTTTCTTTCGATTGTAAAACGTTTTCTTAGTGAAAAAATTCTATTGCAAATAATAATATTTTTTTATTAACAAAGAAATATTAAGAAGTCAATAAATCGTACCGAGGCCTGTCCCTGCCTGGTCCGCATGGTTTTAATTTTTGATCATTGTTATTTGTAAGAAAACGAAAAAACTTGAATTTTTAATTATAAAACAATTTTCTCTGTGTCGTGTTATGATAAAGTAATCCTATTGTTGGTATCGTCATAACTAAGTAATAGCTCGTCATTTTAACTTTTAATTTTGTACATATTCAATCTGTGTTTTTTGTCTTGTAAGCTGCGAATAAGAATATTTCTTTGATAATTTTTTATTTCAACGGCTTTACACTTAAAATAATTGTTGTATACTTGGCTAACAGCGCTGGTTTAGTCTTAACTATGAAATGAGTAATATCTCGCAACTTTTAATTTGTTACCTTTCATCATCGACATAAAATTTCGGTTGAGTTGGCAGTTTCTTTTTAAAAAATAATTATTACTAATAGAGGCGTTCAAAAATTATGGAAACATTTTTTTCATTGGCTGAGTGAATTAGAAATCTTGCAGTTTGCTGTTATTTAGTTTTAGAAGAAATAAATTAAAGACATGCCAAAGTCTGCATAGATGTAGCTAACTAACATTTGTATGTTGGTTATTTTGTTTCTAAAAAAGTTTAAAATATACCCATCGTCGAAAGTTTCGCAGACACCCTTTTCAACGAGATCACCGCCTTATATCATTTAGGAATGTTTTAAAACTATGTGTGCTTTTTTAGGAATAAATTTTAGCATATTTTCTGTTATCATTAAAAACGGGGTGTAATAAGTGTTGAAAGCCATTCGATTTTTTTAAACACGAAAATTTCTAGCGAAAAAAGTATTCCGTGAAATAATTGTTGTTTCGTATCTCGTTTAAATTCCGAGATTTTTTAAATCAAATCACAAATTGGGACTTTCAAAAAGTCTTTCATATTGATATCGACATAAAATTTCGGTTGAGTTGGCAGTTTCTTTTTAAAAAATAATTATTACTAATAGAGGCGTTCAAAAATTATGGAAACATTTTTTTCATTGGCTGAGTGAATTAGAAATCTTGCAGTTTGCTGTTATTTAGTTTTAGAAGAAATAAATTAAAGACATGCCAAAGTCTGCATAGATGTAGCTAACTAACATTTGTATGTTGGTTATTTTGTTTCTAAAAAAGTTTAAAATATACCCATCGTCGAAAGTTTCGCAGGCACCCTTTTCAACGAGATCACCGCCTTATATCATTTAGGAATGTTTTAAAACTATGTGTGCTTTTTTAGGAATAAATTTTAGCATATTTTCTGTTATCATTAAAAACGGGGTGTAATAAGTGTTGAAGCCATTCGATTTTTTTAAACACGAAAATTTCTAGCGAAAAAGTATTCCGTGAAATAATTGTTGTTTCGTATCTCGTTTAAATTCCGAGATTTTTTAAATCAAATCACAAATTGGGACTTTCAAAAAGTCTTTCATATTGATATATAGATTAAGAGATGTCCGTCTTAAGAGTCCGTCTCGACATTTTACATTAATATAATATGGTTATTTAAAAGCTTTCGTATATTAGTGGTATTTTAAATAATAAGAATTTAATGAATAGAAATCTTTCACATTGTTACCCCTGTAAAGTCCGTCTCGACATTTTACATTAACATAATATGGTTATTTAAAAGCTTTCGTATATTAGTGGTATTTTAAATAATAAGAATTTAACCCTGTAATTACCTGCACCAAGCTTTATCTAAAATATATTAATATTTTATTACAGTTGGGTTACGATGGTATTTCAAAATACATTAAGCCAGACCTTCTCCATCAGGGAATGGCCGTGTGGACTTGATTTTGATCATTGTTATTTGTAAGAAAAAGTTGCCAATTAGGCATCTGCAGCAATCGTTCTGAGGATATACTGTGTTGTGTTGTGTTCAGTTAAGTGAAAATGGAGCAATTTAAAGCTGTGTTACATGCATACAGCTTAAAAGGATTAATAAGCATGTACATCAATAGTGATTCGCTGGAACATTTGGTGGCAGTGAAAGAGGTAAATGTTTATTATTGTGTTTTTTCTTTAATAACCGTATAAATGTAGATGGTTTTGGCAACCACGGACTCACAAAACGTCAAGTACACTATAAGTTTTTATCGTTCTTTCTTTTTTGAAAAACTGAAAATGAGGTACGGGATATTACTTATTTCACGGAATACTTTTGTCGTTCTAGATTCAAGCTAATTTTTACCGGGGCTCTCTTTGACAGTTACACACAATATTTTTTTAAATAATGTTGTTTTTTGTTATTTTTGCAATAGTGATGACCCTATTTTAACAAATATCTATTTTCGTACGCAAATGGTACGCATAACGTTGAGTGTATTTTTTATATTTCGAAGTTTGCAGGCGTTTCGTACAATACCAACCTGGTAAAAATACAGTGAACCGCATTTTTTTATTATTATCTGTTAATTTATTACTTAAAGGCACTAAATAACAATTATAAAGAATTCTTGCTTTATGTGACTTGTAATTTTAAGAAACTATATATGAGATGCAAGTTGATAATAATAGGCTAGTGTTTAAAAAATAGTGGAAGTCACTTTTTTCAATTTTAATTTTTTTCACCTGCTGTGTTTTTGATATTTTGTGGTTTCATTATTTTACTTACTAAGTTATTAGCTGGGGGAACATTGCAGCCCCCATGTGTTTTTATTTATTTTACAAAATAGCTTGTTTAAAGTTGTGTCGCGTCTTATGCATTTAAATGTAATAAAATATTAATATATTCTAAATAGAGTTTGGCGTTTAACCCTACAGTACAGGTCCTATTTTTTCTCATTTGCTATAATATATATAATAAACACATGTTTTTTAAATATTTTTTAAATATTTTTTTATTTTTTAGCGAATACATATTTTGCACATATACATTATTTCAATGTGTGACATACAGCTAACCTTTGAAAAATCTACTTCTTAAAAGCTTATAGTCGGGACACCTGAGATCCTCAATGTTTTTAACAAGCCATAGTATTGAAATATTTTTCCATACACCCACTAATCCCCAATGTACATTTTATTTGAGAAGCCGAAGAACATGCTCTGTATATCCTCATAAAGATGTATGAGTTTTTTCAATTCTTCCAAGTTTTTGCAGTATTTCTCTAGCCTCATTTTAAACTCTGGTGTAGTTCTACTTCTATCGGTCGCTCTTAAATATGTTTTACTTTTTCTCGCACGCTGTACAACACGACACTTTTTATTGTAGGCGTTTGAATACATAACATTATTTTTAGCTGTAATATGCACAACTTAGTGTTTAACATCAAAGTGGCCATTTTTCTCTTATTTGCTATAATATAATAAACACACAGGTAAATTTATAGATCATTTTTATTTCTTAAAAATACATAATTGCAAAACATACATACATTGTTATATATATATATATATATATATAGAACTGGTTTGTTTGTTTCCAACATATGTGATATAAGCCTTACGTATAGATTTACAAATAAGATTATTAAAATTAAATAACAAGTCTGTATAGATATAGCTAACATTTTTATATTGGTTATTTTTTGTTTCTAAAAAGTTTAAAATAAACTCATCGTCGAAAAGTTTCGCAGGCACCCTTTTAAACAATATCATTCCCTATCATTTAGGAATGTTAGTGCCTTTAAGTAAGAAAACGAAAAACTTGCTGCATATTTAATTTTAAAATAAGATTACCAATGTTCAAACAATACAGCGAATAAGAATTTTTTTGATAACTGTTATTTAGTGCTAATTCATTCAGTGAAAATTTCTAGTTTACATTTTTCTATTATTATTATTCTGAGTCTTTTATATCATTAGTAATCATAAATTGACAAAGCACGCCTGCGAAATAAGCAATATATCTCGTAACTTTTAATTTTCTTTGTACATATATTAATTTGTGATGAAGCTACAAATTTGATGACCACTATTTTTCGATCGTTAATGAGACTCTCGCGAAAAACGGTTTAAAATGTAAAATGGGTCAGGGGTACCAGAAACTACTTTACTTGCACTCCGGTTTTAGTTGGTACATCTTCTTCTCCTTTAAGATGCCTCTAGTAGAATTTTTGTGAAAACCGAAAATGTGTGAGTGTAAATGTTAAAACCCATACCCATATCATTTTTAACATTTTTTTAACACGAAAACTTATACAATCTCTATGGAGTCACCTTAAGTTATTTGTCTAATAAACCAAACTTGATTAACCAATTAGCCGGGTACATGAATATGTTTTAAGATGATTGGTAAAATTTTTGTTAATACCGAAAATGTCTGAATGTTAAAGTTGATGTCTATATTCATACCACTTTAAATAATTTTAAAGCAGAAATAACTGCCAGTTTAATCGATGGTGAAAAGAATCACAAATTAATACATGTACAGAAATTTAAAGTTTTTTAAATACGGAACACTTGTACAGTCTCCACTAATATCACTTTAAGTTCTTTGCGACACTATCTATTTTCAAATTTTCTTTTTTTGAAAGCTGTTCTTTTTCCTCAAGCTTACTTAGTCGTTGTCGTTCTGCAAGTCGGAAGGCTTTCTTGGCTTTTTTAGATTTCCCTATTACCGAAAACGCACTCCTCAAAACATTCTTTGTTTCTATATCCTGTAAAGGATTGCAGCTTGGAAAGTCATCCTTATCCCATAACTCACAACATGCATCGTTTGAACACATATTTTACTACACTTCTTAAAAAACTTATTGAGAACCGAATACTACTTTTCTTGAAAAGTTACAATGAAAAATGTCTAACTCTGAGCTTTTAATACCTGCCGCATTTCATTATCCAGTTGAGAAATTGTGTTCGTTGTGTGTTGAAAAAATAGTGTAATATTTTAAAAAATGAGCCGGGGCCGGGGCAGCCACCAACAACTTTACTTGCACTGCGGTTTAATGGGTATCTCTTCTCTTGGAATATGATTAAGATGCTTTGGTGAATGTCGAATATTAAAGCTGATATCCATACCACTTTTAAACACAAAACTTGACGATTATAGTCATCTTAAGTTTTCGAAAATATGTCACTTTTTAAATAATTCTAAACACCGAAACTTGTAAAATCTGTTAAATATATGCAAACTTATTTAAAATGTTATTCTTATATGCGTGGAAACGTCAGAATTGTGGAGGCACTAACTTTGAAAAGTGAAAGTTAATTAGGTCATTTTTTAATCGCTCAAAAATTCCAGCACATGTTGAAAGGCACGTATATCTAATTAACGTTAATCACCGGGGCCACCCACCAGATAAGATAATTATCTCGCGGTGATTAAAATCCGCGGATTTCCCTAATTACACCATTAACTTAATTGCCTCATTATCTTAATTGCCTCATTAATGTTAATGACCTAATTAACTTTCACTTTTCAAGGCCAGTGTCCCCCATACTACTCCCGGAGTCAACCGTACAACCACGTCGCGCAGCGCCGTGGTGTTAGTGCGGTTCGACGAATCGCGACCGGTTCGGCTCAATAAAACTTATATTTAAAGGTTAAAACTCCTGCCGCCTGTGACTATAGAAAGGGCCTAATTAAAACACTTGTTATTTTACTTTAAATTCACTCTTTAATTCATAATATATTAAGCACTTGGAAGGTACGCCTAATATTAGCAAATGCATAGAATCAACTAACTTAAAAAGTATTTTTTATTAGTAATAATCTTACTTAGCATTTTTATACGTATATCGTTCATAAAGCTGCCTCGTGCTCTTAGTCATTTTATCTTCATAATATTTAAATTAAGATGAATGTTTATAAACACTTTGATTGATTTTTGTTGAGTTAACACTTATACTCCAACAGTGACGGCTTAAAATTAACATTAACATTGTTTTTGCCTACACAGTAAGCTTAAAATTAAAATATTTCACTTAAAACGTTTCGTAAAAAGTTTCTCGGCTAAAAAGGAATTTTTAACAAAAACTGACAAAATAACAAAAATTACAAAAATACAAACAGGGTACAAACAGTTAGAGATAGAAAAGGGATAGGTACAGAATAAAATTATGGTGGTGAAAGCGTGTGAAAGTGAGAAGTTTTGGTAGAAAAGAGTTTGGCTAAAGAGGTTGCCGAAAGATAGGCAACGCCTATAAATGTATTCGATACTCATGCGCCCATATAGGCTGGTCTAGTACGGCACATCCAACCATTTTAATAAACGATGTGTCAGTCGCATTTTCATTGTGTAATTGAATGAACTGCAGTTGCTCAAGCGGCCTTGCATTAGATTGGGATCTCATTTTTTTTATCGACGTAAAAAATGATAATGCACGTAACCTTTCAGATGGGTAAGGTACGTTACTTTAAAAGGAAGACAATACATTCTCTGATATGACATGCAAATTTTCATTCCACGATTTTTGTCAATTTTAAGCCAACGTATTAATCGTTGGGAAATTCAGTTCAAGGGTCACATAATGGTAAATCCTAATCGCCTCATGGTATTTATTAATTATACCTTTCTTTACCCATTAGTATGCAGTACGTAATTTTGCTTGTAATTGCACCACTTTATCTCTGCATCTCGATATTCATAAGTTGTAGTGTTTCCACACATCTAGGGTATATACTCGCGTCAAATAGGAACAAATTTCGACTTTTGACTTAAAACATTGGTGAATTATTGAAACTTCGCAAAAAATGTTCATTAGAAATAGAATAGAAAAATAAATATTTGTTCACCATGTAGAATACAGCTTATGTACATATGGTAACTCGGGCACAAGAGCAGTTTATAACGTATAAAACATGTAGACTGATACCAAAAAGAAAACAAAAACTTAAATGTTGATTACATATACCACTTTCGAAACATATAGTGTGAACCTAAAGAAACGCACAAAATTTATATGTTTGGTATGGGTCATTTGTCAAAAAAATCCTCGAACAGGTCGATTTTAGTTTTGTAAATGCTACATTTTGTCACTATACCAAAATTTATGACGTCATTGGTTTTTGAGTTATGACGTCATCATAATTTTTTTTAATGGAAACAGACTTTTTTGTTTACTGTTTTTTGTGGTATATTCCTTTAGCTTTCTGGTGATATGAAAAAAAAAGATATTACCTAAGCCATTCTTTTGGAGAAAAATATTTTTATTGATTGGTACCTTACATAAGTAATTGTGAGAAAAAAATCTTCTCCATTGCTCAAATTGCGACCCTTCAACGATTTGGCATTGACCAAGACGAGTGTAGACACTTTGCACGCTATTCTAAATCATCTCATGGGCAATTCGTCTCATCTCCAAGCCAGTTCTGTCTTTCAATTCTTCTATGGTATCCGGTCTGTTAAAATACACCCTTGAAAAAAGTCTAAGGAGGTTAAATCCGGTGAACGCGGGGCCACTCAATCGGACCTCGACGATCTATCCACCTTCCAGTAAAAGTGTCAATGAGGTGGGTGTAGCAATTCAATTGCCACAGTAGCTGAGAGTTACAGACAACCATAAAATTTCTTTTTATTCTTGCTATACTGATATAAATAAAAATAACAAAATTATCTGTAATTATTGTCAATTAATAAACCAAATCGGTAAAAGATGTCACTTAGCTTGAAATATAAATAGGAAAAGAAATTAACACTTTAAACGACTTTTTACCATAGTAGTACACTGTAATTTGTTCAAAAATAGAACACCATACATAGATGTAGCTTCTCACTCTCCTGACTAGTGTTGCCCTCTGCTCATACAAAATTTTCAAGAGCTTCATTCTGAGGTGAGTTTCGAAAAGATACAGATTGTTAAAGTTTTCCTTAGTACCCAACTACTAAAAACGACTATAGGAAAAAACTGGCAAAAGTTTAATCACCCTTGGTCGTGAGTTGTACAGTATGCAAGGGAAAATTAATTAAAGTATCTTCACTTTGAGGCCACATACCACCTACGGTTAGTAGAAATTCCTCTAAAAATAATAATTTCTGTACATTTTTTTAAATTTAAGTTTTCTCTTAATTTTAGGCCTCTTTTTTTGTTTCTTCTTTCTTTGAATCCTTTACAATTTTCTCCTTACTTCATGTATTGAAAATAAATTTTAATTAAGTAGCATTAAGAAATATCAGGAGCTGGCATTGTCAAGACTGGTATCAATAGCAAAAATCGAGAATTTTTGTGTGAATTCCAAACCATTTTTTATGCCTTGCCAAATTTTATCTTGAAGCCCTGCTATTACTCTGCAAAGAATTTATTTAGACTTCATAAGAGCACCTTTCAAGGACTTCTCGTCAAGAAAACAGGTTGTATGCAGTTTATTTTCTCTTTATATTGAAGCTGTTTTTCTCACCATTCCATAAATTGTAAAACGACAATATTGGTAAACTTTATATAACGATCGATATAGCATATTTTTTCTTAAATTTTAAACGTGAAATTATTATAAAATCTATGTACATATAATATAGTAGTATATAAGATTTTTCTTTTTTTGTGCGGCTACGTATACATGTATACCACGCTTTAATTGTAATATAATCATTATAAACATTTTTTTTACTTATCAATACATATACTAATTTTAAGTATAAATATTTCAACTTTTTACTTCAAAATTTCACGAATTTCTTTACTTCATTACAGTCTCACAGATTTTATAACTTTTGTTTTATTTCCATAATGTTAACGTTTGAAAGTTAACTTCATTTAATTTGGAAGCAACTAATTGGCGCCCCTGTATGCAATAATTTACTGTCAACATCTAAAAGAAATTAATATCATTTTCAATACCCATTACCCAGCTCCCGAATGATAAACTGAGAGCCGTTCGCAGTTTACCATGAAAACAACTTAATAACAAACACAATAATTTACAAAAATTTTAAATAGGCATTTTTATGGTGACATGAGGCCCCGTCTTACTGAATCCAGACGTTTTCAGCAGGAATATCTTCATCTTCATTGTTCAGAAACATAACTGCTAAGGCTGGCACTAACTCAACTCGCAAAAACTGTAAATATCTTGTGGCCGTAAGATTTTCTTCAAAAAAAAAAAAGGTCCCAATAAACGATCACCAATCATACTTGCAGGAGCCACAGTTGTCTAAACGAAGTTTCGACAGAATCTTATTTGCCATCATCATGTTCTTGCCGAAAGTTACCCACTGAATTATTTATTATTTGTTTGCTTATAGTAATGAAACATATATTCTTTATAGGATTTTGCAAACAGTGGAAAGAAAAGCTATCTATGAGAACTAAAGGAAAAAACTATATATATAAATATTAATGAAATCTTTGCATTCTTTCGATAACCTGACTTCTGGTTATGCTACCAAGTGAAAATTCTTATCAGCCACTCTCATTTTAACACTAGCATCCAACCTAGTCCCCTACGACTAAGCAGGCTAAACTAGTATCCACATGATCCCCTACGATATGTAAATTCAGTTAAAAATGAGAACTAAGGCCTGAAATTAATTTATTTACGTACCTTGTCTTTAAAAAAATTTTTTCATTCTAATGAATTACATTTTCATAAAATCTCATTCAGTTTCTTGGAAATGCTTAGCCTTTGAAACGTTTTTCGTCCTTATTGATGACTCATCAGAAAAGCCCAAAGCCACTCACAACGATGTTCCATGCAAAACTAAGACAATATCCATGAACAAGTTTAAAATAATTATAATTTTGACATTGACTGATAAAAAACAACAGATCTACACCTATCTATTATCTAACTAGTATTGGAGCCTATATACTCTATGCATGTTTAAAAATGAATTATTTATTATTTGTTTGCTTATAGTAATGAAACATATATTCTTTATAGGATTTTGCAAACAGTGGAAAGAAAAGCTATCTATGAGAACTAAAGGAAAAAACTATATATATAAATATTAATGAAATCTTTGCATTCTTTCGATAACCTGACTTCTGGTTATGCTACCAAGTGAAAATTCTTATCAGCCACTCTCATTTTAACACTAGCATCCAACCTAGTCCCCTACGACTAAGCAGGCTAAACTAGTATCCACATGATCCCCTACGATATGTAAATTCAGTTAAAAATGAGAACTAAGGCCTGAAATTAATTTATTTACGTACCTTGTCTTAAAAAAAATTTTTTCATTCTAATGAATTACATTTTTATAAAATCTCATTCAGTTTCTTGGAAATGCTTAGCCTTTGAAACGTTTTTCGTCCTTATTGATGACTCATCAGAAAAGCCCAAAGCCACTCACAACGATGTTCCATGCAAAACTAAGACAATATCCATGAACAAGTTTAAAATAATTATAATTTTGACATTGACTGATAAAAAACAACAGATCTACACCTATCTATTATCTAACTAGTATTGGAGCCTATATACTCTATGCATGTTTAAAAATGAATTATTTATTATTTGTTTGCTTATAGTAATGAAACATATATTCTTTATAGGATTTTGCAAACAGTGGAAAGAAAAGCTATCTATGAGAACTAAAGGAAAAAACTATATATATAAATATTAATGAAATCTTTGCATTCTTTCGATAACCTGACTTCTGGTTATGCTACCAAGTGAAAATTCTTATCAGCCACTCTCATTTTAACACTAGCATCCAACCTAGTCCCCTACGACTAAGCAGGCTAAACTAGTATCCACATGATCCCCTACGATATGTAAATTCAGTTAAAAATGAGAACTAAGGCCTGAAATTAATTTATTTACGTACCTTGTCTTTAAAAAAATTTTTTCATTCTAATGAATTACATTTTCATAAAATCTCATTCAGTTTCTTGGAAATGCTTAGCCTTTGAAACGTTTTTCGTCCTTATTGATGACTCATCAGAAAAGCCCAAAGCCACTCACAACGATGTTCCATGCAAAACTAAGACAATATCCATGAACAAGTTTAAAATAATTATAATTTTGACATTGACTGATAAAAAACAACAGATCTACACCTATCTATTATCTAACTAGTATTGGAGCCTATATACTCTATGCATGTTTAAAAATGAATTATTTATTATTTGTTTGCTTATAGTAATGAAACATATATTCTTTATAGGATTTTGCAAACAGTGGAAAGAAAAGCTATCTATGGGAACTAAAGGAAAAAACTATATATATAAATATTAATGAAATCTTTGCATTCTTTCGATAACCTGACTTCTGGTTATGCTACCAAGTGAAAATTCTTATCAGCCACTCTCATTTTAACACTAGCATCCAACCTAGTCCCCTACGACTAAGCAGGCTAAACTAGTATCCACATGATCCCCTACGATATGTAAATTCAGTTAAAAATGAGAACTAAGGCCTGAAATTAATTTATTTACGTACCTTGTCTTTAAAAAAATTTTTTCATTCTAATGAATTACATTTTCATAAAATCTCATTCAGTTTCTTGGAAATGCTTAGCCTTTGAAACGTTTTTCGTCCTTATTGATGACTCATCAGAAAAGCCCAAAGCCACTCACAACGATGTTCCATGCAAAACTAAGACAATATCCATGAACAAGTTTAAAATAATTATAATTTTGACATTGACTGATAAAAAACAACAGATCTACACCTATCTATTATCTAACTAGTATTGGAGCCTATATACTCTATGCATGTTTAAAAATGAATTATTTATTATTTGTTTGCTTATAGTAATGAAACATATATTCTTTATAGGATTTTGCAAACAGTGGAAAGAAAAGCTATCTATGAGAACTAAAGGAAAAAACTATATATATAAATATTAATGAAATCTTTGCATTCTTTCGATAACCTGACTTCTGGTTATGCTACCAAGTGAAAATTCTTATCAGCCACTCTCATTTTAACACTAGCATCCAACCTAGTCCCCTACGACTAAGCAGGCTAAACTAGTATCCACATGATCCCCTACGATATGTAAATTCAGTTAAAAATGAGAACTAAGGCCTGAAATTAATTTATTTACGTACCTTGTCTTTAAAAAAATTTTTTCATTCTAATGAATTACATTTTCATAAAATCTCATTCAGTTTCTTGGAAATGCTTAGCCTTTGAAACGTTTTTCGTCCTTATTGATGACTCATCAGAAAAGCCCAAAGCCACTCACAACGATGTTCCATGCAAAACTAAGACAATATCCATGAACAAGTTTAAAATAATTATAATTTTGACATTGACTGATAAAAAACAACAGATCTACACCTATCTATTATCTAACTAGTATTGGAGCCTATATACTCTATGCATGTTTAAAAATGAATTATTTATTATTTGTTTGCTTATAGTAATGAAACATATATTCTTTATAGGATTTTGCAAACAGTGGAAAGAAAAGCTATCTATGAGAACTAAAGGAAAAAACTATATATATAAATATTAATGAAATCTTTGCATTCTTTCGATAACCTGACTTCTGGTTATGCTACCAAGTGAAAATTCTTATCAGCCACTCTCATTAGAATGAAAAAATTTTTTTAAAGACAAGGTACGTAAATAAATTAATTTCAGGCCTTAGTTCTCATTTTTAACTGAATTTACATATCGTAGGGGATCATGTGGATACTAGTTTAGCCTGCTTAGTCGTAGGGGACTAGGTTGGATGCTAGTGTTAAAATGAGAGTGGCTGATAAGAATTTTCACTTGGTAGCATAACCAGAAGTCAGGTTATCGAAAGAATGCAAAGATTTCATTAATATTTATATATATAGTTTTTTCCTTTAGTTCTCATAGATAGCTTTTCTTTCCACTGTTTGCAAAATCCTATAAAGAATATATGTTTCATTACCCACTGATTCTCCTCATTGCTCGAAGTGAACTGGACATAGGATCGCCTGTGCAGGAATTAGCGAGATATCTAGCCAGGCAGTTGCAGCCACTAGCTGAAAAAGCAACGTCCTGTGTGAAAAACGCGCAACATTTCAGTTCAGTTCGAGTAACAAGGAGCAGCAATTTAAATGCTTTTTAGATATATTTAGGTTTTATCAGGGTTGTACAATGGTCACCTCATAAAAACCACTGATCTGTGCTAGATTTATTAAACACCAAATGCATTTAAAGGTAATTTTGCTTTAAAGACAGTTGTAAGAAGACCTTCAAGAACTTACATTTAAACTAAATTATCTTTTGGCCTTTATTGGCATACTTATGATTGACTTATCAAGGTATTTGTCAAGCCTTCAATAAAACTTTATAGCTATTAAGTTTAAGTTAGGGGGATCTAGTTTTATAGAGATTAAGCGAATGTTGTGGCTTTATCATTGCTTTATGAAATTAATTTGAGGAGGTTATTAATGCTGGGCTATCTTGTCCAAGTTTTAAAAAGAAACAATAGTACGTCCATGGCAGATTTTTGTCTAAGTGATTTACTATTTCTCTGTCTTTCCTAAACATAGTATACTACCATAGTTTCGCTTTTGTTCGGAGGGACAAAAAAAATGTTATTTTATCATCACTTTGGATTCATTTCATCACAGGTACATAACTCTTAATAAAAGGATGAGATGCTGCTGTCAGATGTAATATCGTTGATTTTTATTACAGCACTTAGCGTAACGTTAGTTCTTTAATAGCTAATGTACAAGTACTTTTACTTTACTGTTTTCATTGAGATTACTTGAAATTTAAATGAAACCTGTCTTAAGATGGTTTCACAAGAAGAGGAATGCTAGAAAAATAAACGATCCTGTTTGAAATTAATATTCAATGGTAATTAAAACGCGCCCTATTATTTCCACATCTACGTTTAACAGATGATAGAAAAGGGATATCAACAAATTGATTAAAATATAAATCAAAGACCAGTTCAATATTTTCAATTAAGAAAAAAGTAAAATCCATTTACTAATTGACTGAGTTGATGACCCTTAAAGAAATTCGCTTGTCCTCTATGTTTAGTGGTCGCCATATTGGAATGTACTATGATTAAAAATCTAGATGATGGAAAAGGATATCAACAAATTGATGAAAACATAAAGACCATTTTATTATTTTCATTTAAGAAAAAGTAAAATCGATTTAATAATTACTGAATGAATGGCACTCAAAAAAATTCGCTTGTTCTCCATATTGGAATGTACTATGATTCAAAAAGCTTTATTCACTTTTTGTGCTCTCAAAGTGGCATATAATAGTTATTTATGTACCAAGAGCGATATAGAGATGTTTGTGCCTGCGGGTGACGAATTTCTTTCCAAGGGCTTTGGCCCGAGGAATCACTACTTCCACATCCAGATTTTTCATCCAAGTCACTTTAAAGGAAACATCTTGACTATATTTGCACTCTAGTATGTGGAAATTATTGGTCATAGAATTTTAATTATATTTGGAGCAGATGTCGTAGGAAAGTTGGAGGCGTTGGTTTCAACCATGTACGTTAGAAATGAAGTTTCTAGTTTACCCTACTTATTTCCCCCTATTCACAACCTACCACCTCCCACCCCTTCAATGGAATCATCTCAATCAGATGTCATTACAACACATACGTGCACTAACTTTTAAGTGAATATCGCAATTTTGTGTTATTAATCCCATTAATAATGGAGCAGAGGTGGTGGGGTTTGAAAAATATTAGAAAGAAGTCTGAGGCCTTGGTTTCTAGTGTATACACCAAATCCCAAATTTCTATACTCTTACCAGCTTGCTTTACTTATTCTCCCCTATTCACTCCTATTGGAGTTTGGAGTTTGTGGGAGGGCAGTCACATTTAGGTGACCGCAGCACCTAGGCCCCATTGGGCCCCTTGTACGTCCTCCCGAGGGATACAGGATTCCACCTAGGCCTCCAACCATCCTAATCTTGTGAAGAAGGTGGTGATGCTGCCTAGGGGAATATCCCTCAAGTCGGCCAGTGTAGGCCAACGTTCTCCCAAAATGGATTCTCTGCTAGAGGAGACTGCCGGGCACTCACAGAGTACGTGTTGGACAGTCTCGTCTTCTTGTTCACAACCTCTGCATAGGGGTGTGTCATTTAACTTCATATTATAAAGGTGCTTCCTCAGCTGGCAATGACCAGTAAGAATTCCTGTCGCGAAGCGCAGGTTCTTCCTGGACATTCCCAGGTAGATCATCGTTATATCCTTGTCAGGGTATCTAAGCAGATCCCTGGCCAACTGACAACTATGAGTTTCATCCCACAGTTTTTTAAATTTTCTGTGGGTGTCTTCTTTAATCATTAGCATTATTGCTGAGGTCGGCAGTATGTTGGAAGGGCCAGGTCCAAGTATACTTAGACTGGCTGCCTTCTTAGCAAGACTGTCAGCTTCCCTGTTGCCTCTGCACTGTGCATGCCCTTTGACCCAGCATAGAATGACACTGTTCATGCTGGAGGCGCCCACGAGTGCCTGATGGCATTCCCATACTGACCCTGTTGTTATTTTGTGTCTCTGTAGGGCCAGTAGTGATTGTCTACTATCGGTGTAGATTCTTATTGTTTTTCCCGTTATTTGTCTACGGGAAATTTCTTTTGCGGCTATGGTTATTCCCGCCAGTTCTGTTTGTATTATACTGGCTTGTCTGTCCATAGCCCATTTAATTTGAATTTGCAGGTTCCTGGAGTATACCCCACAACCTGTTCCTTCTTTCTTTTTCGATCCGTCTGTGAAGATGTTAACTGTTCCTTCACTGACGGCCTCATTGCTACTGTTGGTGTGTATTTCATAGGGTCTATCAAAGATGAACTGTGGAGAAATACCATCTGCACGTACCTGCAGAAGTGGCATTTGTTTAATTGCCTCATTCCACAGCCGGCATCTGGTCACTCCACATCCTATGTTTGGCTGTATGCCAACGGATTTGAGACGTGCCATAGTAGTTAGGGCCACCTCTTCTAGATATATGTCTAGTGGTGGCAGGCACAGCATCACTTCCATTGCTCTTGTTGGTGTTGTTCTCATAGCTCCAATTGTGTTTAAACAGGCTACTCGTTGTACCTGGCTGAGCTTACGTTTCGCTACAGTCTGCTGACTCTTAGGCCACCAGACGATGGCTCCATAGGCTATCATTGGTCTTATTATAGCAGTGTAAATCCACATAGCCACTTTGGGTTTCATTCCCCAGGTTTTCCCTATGGTTCTGCGGCACTGCTCAAAAGAGATGTAAGCCTTCTTTAGTCTTCTGTCTAAATGAAGATTCCATGTTAGTTTGGCATCAAAAGTTACTCCAAGGTATTTTACTTCTGATGCGAAATTTAGTGTGGTATTTAGGAGAACGGGGGCCGTCATTGGCCCCAATTTCCTTTTCCTTGTGAAGAGGACCAGCTCTGTCTTCCTGGGGTTGACCGACAGAGAGTGTTCTCTGCACCATCTTTCGATTATTCTCAGGGCCATCTGCATTCGATCACAGAGGACTCCCTCGAATTTACCACTAAGCAGTATCGTTAGATCATCTGCGTATGCAATTGTGTGGAATCCCTCGGAGTTGAGGCGGCGTAAGAGGCTGTCAAGAACTAAGTTCCATAGAAGAGGTGATAAGACACCCCCCTGAGGACAGCCTCTTGCAACCATTCCTCTAACAGCGATGTCTCCCATGTTAATCTGTACCGCTCTTTTTGAGAGCATGTTGGATATCCAGCCACTTACGATCGGAGAAACGTTCCTGCTCGTGAGGGCTGCTGTAATTTTTGGAAAGGTGGTTTTATCAAAAGCGCCTTCTATGTCTATGAAGACACCCAGGGTGGACTCTTTATTGTCCAAAGACTTTTCAATCCGACCACTAACCGCATGAAGGGCGGTGTCGGTGGATCTGCCTGGGGTGTATGCATGCTGATTGGGATGTGTGGGATTAGCAGTAATCGCAACATCCCTCAAGTATCGCTCACATAGCTTTTCCATCGCCTTGAGAAGGAACGAGGTCAAGCTAATGGGTCGGTATGCTTTGGGGGTAGTATAGTCTATTCTTCCCGCCTTTGGTATGAACACTACTTTGACTTCTCTCCACACCTTCGGAATATAAAGGTGTGCTAGGCACGTCCTGAATATTGCTGCCAGGTGCGGCACTATTTCATCCAGGCCCCATTGTAAAAGGGCTGGATGAATGCCGTCAGTACCTGGCGATTTGAAGGGGGAGAAGCCCAGTATTGCCCATTTAATTCTGTCTTCACTCACAATTTGTTTGGCAGTTTGCCAGTCCAGTTCGGTGGGTTGAGTGTCGGTTTCATTTGGCCATTCCTTCCGATCTGTCACTACAGATTCTGGGAAGTGAGTTTCCATAAGCAACTCTAGGCTTTCATGTAGGTCGTTGGTACTGGTACCATCATCCTTTTTCAGTAGACCTAGGTGATTGTCTTTGTTTTTGGCAAGTATTTTATGTAGCCTAGCAGCCTGCGAGTAATCCTCGATCTCCTCACAGTAGGCTCTCCATGCCTCTCGTTGTCTCTGCCTGACTAGTTTTTTGAACTCTCTTTGATTGGTTCTGTATAGCTCCCAATCTGATTCAAGTTTTGTCATTTTCGCCTTGTTGAACGATGTCCTAGCTTGATTCTTGAGGTCGGTCAGCGTCTGGCACCACCATTTAGTGGCTTCCCCAGGCTGCTGGTGTACGGCCTTCAAGGGACACGATGCTTCGTAAGCTTTTTTCATAGCGGTTTGAACAGTTTTAACATACTGCTCAATCTCTCCGTTGTTTTGTGGCACCCCGTTGTGTACATCCCTCAGGTTCTCCCTGAGTTGACGTCGATATTCATCTCTGTCAGTGTCTCGGGGGTTCCTGAGGAGTTTTCTTGGTGCTTTGATTAATTTAATGCCGAATTCAATCCAGCGGTGGTCTGACATTGAAGCAGCGTCAGACACATGCCAGTCTTGGATCGAGTTGGATATACGGTTTGTAGCTAAGGTGATATCTACTATGGTTTGACTTCTGGAGTTAATAAATGTCGGTGTACAGCCTTGGTTAATTATATTAAGGTTATTACCGATTATATAGTCGTAAAGTGACTTACCTCTAACATTGTTGTCTTTGTTGCCCCAGGTTACATGGTGAGCATTGGCGTCACATCCCATGATTAGTTCCCATTTCTGGGTGAGGCAATGAGTTACCAGGTTCTCCATTTCCCTTGTCGGCGGTGGTGTTGCCTGGTCCTGGGGGAGATACACTGATGCTATTACGACTGTTGTTGGTTTGCCTGATATTGCACATTCCACCCTCACGGCCGTGAGATCAGAGGTTGAAAGGTGTTGTAATGGCTGGATTTTGATTTTGATTCACTCCTATTTACTCCTATTTAATCCCCAACCCTTCAACGGAATCATCCCAAAATATAATCTAGTTCCAGATGTCATTATAATACACATGTCTACAAAATTTCAAGTGAATATCTCAATTTTATTTTGTCAACCCCTTTAATAATGGGGTAAGGGTGGTGGGAGGTTGAAAAATATTATTAAAATTTTGAGGCCTTGGCTTCTAGGACATACACCGAATTTTAAGTTTCTGTACTTGACAGCTTGCTTTACTTAACTCAGCTCTTCTGAGTGGGAGTGGTGGGGGGATGGAAAATATTATTAATAAATCTGAGGCCTTCGCTTCTAGTATATACACCAAATCCCAAATTTCTGTACTCTTACCAGCTTGCTTTACTTATTTTCCCATATCTACTCCTATTTTACCCCCAGCCCCTCAACGCAATCATCTCAAAATATAATCTATACTCCGTTCGCCCAAGAGATGCAGTGAGGCCACTTCCCATTTTGCTTAGTCCATTGAGGGCAACAACCAGCTTCACACTCTACAAATTTATAAAAGCAGCAAAATTCAAAGATTATTGAATGGTATAATAGATTGTATATATTCTTTTATATTATAACAAGTGAAAAAACTACATTTTGATATGCTTTTTATTCAATTTGTTGGGATGATTCACATTTTCAGCAGAGGGTCGCAAGATGGCTCTGCTTTGGCATGTTTTATTTTTTTTTTTTTTGCACTGACTAAAGTAAAAGCTAACTACATTTTGAAACACGGAAAGAGCATCGGCTCTGTTTTTATTTACTAAATGAAAATAAGGAAATGAATGATAATATTTTAAATACAACATTATCACTAATATTTTTTTAAATAATTCTATGGAATAATGCATTTTCGTAAATAACTCGTTTATTTTAAGTTTTTCGAAAAAACTCTATTTCAGATTTTTTGTCCAAAAAGATCCATGCCTTATACTGGTTATAGAAATAGATCGACGGAATAGTTAATTTTCGATTTTTATTAGGAAACTGTTCGGAATTTGTAAATTTATCAAAAAAATCAAGTTTTCCAGGATTTGTAGATTCGCTTTTGTTTTGTCAAATTTCTCACAAACGTCAACTAATAGACCTAATCGAGCTCTACAATTGCCATTTTTGAAAATCAAAATCGGACCTTCGGTTCGGGAGTTATTAATTTCTTTGAAAAATCATACTCGGCCCTGGAAAACATACTTGCGGTCAACGGATTCGGGCCGCCAGCAATAGGCTTGATTTGTGGCCGAGTACCTTTGATCCCACCAAGTCTCATTGAGATCGATCAATATTCTGGACAGTTATCGTGCTTCCTAGCCCGATTTCGAGAAAACCAGTTTTTTGCAAAAAAAATCAATTTTCATTTGTTTTTCGACATAGCCTCTGGTATACTTATTTGTAGGGCTTTGCCAGCGGCACCATTTCTTTTTTGAAACGTCTCGATCCGACTACCCGTTATCGAGTTATTCAATTTCTCCCGAAAAACTCGAAACGTCTATATCGGGTACTTCCGGTTTCCGAACGGAGCCGAGCTTCCGGCGTTAAGGTTTTCTAAAGACCTCCTATTAACCACCCTAGTTTCATCGCAATCCGAAAACGGATTAGGGGGGCTGGGCGTGACAGACAGACAGACAGACAGACAGACCGACTGACCGACGGACGGAATTTTCTAAATTCGCTCTCGAATCGATAGATGTGACTTTCACATCGATCCGACGTTTTTTTCGGGTTTCGATGGTGCACCGGAAAAATGCTAAACGTATACTACATTTTTTTTCAAAATGTAGTAACAAGTGAGAACCAGCGAGGAGCAGTTGTTATTCAACAAATACACTTTTCAACAATACTGATTGTGTAAATTAAGTGTAAATAAATAAAACAAAATGTTACCTACTACATATACTTTTTATAATCACAAGGTTCTATTACTACTCGTAAGAAGAACCAAGAAGAAACTTACGAGAGGTACCTATCTGTATAAATATCTACGAAAACTAAGTGCTAACGCTATAACAATAATGTATAAAAGTAAATATTACAGGCGGGTGGGCGGTCAGGCGGGCTGTGGAATGGATACGTGGATGTGGAAGTAATAAACGTAGGAGATTATAATCGGCTGGAGGTCTTTCTAAAACAATCTTCAAATGGATATCTTCCGAAAAAATAGATATTGACACGGGAGGATGTTTTAAAATTTTTCAAAGAAGCATCGGACGAGACGTACCTGCTGGAAAAGGTATTGTGCATGGGCGACATTAGTTTCCTTTGTTTTATTTACTTTTCTTGTAGGTTGTTCTGATTACGAAAGTTTATGGCCGTGTTTATATATCTCGCATCCAAGTAATAAACAACAAATTATAAGCGGGTGAAATGTAAACAATATTTCATGGGTAAATTTTCATATGTAAAAGTTACAGACTCCTCTCCAGGAATTTGACTATGATTTTTTTAGTAATTTAGTAAATTTAAAAATCGGCATGATATTAAGTTCAATTTGCAGCATTCTTCCGGAAAATAAGTTTTATTTCTCTACAAGTAAACAAATTAACGTAGAGTACAGTAGAATTTTGCAACACATATCGCAATACTCTTGCCGGAAAAATTCAACACTATTACAAAAAATCAAAATAACAGCTGGCAGATGTACTAATTCGGCGTAACATGTAATTTAACTACAACAGTGGTATTGTCTTGTTAAAAAATAAAAAATACAAGCAATAGTTTTTATAGTTAATCAATTTTATTTGACAATTATACAACCTACACGGTGCATTGTCTGAATAGAGCCATTCATTTTTTAACTTCACGTTAAATAAATAATAGTATTTCTCAAATCTTTCAAACTGTAATCTGGTAAATCAACTATTATGACATTATTCATATGGGTGGTTCTTTATGAATTAATGATATATGGCCCGCAGCGCATCAACATTTTTAATCAAGGAGCACCGTGTAATAAGCACATGCTGGTGATGACTAGCAAAGCTTTATCCTGATTTGGAAATGTTAAGATTTACATGGTGTAAGCTAGTCAACAGTTTGATGGCGAACATTAAACATCAAGGTTTTTCGAAAATACTGCCTGAAACAATGCACGAAAATATGTTTTGTAGGTCATAATTGTAAATTGTTAGTTAATATGACATGTAATAATAAAAAATATTTCCAGTGTACAATAAAGCGTAGTTTAGTGTAAAGCTACTCTTACACTCAACTTTGTTATACAGGGTGTGCGTGAATCCTGCGATAAACTCGATAAAGCGAGTACCAACAATGGCTGAGATAGGTCGATTTTTAAATATGTCTAATATTGTCTGTTTGTATCTTCCACGTGTCCTTATATCTTCAATGGAAACTTTTCATACTTGCAGTCAAATAATAATAAAAGTAGCGATATAGAAATATAATTTTCAAAATGTAAAATTTTGTTAACGTGTTGTAAACTTTTTGCTAAATTATTATTGGTTATGAAGATAAATTGAAACTGATCTATTGTTGTTTTTAAAATTTTTAATACAAGAATGAAGGTTGTCTTTTTAGTATTCTTCTGCTGATTCGTGCCTTGCCAAATCGTTCCCTTAGCTCCACACAGAGCCATCGTGAGGTTTATTTACGAACTCAATTGGAACAGCACGGAACTAGAGGATCTTACGGGGTATTGTCAATATATCGCTTCACATTGAATGAGAGAGCACAGAATTTTACAGATTTATATTCACCACTCCTCCTCTACAGTCCACGTGTACTTGATCTACCTGTCACATAGAAATACAGGTGGGATTAGATGCTTAGCGAATTTGATTTTTCAACACCAACTTTGTTCAGAGTTTTTGCATGCCATAATATATAAAAAAAATACGTATGAACTATTTTTATCATATGATTTGTACGATGCAGTGCAGTATAGCCAGGCAGCGTTATAAATGACTTGTCTTATCTAGTGAATATTTAAACAAATTATTAGTTTTATTACTGTCTTTGACTGATTTTTTGCAGTTAATTGTTTAAAATGGGATTTTGAAGGCCTTTCGATAGTAGTGACAACGAAACGGACTATTTTGATACAGAGCCTATACAAGCGGAATTTGAAAATAAAGACTTACACGTTCATACTCAAAGGGTTATTTTGAATATTTACTCGTGTTTAAAAGGCGAAAATATTGATTCTTCATATAATCAAATTGTGAAGAGAATTTGTGAATTACCAAATTTAGCTGTACTATAATTTATAGGGTTATTTGAACTGGGGATGTAGTTGATCATTCTATTAAACGGAAAAGAGTTGGACAAAAACTTAAAAAACTTGATAACGCGTCCAAAGATGTCATTCGTCGATTTGTGTATGACTTTTACAATGAACAGAAGGTACGCACATTAGAAATGATTAGGGATAAGTTACGCTACTATCAAGATTATAACTATAAATCATTAGATACTTTAAGAAACGTTTTGTTCGACTGCGGTTTTAGGTACAAAAAATTGGGCCAACGAATGGTAGTTATGAAATCAGCACGCATCGTTGATCATCGACATGAGTACTTGCGTAAAATAAAAGAATATCGAGATGGAAATAGAGACAAAATTCATCTTGACGAAACACGGTCTGACACTCATGATGTTGTTCAATAAGGTTGGAAAGCAAAATTTTAAAAAGAAATATGCCGTTGAAAAAATTTTTGAATGCACACGATCATACTATTTTACGTCTGCTTCCATATTACTGCGTTTTCAACCTCATTGAAATGATGTGGGCTGATGTAAAAACAAGACTTAGTCAATGTAATCAATCCCCACAATTACGTGGGTCTGTCTTAAAGAATATAAAGATAATAACATCTGTATATCGATGGCTTAAACTGCAAACCTGCCAACTCCAAAAATGCTAATTTTACAGGAGGTAATAAAAACGTTATAAGTTTTTCTTATATCAAAAAAAATTGCAAGGTTTAACAAATATGTATTATAAAATTGTAATTAAGAGTCGGTATTATAAAGAAAAATTAGCAGTTTTCTTCATATTTTAGCTTTAATGAGGAAATTAAGGAGTCAGAAATTTTTCATGAAATAAATAAATAATTTCTTTGGAGTTAGACGTTTATTCTATAATTCTTCTGCACTACTAGTGCATCCGAGAGATCAAACAAATAAATCATATTACTTAATGTTACTAAAGAAAACATTAACATCTTATTATGGACAGTTATACAGAAGCATTTAATATTACTCTTGTCTTTTCTTGGACAGTTACACCTACTTTGGAAAGTTCTAGGAGCCTTTAACAGATTGTTCTTCAGAATCAAAATGCTCTGAATAATCTACTAAACGAAATTCCTACTTTCATTACTAATATTATACTCCAGACTGGCAGCATCGATGTTATTTTGTACACTACATGTATCTGTATTTAAAACGTCATCGTTCTGTCGGCCAATATACTCCTGGCTGCAGTTGTGAATAAAAAAGTTATTCTCTTGTCTATGTTCATTTTCAGAAGCATTATGCTCTTCGATAATTTCATTATCAACATATTCATGGATACTTTTAGTTTCATCAAATTTTATTAAGGTAGAAGGCATGTCATCCCGAAATAAATTAGATGATTCTAAGCCGAAAAATACAGGTGAATCAACCGTTTACAAATGAAGCAAAGGCCACATCATCAAAGGCGGTAGAATGGTCCATTGAATGAATTACATTGTTGTGTTCCATTTTGTCATAATATTACTATTATTATTTACTTGTGATGCAGCAGAGACGGAAATATCATAGGAATCTTGAGGATATATGTTTTGATTGTTCACAAGTATTATTGGTAATGTATTTATAAAATTAGGATTATTTTCCAGCTGTTCAATGAAAGCATCTTCATTATTTTCATTTATTTGCTGAAGCGCTAACGTCATAATTCGTTTGGAACGGGAAGCCATATTAGAACCAATAATCTAAAAATTAAATATTGCTAAACAATAATTTTAAAAAATTACTATTTTGGTTCAAGGCAAAAGGAGGAAAATTAAGATTAATTTTTTGGTAAAAAGATAAACCGCCTCAAAAATAGAAGGACCCAAGAAACTATATGAAATACAGTTTTATAGTATTTCAAATCTGTATATAATAATTAAACGACGATTTACAATAGTAGGTAATTGAATTAAAAACTATTCAAAACATCAATAAAAAACAACTAAATCCATAATCAATAAATTTTGCAAATTTGAAAACCAGCTAACTCCTTATGCCTTAGAAATAAGTAAACAAAAAATATAGAATTATTTAAAAAACCGTATTTTGGGATGTTGTTACACTTACCTTATATTGATTAATCGTTTATATTAATATTTATGTAATATTCTACCACTTTTAAATAACTGTATGAAGCTAATAACAAAAGTTTCTGCTTGCACTTTAAGAAGGCGACTGACACTGGAGTTACAAGCTTTGCATTGTTGATATTTTATGTTGTGGAGATAGCTGGTGTGCGTGCAATGGAATTTAAGTAAAACCTTAATACTTTGGAGTTATTTGGTATGTTAACCATTAACTTTAACTATTCTCTAATAGATGGTAATAATAACTCAAATTCGTCAAAAAGTGGAGTTAGCAGGTTTGCAGTTTAAGCCATCGATATCTCATGTGATAAAATAGGAAAATGAATATTCTATATTACCACCTATCAATCCAATTATTATTAATGTAAATTCCGATTCAAGTTCTGAAAACTCGGATGGTGACGAATGAAATATTGTTTATTTAAAGTTCATAGACAAAGCTTTTTTGAAATTTGTTTATTTAACGTCTACCTATTTCCGCTACTGCGACCTATTACCGATGCCAGGAAACTGTAACGATAACAGTTCCCCCTTTAAAATTTTGCCGAGTCTTTCCTTTATAGAATAGTAAAAAAATTTCTACCTGCCTAACATCATGATACTGCAAATTTCATAGTATCATGGCGTAACATTTAATAAACAAGACAGTTGCTGCTTTACACCCCTTCAGAAGGATTATGTACCATCTATGCAACCCCAGCCTAAGATTACATAACTTTACCGCTAGAAGATAGAAGGAGAGGTAGGTCACTATACAATAGACGTAGCCTTAATATATCATTTATGTGACTTATCAAATGTGATAAACATATTTTTTCATTAACCACTTCTGTCGAATAAAGGTTATAGAAATCCCTTTCTCTAACAATTAAAAATAAGGATTCAGTGTTTAAAGCATTTTTAAATTTCTACCGCTGCCGCCTATGTCCCATAAAGGAGATGCCGACTTTACTCCGAGTTTTCGTTTTTATGCTGTCCCAATTGAGATTATATATACTATACCTCAAAAGCAAAACAACGCTTACCCCGAAAGTAAAACAAGAATAGTACCTCCTTTCCTAGATTAACCTTGGGACTCTATTATATTATTGCTCCTGTATTATAGTCGTGCTTATAAGATAAAAGATAATTTTATTTCTAGAATTGTATCGATATTCACATTATTATGCACATTATGTTTAAGTATTGCCAATAATGTGAATATTTATTACTGGCGTAAGTATTTTAAATCGCGTTTTGCAATAGATTTTAACACAGATTCAGCTTTATGAATAAAAGATTCTTGCAATTAATGTATTACCGTTTAACGGTTCTCACATAATTATCTAATTAACACAACAAACAGATAGTGGAATACTATTTCATTAAACTTTCAACAGATTGTTAAAGCTTTTACAGTTTTTTTCTCAAAATCATTTTCAATTCCTAATATGCCTCATTGCTCAACAACCTTGTAATAGGTAATTCGTGATGAAATTAGTTTAAAAAGAAGCAAACAAAAATTAAATCTGGCATTAAATGTTCAAAATTATTTGCATTGTTCCGAACACGTATATGATATAACTTTGTTATAATTCAGTTTTCACTAACTTTTAACATTGTCTCTCTATTCATCGCTGTCACATAACATACATTTTGTACATATGTTCATTGGGTTTTACGTTACAATACTTTCTATATAACCTCACAAAAAGAATTCCATGTAGTTAGGTGAGGTGACCGAGCTGGCCACTCGACAACATCATTAGTATCAATCCATCTCTCTTGAAATCTACGATTTAAATCATTCGCAAAAGTGACATTATATACCGTGAAACTTTCAGAAAGGAGATAATTATGACCACACCTTCTATATATTTATTTAAAACTTTATGTTTCATACACAGTAATCAGGAAAAATTCAGATAATTGTAATATTATGGTGGTCGTTCAATGAGTGCAGTTCAAGAAATATGTCAAGCTGCATATCCAAATAGGCCTTCTGCACTAGACACAATCAGTCGAATCCTAAAAAAAATTAAAACATGAGTGCGTTTCTCAAAAAAATTTACAGATCTCGCAATTCTTGCAACCATCGGGACATTGGAAATGATAACACCATACATAAAATATAAACAGCTCCGATCAACTCTCGATTGCAACATCGCTGTATTTCGACCTTAAATGAAAACTGGTAACTTGACCCCCTGCGATATATGCAACCCATATTACATTTGCATATATCAGCCGTTGCATATACGACAGTCTCACTTGACCGCGACACCGCTGTCATTTGACCTTGAACGAAAACTGGTAACTCGACCCCCATATACGCACATAAACATTTTCAATGTTAAAAAATCGTTACTGATCCTACAAAGTAAGAAAAACCCATGAGATACTTCCCGAGGACAGTATCAGACGAGTGACATTTTGTAAAAGTGTAATGAAAAAGACAAACCATGATGAAAATCTTATCAAAAATATTGTTTTCACTGATGAATCGTCCTTGTATTACATAGTCCACATAATTCGTCAATCGTCAGTTATTGGTCTCGGGAAAATCTGCCTCGATTTTCTGCATCCCCAGAAACGTATGGGGTGGTATGATGGGGATCGTATGATCGATCCATTTTTCATTGATAGTACACTAAACGTTACTTAAATCTATTGCAGCAGCACATTATGTTAGACGGCTACCAGGGCGATGCTTTAACGAGATCTGATAACAAGATGGTTGTCGTCCTCGTCATGTTATTCATTGAGTAGAAGGGGTACTAATTTGTGACCAGTTGGATCTCCTGATCTGGCTCCATGTGACTTTTTTATGGGACCACATAAAATCTCAAATTTAGGGATTCGAGGAGAACAGCTCTCGAACACATTGACCCTAATATATTATTAGAAGAAATTTTTTGTGATCGATGAGGTTATTGTTCACCTCAAGAATTTTTATTTGAACATTTATTATAATTCTCTATTAACATGCTTTTATTATCATCATCCTATCTATCTATCTGTCAATGTAACGGAATCTTTCAACGTAATTTTCACTCACTTCTAATTGTTGTATCATCATGAAACTTAACAACTGTATGTCCAAAATGGCCGCCGCCCCAAGATGGCGGATTATCATTTTCTTTCCAACCCCCTTGATATGG
This sequence comes from Stenurella melanura, assembly GCA_963583905.1. Lineage (NCBI taxonomy): Eukaryota > Metazoa > Arthropoda > Insecta > Coleoptera > Cerambycidae > Stenurella > Stenurella melanura. The sequence goes on from OY757309.1 coordinate 4,962,705, forward strand.
GTATCAAAGGAAAGGGCTTGACAACTGGAAAACAAATATGTCATCAAAACTTAAAAATTCAAAATGGCGGCGTCAACATGGCGGATAGGTTTTAAAAATTATCGTCGGATTGGACTGAAAATCGGTATCTGTGGGTTAGCGAGGTTCCAGATTAGAATTATCTGGTCCAAATTTTTAAGACTAAAAAATAAAAAATAAATAGTTTAAAAAACTAAAAAACACACTTTAATAGTAAACGAACTAAAAGGCAAAAAATAATACAATACAATACAAAAAAGCGTGCTTGATATCAACTGGTATAAATATTTCATAGTATTAAGCACCCCACGCTTTTTTGTATTGTATTGGATTATTTTTTACTTTTTAGTTCGATTTGCTAAAAATCTTGTTTTATTTGTTCACCATCAATGAACAACAACGTAGTACTAGGCATGATACATCTGTTTATTCTATCATGGTACTAAGTCTGTGTCTACCTGACTAATAAATACCCATAAATACTGGGATCACACCTTCGTACGCTGCAAGTTGGCTGGCCATTTATTTCGATTGTAAGCGCGGCCGACGTATTGTACGCACTTGCTTGCCGCTTACTGTATAATAATTACGGCGATTTTTATTTTTTTGAATTTTGCCGACGTTCTTGGTCTTAACCCCATTGTGCGTCTTTAAATAAGTGAATAAAAAAACTATCATCCATGCCATCTGGTAACGCACCTTTGCACAATTCAGGAAATAGGGCATTAAATGGCCATCTCGAAGATAAATGCATTTTATAGTCGACTATTCGATAATATTTATTATTCAACTACCGCATTCATGATATTTGACTGCACATCGACGCAGCAGTATAATTAAACCATTAAGTGTTAACTTCAATTAAAAGTTCACCTTTGTTTATGAGAATCTCTGCGGGTCATCTTAGCGATTAGTCTACCGCAACACGAAAAAAGGTAAACCCATTACGTTGTTACGGCTATTACAAGTTTGACCTACAATATTTTTCATGTGAACGTTTCAGACGATATTTTTCAATGAACCTTGGTATTTAGTAGCGACGCTATCGTAATTGAATTTGGTTTATAACATGCTATCTAATGCAAAGCCAGTCAAGTCTAAATGTTTACAAAAATTAGTTTTGAGTACTGGCTAAAACCGATTTTTTAATATTATTTCCGCATATACGTAGTGCAGAGGAAGCGTAGTAATCGTAAAAAAAATAATTTTTTTGTTGAACTATGTTTAGAATGTCATGAAACGTCGAGATTTTAAATTTGAAGAAAAAAAATTCTCGGCCTATCTGTGGACTGTAACTTTTTTTTGTGCGCACGTTTTCTCCGGGACGCGGACGGTTTAACAAATTGATTTGAAATTATGGTATGTATATGTATTATAACGCAATCGGGAACTAGATATTTCTAGACGACGATTCCGTTGGAGGGTTGCCAAGTAACAATTTAAATGCTTTTTAGATTTATTTAGAGGTTTTATCAGTGTTTTATACTGGCCACCTCATAACCATTGATTTATACCAGATTTATTAAATGCCAAATGCACTTAAAGATAGTTTTGTCTTAAAGAAAGTTTTAAAAAGGCCTTCAAGAACTTACATTAAGTCTAAATTATCTTTTAGTCTTTATTGGCTTTTAATTGACTTTCAAGTTTTCTAGAGATTAGGCAAATGTTGTGGTCTTATCATTGCTTTATAAAATTAATTTGAGATGTTTGTTAATATTGTCTAAATGTTATTTGTGGCATTATCTTAATTTTTTTTTTTTTCCTTCTTCAATTCTTTGGGAATTTCACTGCCACATGTATGTTTTCTTTCTAAGCGGTGCTAGGGGAATCTACAAAATATATCACAATTAACCAGTATTACTGGTAAAAAAACCTCTACGCCCGTGACGTTTACGTCAAAGGATCAGTTAAAGGTTGGTTTTGATAACTAAACAACACAAATAAGTATAAAAGCTTGAAATTAAATATTTCGCCGACGTTTCGGAAATCTAATCTGTTTCCTTTCTCAAGGCTTTTTTTGAAAAATCTTTTTTGCTGTGTATGACAAATACACAGCTCTAAGAATGTTTGTTATATTCAATATCCATAGATACTTACTATTTACATAGAACTGTTGATATAGTTAACAGTTTTTTAGTTTCTATACAATGTTAAGTTTGTGAAGTTCTTCTTTTAACATTGGCAGCCAAGTTGTACAGACATCTACGGAACAATTCGACACGCAATTATCCTCATTCAATAATATTATCGCGGATTCTTTTATTTTTCTTTTTTTGCTATCTGCCTCTTTTGTTAAAATTTTTGCCGAGTCCCAGTTTATTCTATGTCCGTTCTCCCACGCGTGTTCGCAGATCTTGGACCTCTGAATTTCATTTTTTCTGATATAATTTTGATGTTCGCCCAATCTTACACTAAAAGGTCTGGATGACTCACCCACGTATTGTTTGTTGCACTCACACGGAATACTATAAATGCAGTTTTTTGAATTTTGCTCGTGGTTTGTTGGTTTCGTCTTTGTCAGAATAGATCTTAAAGTGTTGCTTGTTTGAAATACCGTCCTAATATCAAATCTATCACCGATGCGGCGCAACTTTTCGGATAATCCGCATACATAAGGAATTAACGCTGTGTAACGTTTTTCAGGTTTTTGTCGTACCTGATTGTTAGTTTCAATATTTATGAAGGTTTTATCGACAAAACCCCCAGGGTATTGGTTATTAATAAGAACTTCCTTTATAAACCGCTTCTCATTGTTTAGTATCTCATCATTAGAAGAAATGATTTTGGCCCTATCATACAAACATTTTACAACACCCCTCTTAACGTGCATCGACTGATTTGAGTTGAAATTTAAATATCTGTTGGTATGTGTTGGTTTTCTATAAACACTTGTTTCAATTGTACCATTTACTCTTTTAATTAAAACATCTAAAAATGGTAATTCATTTCTAGTTTCCTTTTCTAAAGTGAATTTAATGGAAGGTTCTTTATTATTTAAATGATCCAAAAAATTATCTAGTAACTCAATACGATGAGGCCAGATTGCAAAGATATCATCTACGTATCTCCACCAGATAACCGGTTTGTATGCACAATTTTGAACATGCCTAGTCTCAAAATCCTCCATAAATATATTGCTTAAAATCGGTGACAATGGAGAACCCATTGCCATACCGAAATCCTGCTGATAGAAATCATTTTCTAATTGAAAATAAGTTGTTTTTATACACATAGTTAAAAGTTCCATTATAGTATTTACACTCAATTTAGTTCTCGCTTCCAAATTATTTTCATTTAACAATTTGTCTTTGATTATTTTTAAAGTTTTGTCTACTGGGACGTTAGTGAACAGACTAACTACGTCAAAACTAACCATCAGATGTGTATTATGAATACTGTTTTCATAAACTTTTTCGATAAAATGTTTACTATTTTTTATATACGAGTCAGTATTTCCAGATAATGGATTAATAATTTTAAGCAAGAATTTTGCCAAATTGTGGCATGGCGAATTAATGGAACTAACAATTGGTCTTAATGGGACATTTTGTTTATGTATTTTCGGTAAGCCATAAAAATGAGGAGGCTTGCTATAATGCGGTGTAAGCTTCCGTCGTTCAAAGTCATTAAAATCATTTTTGTATTTAAATAAAGTTCTATAAATTTTGCCCTCAATTGATTTTGTTGGGTCTTTACTTAATTTTGAGTATGGTCCTTCATTGATAAGTGTCATAATTTTCTCATCATATGTATTTTTATTTATAATGACTGTGGCATTACCTTTGTCCGCTGGCAAAATTTTAATGGATTCATCTCTCTTCAAAGAGGATATTGACCGTTTTTCTTCCGTGCTTAAATTTTCTTTAATTTTATATTGCTTCTCTAAAGCAATTTTTGCCCGCACGCGATATTCATTTCCATCATCTGTTGGCATGTTTTGTGCAGTTTTTTCGACGGCTGCTATTATGTCAAATTTTGGAACCAATTTTGGGTTTAAATTATTCAATAAACCCAAAATTGGTTCCAAAATTTGACATAATAGCAGCCGTAGAAAAAACTGCACAAAACATGCCAACAGATGATGGAAATGAATATCGCGTGCGGGCAAAAATTGCTTTAGAGAAGCAATATAAAATTAAAGAAAATTTAAGCACGGAAGAAAAACGGTCAATATCCTCTTTGAAGAGAGATGAATCCATTAAAATTTTGCCAGCGGACAAAGGTAATGCCACAGTCATTATAAATAAAAATACATATGATGAGAAAATTATGACACTTATCAATGAAGGACCATACTCAAAATTAAGTAAAGACCCAACAAAATCAATTGAGGGCAAAATTTATAGAACTTTATTTAAATACAAAAATGATTTTAATGACTTTGAACGACGGAAGCTTACACCGCATTATAGCAAGCCTCCTCATTTTTATGGCTTACCGAAAATACATAAACAAAATGTCCCATTAAGACCAATTGTTAGTTCCATTAATTCGCCATGCCACAATTTGGCAAAATTCTTGCTTAAAATTATTAATCCATTATCTGGAAATACTGACTCGTATATAAAAAATAGTAAACATTTTATCGAAAAAGTTTATGAAAACAGTATTCATAATACACATCTGATGGTTAGTTTTGACGTAGTTAGTCTGTTCACTAACGTCCCAGTAGACAAAACTTTAAAAATAATCAAAGACAAATTGTTAAATGAAAATAATTTGGAAGCGAGAACTAAATTGAGTGTAAATACTATAATGGAACTTTTAACTATGTGTATAAAAACAACTTATTTTCAATTAGAAAATGATTTCTATCAGCAGGATTTCGGTATGGCAATGGGTTCTCCATTGTCACCGATTTTAAGCAATATATTTATGGAGGATTTTGAGACTAGGCATGTTCAAAATTGTACATACAAACCGGTTATCTGGTGGAGATACGTAGATGATATCTTTGCAATCTGGCCTCATGGTATTGAGTTACTAGATAATTTTTTGGATCATTTAAATAATAAAGAACCTTCCATTAAATTCACTTTAGAAAAGGAAACTAGAAATGAATTACCATTTTTAGATGTTTTAATTAAAAGAGTAAATGGTACAATTGAAACAAGTGTTTATAGAAAACCAACACATACCAACAGATATTTAAATTTCAACTCAAATCAGTCGATGCACGTTAAGAGGGGTGTTGTAAAATGTTTGTATGATAGGGCCAAAATCATTTCTTCTAATGATGAGATACTAAACAATGAGAAGCGGTTTATAAAGGAAGTTCTTATTAATAACCAATACCCTGGGGGTTTTGTCGATAAAACCTTCATAAATATTGAAACTAACAATCAGGTATGACAAAAACCTGAAAAACGTTACACAGCGTTAATTCCTTATGTATGCGGATTATCCGAAAAGTTGCGCCGCATCGGTGATAGATTTGATATTAGGACGGTATTTCAAACAAGCAACACTTTAAGATCTATTCTGACAAAGACGAAACCAACAAACCACGAGCAAAATTCAAAAAACTGCATTTATAGTATTCCGTGTGAGTGCAACAAACAATACGTGGGTGAGTCATCCAGACCTTTTAGTGTAAGATTGGGCGAACATCAAAATTATATCAGAAAAAATGAAATTCAGAGGTCCAAGATCTGCGAACACGCGTGGGAGAACGGACATAGAATAAACTGGGACTCGGCAAAAATTTTAACAAAAGAGGCAGATAGCAAAAAAAGAAAAATAAAAGAATCCGCGATAATATTATTGAATGAGGATAATTGCGTGTCGAATTGTTCCGTAGATGTCTGTACAACTTGGCTGCCAATGTTAAAAGAAGAACTTCACAAACTTAACATTGTATAGAAACTAAAAAACTGTTAACTATATCAACAGTTCTATGTAAATAGTAAGTATCTATGGATATTGAATATAACAAACATTCTTAGAGCTGTGTATTTGTCATACACAGCAAAAAAGATTTTTCAAAAAAAGCCTTGAGAAAGGAAACAGATTAGATTTCCGAAACGTCGGCGAAATATTTAATTTCAAGCTTTTATACTTATTTGTGTTGTTTAGTTATCAAAACCAACCTTTAACTGATCCTTTGACGTAAACGTCACGGGCGTAGAGGTTTTTTTACCAGTAATACTGGTTAATTGTGATATATTTTGTAGATTCCCCTAGCACCGCTTAGAAAGAAAACATACATGTGGCAGTGAAATTCCCAAAGAATTGAAGAAGGAAAAAAAATGTTTGTTAATGAAACATATTCTTTATAGGATTTTTCAAACAGTGGAAAGAAAAGCTATCTATGAGAACTAAGGGAAAAAACTATATATAAAAATATTAATGAAATCTTTGCATTCTTTCGATAACCTGACTTCTGGTTATGCTAACAAGTAAAACTTTTTATTTGCCATTCTCATTTTAACACTAGCATCCACACTAGTATCTACATGATCCCTTACGATATGTAAATTCAGTTAAAAATGAGAGCAAAGGCCTGAAATTAATTTATTTACGTACCTTGTCTTTAAAAATTTTTTCATTCTAATGAATTCTAATAAATAATTCACTTTTAAACATGTTTGTTAATGCTGAGCTATAAATCTAATATGCTTTGAAATCACGAACTGTTTGCTAGAGTTTTAATGAAGCGAATAAACATCTGTAATAAATCAGTCTTAAACATAAAAGGATTTGGTTTACCTTTGCCCAGACTATAATGTTTTAAAATAGGTAATTTTAAAACTGTGATAAGACATATACATATTCGTCGGTATTTTGTTTGTGTATGTGGAGCAGTGATCGATGATAAATTAAAATATCACTAGTAAAGCCAAGACACTTGTTAAAAAACGGGAGAGGCGAGCATTTAGTGGACATATACTAAATAGCGTCTCGGCAAACTGACTTTTCAGGTTATGTTATCCGAGCACCAGAAATTCTATTGGTTTTAAAGCGGTTTGGTAATGTGCTCAAATGGTTTAAAATTGGTTTTAAGATAAGCCTACAAGTTTTAAAAAACATATTAAGACCATTGAGGCTTAAAATATACTTTTACAAGAATGAGTCGACATACTCGAGGATCAATTGGTAATGTAATATTGCGAATGTCCCAGATTGGTAAAAAAAAAAAATAATTTGTAGGTATCTAATGGAAATGTTTTATAAAAACAATTTACATATACTAAACCATTATGGGCAGATACTAAAGCTCTCTTTGTTTTCTGAGTCACAAAAAAAAATAATTATTTTTATATTTTTAAAAAATTGTGTGTTTAGGGAGGGCACGAATTTTTAAGAACTATCTAATACATGTTTTACAGTAAACTTAGCCTCATTGAAAATTTTAGCCCACTATAGCAGTAATCCCATCAATTCATTACAAGTAGTCCATCTTTTTCTGTTTTTCTGAACTGTTTTTAGTAGTTGCCAATTGTCCATTTTATAAGTTATTTATAACTGTAGCGACCCATAGTGCATCTAGAATAGATTTATTTGTATCTATTTTTACTTCATTAAATACAAAAAGTCCGCTCAAAGCATTCGTGTGTGTCTTTTAAGTTTTGCTATGGTGCCTATCCTAAATCAAGTATGGTTTTATAATACTCCTCAGATACTCTCTGAGTAAAGCTTTAGATAATTTATTAAAACTTGCATGTAGTCCTTTCTCTAGATGGGCCCCTGTACTCTTATAAAGGTTTTAAATCGGCTTCATAGAGTCCTTCCAAACTATTTATAGGTAGTCTTGGAAATAAGTTTTTAGGATAACGTATAAATTAAATTAAAAGTCGATATTTGTTACTTGGGTTGGGGGGATAAATAGTCGTAAATACTTGAAAATAAGTAAAGCAAGCTAGCAGTTCAGAAACTTGGAGGATTTGGTGTATATACAGGGTGTAATCAGTTTCATATCATTAAAAAAAACTGGTGGTAGGGAACGAAAAGACAAACAAAAAAACCTTATATAACTAAAGCTCATAGTTTTGGAGAAAAAAAATAAACAAAAATTGACAAAATAATTAATAACATAGTTTGAGAACTGCTGGCATACTCCTGCAAATAAGTATGGTGCGTCTAAGAGATCACCAAGAAGCATGCCGACGAAGCAGTTAAGGCGACCGACAGAGGACACCGCCATGTTTTTTGCTTCTTCGCGGTCAAATTATTTTATTACGCGTGGTATACTCTCCCTTGTAATATTCTCATGTAATAATTTCAGTTTGTGTCCTTACTTGGTAAATAACGCACATACGGTGCGCGACCTAGCCTATTTTATTGACTTATCGTTCAAGTCGTTAGTACTTGGTTACATAAGACACTACTTCTCGTTCGTGCTTTTTGTGTTACTTTTTGGATTTTGGACCAAGTTTTTCTTTTTGTTTTCTTTATTGATAACGTTAAATCACAGTTTAGTGTGGTGTTTTAAAACGCAGATTTTGGACATTATGGGAGATTACACTTATCCAGAGCTCGCGGATATGCACTTGGTGTATGGAGAAAGTGGTGGAAATGCAGCTGGTGCGGAAGAGCTTTATCGTTTAAAGTTTCCCAATCGACGTCATCTTTGTGCTCGTACATTTGTTGGTATTGACCAGCGTCTTCGAGAAACAGGTCGTCTCGATGGACATGGAGAACGAGGTCCACAACGTGAAGAAAGGGTAATTGACACAGAGGTTCAAATTTTGGAACTTGTAGAAGAGGATCCAACTTTAAGCACCCGCCATATCGCGAACCGTGTGGAAGTATCCCATTTTGTAGTATGGAGGACATTGAGAGATATGAACTTACATCCCTATCACTATCAACGTGTCCAAGCACTAGAACCTCAAGGTTTTGCAGAGCGAATGCAATTTTGTAGGTGGATTTTAAGAAAACACGCGGCAAATTAGGATTTTTTAAACGTTCTGTGTTTCTCCGATGAGTCGTGTTTTACCAGAAATGGAGTGTTTAATTTTAAAAATATGCACTATTGGGCAGACGAAAATCCACGTGTATTAAGAAGGGCGCATTTTCAACGACGGTTCAGCGTTAATTTGTGGGCAGGAATTTGCGGTAATGAAATAATTGGACCTATAGAATTACCCGCTAGATTAAATGGTGATGTATACTTAAATTTTTTGCAACAAACATTGCCAAATTTGCTGGAAGATGTACCCTTGGCTACGCGCAGAAGAATGTGGCATTTGCACGATGGCGCGCCAGACCATTTTAGTTTGGCTGTTCGAAATTTTTTGAGCAGAACGTTTCCTCAACGATGGATTGGACGTGGAGGACCAGTACCATGGCCTGCTAGATCGCCCGACTTAAATCCGATGGAATTTTATTTTTGGGAGCATTTTAAATCTCTGGTTTACCGTGATCCAATTGACACCTTAGAACAATTGCAACAACGTATTTTAATGTGCATAGAAACCTTAAAAAATGATCTTAATTTACCAAATGTATTGAAGGGAGTGCGTATGTCCTTAGTTCGACGTACCGAAATGTGTATACGTGGAGATGGAGGTCGTTTCGAACAATTTTTGTGAAAAATTCAAAAGAATTGTTCAGTTATTGGGCGTTACCTATTGGGCATTAAAGGTATGATTATTATTATCATTATTGTTATTATTATTATTCGCTGCCTTATGTTGTTCTGTTTATTAATGTTTACATTGATTTTCATAGAGACCGAAGACTCGATTTTTAGTTTTCGATACCTGATTGGGAGAAATTATGCGCTCAATCCGTTAAAAAAATCAGATTTTTTCCTAATTTAAAATACAAAACTATTTTCTGTTATCGTATCTCGGACGTCTAACTGTTCATTTTCCAATTTCGTAAAATAATTACTATTTTTTTAAGCTTTTAACACAATGTTACAAATGTTAATAAGCCACTTTTAAATTTTATAAATTCTTATAAACGACAATAAAAGCTACAACAACTTTGTTCCAAATTAAAAAACAGATGTAAACAAATCCTATTTAAACCCCTGCGACCATGCTATGCTTGCGTTGTGCCGAAAGAGAAGGAATTATTTACACTTTCATAATTAGTGGTATAAAAAGTTCGGTACAAATAATCCCATGAAAGTGCCGCACTTCTACCGGCGGGAATACAAGTCAGGTTTTACAGTTTTTTATTATTTCTAATATTCGGAACTATTGATCCATTGACCCTGAAAAACAGTGGTTTACAAAAAGTTTTCTACCTTAACATTAAAAACGTAAACCCAGGTCAGTTTTTTCAAAGTGTCCCTAGAGAAAACAGTCATACAGGTTTTTTGTTTGTCTAGTCGGTCCCTATTACCAGTTTTTTTTATGACATGAAACTAATTACACCCTGTATATTAGAAGCCAATGCCTCACTTTTTTTTAACAGTTGCTACCCCCAGCCACCACCTCCATTCCCTTATTAAACCGGTTAATAAAATATAATTGAGATATTCACTTGAAATTTGTTACACTTATGTATTATAACAACATATGGAAGTAGATTTATTTTGAGATAGTTCTGTTGAATGATGGGAGGTAAACAGGGGAAAATAAGCCAAGCAAGCTAGTAAGAGTTCGGAAACTTTGGATTTGGTGTAAGTACTAGAAGTCAGTAGTCCGGGAGACAGCGACAGTTTTTTGGACTGATCTTCGTTGCGGTTTTCATCGACTTATTTCAATGGTACCATTAGTACACTTACGAAAAATAACAGTCTGCCAATCGAAAAGTACGACAGTGAGTTTCAGGAAAGTCGAACATTTTTTGAATCCGTGACTGATTTTGCTACGAATAAAACTTTGTAAAAATATTATTTATAATTAATACAAAGCAAAATTAACAGTCTCAGTCGACATGCACGACGCCATGCGCCTGCCACCCTTATCATTTTGATAAATTTTATAAAAAATGGAGACATTTCGCTAAATCTGAAATTCTAAAATATTGTTATTTTCCATCTATAATGACAATTAATAACAGTCTGTCAATATTCCCGTACAACAAAAGCCATCTGCCAAGCCGAGAAAGCTGCGACGCTCTATGTACGCTCGGATGTGCGTGGTACAGTTGCATCCGATTATTAGCAGACTAGAATTTTCATTCGTGTTGATTAATAATTAACTTCTTGTGAGAGTTTCAGGTGTAGCATTATCAGTCTTAACATTTTATATGTAGAAAAATGAACATGAATCAACAACTGAATTGGAATTCGAGTGATTAAAAGAATATGTCTATCAATAATTTTCATTTCATTGAATAATGCTAGTGCTCTTCAAATAATTATGCATCACATTCAATTTAAAATATAATTTATTTGAAAACAATAATAGATGGTAACTAAAATTTGCTTAAAAAATTGATGAGGTATCCGTATCGTATTCAGAGGTAGGTATCATCGCAAATATCTTCTTCCAAGCAAATCTCATCAGCATCTTCATTCTCGTCATCCAAAGACTCTCTAGCTTCTTGATCTGTAATTGAATAATAAATTACTGTAATCATATCAATTAATAGATAATAATATGGTTGTGAATTGATACATACTTTTCTTCAACTAAATCCTAGCCATATTCAAGTGGAGAGAATTCTATGGGCTCAGGAAGATAAGCGTATCTCCAAAGATGAGAAATATATCTTGTTCTCCTTGTATGCTGCAACAATTCAGTCTGACAAGGTGGCAGTGTCGCTCCTTCAATATTCTTAATTACAGTTGGAAATTGTCCTGTTGAAAAATCAAAACGATAAGTCTTATTGAATACAGCAACTCTTGCGACATTTACATTTTGTAGAAGCATCAACATATTTCTGAGATTCTTCTAAAATTTCGAGTGGTCGCTTTTTTCTTTTCGGTAAAACGAAGGATTATAGTCGCAACCAGTGAATGAATGGAATGCGGGTAAAGCTTGACATAACTTCTCTAACTTTTCGTATAATTTTGTCATATTGATATATTTCTGTGAATTACCAACTCCCATATGCATCCAGATTTTCAAATTTTGCTTGAGCACATTCATATTAGATGTTTTTTTTTCAAATTCGCGGTTGAATTGGCGGACAAAAAGCCGAATACTGGTTGGTGTATTCTGTCAGTTTCTCTACAAATAAAATGTTAAGACTGATAATGCTACAACTGAAACTCTCAAAAGAAGTTAATTATTAATCAGCATGAATGAAAATTTTAGTCTGCTAATAATCGGATGCAACTAAAACAGTCTAGTCTGTCAGGTGATTAAAGATTGAACGTATTGTACCACGCGCATACGAGAGTCGCAGCTTTCTCGGCTTGAGAGACGGCTTTTGCTGTACGGGAATCTTGGCCGACTGTTATTAATTGTCATTATAGAGGGAAAATAACAATATTTTAGAATTTCAGATGTAGCGAAATTACTCCATTTTTTATAAAATTTATCAAAATGATAAGGGTGGCAGACGCATGGCGTCGTGCATGCCGACTGGCAGACTGTTAATTTTGCTTTCTATTAATTTATAAATAATCTTTTTACTAACTTTTATTCGTAGCAAAATCAGTCACGGATTTGAAAATTTTGCAGGTTTTCAAAAATACCTGTCGCTCCTTGTTGTACCGGTGCATTGGCAGACTGTCACTAGTAGAATTTATCCACCATAAACATAATGAATAGAAAATATCAAGTGTAGCGAAATGAGTCACAATTGACTGTCGCTGCCTCCCGTACTACAAGGCTTCAACTTTTTTTATGACATTTGTCCTGCTGATAATAATTAAAAGCTTTAAGGAAATTCTGAAAAGTTCCCCAAGCTTTATTAGATTTAAATAAACACTTTTTGACTTTTGCACTTTTGCCCTAATAGTCAGAAATCAAGAGCTATAAATTCGATCATAAGTCACCGCAATAACTGCTCGTTAACTTCAAGCATATCTTGCATTCAATAAGGTTACGACTGATTTTTAAAATAAATTAAATAGTTTTTAGAAACGAAAGAATCGTCAGGAAATTTAGTTGAGTTCATCAAACCAAACCTTCGGATTAGATCTAACAAAAGATCGTTATGCAAATGATTTTCGCGGTAAGCAGCAAGCAGACATTAACATTTGCCCTGGAATTTCTTTAATACTAGATATTTGCGGCGGCCTGCAACGTTTGACAGAAAAGTGGAGGCGTAATTCTCTCACATGAACTTACGTGCCCACAACTATTACGTAAACATACGGGGTGTTTCACGTGGAAAAGATTCATAAATCAATGACTGAAAATAGGTAGCAATTGCTTCCTGTTTGGATTGTTAATAAATCTAGTGTAGATAAAAGGCTGTATCAAGTGACTCGATGTTTTGTAATTTGTATTGAAATATTCACAATAATAATCTCTCACAATAATTAAGTATTGCTTGTTCGAGTATTTAATCTACAGTGTTTCACACTTAATACGAATGCAGCTTCGTATTTTCATTATTTTTAGAGATAAGTAAAAAACAATGCCTGGCACAACAATAAAGCTTCATAAACTGCATCTTGAGGTATTTAGCTTAATAGCCCAGGCGGTGTAGCTAACTTTGTTTATAGATCTCAAACATGTTTGGAGACAGATGATTTATTTTGTATGAGTTCTCTGAAGTATAATTAATAAGATCATCTAAAGTTTGCATTATTTCCAGTTCGGCAACATAAAAAAAAATTAAACTTTTTTTTCCGGTATTTTTTAAAGATTCTTAACATGAGTCGACATATGGGAAAATAAAAAATATGTTCAGAAAGAGCATACATTTCTTAGCAAAAAATGTCTACAATATTTTTTATTAAAGCCACAGGTTTTCCGTAAAAAAAATATTGAATCATGTAAACCATTCTGGTGCACATGGCATCGAACTCAATACAGGGTGTTGCATTATGAGAGGGACGTAACTTAACAGGAGATAGAAAACATCAGTGGTAATCAGAACCTCCCATAGAAATTTCTCATTGGGCCTTCATTACGAAGTTGCAGGGTGTTTTGCCATTTTTGGCAAAAACTACTGTTTGTCATTACTTTGACAGGGAATGGAATAATGAATTCATATTTGGTACAGCTAATACAGTAATGATCCTTTGCAAGTACATGTGACACATGAAAAAATCAAGGTCCGAAGACACCAAAATTTAGATTTATTCTTTATCTCTAAAAAACATGACCCTGTATATATTTTTTGAAATTTCTATACGATATTCGAAAATAATACAAAAAAACCGCTGCCTAAGGAATCACTACTTCCACATCCAGATTATTCGTCCAAGTCACTTTAAAGGAAACATCTTGACTATATTTGCACTCTAGTATGTGGAAATTATTGGTCATAGAATTTTAATAATATTTGGGGTAGATGTCATAGAAAAGTTTGAGGAGTTGGTTTCTACCATATACGTTAAAAATGAAGTTTCTAGTTTACCGTACTTATTTTCCACTATTTACAACCTACCACCTCAATGGAGTCATCTCAATCAGATGTCACTACAATACATACGTGTACTAACTTTCAAGTGAATATCTCAATTTGATGTTATCATTCCCATTAATAATGAAGCGGAGGTGGTAGAGTTTGAAAAATATTAGAAAGAAATCTGAGGCCTTGGTTTCTAGTATATACACCGAATCCCAAATTTCTGTAGTCTTACCAGCTTGCTTTACTGATTTTCCCCTATTTGCCAATATTTAACCCCCAACCCTTCAACGGCATCATCTCAAATTATGATCTAGTTTCAGACGTCGTTATAATACATACGTGTACCAAATTTCAAATGAATATCTCAATTTTATTTTATCAACCCTTTTCATATTGGAGTAGGGGTGGTTGGGTTGAAAAATATTATAAGAAAATCTGACGCTGTGGCTTCTAGTACATACACCGAATTTCAAGTTTCTGTTGTCTTACCAACTTTTTACTTATATTCCTCTATTTACCCCAAATTAACCCCCAACCCTTCAACGTAATCATCTCAAAATATAAACTAATTCCAGACGTCGTTATAATACATACGTGTACGAAATTTCAAATGAATATCTCAACTTTATTTTGTCAACCCCATTAATGGGGTAGGGGTGGTGGTGGGGGGGGGGTTGAAAAATATTATAAAAAAATCTGAGGCCTTAACTTCTTGTACATACACCGAATTTCAAGTTTCTGTACTCATACCAGCTTGCTTTACTTATTTCCCCCTATTGACCCCTAAATAACCCCCAACCCTTCAACGGAATCATCTCAAAGTATAATCTAGTTCCAGATGTCGTTATAATTCATACGTGTACCAAATTTCAAATGAATATCTCGATTTTATTTTATCAACCCTTTTATAAATAATAAAATATTATAAATAATCTGAGACCTTGGCTTCTAGTACATACACCGAATTTCAAGTTTCTGTAGTCTTACCAGCTTGCTTTATTTATTTTCCCCTAATTACCCCTATTTAACCCCCAACCCTTCAACGGAATTATCTCAAAATATAATCTAGTTCCAGATACATACGTGTAGAAAATTTCAAATGAATATCTCAATTTTATTTTATCAACCCTTTTCAAATTGGAGTAGGGGTGGTGGGGGTTGAAAAATATTATTAAAAAATCTGACGCTTTGGTTTCTGTACTCTTACCAACTTGTTTTACTTATATTCCTCTATTTACCCCAAATTAACCCCCAACCCTTCAACGAAATCATCCCAAAATGTGTACGAAATTTCAAATGAATATCTCAACTTTATTTTTTCAACCCCTTTAATGGGGTAGGGGTGGTGGGGGGTTGAAAAATATTATAAAAAAATCTGAGGCCTTAACTTCTAGTACATACACCGAATTTCAAGTTTCTGTACTCTTACAAGCTTGCTTTACTTATTTCCCCCTATTTACCCCTATTTAACCCCCAGCCCTTCACCGGATTTCCTCAAAAAACAATCCAGTTCCAGATCTTGTTATAATATATACGTGTACAAATTTTCAGGTCAATATCTTAAACCGTTCCGGAGAAAGCGTGCGGACAAAAAAAAAAGTTACAGACAGACAGACAGACCGACAGACAGACAGAAAATTTTTTTTCGCTCAAATTTAAAATCTCGACGTTTCATGACATTCTAAACCTATTTCACGAATAATAATTTTTGAAAATTTTTTTGCGATTACTATACTTCCAATCCACTACGTGGATGTGGAAGTAAAATAAGCAAAATGGCCCAGTTCACTTTTTGTTACACCTATATATACACGAATATGAATTTCAGAACGGTATTAAGTGAAAGTCACGTGAAACAAATAATTTTGCAACTAAAATTTCCAAAAATTTTATTGAGCGTGAGTGAATCCTAATTCCGGCACGTTTTAAAGATCAATTTTAGTAAAAAATGTAGCCCTAATAGGTAGTCGTGTATAAATTAATCAATCATAGTAGGCCTAATCAAAGTGACAGATAATAACAAGAAATCTCCTAATACCCCGAGAGCTAGCGTCACAGACATTTGTACTATTTGTAAATGGATAGAATATGTCTTAATAAGTTGTCGATAGTCCATTGAATACCCGTCCATCAGTCTGCCGGGCTGGGAGCGCTACGTTTGGCGGCGAGAGGCGGTTTAGTCAATGACCTGACAGCGGTACTGTTACAAATGTCAAAAAAGCCGTTTTTGATTATCTCGTGCCGAGCCGAATTTCCGGTTTTGCCGTCGCAATTTACGACACCGACAAAATACCAATCTTACTTTTTCCGTAGAGATATCACACTATCCTCCACCCGACGCGACGTATTTATTTAGTTCTTAACGTTTCAAAAATTGATGTTTTTGAAGTTTTGCCTTCTCCGAGATTATAGTCAATTTTAAGTTTGGGATTCGCCGTAGCCGAACGTGCTAAGCGGCGACTACTTTTAAGTGGATTCCCAACTTCGAATCCCGCCCAAGGCTACTTTTTTATTTATTTTTTTTTAATTTTTGGCACATATTTTTGATTCTATAATTGCTCTTGGCTTATTTCTATGTAACTAACGTTAAAATTATAAATTTTTGTAATTTTTTCTGATTTCTTGGTGATACATAGGGAAATAATCTTTAAATAATCTTTCTAGTCTTCCATTCCTTAGTACGTTCGCTGGTGTACCGGCTAGAAGTTCTGATTCCGAAACAGGAGATCCGGATTCGAACCACGCATACGGAGATTTTTCCGGTCATAATTTGATGCTCAAATATTACCTATATATCACATGAGTAATTTTTTTTCTATTTTCGTATTTGCTTAATTAAAGAGGGTTTTTTTTTTGGAGCTTCATTCAGTTTCAAAATAATTTTGTTGGAAATCGATACAAAAAATTGTGCGAGAAAATTTATAATTCAAATTCGGATTTAATCAATCGATGGAAGCCGAATCTACAAAAACTTGATGCATTTTTGTTGAAGAAAACATACAGGGTTCGTCAAAATGAAAAAAAGAAATTAAAGCATTTGATCTTTATGGTCGGATTCCACTGAAATTCGGTATGTGGGGATTATCGATGTCACAGATTACAAATATAGGATCGAAACTTAAAAGTTCAAAATGGCGGCGTCAACTTGGCATGACAAGTTTTATCATTTACTAAATGACTCAACTAAAAATCGGTATTTGAATGTAATCAAGGTCGCCGATTACAAATTTTCGATCGAAATTTAACAATTCAAAATGGTGGCGTCAACATGGCTGACAAATTTTATCGTTTATCAAATTATGACCGGAAATGTAAAAAAGGTAAAAAAAAAATCCTGGTGCGTCGCTTGAACCCGGATTTCCTGTTTGGGAATCAGGACTTCTTGCCGTTACACAACCGAACCTACTAACTGAGGAATGAAAGACTAGAAAGATTATTTAAAGATTATTTCCCTATGCATCACAAAAAAATCGAAAAAATGAAATTTTTTTAAAATTTTAACACGTTAGTCGCATAGAAATAAGCTAAGAGCAATTATAGAATCAAGAATATCTGCCAAAAATTAAAAAAAAAAATAAATAGAAAAGTGCCCCTGGGCGGGATTCGAAGTCGGGAATCCACTTAAAAGTAGTCGCAAGCAAAGCAAAACATATTTATTTCATCATTTTTGTACATTAATTGCTTCCCCAAACCGTGATCCGGAGCCAACCCAACGACCATGGTGCGAAGCGCCGCGGTGGGTGTGTGGTTGGTCGGGTCGCGGCCGGTTCCGCTCAATAAAATTCTTAACAACTAAATACTCCTATCGCAACTTTTGCGATTTAAAACTTAGCCTAAGATAGAACAGATCCACACATGTGGAATTTAAAATACTTAAGAACTACACTTTAAAACTAATATGGCACTAATCGATGCGAATTTGGGTTGATAATGCGGGGAAAACTTGACGAAAAACCCCGCTCGTGGTAATGGGACTCAACAGTCTCAATGCCGTTGAGAGGATAAGGATAAGATGGAGATTTTGATTTTAAAAGAAATTGTTGGCCGAGAGGGAATTTTAAACAAAAAATTACAAAAGAACAAAAAAGACAAAAATACAAAAATAGAAAATGAAGAAAGGGAATGAGGGGATAGAATAGAGGTTTTGAGAAGCGCTTAGCACGTTCGGCAACGACGGATCCCAATCTTAAAATTGACTGTAATCTCGGAGAAAGCAAAACTTCAAGAACATCAATTTTTGAAACGTTAAGAACTAAATAAATACGGCGGGTGGAGGATGTGCAATTTTGTCGGTGTGGTAAATTGCGACGGCAAGACCGAAAATTCGGCTCGGCACGAGATAATCAAAAACGGATTTTTTGACATTTGTAACAGTACCGCTGTCAGGTCATTGACTAAACCGCCCCTCGCCGCCAAACGCAGCGTTCCCAGCCCGTCAGAGTGATGGGCGAGTATTCAATGGAACATCGACAACCTATTAAGACATATTCTGCCCATTTACAAATAGTACATGCCTTGTGACGCTAGCTCTCGGTCTATAAGCAGTTGAATAATTAATTTTTTGTAATTTAATGTGCCAAAATCCGCATTTAGTTTGTGAAGTACATTAAACTGTGACGGCTGCGGCTGAGCCGTCGTGCTCGAAAAATCGCGCGTGTTTTAAAGACCTTATCCCACATAACAAAATGATATGTAACGTACATACATTGTACCTTCAATCTATGGATATGTATATTCACAAGACGGAGAAAGTATATCTGATGTACATCTAATGGATGTGGAATTAACATTCCCAGCACATACGTTTGTCGCCGACTTCCATATCTATTTTATATCCAGTGAATGTACATAAACATATGCAATGTACATTCATTGGATATGAAACTCACATCATATACACAATCGCATATTTTATGAATATACATTACATATCTCTGAAGTAGTTTCCACGGACATCAAAACACTTATTGAACACTGCACTCGACGCGTGTTCCCCAGTCATGTTGGCATCATCGGGAGATGATTAAAACGAACGGTTTTAATCATCTTGATGATACCAACACGATTGGAGCATCACGCATCGAATGAAGGTGTTCAAGTGTTTTGATGTTCGTGGGAACTACTTCAGAGGTATCCAATAATAGTATCCATATGAGGTAATAAAACACAGATAGCTTAATAAGAAATATGTTTTATATATAACTATTTTAAACATACACAAACTTTACAAAATTACCTAAATTATAACACAATATTTAAAATTTTCAATTTTTACGTATACTTTTTTACCTTCCGGTAGTTTAACAAATTGTAAACATATGTATAATACCTACTACAGTTACTCATGTCCTACATATGCGTTTAAAACATAAGAGCAAATTTTTAGGCTTCTGTCACTTTCCGCCATCTTAACTAAACACACACCTGCCACAATCAGTTAAATATGAAACTTGCAAATTTTCTAACCCTAAAAGGGTATATATTTACAAATCTAAAGAATTTCATTATAGTAAATATACTCTTACATGATGGGAGCTTCTTGCAAATGTAACAGCATAATATAGCAATAAACAAATATAAAATCCAGAGAATGAGAAAGAGTTAACTTCCATCACACATAAACACTATGCACACAACACTACAGGGATAAGGCTTAATGGCTGCCGGCGCCGGCTCTACAATCCGTAAACAAACTGATGCCTGGTGCGCCGACGTACTATGCAATAAGTTAGTAGCACATGCGCATCAGATAATGAGATAAAATTCGTGTACGCGTATAATTTAATTGTACCTTAATGGACATGTTATGTATAAATCATTATGTATATACCCCCAGCAATGTATACTGTATATGACGCTGATGGATATCAGTAGCTGAATATACATTTCATATCATATGTATATTTAACAATAGATATTCAATTTCCAACACCTAATGCATATGCTATAGATATACATATCCATGAGATGTTATGTGGGAATATCCACTTATCCACATACTTTAATATTCTATTTCCCTTTTTTTTACAGTATTACATACTTACTATTCTTTTTGGCCGAAAATAAAAATACGTGTGGTACGCGTGACACCAAAAGAAACAATGACAGTTCAGGATGACAGTTCCGGGGAGAAAGCGCAAAGCTTGCTTTAAACGTGTGGTGACTGTGGCGTAGAAAGGGACTAGTTACTACCATGTGATCATGAAGACGTATGAGGCGCCGTTTGGGACAAAATACAAATTCTTATAATATATGTAATATTACACAATATATAAAAAAATCCATATATATAAAGATATAGTTTCCTGATATATCTAGAAAAATTCCATACATAATGTTTTGATATAGACTTTTAATTTCACTAACTGCCGCAATAGAATGAGGGCGCTCATGTAATGTTCATATTGGGAGGTACCTATTACTTGGTTTGTCTTCATAAGTAGTTTTGTAATTTGTGCGTCTTAGAGCCGAGAATTTTTCTCATAAATTTAGGATAGGTACATAGTACTTACCTTCAAATATAATTTCTAATCTAGAATGTAATCTCCATATTATAGTATATGTATACTATTAAGTTTGTCTGCTGCTGTTTCAATGCTTTTCGAATATTATTAAGCAATCTTCCACCAGCCTTATATCCTAATCAATTTGTCTTCGATGACATAAATTATAATCACTAATTAACTCTTCAAAGTACTCGGCAATATCATATATTCACTGGTATTAAAACAAAAGAAAATTTATATTTTCAGTTTTAACTTATTATTATAGGTTAGGATTACCTACAGCTGGCTTCCAGCCTTATCGTGAGCGCCCTCATTTTATTGCGGCAGTTAGTGAAATTAAAAGTCTATATCAAAACATTATATATCAGGAAATTTTATCTTTATATATGAATTATTTGTATATATTGTGTAAGATTATATATATTGTAAGAAATTGTATTTTGTCCCAAACGGCGCCTCATAAAGACGAGACGAGAAATACAATTGTATGTTAAAATTGTATGAGAAATTTTGAGCAAATAAATTCCCGCTGGCTTCTAGTCACTGTCGTGTTAATCTCAGCCTAAATACACTACTTACCTTCCGCACTTTATATTTCATAAGATTTAACATTTAACAATCAACCTAATTAGCTAATTCATTCCAATGCGCTTCATTGAATCATCAGTAGAATGACGCCTGAACTAGGCAATCGCATACCTATAACTTCTGACCTTTAGTCCATATTTGTATGTACGCAATTAGAACTGAAACTGTCTGTATGTGCAACTTTTATATATAATTAATGACATTTATTTCCTTGAAAACAATTGAGTTATTAATAGATCTGGATCGAGATCTAGCGAACAAAGAGGATTCATTGACAGAAACGCTGTACTGTAATTATTACAAGGCAGAAGACGCAAAAATAATTAGTATTAGCGGTGGCAAATGATAAGTAAAGTTTTTAAATTAAAGTTGAAATAGTTTAAGGAATTGCAAGAAATCCCTAAACAGCGGACTGTCCAGTTATTTTTGATGTTTGATTTCATTTGATGGTTTGATTTTCACAAAAACAATATTTTTTTGAAAATCAAACCCACGTAGCTAGGAAAATGTGCATTTTCGTGGAACATAATAAGAATATTAAGATGTTAAGAAGACTTTGCTTTCCTTGTCTGATTTTTTTCTACATTTTTAAAAACATTTTTTATCAATGATTTCCCCTAAAAAGTATTTCCTATTTCCTGAGTTGTTTTGATTGATTGATTAATTGATTAATTGATTGATTGATTGATTTGCCAGTGTAAGGTGGACATTGCTGCCCATTCCGGGCATCCACGGAGGTTGGTTCCAACACGCTGCTTGGTCGTCCATCGAACACGCCCAATGGACGGCCAAACCGCGTGTCGGATTCAAATCTCGGATGTTTTATATACCGCCGGACCGGCTGCATACGCCGGGTTGGACATTGGACAGCTTGTTGTCAGCAGCGAGGGCCGCATGACACATGGGGTGGGAATACAGGATGGGAAGTGTGGGTGTTCGTGAGACGCTTCTTTCAAGTTTCCATGCTTCTATTAAGTTTCCATCTGTCATCATCGGCTGGGATGCGCAGGCGTTTGCGAGATGCTTCTGTTCAATTTCCATGCTTCTTATAAGTTTCCATCTATCGTCATCTCTTATTTGTCTTCTTGTAAGTTTTCTGTTTCTCCTGTTTCTGAATCTGGCAGCCTTTATTTTTAATTTTTTTTATTTATTAACCGTTCCACAAGTAAGTATCCGTTTACGGTGGAGTTGCTGGGAAGGGCCCTATCTCGCGGTAACAATATTTTTTTGCGCGTTATGAGAAAAAAGGCCGAAGGTAGTTTGCTCACCCTATAAATATGTCGTTTCTTTGAAACAATCGGTCTCAATTTTCGCCTTCCATTTTTCCATTTCATCACCTATGTACTAAGTTTAATACCTTCAATTTTAATCTTTTCTTATTTAAATTTTAATAAAAACAAATAAAAAAACTAATGCTAATGCTACAATAAACAAACAAAAAATCTTATCTCCCTTCATTAACATCTGGCTGGCTGACTGGCTGTTTATATTGCCCATGTTGGTCTCCATACACCCTACACTTGAAGAAGGGACGGATCGCAGGTAGTATAAATTCTACGACCTTCCAGCTATAGTGCACTAATACAGACACTGTTTCTGTTTACTTTTATTTTTAGGGACCATTAGCAAACGCGTTTCATTAATTTTCAAATTTTATTATTAATTCGACGCGTGCTTTGTTCCTCCACCACTACACTTCATTTTACGCAGAATTATCTAAATCTAGTATCATGGCTTAACATTTAATAAACAAGACAGTCGCTGCTTTACGCCCCTTCGGAAGTATTATATACCATATATGCAGTCTCCCATCCTAAGATTACATTACTTTGCCGCTAGAAGATAGAACGAGAGGTAGGTCACTAGACAATAGACGTAGCCTTGATATCTCATTTTTATTGAATAAAGGTATTATATAAATCCCTTTCTTTAACAATTAAAAAATAATTATTTTGTATTTAAAGCATTTTTACATTTCTACCGCCGCCTCCTATGTCCCATAAAGGAGATGCCGACGTTCCTCCGAGTTTTCGTTTTTATGTTGTCCCAATTGAGATCACATATACTATGCTCAATAATTGTTAATTATAGAATCAAGCGGTTCACTAATTTGTAAGCAATCTTAAGGTGTTCAATTACACCCTAAAACGAAACGATTCCAACAATAATCTCGTCTGTAGGCCAAAAATTTGTTTTTTAGGATTTTTTCGTCCTTAAATGGTAGCTCCCGGTAAGTAGAGAAGTGTTGTAGTTGCACTCTGATTTATGCGTTAATGTTCCTAATTATTCAATTACAAATAAAGTAAAACAGGTATAATAAATATATCTACTTATTGCCACAGATAAATATTACATATCTTATTTATTTCTTTACCCTCGTATCGTGCAAAGGCTACTGACATTCTTAAGATGGGTAGGAAGAAGCGTGAAGCGTCAGGTTGCGAAATGTAAAGCTCGGCAAATCGCTTTTTTCTTATTTATATAAGGCAATAGGTAATAGTAAAAGTATCGATTAACCTTATTACTTAATTAATTATCTTAATTTTATTATATAGTATGTGTAAATAAACAGACAAAAAGGTTAAGTTTTCTATTGAGAAATTTTTTACCGTCTATTTACCGAGTGATATGTAATTGTACTAAAACTGTTTGTTGTTTTGTTCAACAAGTCTTTAATATACAAGACTATTATAAATCTGGATAAAAGAGAAGAACAATGTATCTTTAGTGGGTTAATCTTTTTCTCTTTCAAGCTAACGTACGTTACGTTAGCTTATTTGAGGTTAATGTACAATATAGGACCGTGCTTTAGTACGTCAGAATATTTTAAAGGCTAAGTTTTACTTCCTTCGCTTGCTGAAGGAAAGTATTGTAATCATGAAAAAATCACTCTCTGAGATTTCAGATTATGTAGATTACGGAAATTAAGGTTTTTTAATTCCGTCAGACCGTCTGTTGCTCTGTAATATACAGGGTGTTTCACGAGGAACGGACATGCTTTAATGGCAGATAGAGGACACC
Organism: Stenurella melanura; assembly: GCA_963583905.1. Taxonomy (NCBI): domain Eukaryota; kingdom Metazoa; phylum Arthropoda; class Insecta; order Coleoptera; family Cerambycidae; genus Stenurella; species Stenurella melanura. Next base: position 4,987,214 of record OY757309.1, read on the forward strand.
GAGGGTAATCATAATCACCCATTGAAAAAGCTAGTTGGGCTCTCGTTGCTGAAATACAGTCTACTGATTTTTTTCAATTGCACACCCTCCTCCACCCCTTCAACAAAAAATACATAAGTGTGCCAAATTTCAAGTGAATGTCTCAATTTTATTATATCAACCCCTTCAATAATGTAGTAGAGTTAGTGGGGGGTTGAAAAATAGAAGAAAATCTGAGGCCTCGGCTTCTAGTAAATACAACGAATTTCAAGTGTCTGTACTCTTACCGGATTGCTTTACTTATTTTCCCCTATTTACCCCTATTTAACCCCCAACCTTAGAGTAATATGATTGCATTACTTAATTCTCTAGAGGCGTTTAAAATTTTTAAATGTGATTTTTACCCACTAACTCGGTTTTTTTAAATGGGAATTTAATCGTTCACCAACATTTTTAAATACCTCATTTTCATATGAATCTAATGATACCAAAATTTTGAAAATCCGCTCAGAAATATTTGAGATTTCAGCCAAAATACAATGCAACCAAGCTTTTAGAAACATGCGGCTAATAGATAATAGATTAGTGGGCTTTGGAAACTAAAATGGCACATTTCTGTGTAAATCTGGTAACCTAATAACATTGGAAAAATCATAGTAGCCATTGAATGTAATAAAACAATATCAGCTGTCAGACAGATACAAAATAAAGCGTTGCGGAAATCTCTTTGAGTGAAAATTAAAGAAAATGAATAATTTTAGTAGAAATGAAAAGGTCGATATGTTACTGATATATGGAGAGCGTCTCAAAAATTCAACTGCAGCTGCAGAACTGTATCAGCAACGATATCCCAACAGACGCCATCCAAGCAGACAGAGTGGAACAAGAATTAAGAAACGAACCCAATCAACAAGATGACCATCAAACATTTATTGTGAGGACAAAGAAATTGATGTATTAGGATTTGTGATGGTACACCCAACAACATCAACAAGGGAATTGTCAATGGAATGCGACATTAGTCAGTCTTCGGTTTGCAGAATTTTAAAGAAACATAAGTTTCGGTCTTATAAATACCAAATACACCAACATCTTTATGGAGATGATAACGACAGGAGGCTAGTATATTGCAACTGGTTCTTAAATGCAGTACAACAAAACCCAGGTTTTCCTTTTCATATTTTATATTCAGATGAAAGTAGATTTACGAACCAAGGTATGTTTAACAGTAATAATAATAGGTACTGGGCTCAAGAAAATCCGAGGTTGGTAGGGCGGGGGAATATTCAGGAAAGATTTGGGTTTAACTGTTGGCTTGGAGTACTTGGAGATCGAATAATTGGACCCATATTTTTTGATGGAACACTAATTGGCGAACGATATTTATTCTTTTTACAAAACCAGACAGCAGAATTTCTTGACTTACTTCCGCTTGCCTATTTACAAAATCTGTTTTTCCAACAAGATGGTGCTCCCCCACATAATTCCAGAAGAGTTATGGAATATTTAAACAACTTGCATGGTGAACGCCTTATCGCAAATCAAGGTCATATCAGGTGGCCTCCTAGGTCACCTGACTTAACACCCCTCGACTATTATGTATGGGGCACTCTCAAAAATAAAGTTTATAAAACTTCTTCAAATACCCGTGAAGAGCTGCAAAATAAAGTTGTACGGGCTCTTAATGAAATAACGCCGGCTGAATTGCGTAGAGCCATTCAAGCAACTGTACGCAGAGCCGAATTGCGTATAGAAAAAAATGGTGGACATTTTGAACAATATCTATAAATGTCAAATTATGGTTTAATATTAATTATTTTAAAGATACCTACTGTTACCTAGTTTAAGTTTAATTGTTCAAACGGAATTGATTTTTATTTATTTATAGGCCCGATATTTATGTTCATTTAAATAAAACTCTGAAAACCGAACTGATGTCGCATTCTATTGCAAATGTCCTTGTGAATGTAATTGTGTTTACCTCCACATACCTATGCTAAACTTAATTGTAACGTTCTTTGCGCTCACAATTATTAAATGTTTGATAGCTCAAGATTGTCTATAACTACACGAGTCTGTCTGACAGCTGATATTGTTTTATTACATTCAATGGCTACTATGATTTTTCCAATGTTATTAGGTTACCAGATTTACACAGAAATGTGCCATTTTAGTTTCCAAAACCCACTAATCTATTATCTATTAAAGCTTGGTTGCATTGTATTTTGGCTGAAATCTCAAATATTTCTGAGCGGATTTTCAAAATTTTGGTATCATTAGATTCGTATGAAAATGAGGTATTTAAAAATGTTGGTGAACGATTAAATTCCCATTTAAAAAAAACGAGTTAGTGGGTAAAAATCACATTTAAAAATTTTAAACGCCTCTAGAGAATTAAATAATGCCATCATATTGCTCTTTTTATTGTTATAGTAACGTAGCACACAAACTAAAATATATTTTGGGCACCACAGCACTCTGGATTCAGAAATAGATTTTTTAATAAAATTTTTAATGTTTATCAAAAAGTGACCAAAATGTATGTATTGTATTCAAAATTTCCTCTAGATTCCAAAAATGTGAAAATATATAGGGTGTTCCGTTTAAAAATCGAAAGTTGTGGGCATTTCCGGTCAAACCGGATGTGCACCAAACTTGATTTTTTATTGAAAAGATGGCATTTTAGTCGTGTAATAAGGCCTCCGAATTTCAATTTTCTATTTCAAACATTTTAGGAAATATCGGGGCGAGCGCAATTCGTGACTCACCCGGTATACGTATACCAAATTTCAAGTGAATATCTCAATTTTATTGTATCAACCCCTTTAATAATAAAGTGTGGGGGTGGGGGTGGATTGGAAAATATTATAAAAAATTTGAGGCATTGGCATCTAGTACATACACCATATTTCAAGTTTCTGTACTCTTACCAGCTTGCTTTACTTATTTTCCCCTATTTACCTCCAACCCTTCACCGGATATGTTAAAAAACAATCCAGTTCCAGATCTTGTTATAATATAGATGTGTATAAAATTTCAAGTCAATATCTTAAACAGTGCGGACAAAAAGTTAGAGACAGACCGACAGACAGAAACATTTTTTTCGCTCAAATTTAAAATCTCGACGTTCCATGACGTTTTAAACTTATTTCAAGAAAAAAAAAAGATTTTTTTTTAGGTTACTATACTTCCAATCCACTACGTGGGTGTGGAAGTAATACAAAAAGACTGATAATACAGTTTGGCAATAAAGATGATAAACTGTAGATAAATCAATTAATACAGGATGTCCCGTATTAATTGTGCGTATCTGTGTTGTTGAAGAGAAGATTTAATTAACAACCAAAATTGCTTGTTTTGGTATCCTCTAGAACCCCTTCAAAGACGACATCATATTCTCGGGTACATCTATTATTTTGTACATTCCCTGGATATTATTCTTGGAAAAGAATAAGAACACATATGTGTTAAATGTGTTAAAACAAATGTTACGTTACATACCAGAAATATCACTGCTGTCATTTTTGCTACAATTTGTCATGTCAAGCATTATTTATATTTATAATTATTTATTTAGTACTTGCACATAAAACCAAGTTGAATGTTACGGTATATAATCCGTATAATTATTCGTCTAATAACATACAATTAATATGCCGAAATGAACCTCCGGTGATAATTAAAATGTCACAAGCGGATATAAATTTTGCATATAATCATCTACAGTAAAGTGTATCCGTATATGTTTCGGTGGCAATAAATTACCATTTAAATTGCACTTCAGAAATTTAAGATCTGCGAATTGTTAATGATGAAGAGCCACACCTTTATGTGAATCTATTTTAGTTCAATGAAAGAATGTCGAAATAAAATATAAATGATTCTACTTATAGAAAGTACATACCGGGTGTAATAGGATCATGGTATACCCCCCTTTTCTTCTTTAGTTTCGAAGATAATTGATTGCAATTAAGGATATACTACATACATAATAAGCGGCACTTTTTGACATACAATTGATTTTTATTTTCACTTCCGGTTTCGCCGGAAGTGACACTAACTTTCGATTAAAAAAAAAACACCCTATATATTATTGCATTTTTTAATTCTGCATAATTTTCTGAATCCAACGATGCCAAATAAGTGACATTTAAAACATCAATTTTTTTTATAATATAATTTTTAGTTTTCCATTTAAGTGTGTCATGACGGTTCCGATTTATTCTAAATGACCCGTGTAATGCTACAAAAATCGGAATCTCGTTAAAAACACTAAATTAAGTGATTTATGAGCAAATAAAATTCACAAAAATTGTTTTTGGGGCAAAACTCAATATTTTCAAATGGAACCATATCGGTATCATGGTACCATTTATTAGTACTATTAATAATGAACATATTCATAAAACGTAATTTTTCGTCTATTATTATCCCAAGATTTTTGGCATGAGTAGAAAATGACAAATTTTCTTGATTAATATTTAGTTGAATAGAAGCCTTTAAGTGATCTCGAGTATATTCTGCTCAGAACATACTCGAGATCACTTAAAGGCTTCTATTCAACTAAATATTAATCAAGAAAATTTGTCATTTTCTACTCATGCCAAAAATCTTGGGATAATAATAGACGAAAAATTACGTTTTATGCAGCACATAAAAATTCTTTTACAAAAATTTTACTCCCGGCTAAAAGTACTGTATGCAAACAGGCATATCTTGAACTTTAAACAACGTAAAAAACTTTGTGAAACTTTAGTCATGCCTGTATTCAATTATTGCAATTTTATGTATTTTTACTGCCTGGATCAAGCTACAAAAAATCGACTACAAGTTTTGCAAAACTGTTGTTGTCGTTTTATTTACAACTTAAGAAAATTTGATCATGTTTCAAGCAAATATGTTGAGTTGCGTTGGTTAAAAATGGAACAACTCGTTAAATTCCACTATGCAGTTTTCTTATTTTCTTTAATAAAGTATTCTATTCCAAGTTACTTAAGAGACAAGTTAATTTTCAGATCGTCAGTACATACTGTAAACATCAGACATCGGTACGTGCTAACAGTGCCACAACATCGTACAGCCCTCTTCCAACGTAGCTTTTCTTACACATCCGCAGCCTTATATAACTCTATTGATCCCATATATAAAAATCTATCGACAGTTAATATCTTCCGTAAAAAAATCAAAGCCTGGTTCATTAATTCCAACAAAATCTAGAATATATTCTTGGGCACCATTTTGCACTGTGTTTATGATCGATTTTTTATTTAGTTATTCTGAGTAATTAATCTTTTAGTATTTCTATAAATATAGTTTATAAAGTGTATACCGTCCGCCTATTACATTGGACTATTGTAATATTGTATTGTATTTTTGTATTTTAATGTTTTATTTTTAACTTAATTAGTTAGGTAAGTGATTTATAAGGTTAAGTGTAAGAATAGCCACATGGCTAAACTTCGCCTTGTGAATTGCTATTTGTAATGTACTTGTAAATGTACATCTACACCCTTTGAATAAAGCCGTTTATTATTATTATTATTATTATATATCGTATTAAAATGTGCGATAAATACAAACAAATTTACAGCTAAAACAAAATAAGAAAATACAATTTTATTCTAATTACCTTGTTATACATAAGGTGGTTTTGGAATACAAAAAATTAACACAAAACATTACAACAGTTGTTCAAAATGCTGTCCATTAACGGCAATGCACTTCTGAACTCGCATAGCTGTTTCTCGAAGAACGTTCGCCAATAGCATAACGGCCCAGCAATTATTGCTGGGCCGTTATACTATTAATTGCTCGTCTTACTCGTAGCTCCAGGTCTCCACGGATTGTAACGGCGGTTGCATAGACAATATTTTTTAAATGACCCCAAACAAAGAAATCAAGGGGCGTTAAATCAGGTGACCTTGGAGGCCATTCGTCGAAATTACGTTTCTCCGAATCTCCGTTGAAGGTAATGAATTACCATCCTTGAATTATGGGGAGGAGCGCCATCTTGTTGGAAATACATTCCCTGTCCTAAATCTAAAGGTAATTCATCTAAAATGTCTTCAATCTCATTTTCCAGGAATCTCAAGTATCTGGCACCAGTCAGAGGTCCTTCAAATATTATTGAACAAACGATTCTACTACCGATTATTCCAAGCCAAACATTGAAACCGAACCGCACTTGAAAGTTACCCTCCCGTAATAAATTTTGATTTTCTTGTGACCAATATTTTGTATTTTGTCGGTTAAATAATCCCGAATTTGTAAACCTTGACTCGTCCGAAAATAAAATCAGTCCCAAAAATCACAATGTATGTATTAATGCTGGTGCAATTAGTATTTAAAAGATTTATAGTGGTATTTGTGCACTGTTTGGTGACTGATGTTCAATGAGCAACATGCATGAATTTTAGAAATGCAATAATTTATTATTTTTTTTTTATATATGTTATATAAGTTGAGAAAGTAATGAAGAAAAGGTATAAAAAAAATGAGTAGCCTAAATAAACGACTTTGAAATTCAAAATTTTATGGGAACATATCCACGTGACTGAAAACACCACGCTATTGGTCTGACATCATTCGGCATAATGTCTAATGGTCGTCTATCTACCAAGGGGTTAAATCGTAAATTGTTTTGTGTTTTGTAAATGTGTATTGATATTTTCATAAAATAAATCATTCATTTATTTATTTATTTTAATTATTAAGTGGTAAAAATGACGGACAGTGGGTTTTTACGGGGCCAGAGTGACAATTTGCCCGTTGTTGATGTGTTTATGATGACAAACTTTATTGCTACTAATACTGATTTTATTAGTGCAGAAATTGGAGGTACTAAAGCAACAAGGTATGTGTCATTCATTATTCTAAACATTAACTCAATTGTCCCCATTTTAATCCTTTTACTGTAGTTAAATATAACAAATTATTTATGTACCTAACCTCAAAATAGGTAAACAAGACAATGTTTTAATGTTATATTAATTTATATTTTTCATCTTAGAATGCTTTACTTTTTTATATAATAAATACCTCCCGTCACTTACTAAGTACGTACTTTTAGGTAGGTAGGTACATTAATAGTAAAAATAACTGTTGACATGCATAGGTATATATAAATATATAACTGGATAATATGTAGAACGTCGAGAAGTTACATTATTCCCACCGTTCTTATACATTTATAAATTTTAATTGAAGGTTCCTGTTAACAGAAGTTAGTAAACTTTTGTATTCCTATAAATAGGAAAGTGACCAAATTCACCATGATATGTAAACAAATTATCACAATAATATTAGGGTTAGGTTCATATTTTCATAATAATAATATAAAATAATTAGTTTTAATGGGTAAATTTACATCAAAATGATCCTGGCAGCAATATAATCTTGAGGATGACGATAATTCTGCATTTATCGGTCGTCTCGTCTCATAGCTCTGCTCCATTTTTTCCTAACTTTATCGCGTCTAGGCACATTAAAAAATAACTTTTCTGGAGTTTTTATCGTAGTATTTGTACATTTGGGTACAATACAATATTTATAGCTACTTTTCTTTGTATTTTCCATAACACAACATAAATAATGTGTACACATTCGCAATCACAATACGTTTTCCGTCGGTGCGATGTGCCAGATGACGTCACACACAAGAAGCGCGGAAACTTCTCCATTTAAACGCAGTTAAATTGACAGCTGCAGTAAATAATTTTTTTAATCTTTAATTAGAACATAAAACAAAAATAAAATACTGGAAAAATAATGTTTTTTAGTGAACTATTCATCTGTGATGTTTAAAAAAATTATGCATTTTGCTCATTCAAACCCAACTTGCCGTAAAGAAACATTATTATCAACCTCTGTTCGAGCCAAAACATTAATTTCCGTTCCTTCGTCAATAACTAATGAAGTTTTCTTCGGGATCATTGTTGGGTTCTCTTCGGAATTGGTTTTCAACACGTTTAAAATAATTTTTCGCTGGACATTGTCTATCAGGATATCGTCGGCCATGAAGGTCCCATAGCTGCAATTGCATTTTTTTTACTTTCCCCATAAATAATTAACATGTACATTTTTTCATCTCTTGTATAAATTTGCGGCATTTTGAACAAATTAACAACAATTTTAAACAATTTTTAAAGACACAATAAAAACACCGTTAAACCAACAAATGTTTGACAAGCTAAATATTTCATTGTTTTCAAAGCCACCTTACTTCTTAACATTTAATTAGAACAAAATTGTATTTTCTTATTTTTTTTTAGCTGTAATTTTGTTTGTATTTATCGCTCATTTTAATGCGACATATGAATAAATTCTTTATTAACAGTACTAATAAATGGTACCACGGTACCGATATGGTTCCATTTGAAAAAATTGAGTTTTGCCCCAAAAACAATTTTGGTGGATTTTATTTGTTCATAAATCACGTAATTTAGTGTTGTTAACGGAATTTTTGTAGCATTGCACGGGTCATTTAGAATAAATCGGAACCGTCTTGGCACACTTAAATGGAAAACTAAAAACCGCTGCCTAAGGAATCACTACTTCCACATCCAGATTCTTCATCCAAGTCACTTTAAAGGAAACATCTTGACTATATTTGCACTCTAGTATGTGGACATTATTGGTCATAGAATTTTAATAATATTTGGGGCAGATGTCATAGAAAAGTTTGAGGAGTTGATTTCTACCATATACGTTAAAAATGAAGTTTCTAGTTTACCATGCTTAGTTTCCACTATTCACAACCTACCATCTCCCACCCCTTCAATGGAGTCATCTCAATCAGATGTCACTACAATACATACGTGTACTAACTTTCAAGTGAATATCTCAATTTGATGTTATCAATCCCATTAATAATGAAGCGGAGGTGGTAGAGTTTGAAAAATATTAGAAAGAAATCTGAGGCCTTTGTTTCTAGTATATACACCGAATTCCAAATTTCTGTACTCTTACCAGCTTTATTTACTTATTTTCCCCTAGTTACTCCTATTAACCCCAACCCTTCTACGGAATCATCCCAAAACATAATCTAGTTCCAGATCTACCAAATTACAAGTGGATATCTCAATTTTATTTGATCAACCCCTTTAATAATGTAGTAAGGGTAGTGGAAGGGTTCCAAATTTTATGAAAAAATCTGAGGCCTTGGCTTCTAGGACATACACCGAATTTCAAATTGCGGTACTCTTACCAGCTTGCTTTACATATCTTTCGCTATTTACCTCTACTTACCCCCACTCCTTCAACGCAATCATGTCAAAATATAATCTAGTTTAAGATATAGTTATAACACATAAATGTACCAAATTTCGAGTGAAAATTTAAATTGAATTTTTTTAACTATTTTAATAAGGGAGTGGGGGTGGTGGGGGGATGGAAATTACCAATAAAAAACCTGAGACCTTCGCTTCTAGTATATACACCAAATCCCAAATTTCTGTACTTTTACCAGCTTGCTTTACTTATTTTCTCTTATATACCCCTATTTAACCCCCAACCCTTCAACGGAATCATCTCAAAATATAATCTAGTTCCAGATGTCGTTATAATACATATGCGTACTAAGTTTCATGTGAATATGTCAATTTTATTTTATCAACCCCTTGAGTATTGGAGTAGGCGTGGTGGAGGCTGAAATATATTATTAAAAAATCTGAGGCCTTGGCTTCTAGTACATACACCGAATTTCAAGTTTCTGTACTCATACCAGCTTGTTTTACTTATTTCCCCCTATTTACCCCTAAATAACCCCCAACCCTTCAACGGAATCATCTCAAGGTAAAATCTAGTTCCATATGTCGTTATAATTCATACGTGTATTAAATTTCAATTGAATATCTCAATTTTATTTTATCAACCCTTTTAATAATGAAGTAACGGTGGGGGTTGAAAATATTATAAATAATCTGAGACCTTGGCTTCTAGTACATACACCGAATTTCAAGTGTCTGTAGTCTTACAGCTTGCTTTACTTATTTTCCTCTATTTACCCCTGTTTAACCCCCCAACCCTTCAACAGAATTATCTCAAAATATAATCTAGTTCCAGATGTCGTTATAATACATATGCGTACTAAATTCCATGTGAATATCTCAATTTTATTTTATCAACCCCTTGAATAGTGGCGGTGGAGGGCTGAAATATATTATTAAAAAATCTGAGGCCTTGGCTTCTAGTACATACACCGAATTTCAAGTTTCTGTACTCATACCAGCTTGCTTTACTTATTTCCTCCTATTGACCCCTAAATAACCCCCAACCCTTCAACGGAACCATCTCAAAGTATAATCTAGTTCCAGATGTCGTTATAATTCATACGTGTACCAAATTTCAAATGAATATCTCAATTTTATTTCATCAACTCTTTTAATAATGAAGTAGGGGTGGTGAGGGTTGAAAAATAATATATATATATATATATATATATATATATATATATATATATATATATATATATATATATATATATATATATATATATATATATATATATATATATATATATATATACATACACCGAATTTCAAGTTTCTGTACTCTTACAAGCTTGCTTTACTTATTTTCCCCTATTTACCCCTATTTAACCCCCAACCCTTCACCGGATATCCTCAAAAAACAATCCAGTTCCAGATCTCGTTATAATATATACCTGTACAAAATTTCAGGTCAATATCTTAAACCGTTCCGGAGAAAACGTGCGGACAAAAAAAAAGTTACAGACCGACAGACAGACAGAAAAATTTTTTTCGCTCATATTTAAAATCTCGACGTTTCATGACATTCTAAACCTATTTCATGAATAAAAATGTTTGAAAATTTTTTTGCGTTTACTATACTTCCAATCCACTACGTGGATGTGGAAGTAAAATTAAATTATAAAAAAAATTGATGTTTGAAATGTCACTTATTTGGCATCGTTGCAGTCAGAAAATTACGCAGAATTCAAAAATGCAATAGTGTTCCATTTAAAAATCGAAAGTTAGTGTCACTTCCGGCGGAACCGAAAGTGAAAGAGAAATCAATTGCATTTCAAAAAGTGCCGCTTATGATGGTATATCCTGAATTTCAATCAATTATCTTCAAAACTAAAGGAGAAAAGGGGGGTATACCATGCTCCTGTTAAACTTGGTATAAAGTTTACTTAACCATTTTTAGTGATATATAAAAAAGTACAAAGAATATGTTGAAATTCATGTTTTCTGAATTTTATTTATTAGAACGAATAACAAAAAAAATATTTGAAAATGTTATTCTGATATTTTCCATCAATAAAAATGTTATTAAACAATTTGAAAGATCATTATTATATTATTATTTTAGTAGGTAATGCTATTATAATAAATTAGGATTCTTCTGTATATGGATGTTAATATTCTATTGTAAGGCGTGCCCAATACAAGTAATAAAGACAATTCGGAAAAAGCACATCTAAATGTAATGTTGTGTAAGACATCGTAATTTTTTTTATTTTGTGTAAGGTTTTGCGTAGATGTTATAACGAACCAAAGTTTCCTCCATTCACTTAGGAAATTAATATTGTGTCTCTTGCTTGTCCATCGTATTAATACAAAACGAAATATATGTAATAATAATAATATATTGTAAATATATTTTTGAAACAAATAACTAAATAAAACACACTACTATGTTTTCTACCACTATGTATTTATAAAAATTGCGACTGCAGTTTCGACTTACAAAGCCATTGTCAAGCAGTGGATCAAAAATGACTGATTTACAATTATACAGAAATGTTATATATAGACAATATTGGTTGGATAGATAGGTACAATAAGGGCTTAGGCAGGTAGATGACAATAATAAACTTAATTATGAATATTCAATTATGGGTCTGCCGGCTGTAAATAAAGGTGAATATATCAGATCTAATTGATCATTTAACAAATTATAATCCTTGATATTATTGTGTTTATGAATTTCCAGAGATTCTAAAACGTTTAATTTAAAGCCTTTTGTTGAGAAATGTAAAATTTCAATGTTGTTTAATTCTGGAAAACTATGGTTGTTTTCGAGGCAGTGGTTCGCGAAAGATGAATCAGTTTCTGTAACCTATATGATCTAAGATGTTCTTGATACCGTATTTTGAAATTTCTACCGCTTTGCCCTGTATAGATACTATTACATTCTGTACATTTTAACTTATAAACTCCAGATTTGTTAAATTTGGATTTTGGACCAAGTTTTTCTTTAATTTTTTCTTTATTGACAACGTTAGTTGATAGTTTATTGTTTAGTGTTGAACGGAGTACGTATGTCCTTAATTCGACGTACCGAACTGTGTATTGATGCAGATGCAGATTTCGAATAATTTACTTTGGTGGTAAGCTTTTAACCCAGGACACTCATTTATGTTACAAACGTTAATAAATCACATTTATGTATTCTAAATTATAAACATTTATCCAATATTTTGTTCCAAATTAAAAGACACACATGTAAAGAAATGCTCTGTTTAAACTTCTGCGGCCATTATTTGCTTGCAGTTGTGCAAGAAAAGATAACGAATTATTTACCTCTTTATAATTGCCTCAGTTCGGTTGAGGCGGTCCATCAAAGTCGGTCGATGATTCAAGGCCTTTGCACTTTTTTACGACAATTTAAAAGTTGTATAATTGGGAACTACAAGTTCATTGACCAAGAAAAGCAGTGGTTCACAACTATTTTCTACATTAATATTAAAAAATATATATTAAAAAGGTTGACCTAGGTCGGTTTTTTTCAAAGTGCCCCTAGAGGGAAAAGTCATAAAGGTTTTTTGTTTGTCTAGTCGGTCCCCATTACCAGTTTTTTTTAATGGCATGAAACTGATTACACCCTGTATAAAATAGAAAAAAATCTAGCGTGTCTAGGAATTTTTGAGAAAAGGGGGAGGGGACATTTTTCTCTCTCTGGAAATTATATTGCAAGTGGGGGGGATGGTGGTGTTCGGGACGAAATGGCATTTTGTCGTCCGCCGATTTGCGATTCTTAAAATATTCGTACGCCGAAAATGCGGGCCCTGCAATTGGCCCCCTGGGCGGCCGCCCACTATGCCTACCGTCTGGAGCGGCCCTTGACCCTTCTTACTTAAAAGACCGAAATTGCACAATTATTCGGTAAGACATGCTGAAAAATGCAACATATAAAACAACCATATAAAAATACCATTCTTAAAAAAATCAAATGTTAGAGTACCAGATAATGAATGATTATGTACATGTAAATAATCTTCATAATATCATAATAATCAGAAAAATCTGTGATTTTAATTCAAACATGTACAGGGTAAGTGCCAAATACTTATTTAACGCTATATAAAATTGGCAACACTAACTCCAACCAGTGGGCAAAATCGTCAGTGCTGCTTTCCATGATCGCTCCTCTTTAACGTCTATAGTGAACACGTGATTCAACGTATGCTGGAGAACTGGCAGGGTGGAGCAGTGATGAGTGGAACTAAGGTTTTTAACTTGAGCTTTGCGGACAATACCACCTAGGTTGCAGCTAGCGAGGATGAGCTCATTTATCTGCTGGAAACTTCCAAACAATAAGCTCTGAGTACGATTTGAGTGTAAATTACAACAAAACGAAAACTATGATTGTAGACGGAGCAAATAAAACCATCCACACATGTTAAGGATAGATGATTGTGAGAGAAAAAAAACTGAATCCCTCGAAACTACTTAATTAATTGATGTTGATGGTGTGCATTTTTCATCTTGTCAACTTTTTACAGCTGCAAAGTTATCGAGATTTTAGAGATGAACTTGTACGGTGAAAGGTGCTGAACTGATATTAAGGTTCTCCAATATTGTACAGACAAATTCATCAAGATTTACCATTTAGCCAAGGTAGTAAAATTGAGTTATGTGAGAGATGTGCCTGGACAACGACAATCCATTGTTGGAGGCGATACGTGTTGTTAACTGCTCAGGAGAATCCAGTAACTTCAGCCCAGCAACTGGCTTGTGGCAATAATGTCAATCATACTACTGCCCTGAAGGTATTTAAAAATCCTAGGATATATCCTTACATGATACAGATGCATAAGGAATTAATTGAGGATTACCTGAATCGCATAATTGAATTGTGCGAACGAATGATGAACCTTATTAGCGTTAACCAAATCTCTCTGGAAGGACATTCACTTTACATGGTGAACTACATGGACTGTTGTTATTAGGCTGCCGATAATCTTCATTGGATGCGGGAAACGCATATTCTAGAAAAAGTAAATGTGTGAACTAGGATAATTGGTGATCAAATAATAGAACCAATATTCTTCAACAATAATTTTAGCATACCAACATATGTTACTTTTCTTTGAGAAGATCTCCTCCACGTTGGCATTTTTATTTACAAATCAATTAAATTCAAACGTACGCGACATAAGGCTCTGATACCAACAAAACGGAGCTCTATAATAGTTCCAAGATAATACCAGTTGTCAGTGTTCAGACTAAATTTTCCCAAATAGGTAGATTGCAGGAAACGGTTCAATTGTCCGGCCGGCAAGATATCTGGACCTTATTCCACTCGACTTATTTTTATGGTGATATCTCAAGAGTGAGGTACTAACCTACTACCTTAGTAGAGTAAAGAAGTGCAATTGACGTGTTTTAGGATTAAAAAAAAAATACATTATATTTACGTTACAAACTTCTTTCAATTAAACTTTCCACAATGTATAATATTTTAAAACTAAACTTTTCAACTTCCGACAAACAATTTTATTTGACATGTTACGTCAATTTTATTATTTCACTCTTGGAATGAATAGACATTTTCATTTCAAATGATTTGTACCACATGGGAACATGATTTAACTTTATATCGGTAATAAACATTGTTTTTATATTAAATATGTTCGTAAATCCTAATAATTCAAAGTCCTAATACAGCGGCGATGGAGACATTTCCGTCATTAATGACCCAGTAATTCGTGGGAATTAACAGAGCTGAGAGCTAATTTAAAATGTCTGTCGTTGTTTTCTTATATAACGTGCCGTAGAAAAAACAAAGCTTCTCTAATTGTCATTTGAATACAAACAGGCACGAAAATGATTAATATTTCTATGAAATATTATACCTAGGATTGTACGGGATGTTTTAAGATATTACCTATTCTTCATATACTTATACTTTTGATTTAATTCAATTGTGATTAGAATTAGGTAACAGTATATCAGAAGAATAGGTAATTTCTTCTTTTCCCATATTAAATGTTAGATACTTACGCTATGAACGTTAATTTTTGAATACCAAAAATAACAATTTATTGGTTATAAGTCGATTAGTTTGGGTTTTAAATATAGATTGTTTGTGATGTATTTAGTACAGCCTATAATAAGAAACATCGTGGCTAAATGGAGACATCTAAAGCCAGTGAAGAAAAAAAAAACAATTTATTGATTGATGTGTTAAAAATAATATGCACTTATCCCTAATAGATCATCTAAATTGACTGTATGCCAGTGGATCGTCCAAACATATTGTCAGTGTACAGTACAGATTAAGTATTTTATCAAAGAAATTACGGATGGTAATTTGAAGTATACTGGACAAACGAAACTTCGTATTATAACAAGATTCAGGGGCCATAAGGCCCATCTCAAAAATGAAAGAACGGAAAAGTCTACTGTTGCCCAGCATGCTTTTGATAATCACCATAGAATAGATAAAATTAATTAGAACTGAAACAAATAATAGAGAGCTGGATGCTTTTGGAAGGGGAGGGGGGGGATTGATTTGGAGTTTGCTCTAGCACTATACAACACAACATATAGAAAAAGCTACCCAATTTCTGTTTGAGCTTAACTAAATAGCCATATATTCACTTTTCTCCACTGTATGTCAGTATATTGTCACATTGGAAAACCCTTTGGGGTTGTTTGACTTCTTTGTTAACCGCGTCGTCCAAGGGTATCCAAGGGTATCCTCCATATTACTCTGTTGCCCAGAGCAATACCGACGATATCCTTGGCTAAAGTCACTTGAACTCGCTTGGCATACGAGGGGTTTAATTTAGTTACTGAATGAATACTTTGTAAAATAAAACATAGTGATACAAAACAATGTACAAACTTATTAGGAAAGATAAGTATAAATAAAGGCATTTAATTACTTCTATGGATCCACTCCCCAGGAGGGGAGTTGGGCCACGCAGCACCCTACCAAAACTTGATATTAGTAAACTCAAAACCCTACAGACTTTTTCAGTTTTTCCCTGAATCGTGACCTTCTTGCAATTCGGCATTTTCACCCGAATTACAACGTAGCCTAGGTGAATATACTCAGTTTCAGCTGACTAGGAAATTTCATGCTTTATTTCAACAATAAAATAATTTAAATAATCTAATGTAATCAATGATATCCTTTACTAAAAAACGTTATACCGGGTGTTTGAAATAAATGTGAATTATTAACGATATGTGTTATCTTTTCCACAGCAATCTCTAATCCACGCTATAACCAATTTAGTAAATTCCATACAATCTACTTTCAGTAATACATTTGTCTATCTGCCACCTACCTACAATATATTTTACTCGCAGCAAATAAATCATTTGTCATATTAAATATTTTACTATATTGCCTATTAAGTTGTAACATAAACCTACATCAGAGACAAGATCTATACCAAGAAGATCCCATACCCAACGGCAACAAAACAAGAAACAAGTGAGAGTAAATATGGTATCATCGCTTGACCTACATTATTCAAATTGTCTGCATGAAGAACCCATAAATCTAGATATTAGACTCAAGTGTACAACATACGAGTAGCCTTACGTAATAGCGTGGAATACGTGAGCCTGCGGGAAATAAAAAAAAGTAAATGCTGACTAGCCGAAATAAAGCGAGAACTTAACATTTCACGAGTTTGTTTATGGTTCAATCAGCTTAATATCATTTATTTCCCTCAAGATATACCAAGCTGGTGTTAAACTGGTTAAGTGGTATTTTTAATTACCCAATGTTGCATTTATCATGTCAAATTATGATAATGACGTGTTATAAGGACGTATTTAATTGAATATTCCGGTGATTTATGAGTATGTAATAATCTAACTAATTTACGTTAGATAATGACATAAAAATTAAATTCTTTTTAATTTTGTCTAAATATTTTAAATAAAGATATATTATAATCATGTTGGAAATCAATAATAATATATACAAACGTTGAAAAAACGCGTTTTTAGCCTTTTTACCTTTAATCACTTTGGAACGGAAAGAAATTTTTAGATTCTGAAAAAATATTCTGAAAGTGTAAAGCTTTAACTTCAAAGCGCCGAAGGAATTATAAAAATTACATCAATATAAAAGTTACACCGATTTCAAAATTGGAAGTTCTCGGCGCAGCGCGCCATGCTTTTGCGATTACAGACCGTGTCTCTGACAGCAGGCAATCTAAGTATAGTAATCATAGCATGCTATAACTTTGGAACCATTGATGTAATCTTTCTAAATCTTTGGGCATTTTGAAGTTGAAGTTTCCAATTATTTTTACAGAATCTAAAAATTTCTTTCCATTCAAAAGTTATTATTAAAGGTCAAAAAGACTAAACATCACACTTCTTCAATGTTTAAACGTTAACAAATTTTAAACAATAAATCTTTCCGACATAAGAAACATATAGTGTGTCACAGTTAAGTGTGTATCACCGTAATAATCTTTAATTTTTTGTCCGATTTGAATCCAACTGATCATAAAAGATAGAGGTCATCAAGGTGTATTTAAGACCACAAAATCACTTTCCACCTTTGAATTCAAGGCCATCTACGATACTAAATTTTATGAAAGAAATAAAAAAATCATAGTAGGCATTTTTTAAGTCACCTGTCTGCGATTTGCGAGTATTGAACTCGTTTTCCCCGGGCTCCTAGAGTTTAACTCGAGTGTCTATGGTTTTACGAGAATTTCAAAAAGGCCCCGCTCAAAATTTTGCCAGAGGCCCTACAAAGTCTTAATCCACCCCTGCCTAATTGTATTGAAAACCTTCGTTCCTTCCTTCCTGAAAACCTTGACTTGATAGGAGTAATTGACGAGGTCCATTCCAAAAGTCGGCTTATCCATTTTAAACAGAAAATGAGTTAGTGATGTTAGTAGATTTAATATGTAATCGTCCTTATCCTGAGCAGGTCTGAACGGTTAAAACATCGGCTTATCCTATTTAAAATGCATGTGTAAAATTTACTATCACTCCAAAACTCGCCTTATCCTACGGGTATATCATGTCATAATCTATGATTAATTAATTATTTAAAATACGACTATTTTCTTTTACTTCCCTCGCATACAGAAGGGAAGTATTGTATTCGAGAAAAAAATCACCCTCCGAGATTTTTTCGGATTTTGACGTTTCAAATCACGTAGATTACGAAAATATAGGTTTTTCAATTCCGTCAGTCTGTCTGTCTGTCTGTCTGTCTGTCTGTCTGTCTGTCTGCCTGTCTGTCTGTTTGTTTGTGCATTAACTAAAAAACTACTTAACGAAGAGCAGTCAAATTTGGTAGGTAGTTGACGCTACTGTCAGCGAAGAAATGGTTAAACTTTCACTGGAAAATATACAGGGTGGACCGTCTAAAGGGAATAAATAATGAAAAAAAAATTTTTTTGCTCAATTTTAAAATTGCCACGTTTCATGATACTCTAAAGCTATTTTTCAGAAAAAAAAAATTTGAAAATTTTTTTCACTAACATTTTTGAAAAATTTATTGCCACTAAAATAGATGAAAATGTTTTTTTCTTTGTTCAAATTTAAAATTTCCACGTTTCATTACATTCTAAACCTATATCAATTTTGTTTTTATTTTTTTTACCAACATTTTTTTAAAAAATTTTACCACTAAAATCGAGACTAAAATAAATGGATTTTTTTTTCTTTCTTCAAATTTAAAACTTCCACGTTTCATAGCGTTCTAAACCTATTAAAAAAAAATTTAGAATTTTTTTTTCCATTTTTGAAATAATTTTACCACTAAAATAGATGGAATTCTTCGTTCAAATTTAAAATTTCCACATTTCCATGGCATTCTAAACCTATTTCAACAAAAACAAATTTAAAATTTTTTTTGAAAAATTTAAAAATTAAAAAAAAAATTTAATTTATTTATCACTAATATAGAATAGATAACAATTTTTTTTGGTTAAATTTAAAATTACACGTTTCATGACATTCCAAACCTATTTTGGAAAAAAAAAAATTTGCAACATTTTTTTACAATTTTGGAAAAATATTTTACTACTAGAATAGTTGAAAAAAATTTTGTTTTGCTCAAATTTAAAATGTTTACCTTTCATGACATTCTAAACCTATATTAGAAAAGAAAAAAATTGAAAATTTTTTTTCACCAACATTTTTGTAAAATTTTTTACCACTAAAATACAGGGTTAAATGTGGAACAAGCTTATGTTTACTGACCGATGTGTACTTTTTTTTTTAGTAATATAGTGCTACACAAACTCTATTGTTGAATAACAAAAATGATTTCTGCAACGCAAAACGTGGCCTACTGCGAGATATTTTCAAGGTCAAAAATCGGTCATTCATATTAGCAATTTTTTTTTCAAAAAACTGATTGCATATTCTTTTTCATCGTCCCTCTTAACTGCGCTGTTCAAAGGTTCATATATATCGATTGTTGCTTTTGGACTTTATTAATTTTTTTAAGAATAATAATTATTAATTAAATAAAACCTAAATAATTAATTTCTAATATCATTTTATTTTTTTCCATAATGAATATAAACAAAAAATAAGTAATATTACATCAAAAACACCTGATTATGAATATAAAAACTAGCACAACAAATTATACATTTTAAATCGAACAAAATTAAAAAATTAACAGAAGTAATATTTCAGTTTTACATAGGAATATAACACAATTTAACTTAAATATTTAAATAATCTAAATTATAGTTCCTTCTATGAAGTCCCCATTGGTAAAAATACATTTTTCTACTCTCCTTCTGTTATTAATAACAACTTTTCGTAGTTGCTGTCGAATAATAGCACGACAAGCAGCGGCAATTCTGTTTATTAATTCGTCTCGGTAGCTGGGCGCTCTTTGTATACTTTTTCTTTTACCATACCCCATAAAAAATAATCTAAAGGGGTCAAATCTGGAGATCGAGGTGGCCACCTCAGCCCAAAATCGAGAATTGTTTGCGCAAACTGAATTTTCCCAACAAATGGATCGGGCAAAACAGCCCTATCATCGGGTGGCCACCTCGATCTCCAGATTTGACCCCTTTAGCTTATTTTTTATGGGGTATGTTAAAAGAGTATACAAGTACCGCCCAGATATCGTAGAAGAATTAATAAACGGAATTACCGCTGCTTGTCGTGCAACGACAGTAACTGCGACAAGTTGTTATTAATAACAGAAGGAGAGTAGAAAAATGTATTTTTGTCAACGGGGACTTAATAGAAGGAACTACAATTTAGATTATTTAAATATTTCAGTTAACTTGTGTTATATTCCCACTTAAAACTGAAATATTACTCCTGTTAAATTTTTTATTTTGTTGTTCGATTTAAAATGTATAATTCGTTGTGTTAGTTTCTATATTCATATTCAGGTGTTTTTGATGTAATATTACTTATTTTTTGTTTATATTCATTATGGAAAAAAATAAAATGGTATTAGAAATTAATTATTTAGGTTTTATTTAATTAATAATTTTTATTCGTAAAAAAATTAATAAAGTCGAAAAGCAACAATCGATTTATATGAAACTTCGAGGAACAGTGTTTAAAGGGACGGTGAAAAAGAATATGTAATCAGTTTTTTGAAAAAAAAAATCGCTAATATGAATGACTGATTTTTTGACCTTGAAAATATCTCGCAGTAAGCCACGTTTTGCGTTGTAAAAATCATCTGTGTTATTTAAGAATAGAGTTTATGTAGCACTACATTACTAAAAAAGAAAAAAATCAAATTGGTCAGTAAACAAAGGAGTTACAGGCTTGTTCCACATTTAAGCGAGACACCCTGTAGATGGCATTTTTCTTTCTTTGTTCAAATTTAAAATTTTCACGTTTCATAGCGTTCTAAACCAATTTAAAAAAAATTTTAGACATTTTTTTTTACCATTTTTGAAAAAATTTTACCACTGAAATAGATAGAATTTTTTTTTCTTTGTTCAAATTCAAAATTTTCACGTTTCCATGGCATTCTAAACTTATTAAAAAAAAATCAATTTGTATTCTTTTCATACCACTACTATAGAATAGTAGGAAACTTTCCATTTTGCTCAAATTTATAATTTCCACGTTTCATGATATTCTAAACCTATTTCAGAAAAAAAAAATTGAAAATTTTATTGAAAAATGTACAGGGTGGTCATCCCAAGAAATAATTCAGTCATGGTGGACATTTGTAAAGGTGAAACATATTCTTTATAGGATTTTGCAAACAGCGGAAAGAAAAACTATCTATGAGAAGTAAAGGAAAAACTACATATAAAAATATTAATGAAATCTTTGCATTCTTTCGATAACCTGACTTCTGGTTATGCTAACAAGTAAAAATTCTTATTTGCCATTCTCATTTTAACACTAGCATCCAACATAGTCCCCTACGGCTAGGCAGGTTAAACTGGTATCTACATGATCCCCTACGATATGTAAATTCAGTTAAAAATGAGAACAAAGGCCTGAAATGAATTTATTTACGTACTTTGTCTTTAAAAAATTTTTCATTGTAATGAATTACATTTTCATAAAATCTCATTCAGTTTCTTGGAAATGCTTAGCCTTTGAAACGTTTTTAAAAGTGAATTATTTATTATTTGGTTGCTTACAGTAATGAAACATATTCTTTACAGGATTTTGCAAACAGCGGAAAGAAAAACATAGAGTATATAGAATATGTTTCATTACTATAAGCAAACAAATAATAAACAATATAAATTTGTAAAGGTATTTACGCAAGCCTTCCATCTTTGGCACCTGTAATTTAGTAATGAACTTTTGTTCTTGGATAGCACTCTGTATATTTTTTTACCAAAACTTGCTTATCAGGTTTTCTTTGTAATAATAGTGATAACTATATTCCGAATGTGTACGGTTTTTTACATTTTTCACGAAATCAACTAATATGGATAAGCCGACTTTTGGAATGGATCTCCTCAATTGTTATACTTATTATTTTTTCCGGAAAAATTTCGAAATTCGCCAGATTTGCCTTAAACAATTTAATGCTCTATCAAAATATTCGATGGGCAGTTGCCTACCCTTGCCCCCTCCCCCAAACTACGCCTATGCTTAAGACATAATAAAAAGGGAGACAACCACACCTTACGTACACGCACTGTATGTACAATTTGATGAATGCACTTGACCAATATTTGGAAGTCAAGTCCGTAATTACCCGAATGACTAACTCAATCAAATTTATTAGCTGTGTATAATTATTATCGACAGGATAAAATCAACAGATTGACATCGTACATTATCATGATTTGTAAACGTCTTCCTCCATCAATCATCGGCGATAGCTGATGGTCTTTGTGCTCGTTATTTGCATATAATGTGCATCATTTAAGTCTAATATCGGCTAATGCTGTATATAATGACCGCTATTTAGCCATATTTCTAAACATTGAATAGCCAATCTGAGAAACGTATATTATTTAAAACAGGCCTAGAGCATGATTTAGTAATTTATTAATAATTTTGCTATCCATCACATATGCCACCTATTTGGAATTATCTAAAATAATTATTCAAATCTTAATTACCCATGTTACGTAACGATAAATTCCATTGGAAGATAACCAACAACAAATATTTGGTATCTCCACAATTTGCACCTTTAAATGAGCCAATTCTTGTTTGCTGTTTTTTCTTCTGCTGTTTACTAAATTCTATAAACATGTTTTCTACTTCTTTAATTTACACCTTTAATTGAAGTTGTCTTTAATTAAACAAATAGTGAAAATCATTGCAAAAGTCCATTGTACGTATCCGTCGATAAAAACATATTTGTTTTTGTCAATAATCCTATAAAGCGTTCATTATATATATTGTCTACATGTTAGTTGTGATATTACCCTAATATTTTTTATTTTTCTATTTGGGATTTCCTGCCACGTGTATTCACTTCTAAAAATAACGTTCGAGGATTATACAAAATAATACTTACCCTGTATATTACTGGAAAGTAACCAAGTAACTTTTACCTCAAAGGAACAGTTGGAGGGTGTTATTTTGACAAATGATAAGTATAAGAATAACACTATAAAAAAACCACTGCCTAAGGAATCACTACTTCCACATCAACATTTTTCATCCAAGTCACTTTAAAGGAAACATTTTGCCTATATTCGCACTCTAGTATGTGGAAATTATTGGTCATAGAATTTTAATAATATTTGGTGCAGATGTCATAGAAAAGTTTGGGGCGTTGGTTTCACCATATAAATTAAAAATTAAGTTTCCCTCTTACTCTACTTATTTTTCCCTATTCACAACCTACCACCTCCCACCCCAATGGAATCGTCTCAGTCGGATGTAATTACAATACATACGTTTTCTAACTTTCAAGTGAATACCTCAATTTTACGTTATCAATCCCATTAATAATGGAGTGGGGGTGGGGGGGTGGATTTGAAAAATATTAAAAGAAATCTGAGGCCTTGTTTCTAGTATATACACCAAACCCAAGTTTCTGTACTCTTACAGCTTGCTTTGTTTCTTTTTCCCCATTTACCTCTACTTACCCCCCACTCCTTCAACGGAATCATGTTAAAATATAATCTAGTTTCAGATGTCGTTATAATACATACATATACCAAATTTCAAGTGAAAATCTCAATTTAATTTTATCAACTTTTTTAATAAGGTGGGGGGACGGAAAATATTATTAAAAAAACTGAGGTTTTCGCTTCTAGTATGTACACACCAAGTCCCAAATTTCTGTACTCTTGTCAGCTTGCTTTACTTATTTTCCCCTATTTATCCCTATTTAACCCCCAACCCTTCAACGGACTCATCTCAAAATATAGTCTAGTACCAGATTTCGTTATAATACATGCGCGTACCAATTAATTTCAAATGAATATCTCAATTTTATTCCATCGACCCCTTTAATAATGCTGGGGGGTTGAAATATATTATAACAAAAAATTGAGGCCTTGGCTTCTAGTACATACACCGAGCTTCAAGTTTCTGTACTCTTACCAGCTTGCTTTACTACTTATTTTTCCATCTTTAACCCCCAACCCTTCAACGGAATCATCTCAAAATATAATGCAGTTCCAGACGTTACAATACATACGTGTACCAAATTTCATAAACCGAATTTCAAGTTTCTGTATTCTCACCAGCTTGCTTATTGCATATTGTAACATGCGGAATGCTCAATAGCATCCTTCGTTACACTGTTAATATTTATTAGAAAAATTATAAGTTATCGGAAATATTATTCTCACAAACTTTAGTACTAATAATAAAATAAAATAAAATAATTACTCCTTAGACTATGATGAACATACGTCATCTGTCAGCAGTTAAAGTCCGCAAATACTAGATAGCGCACGAGGAATGATATTTCAACTAAATAACGCCGGGTGAAACTTTCTCGTTGAACCATTGCACTGATTAGACGTATTTATAATTTTGTTTGACCTGTAATGGGGATGTTAGAATTTGAAAAACCTCGTGATTATCACATGAGGTAAGATTTTAATTATTATACCGGTAAATGCCACCTAACATTTGAAATATTGTTTTAGGTTTTTCTTATATTCTTATAAATTAAGAATTAATTTCTTAATAACAAAACTTATTCACGTCTAATGATTTTAACGTAGAAGTATTTCAACGTTACATTAATTGCTTTGAGCAAGATTTGAAATTATGTACATTCAAATTGCGATACCTACTACATTTTCCATTAAGCAAACAATATTCATACGAAGTCAACTTTTCTATACTACATTTTGAATTGGGATATATCATTTTGTCTTGGCGATAAATCCTGTATGAACGTTTCTACGATTTCATAACCTCAAAATGGGATTAAGGCAGCGACATGTGAAACAAGTTTTAAATCCATAATCATCGGAGAACAGGATTGTATTTAGGACTTTCCTTAATCAGAATAAGAAAATAAAAGATAAGTACTTTTGATTGCTACATATAAAAGGGATTATTTTCACATGATTGTAGTTTTGGGTCATAAAAGCCAAGTGTCTAAATTTAAAATGTGAGATTCAAGCTAAATCTACTACAATTTTTTGTTAGATTATATTTTAAATACGCTGTCATAATTAAACCGTTGTCGTACATTAATTCATAGTTACTTATATCTTAAATTCATTGCCGCACATATTTCACCGTAGTATTAATTTCGTGGTTAATTTTATCGTGATACCTTACTGTAAATATTTTATCGTAGTATTGTAATGCATTTCTGTTGGTAACATAGTAAGTCTTGGTTCATTTTGATGGTAACGAGAGTGTTTAAGGTATATGAACTTTGAGATAATGTTACGAGACATATTTGTTGTAATATAGTATTTTGTCTCTCGTAAAGGATCTCAAGTTCCTAATTTTGTTGTAATATATGATTTTTAATTTTGAGATAAATTTACGAGACTTATCTTCTGTAATATAGTTATTTTGTCTCTCGTAAAGGATCTCAAGTTTATCTAATTTGTTGTAATATATGATTTTAGTATTGAGGTAAAACTTACGAGACGTATCTTTTGTAATATATTTTTGGTTCTCGTATACGCCTCAAATTTATTTTGCTGTTGAGCAAATTGTAATATAGTGTATCTTGTAATATAGTAAATTTTGTAATATAGTTTCTTTTGTATATATTTCTGTCTAATATTTTGCTATACAGTATCGTTGATGCTGTGATAGTTCAATTTTTTGTAATATAACATTTTTGTAATATAGTACTATTGTATATATGTAACTTCTGTCTTTTGTTTATCTTTAGCTTTAATTTTCTTTGATTACCCTAAGTAATCAATGGCGCCCAAGCGTTAAACTCAACGCCCTTTTTGCTCTCCGTATCTTTACTGTGCTAGCCAGGTGAAACCAGTGACGCTAACCACGTCGCTCGTAGAGTGGCCCACACTTGAACAACTTGGGCAACATTAAAACCTTCTTTTCTTAGCCACAATATTAAACAGATAGCTCTAAGAACAGATTCGTGTTGTATTTAATATCCATAGATACCTAAAGATACTACAGTATTTTTATAAGTAAAGACGCTGTTGTGTATTTCTTGCCGTATGGGGCAAGAAATTCACAGAAAAAAGTTTTTTATATTTCTTATTTTTCCGCATCCCTTTTTTACTGGTGAAATATTCATTACTGGGAAGTAGACAATCCTCATGCCGTTAAAGAAAGTCATTTTCAGCACGAATTTAAGATTAACGTTTGGTGTGGTATTATCGGCGATCAGTTATTGGGACCATTTGTCCTTCCTCCAAATTTAAATGGCCAGTCTTGTCTGTTTTTTCTTCAAAATACTGTTGCTGATGTATTACATTCATCCTAGACATACGGAAGAGAATGTGGTTTATGCAAGTTGGAGCTAAAAGTTGCTTCGTCGGTAAATAAAATGTTCTTAACAAAATTTTTATTCCTGTTGTGTTTATTTAGTACAAATTGACGAAATTGTAGCCTTTGTGGAAGATCCCTTCGAAGTAAGTTTTGTACAGGAGTCAAGTGATAGGGCTAGCAGCGTTCCTTGCGTAAGACTCTTAGAACAGATTATTTACTCACCCCTGTTGCCGCTGATAAACGATTTGAGCTGACTTGAGAATCTTCATCCACACGAACTAAAATTTCTAGTTCTTGATGTGGAGTACCTAATTTGTCTCGGTCGCCCTACATCATTTTTATGGTGAATAAAGCCGTTTCTCCCAAACGACGAAGCAGATCTTTGAAAATCTTATGATCTGGCTGTATTCTATTTGGATATTGAAATGAGTATCTCCCGCTGCAGCATGTCCGCTTACTTTTGTACGTAAAGACATTATATCCGTCATTTCTCTATTTGAAAAATTATTATGTAGAGTCATTTTAAATAAAGAAATTAGCTCGAGGAACACAAGAACAAAATAAAATGATTAAATGACGTACATGACAGAACTAAAACGTAACCTAAGCACACTTTTCAATAAATACACTTTGTTCCATTAAATTTGAATCTGTCTTTCAAAAAATTATTCAAATGTTTAACGGCAATTTTCTCGAAATCGGTTGGAGTTATCAAGTTCTACCGAGTGTACCTTTTATACGTGGAAATAACGCCCTTATCAGATTTTCTTGTCAGAAGTACCACAACGTTTCGTCAAAAAAAAATGAAAAAAAATCATCATCAGATACAGGTCCTGCGGCGCCCTCTATGATCTAACGTGATGTAATACATAAATTATTGTTTCTTAGAATAAAAAAAGTTCATCTAGCAAATTTGGTGAACGTCAGTCAAGAGGCTGTTGAGTTATTGAAAAAAAACGAAAAAATAATTTGAATTTTGACACCTGTGTCTTTTTCCACAGCAACATTTTACTAAAGCATATTTGGTTATATCCTCATATTTTGGCCCAAAAAATCTACCCTTGTACTGTGGCCTATTATTAATGGTCCACCCTGCACATACTTAAAAAAATAAACATGTTCTCTTTGATCTCAAACCAATGAAAATACCTCACTTTCGATTTCTACATAAAAAGTAGATATATCCATACAAAACCTCTTTTCAACCTAAGCGAAAGACTTCCAGATTAAAATAACAATTAGACACACTGTACAGTATCATAATTATATAATTTTGCATAGGAGCATCCACTCGAGGCAGAAAACGCTAAAAATGAATCCATCAATATCGATTGCGTGTTTCAATTAAATAATTAAACACATTTTCCTTACGTAAGTCCGTTAAACACCTCACAAAATGCGGAAGGCCGGTGAGGGTCAGAATTTGTTAACTTCAGGAACAAACCTATTGATCTCGCCAGGTAATAACACTTTATTTTCATATTTTCTGCGGCCATTCAATTACAGCTCGTCGATTTATTACTATACCCATCCATGAATCAGGCATTATCAAAGGAAATAATTCGAATTGCTTGATATGTCGGACTGTGTACACATAAAACATGTTAATAAAGAAAGGAAGTTGTGCAACGTGTGGACTGTGCATTGTTACGCTAATGGATCTTGCAACCATAAAGAGATCGAAAAAAATTATAATTTATTTAATAATTGACAGGTGTTTTGTCGACGCACATTTTTTTTGTGTCTTCGATTACATAGATCATGAACTTTTCTTGTTAAAACTTGTGGCGTTGTTTTAAAAGGTTTTAAGTTGCCCAAGTGTTCAAGTGTGGGCCACCCTACGAGCGACGTGGTTAGCGTCACTGGTGTAACCTGGCTAGCACAGTAAAGATACGGAGAGCAAAAGGGCGTCGAGTTCAAGGCTTGGGCGCCATTGATTACTTAGGGTAATCAAAGAAAATTAAAGATAAAGATAAACAAAAGACAGAAGTTACATATATACAATAGTACTATATTACAAAAATATTATATTACAAAAATGAACTATCACAGCATCAACGATACTGTATAGCAAAGTATCAGACAGAAATATATACAAAAGAATCTATATTACAAAATTTACTATATTACAAGATACTCTATATTACAATGTGCACAACGGCAAAGCAAATCTGAGGCGTAACCAAAAATATATTACAAAAGATATGTCTCGTAACTTTCACCTCAATACTAAAATCATATATTACAACAAAACCAGGAACTTGAGATCCTTTACGAGAGACCAAAATAACTATATTACAGAAGATAAGTCTCGTAAATTTATCTCAATATTAAAAATCATACATTACAAAAAAATTAGGAACTTGAGATCCTTTACGAGAGACAAAATACTATATTACAACAAATATGTCTTGTAACATTATCTCAAAGTTCATAAACCTTAAACACTCTCGTTACCATCAAGATGAACCACGACTTACTATGTTACCAACATAAATGCATTACAATACTACGATAAAATATTTACAGTAAGGAATCACGATAAAATTAACCACGAAATTAATACTACGATGAAATGTGTGCGACAATGAGTTAAATATAACAGCGTATTTAAAATATAATGTAACAAAAAATTGTAATAGAACTAGCTTGAATCTCATATTTTAAATTTAGACACTTGGCTTTTATAACCCAAAACTACAATCACGTGAAAATAATCCCTTTTATATGTAGCAATCAAAAGTACTTATCTTTTATTTTGTTATCCTGATGAAGGAAAATTCTACATACGATCCTGTTTTCCGATGATTATGGATTTAAATTCACATGTGGCTGCCTTAATCCCATTTTGAGGTTATGAAATCGTAGAAACGTTCGTGCAAGATTTGTCGCCAAGACAAAATGAAGAAAATCTCATCGCTCAGAATGTTTTGGTAAATCCAAATTCAAAATGTGGTATAGAAAGGTCGACTTCATACGAATATTGCTTGCTTAGTGGAAAACATAGTAGGTATCGCAAATCGAATGTAGATAATCTCAAATCTTGCTTAAAGCAAATAATGTAACGTTGAAATACTTCTACGTTAAAATCATTAGACGTAAATAAGTTTTGTTATTAAGAAATTAATTCTTAATTTATAAGAATATAAGAAAAACCTAAAACAATATTTCAAATGTTAGATGGCATTTACCGGTGTAATAATTAAAACCTTACCTCATGTGATCATCACGAGGTTTTTCAAATTCTGACATCCCCATTACAGATCAAACAAAATTATAAATACGTCTAACTAGTTCAATGGTTCAACGAGAAAGAGTTTCATCCGGCGTTATTTAGTTGAAATATCATTCCTAGTACGCTATCTAGTATTCGCGAACTTTAACTGCTGATGACGTATGTTCATCATAGTCTAAGGAGTAAGGGCACTCTATTAGTACTAAAGTTTGTGGGAATAATATTTCCGATAAATTATAATTTTTCTAATAATTATTAACAGTGTAACAAAGGATGCTATTGATCATTCCGCATGTTACAAACTATATCAACATGGTGCGCGAGGCGATGCTTTAAATACAAAATCGGTTTTAGACAAATGTCAACAGATAGTCGAAGTTAAACGTGAAGAAAGTCGTGGTTGCGTATTAAGTGGAGGTATTCCACAAAGTTAAATTTTAGGATCTTTGTTATCCCTGTTATTTTTGCGAATTAGCTTAGCTTTAAGTGTTCAGATAGTATCCAACACACATCTTATCTGCTTCGACGATGACACCAATAATATTGGTTAATATTATGTTCACAGTAGAGGAG
This sequence comes from Stenurella melanura, assembly GCA_963583905.1. Lineage (NCBI taxonomy): Eukaryota > Metazoa > Arthropoda > Insecta > Coleoptera > Cerambycidae > Stenurella > Stenurella melanura. The sequence goes on from OY757309.1 coordinate 5,017,553, forward strand.
GAGACAACATAAAATCTAAACATCATACAAATTGTATTAGGCCAGTAGAATTAGACAAAAACAGACGAAAATTTATGTAATTCGCCACAGAAAGCCACATGGTTTAATAGGTAGATTTACCAGTAAGGAACATAGCCTTGAGTTTGATGCCATTAAATAGTGGGAACATTATTAAATCGACGTTTAAATGTGCAAAAATCATTAAAAATGTAGCACCATGACTATTGTCAGTAGATGTGTCCGTTTTTTTCTGGTGTGTAGGTAATAAGAAAAACGGTTAATTTAAGACCTGATTGATCCAAATTGGTTAATTATTTGTTTAAGTAATGGCAAAATACTATCAAAATTTTAAAATATTTTTCATTTCGTGTACCTTGCAACTTTTGGAACATATGTTTCCTATAACCCTCAAGTTACCATAAAAAATTCATCGAAAAACATTTATTCATTAACGAGAAAATCAATTTGTTTATTAAAAATATCTTAAATGTTGTATGCAATTTGACCCTATTCTCGTCAACCAAAATGGCTCATTCGGAGCTCATTTTTTTGTAGCTTCCTGTGGAAAATTACGTCCTGCATTTTCACTGGCTTATATATGACAAATCAATGTAGTCGGTGGAAAAGTTTTTGGAGTAAAATATAGAAAAAATCTTAACAATGAAATTTTCAGATAATGACTAAAAATAAAACTGTTCATGCCATCCATCCAACTCTTACGACCAATCTCTCATATTTAGCACCTTTCATTTATTTTTCTCTTCGCAAATAGAAAACGAAGAGTATATTGCATTCCATCGGCACATTTCTAAAACCGGTAATATTGCTCGTAGAGAAAAAAATGTCATATCATTGTGATTAGTGATCGAATTCTGAACAACTTTCAAAATGTCCGTCTGTTTGTCTGTCCATCTGTTTGTTTGTCTGTCCGACCGTCACGCTTCTTGTAAGCACGATAACTTAAGAACGAAAAGTTCGAACGTATTGAAATTTGGACAATAAGTTGGTGTTAGATAGAGGAAGAATCCTATTGTTAAACAAAATCGAACGATAAATAAAAAAGTTATAAATTTTTTAAATAAGGAAGTTCTTTTTCATGTTTTGCAATTAGACTAAAATTGTCTAAAACTAATATTATTTACAAAAAAACTGTGAAGTATCCTATAGAATGTGCAGCAATTATATAAAGTGTAGTGGGATTATGTAGATACTAGTTTAATCTGCATGGTCGTAGAGGACTTTATGGATGCTAGTGTTAGGATGAGAATTGTCAAATAAGAAATTAGACAATTTCATTTTAGGATTTTAATTTGCTAGCATAACCAGAATTCAGGTTATCGAAAGAATGCAAAGATTTCATTAATAATTTACACATACTTTTTCTTTTAGTTTTTTATCAGTCGATCTCAAATATACTTATTTCATACTTATTCACAGAAATTGTCTTGGTTTTGCATGAAACATCTTTATGAATGGCTTTAGGTCTTTCCGATGAGCTCCAGAATAAGGGCGAAAAACGTTTCAAAGGTTAAGGATTTCCAAGAAACAGAATGATAGATTTCATGAAAATGTAATCCATTAGAATGAAACATTTTTAAGACAAGGTAGATAAATAAATTCATTTTAGGCCTTTGTTCTAATTTTTAACCGAATCTTCATGATCGTAGGGGGTTATGTAGATACTAGTTTAATCTGCATGGCCGTAGGGGACTGTGTAGATGCTAGTGTTAGAATGAGAATTGTCAAATAAGAAATTAGACAAATTCATTTTAGGATTTTAATTTGCAAGCATAACCAGAATTCAGGTTATCGAAAGAATGCAAAGATTTCATTAATAATTTACACATACTTTTTCTTTTAGTTATAGATAGTTATTTTTTCTGCTGTTTGCAAAATCCTATAAAGAATATGTTTCAATACAATTATAAGCAAACAAATAATAATTCATTTTTAAACGAGTTAGGTTGTTTAAATCAACCAGTGCGTTTAATTTTTTTACAGAAAAGTCAATCTTTTACATTTTACTCAAAACGTAAAAATTTCAATGTAAGTTTTAGGACTTATTCAATTTTATTTAATTTGTTTTGCCCCTCATTTTCTTCATTGGAAGTGCATAGTTTCTTTATTTTTTATTCAAGTTATAATCAGCCTAGAAATATGCAAGCGGCACCGTTTGATAGTTGATTTTGTCAGCTTTAAGGTGAGGCAACCCATTCTTTTTATGCAGAAGTTTCTTCTTTTGTCTGAAATGTGTAAAATTTTAGACTAATTTTAAAAAGCTCTTATTTTATGTAAATTCGTTGAGAAATAACGATAAAGAAAAAAGTTTAAAAAAAATGGACTAAAAATTATGAAATAGGCGAAGGTAAAACATTTTACCTTCTCCTGATTAATTGAACCTTATTACCTAATATCGATATGTAAGACGATGAAAACCACATAAAGGTCGAGTCAATCAAATATAATAGCTGTATACTAAATAACAATACAAATTTTCAGTAAGTAATTCATTAGTTATTTATCAACATGTAACAAATTAAATTTAGTTATCTACTAGTGTAATTCTTTTACAACTGAAAACAGAAATATGGCGCAATAATTCCAAAGCATATGGGTTTGGTCAAAATAACACTAGTAGTACACAGGTACTACTTTACTTTACTTTAAAGGCAAACAATTTACAGAATTTAAGTCTCAGCTAATAATAGGGACACTCTTGCAACGTTTGAATGAATCAATGGATTATTTTCAAATCTGGCATTTTATTGGCTCCCGTATGAAATACTTAATCAACGAAAGAAACCACGAATCATAACATAATATTTAAATCAATACTAGTCGTGTCAAGCCTGAAAAATCGAAGTTCTGATTTCTCATAGACATTACCAATTTTCCTAATTTTTTTGCAAAACGAAAATATCAGCATAATTAGACCAAAATCTATACTCGGGGGTTTTCGAGGTCGCTGATCACGATTTTAAGTAAAAATTGGAAAATTCAAAATAGCGGCTCTAAAGTAGCAGATTTTTTTAGGTTAAATTCTCATTTTTAAAGATAATATCATAAAATTGGACCAAAATCTACACTCGGGGGTTTTCGAGATCGCTGATTACGATTCTTATGTAATAGTTAAGCAATACAAATATTTAAGGAGACATGTACAAATGAAAATAAACGGATACCAAATCCTACATAAATATATTTTTCTACACCTCTTTAATTATATGAATATGAATTATTAACATCTCTTTGGTGAAAAATCGTACCTATAATTCACTGTAGTGAATTATGGATTCATAATTCACGCATATATTGAATTTTTACTTCCACATCCACGTAGTGGATTGGAAGTATAGTAATCGCAAAAAAATTTTCAAAAATTTTTATTTGTGAAATAGGTTTAGAATGTCATGAAACGTCGAGATTTTAAATTTGAGCGAAAAAAAAATTTCTGTCTGTCGGTCTGTCTGTCTGTCTGTCTGTCTGTCTGTCTGTCTGTCTGTCTGTCTGTAACTTTATTTGTCCGCACGTTTTCTCCGGAACTGTTTAAGATATTGACTTGAAATTTTGTACACGTATATATTATAACGAGATCTGGAACTGGATTGTTTTTTGAGGATATCCGGTGAAGGGTTGGGGGTTAAATAGGGGTAAATAGGGGAAAATAAGTAAAGCAAGCTTGTAAGAGTACAGAAACTTGAAATTCGGTGTATGTACTAGAAGTTAAGGCCAAAGATTTTTTTATATTTTTCAACCCCCCACCACCCCTACCCCATCAATGGGGTTTATAAAATAAAGTTGAGATTTTCATTTGAAATTTCGTACACGTATGTATTATAACGACGTCTGAAATTAGATTATATTTTGAGATAATTCCGTTGAGGGGTTGGGGGTTAATTTGGGGTAAATAGGGGAATATAAGTAAAACAAGTTGGTAAGAGTACAGAAACTTGAAATTCGGTGTATGTACTAGAAGCCAAAGCGTCAGATTTTTTTATAATATTTTTCAACCCCCACCACCCCTACTTCAACATGAAAAGGGTTGATAAAATAAAATTGAGATATTCATTTGAAATTTGGTACACGTATGAATTATAACGACATCTGGAACTAGATTATATTTTGAGACGATTCCGTGGAAGGGTTGGGGGTTAAATAGGGGTATATAAGGGAAAATAAGTAAAGCACAGCTGATAAAAGTACAGAAATTTGGCATTTGGTGTATATACTAGAAGCGAAGGTCTCAGGTTTTTTAATTAATATTTTCCATCTCCCCACCACCCCACTCCCTTATTAGGAGTTGATAAAATTAAATTTAAATTTTCACTTGAAATTTGGTACATTTATGTATTATGACGATATCTGAAACTAGATTATATTTTGACATGATTGCGTTGAAGGAGTGGGGGTAAGTAGAGGTAAATAGGGAAAAATAAGTAAAGCAAGCTGGTAAGAGTATTGCAACTTGAAATTCGGTGTACGTCCTAGAAGCCAAGGCCTCAAATTTTTTTATAATATTTTTCAACCCTTCCACTACCCTTACTACATTATTAAAAGGGTTGATAAAATAAAATTTAGATATTCACTTGTAATTTGGTAGACGTATATATTATAACGACATCTGGAACTAGATTATATTTTGGGATGATTCCGTAGAAGGGTTGGGGTTAATAGAAGTGACTAGGGGAACATAAGTAAATCAAGCTGATAAGAGTACAGAAATTTGGGATTCGGTGTATATACTAGAAACCAAGGGCTCAGATTTCTTTTTAATATTTTTCAAACTCTACCACCTCCGCTTCATTATTAATGGGATTGATAACATCAAATCGAGATATTCACTTGAAAATTAGTACACGTATGTATTGTAGTGACATCTGATTGAGATGACTCCATTGAAGGGGTATGTGGTGATAAGTTGTGAATAGTAGAAAATAAGTAGGGTGGCCTAGAAACTTCATTTTAAACGTATATGGTAGAAACCAACTCCTCAAACTTTTCTATGACATCTGTCCCAAATATTATTAAAATTCTATGACCAATAATTTCCATACACTAGAGTGCAAATATAGTCAAGACGTTTCCTTTAAAGTGACTTGGATGAAGAATCTGGATGTGGAAGTAGTGATTCCTTAGGCAGCGGTTTTTAATAAAGCCACCTACTTAGAGATCTTGTTCATTTCTGTTATTTATTTACATTAAAAATATCACTTTAACATGAAATATCGGCTACATTGAATCCGCCATTTTGAATTTTCCAATTTTTACTTCAAATTCTTGATCAGCGATCTCGAAAACCCCCGATTATAGATTTTGGTCTAATTCTGTTGACTATTTTTCGAGATCCGTAATTTGTTTATTAATTGTTAATAAAATTTAGCCAAAAATTAAACGCATGTCAAACTTGATTAATAAGTGTTTCTGAACACTTTGCAAAGTTACAGACAGACAGACAGAAAATTTTTTTCTGCTCAAATTTAAAATCTCGACGTTTCATGACATTCTAAACCTATTTCAAGAAGAAAAATTTTTGAAATTTTTTTTGCGATTACTATACTTCCAATCCATTACGTGCATGTGGAAGTAATAGGAAAATCGGTAATGTCTATGAGAAATCTAGAATAGCATGCACCAACACACTGTATATTTAAGAATGTTATTCTAATGTTTAAAACAAATAGGCGTTATTTTTAAAGATATTTGCCAGTTCAATTTCTGCTTATTACCGCAGGATGAAGTTCGCAGTGTTTCGTTTTATTGTGGATAATCTGTTCAAAAAAAATCGATCACGTTTACAAAAGGTTATTTGCAAGGAATGTATAAATAATGGGGCACGCAGAGCATGTTCCACATTCTGTTTTTTCAACCTTTTTATTGGGTATAGGTACTTTCGCTTCACGTAAAATGTTGTATCTGTAGGATAATATTATTTCAAGGTGCGTCTAGTTAAAAATTAATTAAGAAACAGCGTTTTCTAGCAGTATTTTGCTGACCTAAACAGCATGCGGTAGCTAAGCTCAACACGGATGCCAAGGGAGTAGTTATGGGCTGCCAGGGCCGCTTTATCGTTATCTTGTCCTCCATATACTTCTGGTGATTAGAGAATCTGGTGTTACGAATTCTATATTACCATACAGAACTCATGAGGTGACGTTAGGTTTCCAGAGACATTGAGTCTGTTGCCGAAGGGAAAATACCGAATTTCTTTAGTTATAACCACTCGTTCCTAGCCATGTGTACAAACATAACCCAGTGAGCCTGAACTAAAATGATGTCACCATCTACCGACACAAACATCACTAGCAAATCTGTCAAAATGGTCGTCTTCGTTGTAGTTGAAAGAATAGAACTTGTGCTATTTTCGAAATTAATGATCATTTTTGTTGCTCCTTGTTGTATATTTTGCCATTTCTTCAAATAAATTACATACGTGATAAAATAGTAAATGTTTGCTTTACCGCTTCTCAAGCCACCAAGGTAACTCCTTGAAAATCCAGAATCATTTTGTGTAAGGTAAAGAGAAACGAGGCCCTACAGTTTATAGTGGAGTCCGAACCAAATAAAGAGTAACAAAACATGACTATGCCACACAAAAAATATATAATATCACCTGAGTGCTTGACATGCGAAATCTGTAAGGCAAGCAATCCTTGATTTACTTCGTCTACTTAGGGCCGGTACTTTCATCTATAGATAGCGACATTTATTCTCTAGAATAAGTCTTATCCAGAAGATAAGCAAAAAATCGGTATTTTCATCTACAAATAGTGATATCAGTCAGATAAATATGCTTATTCCTAGGATAAACTATTCGGCGCCCAAACCGACGAATAAGGCTTTTATCTATCGGATAAATGAAGCCACGCCTACGAGCTTGCGCTCTGATTGGCAGTGCTATTCTATTTTCTAACCTAAGTTTTGAAAAGTTCTTTGTTGTTTTGTGTTTAACAATATTTTAGATAAGGTTTGGCCAGTGGTGACTTTTATAACTGGGTGATTTTACGGACTTTCACAAGCCACGGCAGCGGGAAGAATAATAAAAAAATCTAATAACTGCTATTTATGTATTTCCTCAATTTGTCCAAAAATATATCACATGAAACACAGTTTTATTTTATATATACCATTTAAAAATATGCAGACACAATATCGCACAATAAAAGCTATTATAAACACTATACTGACAATGACAAACAACCATGAAGTATAAAAATAACTCAAATGTCATTAACAGATTAGCAATAATAGTAGAGGATTATTTCTATCTTTATTTGAAGTACATAGAGCTTCTGCATACATTTCTCTTGTTTTACCACATCTTAAGTTGGCAACACTTATTTTGGGAAGTGTCTAAAATCTTATCCATCAAATTATTAACCGAAGGTGTAATGTGAATGAAAGTACAGATACAAGATATCCAGTAGATAACAAACTCTGGTTATGTTATCCTTCGGATAGTTATTCGCCGGATAAAGTATATTTATACTTAAGTGAAAGTACCGGCCCTTAGCTGACTGCTGACTTGGAATGTGCGGAGTGCTTGTAGTTATTTGCCGGGGCGGTTTCCTTGTGGTGTGCTGGATTGGCGGAAAACTGTAAAGAAAGTTACGATTAATATACTATACTGTATTAAAAAATGTATTCTATTGTCACATCTTTTTGTTTGAGATAAGGTTACTGCTTTATTTTTATCATAAATAAATAAACAATAGAGAAACAGAGAACCAGCAGCCGGATTTAGATAGTCCTCAGCACGCATTGAAACCAAGTTAGATAATACGAGTTCCAGCAAGGAGAGGTATAAAGCTATAAAAAGTGGATGGAGCTGCATATATGCTTAGGGCCGGTACTTTCATCTACAGATAGATGAAAGTACCGGCCCTTAGTCCTCACTAACTAACCAGTCCACAGACATGCATATTCAAAACTTTTTTTTTTATAAGAACCTAAGAACCTAAAATTGAGTGATCCATGCATAGTAGCAACCAGCGTACCTCAGGGATACTTAAGTGCATTTACTAATTAAAATTCATGAAATTAAATGTTATGAACATGTAAATATACCTTGCGCAAACAAATGTAATATACTTAAAATTATTATATAATGTAATTCCCATCGGAACTTAATTAAACGTATGTGTTTACTAATATATTACAATTTTTCTTCCACATCCACCAATCTTTTTTTCGAGATTTTAAATTTGGACGAAAAAAATTTTTTTAACTGTCTCTCTCGGTCTGTCTGTCTGTAACTTTTCTAGGTTCGTACGTTTTCTCCGGAATAGTTTAAGAGATTGACTTGAAATTTTGTACACATGTATATTATAACGAGATCTGTAACTGCATTGTTTTTTTAACATATCCGGTGAAGGGTTGAGGGGAAGGGGGGATAAGTAAGTAAAGCAAGCTGGCAAGAGTACAGAAACTTGAAATTTGGTGTATGTACTGGATGCCACGGCCTCAAAATTTATTATAATATTTTCCATCATCCCACTCCTATAATTAAAGTGGTTCATAAAATGAAATTGTGATATTCACTTTAAATTTGGTACACATATACAGACTGTCTATTTTACGAGGGCCACACCAAATATCTCGCTTAATATCTATTGTAGAAGAATAAAGTTTTAGAAACAGTTTCCCATTTTTTGTGAGCTATATTTCAGTAAAAAGAAATTTGAAATCCATAGCCTACTTTATGAGATATATTACAAAAACCTGAAAAATAGGAAAATCACAAACGGTTATAGCTTCCTTATTTGAGGAGATACGAAAAAAGTTAAAGGAATGAAATTTGGCGGCAAAGACAATAAGAATAATAACGTGTAACAAAAAAAATCGAAAAATGCAGTTGGCTTTGACATACGCTATTGTGCAAAAATGAAAAATACATATCTCAATATCTCAAAGTAGGCCATCCGCCATTAATTCCGTTGTTTTTTTCTCATTCCAACGATATAAAACATGTCACAGAAATTTTAACCGATAGTGTCAATATTTAATATTTTACGAATACCACAATTCATATAATTGAATCGTAACAATCAGCTGTGCCATAATTAGTGAAAAACAATGTATACAGTTATTAATAAATTTGACAGATTGTCACTGTTGTATGTTGCGTTGTCGAGTTCTAAGACAAATTTTATATCAGTAATTATGGTGTACACCAATAATAACAAATTCGATATGATTAGCATTTATTGTCAGTGCAATTTTGACGCTGAGATGGCAGTCACGGTTTACGGAGATAGATTTCCAGATGCTCCGCAGCCAAATCGAACTATGTTTAGGAAGTTAGTTCAAAATCTAAAAACGCACGGTTCATTTTCAAAAAAAGTAGTAAGGCGAGCGCATGTTGCGGATAATGTAGGAAAAGTGAATAGAGTAATGAATTATGTTAACCAAAATGAGGAAACCTCTTTGAGACAAATTCAGAGAAACTGTCGCATAAAAAGAGACAGTGCAAGAAAAATATTGAAAAAAAACGGATTTCGATGCTACAAAATGAGGAAAGTTCAACATTTAAATGAGGGAGATAAGCCAAGGAGAGTAAGATTTTGTAGATGGTTATTAAATAAGAAAAGGAATGACGCGCTGATATGTAGCAAAATTCTTTGGTCGGACGAATCAAATTTTTCAAGAAAGATTTTCTACGAATGTTTGGTTGGGTCTTTTAGGGACTAAAGTAATTGGACCTTATTTTTATGATGGCAAATTAACCGCTCGTAGATACCTTAATTTCCTGCAAAACGAATTTCAAGATTTTCTTTATGAATTAACAGTGGCAGAAAGATTAAATTATTCATATTTTCAACGAGATGGGGCTCCACCTCACACTGCTGTAATATGTACAAATGATTTAAATCAAGTTATGCCAGATAGCTGGATAGGCACCTATGGACCCATTCTATGGCCAGCTCGATCACCAGATATTACTGCCTTGGATTTTTTCGTCTGGGGTTACATTAAAGACAAGATATTTCAAACTGCCCCTGCAGATATTGAGGACATCAAAACCAGAATTCGAAACGCGTGTGAGGCAATTACTCCTGAAATGCTCCAAAATGTAATGCGTGACGTGTCTCGTAGAGCACGTTTATGTGTCAGAATGCATGGTGCACAATTTGAGCATTTGTAGTTAGAAAAATAAATACACACAATTTCTTTTCAATATAGTAGTAGGTAGTACTGTTATACATAATTTTTCGTTTTTTTCTTTGGATGTTCGTTTTGTACTTGTATTTTTATTTATGAGATATTTATTGGTTTGTATTAAATTGTAATAAATAATTACGGAATCATAATTATTATAAAGTAAATTTTTACTATTATGGCACAGCTGATTGTTACGATTCAATTATATGAATTGTGGTATTCGTAAAATATTAAATATTGACACTATCGGTTAAAATTTCTGTGACATGTTTTATATCGTTGGAATGAGAAAAAAATAACGGAATTAATGGCGTCATGGCCTACTTTGAGATATGTATTTTTCATTTTTGCACAATAGCGTATGTCAAAGCCAACTGCATTTTTCGATTTTTAGTTACACGTTAATATTCTTATTGTCTTCGCCGTCAACTTTTTTCGTATTTCCTCAAATAAGGAAGCTATAACCGTTTGTGGTTTTCCTATTTTTCAGGTTTTTGTAATATATCTCATAAAGTAGGCTATGGATTTCAAATTTCTTTTTACTGAAATATAGCTCACAAAAAATGGGATAACTGTTTCTAAAACTTTATTCTTCTACAATAGATATTAAGCGAGATATTTGGTGTGGCCCTCGTAAAATAGACAGTCTGTATATTCTGTTGATAGATTGGGAGTTAAATAGGGACAAATAAATATAGCAAGCTGGTAGGAGTACAGATATTTGAGGTTTGGTTATATTTTGACATGATTCCATTGAAGGAGTGGGGGTAAGTAGAGGTAAAAGGGGAAAAATAAGTATAGCAAGCTTGTTAAGAGTACAGAAACTTGGAATTTGGTGTATATACTAGAAACTAAGGCCTCAGATTTCCTTGTAATATGTTTCAACCCCCCTCACCCCCACCACCCCCACTCCATCATTAAAGAGATTGATAACATAAAATTGAGATATTCACTTGAAAGTTAGTACACGTATGTATTGTAATAACATCTGATTGAGATAATTTCGTTGAAGGGGTGGGAGGTGGTAGGTTGTGAATTGGGAAAAATAAGTAGAGGAAGCTAGAAGCTTCATTCTTAACGTATATGGTAGAAACCAACTAGCTCAAATTTTTCTATGACATCTGCCTAAATATTAAAATTCTATGACCAATAATTTCCACATACTTAAGTGCAAATTGCCATATTTAATCTGTCTATTGCCAGATTAAATTTGGCAAATAACTGATTTCAAATACTACATTTAATCTGTCAATTGCCAGATTTAATCTGATTTGGAAAGGGGTTGCTACACAACTATTCATCCCTAACCTGATCTCTCAATATTTCTGCCTTTTCCAAAATTCTTAAAGCTGCAATTTTGGTTCAATTATTTCATTTTATTTAAAAGTAACTACCACTATGATCAGTGATGACACATATTATAATAATTGACACGTAAGATAGTATATAGTTTGAAGATTATGTCATATGAAACCATAATTTTGTTGGAAATGACCAAGTGAAGTAATTCCACTGATTTTAAACGAAAAGTGGTCTCATAGAACCAGTTAGGAATACAATTTGTATGTTCCTGTGGGAAAAAGTATCTCATGGGAGTAATTTCGAGAACTGAGCCCCAGGTATGTCATATACCTATTAAAATTTTACCTGAAATATTTATATATAAAATAAAGTGGGAAACGTATAACTAATCATGTTTTTATTTTTAGCTGTTTTATTCATCCTTCTTCATTATTTTGTAAATCCTGAATTGATAAAATAGAATAACTTCCAGCCATTTTTATTTAGGTAGGTATATGTCAAAATACCAATAAATAAAAATTAAGTTTTCGACTTGGAACAAGTGTTCTCACTTTCTTGTTTAATTCGTCAGTATTGAATAGACAGCATTGAAGGTTGCCTGACTACAAGAATAAAGTTTATTGCTTGTTTTTCAATGAACTCCAGTTTGAACAATGTCTAAATTAATATTGAGAAAAATTCAATATTGAGATTATCTGTTGATAAATATTTAGTCAAGAATAGTGGTGATATCCTGTTATGAACTTTTGCCTGCTGTATAAGTATTTCAAATTAAATAAACAAAATAAAATAAATAATAACAAAGTAAAATTATTGTACTGAAACACACATACATACACAACAATTTGAGACATGCGCTGCTCTATCAGTTTTAACCACTATAAGAAAGCAATAAAAATTTATCGCTGATGTATTGGTACTAACAGTGTTTAGAGAGTATGTGATCTTTTACCATTCGAACTGCTCCGAGATCGTCAAATTAGGTTAAATAACTCGGTGATATTAACGCTACATCGCACGAGAAACCTTTTGTTTCTTGGCGGACCGTGAAGTATCACAACAAGAGATTTTAAATTAAGCGGGTTATTATAAACATATTACTTGTTCAAATTCATCTAATGTACTATGTAATCACATTTTGACATTTTGAAGGTGTATGTATTGTTTTAGTATTATTATTTAATATAAATAGTGTAATAACCATAATGACGCTTGAGTAATCTAAAGAATATGTGAGAATATAATATTACAAGGTGGTATTTAAAAATGCATCGGTTCACTTTCTCGAATACGCTTTTGCAAGAAATATTTTACAAAAGACAAATATACACTATTGACAAGTTGCTTTATACTTTGGGCAATTCTTTTCATTTCAAGAAAAAAATCATTTGCAATTTTGGTTAATTATAAAATTATAAAAGTGAATAAATAATTATTATTATTTTGTTCCTATCTTATGTTTTAATAATGTTAATACTGACAAACATTATTTTTGTTAAGGTCTGTTAATAACGATGAATTATACAATTGTTAAAATAATAAAATACAACAAGACTTCTTTTATTTATGATGCTTAAGATTTATATAAATGTATTGTGATATTGACTCAATACTTGAAAGATATTCACATTAAAACAGTTGTACATAATATACAGACTAGGGTGTCCCTTAATTATGCTTGATGAAAGAAAAATTATGATTTTTTTTTCGGTCTCACTCCCCAAAAAGTTTACATATCATATAAGAATCACACACTCAAAATGTCAGACTTCCAAACATATTCCTTTCCGTGCCGACGGGAGCTAGAAGTTTGGCGATATGAAGTTTGAAAGATATTTAAAAAAAAAATTGAGTCTTTAGCTTCTAGTGCATACACCGAATTCCAAGTTTCTGTACTCTTACCAGCTTGCTTTACATATTTCTCCATATTTATCCCTATTTACCCCCCCAACTCTTCACCGCATATCTTCAAAAAACAATCCAGTTCCAGATCTCATTATAATACAGGGTGTAATCAGTTTCGTGTCATTAAAAAAACTGGTAATGGGGACCGACTAGACAAACAAAAAACCTTTATGACTTTTCCCTCTAGGGGCACTTTGAAAAAACTGATCTAGGTTAACATATTTAATATTATGGTAAACAACTATTGAGAACCATTGCGTTTCTTGGTCGATGGTCTTGTACTTCCCAATTATACAACTTTTAAATTGTCATAAAAAAGTGCTCGCCGGCACACGCGGTGTCAAAGGATCATCGACCGCCTTTGATGCACCGCCTCAACTAAATTGAGGCAAGTATAAAAAGGTAAATAATTCGTTCTCTCTTCGTGCACAATTGCAAGCAAATAATGGCCATAGAGGTTTAAACAGAGCATTTCTTTACATGTGCGTTTTTTAATTTGGAACAAAATATTGGATTGTTTATAATTTAGAAAATTTAAATGTGGTTTATTAACATTTGTAACATAAATGAGTGTCCTGGGTTAAAAGCTTACTACCTACCTAAATGATTCAAAATCTCTGCATCTGTATCAATACACAGTTCGGTACGTCGAATTAAGTACATACGCACTTCGTTCAACACTAAACACTAAACTATCAACTAACGTTCTCAATAAAGAAAAATAAAATAAAAACTTGGTACAAAAGCCAAAAAGGAATACAAAAAGAACGAACAAGTAAGTTGTGTCTGTACGTAATCAAGAATTTGACAACTTGAACGGTAAATCAATAAAATAAATCTTAACTATAAATACACAATGACGCGAAATTCAAAAATAACAAAAACAACGAACATCGGGTTGGACGTGCGTACATAACCAAACACCGACAGTAACTAAAATATTGCACAAGGGAGAGTTAGAGTATAGTTTTCTTCAGATCAGATCCAGATCTAAACCTACCTCAATATTTCAGCAGTTCTCAAAACATTTTATTGAAAATTTGCGAAATTTTTGTTTGTTTTTTTTTCTCCAAAACTATGAGCTTTAGACCCATGTTATATAAGGTTTTTTTGTCTGTCTTGTCGTTCCCTATCACCAGTTTTTTTTAATGACATGAAACTAATTACACCCAGTATATACGTATACAAAATTCAATAGCTTAAACCGTTCCGGAGAAAGCGTGCGCACAATCAATCCAGGAATTCTTGAAGTCTCTTGCGACAGTTTTCTCGAAAACGGCTGGAATTGTCAGATTCTATCAAGTGTACCTTTTTTACGTAGAAATAGTCAAAAGTGTTACAACGTTTCATAAAAAAACAAAAAAATAATCGTCATCAGGTACGGTGCAAGAAACCCGCCACGGGCTAGCGTGATGTGACAGATAAATTATTGTTTGTATATAGACATAGTATTATGCTTTTGAAAATAATACTTATAACCTAAATTGTCAATTTTTTCCCTAAAATGTCAACAACTACTACTAATACTATTGTTCGGTTATTTTTTTTTTGTGAAATTGTTACGCAGATTTTCCTAATTTACACTCTACTCTGTATTTGAGCAGCCAAAGTAATGTGTAATTTATTAATACGCATTAATAAACTGCCCGAAGATGATCGTAATTGTATATTTTAGACTCGCAAATCACTCACATTATGACTTGCAACGTAATTATCTAATTGGTACAGGCCATCGGAGTACTATAATGTGCATGTTCAAGTTATGTAAAGTGTTAACTTTAAATGGTGATTTTGTAATGAATGATTACCCTAAATTTAGATGGTGAAATTACAGCTTGAGATAAAGAGTGTAGATGGAAATATACATATTTGGGATATTCACGTGTTTATGGAAAGAAATTTTGAGAAATTACTAGTTGTAACAAACTTTTATCTGGATGTATCATTTTAGTAAATTTATCTGTTGATATTAGTATATTTCACAGTAGACAAATTAAATAAATATTCTGTCAATTTATTCTAGTTTGATACTAATTTACCACTAACAAACCAATGTACTTAGTTACTTTTGAGACAGAGTATTATCGTTGTCGTTAAAGAGTTCCTAATAATATCAATTTATAAATCGTGATTGTTAAAAATTTGAAAATCACCAGTCTGTTAGTCAGAACGATGTCTCATCTCGCCAAAATCTTTTAAAATGGATTAAAAATATATTGCTTACTTTAAGAATAATAATAATAATAATAATCTTTATTGTTCCCATCACAAATACAGTTCTATAATAATACAATCATACAAGTAACTAAGGAGTGTATCTAAAATAATAAAGCTAATAGATGGCATATGTGTAACGTGCATACGCTATATTGTATTATTAGAGATGGGAACACCTAGATATCTGGTCATTATTATTCGTTGACTACGAAAAAAACTCTGCGTTGGTGAAAGTAGGCAACAGTAACTACGAAAAATGTAAAATTGGCAAAGGCATGTAGTGGACACGTGATGTGAAGTGTGCTGGAGGACTGGCAGAGTCTAGTAGTTATGGGAGGAACTATGGTTTCAAAATTGGGGTTTGCCGATGATCCTGTAGATATATGTTCTTCGCTGCATGTCTGAAGGATGCGTCAATATTATTTACAGGAAAGGGTGCCGGAAGTGCCCTTTTCAACGGTGAGCGAATGTAGTACATGTTTTATGTTTTTGTAATTTGTTTACATTTATAAGTAATATTATACACAAATTATCTCAATTGTTGACTTGCCATATGTACTGCATTATACCAACATGGTTAGTACAATTATTATTATTAATACTTGCGATTGCATTGTCTGATAACTCTAGATGTAAGCAGGCGCTGATAAAGCGAGAAATGTACCAGTTCATACAATGGCAATACGGCACGAATCAAACTTGTGTGCAGAAGCCTGAAGACCAAAATACTCTTGAATTTTATAATATATTGTTTTTATGAAAGCACGTATGAAGACATACGAAGAGATAGATACAAATTTTTTGTTTTCTATTTTGTGTACTTTCTTCTAAGAATAAAATTAAATTGTTACATTTTACTGCAAATAATAAAACCCGAGTATTTTCAACACAAATGTCTCCGAAGATCAAATCTGTATGTAATACTTGAATATCGAAAATTCGTTAGCTATGACGACACAGAATTCGAAAAAAGACTGTAGACCTATATTTGCTTTTAGTGGAGTAAATTTATTATATTTTGGTCAAAGTATAAAGAACGGAGCGAAACATGCTAGGAAAATTGTTGGAAAAAATTATCCGAAACAAATTATACATAACTATTAAGGATAAAATTCCTCCACGCCAATTCCTCCAGGGAATAATGTGCTACTATACATACCCTAACGATTGTAACATCAAACATTCAGACTGCCAAACACTAAAACCTCAAATCTGCTGCCTTATTCCTAGATATTAAAAAAGCTTTTGATTCTGTATGGCACAACGGCTTACTATTCAAATTTAAAGAAATTGGAAGTCCCAACTACTTGATACATTTTGTCAGAACATTTTTAGAAAATAGAAAACTGTGTGTGAGAATTAACGAAATGACGCCAAGAGAATTTTCCATGAAACAAGGAGTACCCCAAAGCTCGCCTTTATCTCCGCTTCTCTGCAATATATATATAGCCATGACATTGTATAACAACAAAACGCTAGTGCAGACCCTGCCTATATTATACAGTATGCAGATGACAGCCATATTAGCACATGACAAAACGCTAGCAAAGGTCGCAGATAATTTACAGCAGAAATGAATGGAAATAGAAATCTGGTTTAATAAGTGGAGACTGACACCAACCCCTCCAAAACACAATTTATAATATTCAACCACACTATATCTAACACATCTCCAGCAATAATAGTGGACAACCAGAATATAAAACCTTCACCTTCGGCAAAGTATCTTTAGACCACAAACTCAACTTCAACGAACGCATTAACTTAACAAAGAAAAAAATCGGTAAAGGTATTTACACAGAACTTCCCTCTTTATTTATACAGAGCGGGTGTAATGGTAAAAATATATAAAAACATTTTTTTTAGGATAAATTTTAAACTTTTTTTTTCGAAAAGAAAATTTTTTTTCTTCGTAAATAATTTTTTTGAATAAATGTCATGAAACGTGAAAATGTTAAATTTGGGCAAAAACAAAATGTTCCACCCTGTATATTTTCCAGTGAAAGTCTAGCCATTTCTTCGGTGGCAGTAGCGTCAGCTACCTACCAAATTTGGTTGTCATTCGTCAAGTAGTTTTTTAAGTTAATGCACCAACAGACAGACCGACAGACAGACAGAGTGACGGAATTGAAAAAATCGGTACCTAAAGGTATTTACACAGAACTTCCCTCTTTACTCATACAAGACGGTCACTCTAAAAAATTATTTATTAAGAGATAACATATGAAAATTATATTATTACAGAGAAAACCCGGTAACTTTTTTCCATCATCTACTGTATAGTAGTGGGATTTTTTTTTAATTTTCAAAACATTTCTTTATTGAAATAGGTTAAGAATATAATGAAACATGGAAATTTTAGAATTGAAGAAAAACATGTTTTCCATCATCTATTCTATTGTAGTGGTAAAATAATAAAAAATAAATATACTTATTTTTAAAATTTTCAAAACAAATTGCTTTCTTGACATATGTTTAGAATGTCATGAAACGTGTAAATTTTAAATTTGAGCAAAACAAAATTTTTCCATCACCCATTTTATAAAAATTTTTCAAAATCAAAATTTTAAGCTTTGATGAAATTTTTTTTTACAGGTTTAGAATGCCACGAAACGTGCAAATTTTAAATTTGAGCAATTTCATTTTATAAAAAAAAAATAATTTTCAAAATTTCAAAAATGTTTATTTAAAATTTTCAAAAAACAGTTTTATATTTTCCAGTGAAAGTCTAACCATATCTTCGGTGGCAGTGGCGTTAGCTACCTACCAAATTTGACTGTCTTCCGTGAAGTAATTTTTTAATTATTGCACCAACAGACCGACAGACAGGCAGACTGACGAAATTGAGAAACCCATATTTTCGTAATCTACATGATCTGAAACGTAAAAATACGATAAAATCTGGGAGGGTGATTTTTTCTCGAGTACAATATTTCCCTTCGGCATACGAGGGAAGTAAAAAGGGATTTTTTTTTAAATACGTTTAGCATGGCCATGAACGTGGATATTTTAAATTTGAGTAAACAAAAATTTTCCCATCCATTCTAGTGGTAAAAATTTTTTCAAAAATGTTGGTAACAATTTTTTTATCTGAAATATGGAATGCCATGAAACGTGGAAATTTTAAATGTAAGCAAACAAATATTTTCATTATTTATTCGCTTTAGACAGACATTTTCCAGTGAGAGATTAACCATTTTTTCACCGACAGTACCGTCAGATACCTACCAAATTTGACTGTTCTCCGTCAAGTAGTTTTTTTAGTTAATGCACCAACAGACAGACAGGCAGACAGACGCAATTGAAAAACCTATATTTTCGTAATCTACATGACTGGAACGTGAAAATCCGAAAAAATCTCGGAGGGTGATTTTTTCTCTACAATACTGCAAGGGAAGTAAAAGTAAAAAGCAGAGCAAAACATTTTCGCTCGCTCACCTTAAAAAATGAAGGAATCTCACTAAAGACAGCCTCGACAATCTACAAATCAATTTGCAGACCATTAATAGAGTACGCAAAAGGTGCTGAACACGATGGTGATAAAACATTGTTTTCAACCTTCCGCGTTCACCCTCTCTGGCTAAGAAACACCCCCTTTTGTGGGTTTTCAAGGTACAGGTGTGTGGGGAATCGTTGAAACGGGATTTTCGGGAGAAGTGTCGTGGGCTATGTTGCAAAGCAATTATTAACTGTACTTTAGATAATTCTGGACTTTATAAAGTGAATGGACATGTGTACCTAGCATCACTCAAGTGACCTACATACCATCCATTTGCTTGATTTTGATGATTTCAGTCTTTAATCCCTTGTGAATAAATATGTATGAATAATTATTTCTAAACATGAACAAATTTTGACATATCGCGGCACTCCTCATAACCATTGAACTATAATTCATCAATTACTATGCTGAAAACAGAAATACCATTATAGGTAATCTTGATTGTCGTCTCCCTATTGAAATATTGTGGTTAATCGTTATTTCACCTTCGGTAATTTAGATGGACCGATACATTTATTTTTTCTGCCTACCTTCATTGTTTACTGATGCAATTTCAAGTCGAGATTCAATAAAATGATGTACTTGAAATTGTGACAAATGAGCGTGAAAATATTCATGGTGCGCTTCTTTACATTTTAATTTGTGAAAAGAAGCAGTGTTGCGCAAATAAAATCGCCCAGGCAAGCGGGCGGTTCATTTGTTCTGTATTCATAGAATCCACATATTTTCCCAACTCTGTATACAGGGCTGGCGAAAACTTTGCAGTAGTATAGCTAATAACATATTCAATTAGCCATATTTTTTATAGGATTTAACAAACACCACAAAAAGTTATCTATGAGAAAGAAACTAAAGAAAGAGAAACACTATAAAATAACCGCTGCCTAAGCAATCACTACTTCCACATCCAGATTTTTCGTCCAAGTCACTTTAAAGGAAACATCTTGACTAGATTTGCACTCTAGTATGTGGAAATTGTTGGTCATAGAATTTTAATAATATTTGGGGAAGAGGAAACTGGAAGCTAGGCTACGGTGATACGATTCTAGCTACTGTGACACAGGCGGTTAAATGGTTATTAACAGACAGACCGACAGACAGAAACATTTTCTTTCGCTCAAATTTAAAATCTCGACGTTTCATAACATTCTAAACCAATTTCAAGAAAAAAAAAATTTGGAAATTTTTTTTACGATTACTATACTTCCAATCCACTACGTGGATGTGGAAATAATATTAATTTCTAATCTTTCCATTCTATCAATAACTTGCATTCTGGGTATACTAATAACCTATACTTTACGAAAAAAAAAAAAATGAGTTAATCACCCACCTCTGAGACATAGGAGATGGAAAAAATATAGGTGCAGTTTAGTAAATATCTCTTTATTTAAATATTAGTCTTTGCAAAAAAATGTAGATAATGCATTTATATAGATAATAAAATTGTCATTAATTTGTGCTTTTGTTGTTTCTTTGAAGTAAAAATTGACCAAGATTTTATCTTGTAAATTCGCATTAATAGTCCGAGAAAAAATGTCGTACTTATAGTTAAATATCTTCGAATATTTCAGAAGATTTTATATTTTTTTGTAACAATCAAGCATATTATGGCTAGTAAATATCGCGAAATATACAAATGTTTAAATAATGTACATTAAACAAGAAAATCTGTCCAAAATACTCTCTATTCAATGATCGCTCAATTATTATGACAAACTTTAAACTAAATTATAAATTTCGTTCAAAAATTATTCTTAGACACGTTTAGAAAAATTGACGTTTTCCCACATACGTCATTGACATGAATGTAAATTTTTACAATTGACACTGTAGGCGGAGCGAATTGGATTTTGAATCTGAAATGCTTTTAAACATTACAATTCTTTGCTTAAAAATTGGGTACAAAATTCATAAATAACAACCCTTTATAGATTCGAAGATACGGAACATGATTTTTTATTGCATAATAGAAAGGGAAACCCTGTTTTTTCTTAGTTTTTCTTAAACATCTTGCGAAATAAGCCTCTAATCGACTCGAGGTATACTGATCAAATTTGTTCCTAAAAAAAATTTCTACAAGGAAAATTCGCAAAACTTGTTTACTATTGCAAAATTAGCAACAAGTGAAAAGAATGGAAGATTTTCAAATTCCAATAACTAAAGTAATTGTTATATTTTGGGATAGGGTAGGCTTTGGGATGCCTAAATAGTGCTCGCAACCCCGATCCTCCAATAGAAAACGGCGGCCTATCGCAAATCTCCAAAAATGAAAATTGGAAGTGCTGCCGTGTCGACAAAAAAAAAAAAAACACAAACGGATCGATGAAACCAATTGCAATCGGTTGAATTGACCTGTATCTTCGAATGTATCAAAATTCAGATTTCTTTACTGACAAATAAATTTCTTATTTACAAAAAAAGAAAAAATTACCGTTGCTGGAGATCGTATCTCGGCGAATTTTCAGTTTAAAGATTTAGTTGCAAATCTTTAAACTAAAAACCGCTGCCTAAGGAATCACTACTTCCACATCCAGATTCTTCATCCAAGTCACTTTAAAGGAAACGTCTTGACTATATTTACATTCTAGTATGTGGAAATTATTGGTCATAGAATTTTAATAATATTCGGGGCAGATGTAATAGAAAAGTTTAATGAGTTGGTTTCTACCATATACGCTAAAAATGAAGTTTTTAGTTTACCCTACTTATTTTCCACTATTCACAACCTACCACCTCCGACTCCTTCAATGGAGTCATCTCAATCAGATTTCACTACAATACATGTACTAACTTTCAAGTGAATATCTCAATTTGATGTTATCAATCCCATTAATAATGAAGCGGTGGTGGAGTTTGAAAAATATTAGAAAGAAATCTGAGGCCTTGATTTCTAGTATATACACCGAATCCCAAATTTCTGTACTCTTACCAGCTTGATTTACTTATTCCCTTCTACGGAATCATCCCAAAATATAATCTAGTTCCAGATGTCGTTATAATACATACGTCTACCGAATTACAAGTGAATATCTCAATATTCAATCAACCCCTTTAATAATGTAGTAGGGTAGTAGTGGAAGGGTTGAAAAATATTATTAAAAAATCTGAGGCCTTGGCTTCTAGGACATACACCGAATTTCAAGTTGCAGTACTCTTACCAGCTTGCTTTACTTATTTTTCCCTATTTACCTCTACTTACCCCCACTCCTTCAACGCAATCATGTCAAAATATAATCTAGTTTCACATATAGTTATATTACATAAATGTACCAAATTTCAAGTGAAAATTTAAATTTAATTTTATCAACTCTTTTAATAAGGGAGTGGGGGTGGTGGGGGGATGGATAATACCAATAAAACAACCTGAGACCTTCGCTTCTAGTATATACACCAAATCACAAATTTCTGTACTTTTACACCAGCTTGCTTTACTTATTTTCCCTTATATACGTCTATTTAACCCCCAACCCTTCAACGGAATCATCTCAAAATATAATCTAGTTCCAGATGTCGTTATAATACATATGCGTACTAAATTTTATGTGAATATCTCAATTTTATTTTATCAACCCCTTGAATAATGGAGTAGGGGTGGTGGGGGGCTGAAATATATTATTAAAAAATCTGAGGCCTTGGCTTCTAGTACATACACCGAATTTCAAGTTTCTGTACTCATACCAACTTGCTTTATTTATTTCCCCCTATTTACCCCTATTTAACCCCCAACCCTTCAACGGAATCATCTCAAAATATAATCTAGTTCCAGATGTCGTTATAATACATACTTGTACCAAATTTCAAATGAATATCTCAATTTTATTTTATCAACCCTTTTCATATTGGAGTAGGGGTGGTGGGGGTTGCAAAATATTATACAAAAATCTGACGCTTTGGTTTCTAGTACATACATCGAATTTCAAATTTCTGTAGTCTCACCAACTTGTTTTACTTATGTTCCCCTATTTAACCCCCAACCCTTCATCGGATATCCTCAAGAAACAATCCAGTTCCAGATCTCGTCATAATATATACGTGTACAAAATTTCAAGTCAATATCTTAAACCGTTCCGGAGAAAACGTGCGGACAAAAAAAAAAGTTACAGATAGACAGACAGACCGACAGACAGACAGAATTTTTTTTTTCGCTCAAATTTAAAATCTCGACGTTTCATGACATTCTAAACCTATTTCACGAATAAAAATTTTTGAAAATTTTTTTGCGATTACTATACTTCCAATCCTCTCCGTGGATGTGGAAGTAAAATTGTGTGTACAATGAATTTCGCTTAAAAAAACATGAACTTAGAAAAAATGTTTTTTTTTAGGACCAATGGGACTCGAGATACGTCACTTTTACGTATTTATCGATAACAACCGTTCTAATCAATATTTTTACTTAAAAATTGGTATGATGCGTGGTCGCGTGCGCTAAATTATTAGGAGCGACAACACGCAGCTCTCGTATCGCGCGCGACCAATTTTACTATGTATTCATATGGAGCATAGTCCACTGACTGAAACCACCAGTCGCGCGCGAGACGCAGAGTAGATGTGACGTTCTGTTTAAAATTTTGAATATGGCTTCGAAAGATGATGATATTGACATAATTTGTTCGGCGAATGGTCTTTGTAACCGTAGTCAACAAACCTGAAACACACACACACACACATAATTTGTATTTTGTCCTTCTATTTGCTGTCGAATAAGCGTAAGGAGTTCGTCAAATGATTTTACACTCATTCTGCAATAATTAAAAAACTTTTCTTCGTGCTTACGTAAATCACTATAAAACACACTAAATGTGCCTTTCTTAGAACACTCTAAAAATATAGGATGAATCCAGCGTCTACGGTTCACTTTTTTGCGACGTGTGACGTTTGGTTCACTCGTCGGTTGAGTGAAGGGGCGTCACTTTGGCACTCGAGCTCGGTGCGGTTACGGTAAGCTCGGGCGCCACCTTTACAATTTTTCTCGTGGTGTAAAGGACCCACGCTAGCCTCTTAACACAGCCTGTTTCGGTAGGGCTGGGATAGCGTCAGAGGAGACACGGTATGTCCAGGGGTCTAGGGATGTCAGCCTTCACACACACACAGTAAAAGGCACAGTTTAAATAATATACATATTTATTATAATAAAAATCCTAATATCTACAAATATACCTAACCTATAACTACTACGGTTAACGGTGACGGTGGCGAAGCAAGAGGGCGGTTACAAGCAGGATACGAACTTAGAGAAACGGAACGGTAAGTCGGAGTAACGACTATCGGTATAAAACGGACAGAGCAGATACCAGGCGGAGGAAAGCAAAAACACAATAAACAATAGTAAACAAATACTCGGGCAACTTGGCTAAGGCGCAGAGCCTAAGGTTAGTACACACTTCCGGTCACGGTTCCTTGTCGGTGTAATCACCCCAAAGGAGAGATTAAACCAACGAGGTTCACGGGCGCTACTTTGCGCTGGTGGATGTCCTTGTGACTTTCCAGTCGACGCACCCAGACCAGAAAGCCCCAAGCTTCCCAAGTGCTCGCTTGTCCTCCAGACGACGCAACCAGACCAGAGGGCAAACACGAGACCTGTTACCAGCGGAAAGTTTCCCAACTTGCACACTGGCTCACTCCGGTAGGCGGTATTTGGTCGGGGATGATACTTCGGTGTGCTAGAAGGCTTTGTGACTTTCCAGTCGACGCACCCAGACCAGAAAGCCCCAAGCTTCCCAAGTGCTCGCTTGTCCTCCAGACGACGCAACCAGGCCAGAGGGCAAACACGAGACTTGTTGCCAACCAATGTATCTTCCCAGACACACGGCGGAGCAAACCGGGATTAGTACACGGATGGCACTTAGTCCCAGCCAAGCTGCTTATTTACGGTCGGTTTTACTTACTCTCTCTCTCCTATGAGACGGCGGTTTCCAATTAGCCTGGTAACGGTCCAAATGAATGGACCCGGGTTAATAATTAATTATTTGGCTGGCTGGGCCAAGCATTCGTTAACGGTGAAGCCAATAGTGTCAGTGATGGAGACAGTGCTCCATCTAGCGGCGTGTATGTCTACTTGCTAAATGAAAGTATATTACTTATTTATGCTCTGTGTGGACAGTATAAAATATTAATATTTAAAATACAAAAATAGACGGTGGGTTTGGGTGTAATTTCCACACTAGAAATTACGCCCAATACCTGTATTAGAAAATACTTATATCCTAAATAGAGAAATAGACGGCGGTGTCGGGTGCAATTTCTGCAATATAAAAATGCTTCATTACAGACGACGAATGTGATAAAATAACAGAGCTGCTATCTCTTCAACCTCCATTTTCAACTAAATAACGTCTGGTGCTTGCCGCCTCTTAAAAAGTCGCGCTTTAAAAAACGCTCGCGGCATGTTGTGCGCGACGTGTCGCGTTAGTGGGTTATCGGCCTTAGTGGGTTGTGTGCCATTTATCTACAAATAAATTTTTGCCGTGCACGACTCCACGCGGCATGTCGCGCGCGACATTACTCGGTTTAGAATACACCTACAAAAATGATTTTTTTTAAATAACGTGTTTTTTTCTGAACTTTTCGATGGTATTAACGAAATTTCGATCGATAGTCGCTATCGGCTTCAAGAAGTAGCAATTTTATGATTAATTATCACTTTTTTTGATAATGTATGCATGGTTTTGGCTTTAAAATGTAATAAAAATATTTGTGTTTAAACAAAGCTTTTTAAACAGATTGTTGCAAAATTAGTAATTTTTCATAAAAGAGTGACAAACATTTTTTTTAATTGGAATTAATTTAGTAATGAAGATAATTACACAAATAATTAAACTCGTTTTTTAAATAACCATAATTTCCATAATCTGATCACCGGGTAAAATTTCGTAATTTTTAGTAACCTTTCTTTTTGAAGATGATCCATTTTTTTTTAAATTCGCGAAGACGCCGTCACAATCTTGTGTCTATTACCTGATTTTAACGGGGCTTTTTTTTAAAGATAGGCCATCGAAAGTTCTACTTTATGACAAAAATTTAGAGATAAATTTCAATTTTCAAGATCTACTATGATTTTTTTTTCAATGTCAAAAATGGACAAATTTGATTAGCGATTTGTTTTTAAATCTAACTATGCCATTGGATTCAGAAACATCTCAAATGGGTAAATCCAAAATTTCGTGAAAAAATATTACTTTAATAATGAGAGATTTATGACCAAATTAATGTAGGTAATATTTTATAATAACTTTTTACATGATTTTTTCTAACAATTGAAGTAGCCCAAGAAAAATAAACAATAGAAAGATAAATTAAGTGGATAGTTTTAATAAATATTGTCTCTTTATTGAGTAATGACAGATAATAATAGGATGCCATGGAAAACAAATTTTAAAGTCAGACGTCAAATCTTTAAAATACGCATATACCCAGAGTATATTGTTATTGAAAATATAAAATTGATCAATAATATTATCCAGTATTAGTTTATTAGTTTGGAGTTAAAATTATGGATACTCTAAATGTAGTAGAAAAAATTGAACTTGTGCGCCTTAGAGGAGATAATGACAGAACTTTAGGAGAGGTAATAAACAATTTTTTTAACGAGTGTGACGCTGTGACAAGGCGTATTATAAGAACGGATGTACAAAGAAGACCCAGGTACGAGCAGATCGTTTTAAATTATTTTAACAACAATCCAAACGCCAGTGTAAGTGTAGCTAGCTTAGATTTGAATTTACCTAGAGAAAATATTCGCCGATGCCTTAAAAAGAATAAGGTAAAACCATTCAAACCCAAGTTTTTACATACGTTAGAACCTGGTGATGATGAAACACGGATGGACTTTTGCTTGTGGGCTCAAGGAGAGTATCTTATTAACAGAAATTTTACTACTTTATTCAGCGATGAGGCAACTTTTACCACAAATGGGGTGGTATCGTCACAAAATTGTAGGTTCTGGGCTACAGAAATCCCGGAGTGGGTCATTAATTGTAAAAGAAAATATTCCCAAAAAGTTAATGTTTGGTGTGGGCTACTCAATGAAGCAATCATTAGTCCTTTCTTTTTTGAAGGTAATATGAATAGCATGCAGTTTTTACGGTTCCTAAGAAACGAATTTTGGAATATGCTACATGAACTTTCAATACAAGAAAGAGTAAATTTACACTTTCAATTAGATGGCAGCGCTGTCCATAATGCCAGAATGGTTACCAGATGGATTAACGTTAACTTTCCTAATCGATGGATAGGTCGAGGTATCCCGTTAATTGGATGGCCACCCCGATCCCCGGACTTAACACCGATGGACTTCTTTTTATGGAGTTTAATAAAATCTAAAGTTTACAGGTCACGCCCGAGTAATAGAGAAAATTTGTGTGCAAGAATAAGACAAGCTTGAGCAGAAGTTACCCGGCAACAATTAGAGCATGTCGTAGAGAATATTAAAAAACGATTCGACAAGTGCATCGAAACAAACGGCGGCCTTGTAGAGGCTACAAAAATTTAAGATGAATTGTATTTCAAGTATGATCAAGTTTGTTTAAAAGAAATTATTTATTAAAACTATCCACTTAATTTATCTTTCTATTATTTATTTTTCATGGGCTACTCGATTTTTAGAAAAAATCATGTAAAAGTTATTATAAAATATTACCTACATTAATTTTGTCATAAATCTGTCACTATTTAATATTTTTCACGAAATTTTGAATTTACCCAATTGAGATGTTTCTCAATCCAGTGGTATAGTTAGATTTTATAAAAGAAAATCACTAATCAAATTTGTCCATTTTTGACATTTAAAAAAAATCGTAGTAGCTCTTATCTCTAAATTTTTGTCATTTGTAGAACTATCTTTTAAAAAACCCCCGTTAAAATCAGATAATAGACACATTATTTACAGGGGTGTTTCCATTCAAAATGGATCACCTGTATCTACGTAAGGTCAACTTATACTTGCACAATTTTTAACACCATATCGCCACGTTCCCAAACAAGGAATATAACTATTATACATTAAGATTTCGTTTAGCTGACTCACCTGCTAAGGTTAAGGTTACTCAAAGTAGCTCACTTTACAATTTAAAGAAAATCAAGTACATATTTTTCTAATACAATAAAATGGTCAGTGCTATTTGAGAAATTCATTAGTATACTCATAATTACAAGAACAAATCTAAATTGTAACTGAAGCGATACAAAGACATTCCTCAATTTATACTTAATAGTAATTTTATTCGAAAAAATAATTGTTGCCTTTAACCATATTGCACAAATCGTAGAATACAATACCAGTTGAATCTTTAATAAGTCCAGCAGCTGAATTATAACAATAAAAGATGAATTGTTAGTCTCTTCTTTGATCCGCGACCTTGCCCATCCTGCAGGTGATCTTATTTTACAATCTAAAAAATATTTCAAATTTAATAACCCATCCTTGTTGGAATTTCGGGGGAGGATGCACACTTCATATAAAAGCAAAGTGCCGAATATGCACAGACATCATTTGATCATTCCTATTAATCATTATAACTAGTTCTAGTTCAAGATGAGACAGGTAAGTGACATTTTATTAACGTTTCATTGTTGCACAATTTTTACATTAATTTAGCCACGATCTAGTCGGCACGAATGTAACATTAATAAATAACTCATAATTAAGAAAATTTCTGTTTCTTGAATATTCAAACTCAGAATTTTGGGTATATTTTGCTCTTTGCTTTTGATTTAACTTATATGAAATAGCCAAAGGAATGATAATTTCATAATTTATAATAATAATTCTTTTGAAGGTAATACAATTTTTTATACAAAATGTTTTCACCCTGCATTGCCTTCAAGAAAATAAGCATTATAAATTATGAAATTAAACTTCCTTTCTTCTATCTTTTAAAACATTCGCCGCTTAGTATGAAATAGATTACTTTTTAAATATGGCCACTTTTTACTTGGGGGGTTTCCACTAACCATCTGTCTTTCAAATACTTTTTGCTTGCAATAAAGAAATATGTTGCAGTCCAATGACGAGATCTCGGTAGTTATTGACAGATCTTATACTACTGAAGTGTATATTAAGAACTTCAATAATCGTTTTCAGTGACATAATAAGTAGTACATATTGGTATAAATAAAACGCATGTCTTGCCGTCAACAAATTATAATTATAGCATTTTTTCCACACGCCTTATCTAAGCCGAACAAGTATTGTTATTTAGCACACTCGCACGCGTAATTCTTGTGAATTTTCTCGGAATATTCTGGTAATTTATTAGCATGCTGGAATGTTTTAATTACGCGTAATAAGCTTAATGTAATTTTAATTCATTGAGTATGAAGTGTGAAATGCAAGAACTCATTGTAACATTAACAATAATGTCTCTCACAGCAATTATGTAATATGATTTAAAAAGATTATTACCTAAATTTCATCAATGCAAATGCATCTTTGTAAACTAGATCATCGTTATTTTAATTAAATTAAACCAAAAGCATTACACATTGTGGGTACGTTATCTATACTTATTAAGGAAACCAGGAAGCAAAGTATTAAAATGTTTGGAAAAGCGGCATTTTTCTTTAATATCATAATAATATTCCTGAAATAGAACATGTTGATAAGATCTATATTAGACATCATTGTGAATTTCATTGCATAAATGGATAATGTCTCTTCCAAATTAGCTAAAGATACATTTATCATTGATATCTTCAGGTGGCCATTCCCTAGAAAGAGACATCCGATAGAGAAATATTTATTATTTTTGCTCATAACTTTTTTTCTTAGTACGTATATTTAAAAAAATATAAGAGTACCTAAGTTGAACCATAACAAGACTATAACTATGAATTTTCAGTCAATAATTTCAGTGGTTTGCAAAATATCTAGATTTAAAATAAAACTACGAAATAGGAAGATTAACATAATTTTTAAATTTAAATCTAGCTATTTTGCAAACCACTGAAATTATTGAGTGTAAATTCACAGTAATAGTCTTGTTATGGTTCTACTTAGGTACTCTTATAGTTTTTTAAATATACGTACTAAGAAAAAAAGTTATGACTAAAAATAATAAATATTACCCTATCGGATGTCTCTTTTTAGGCTACCTTAAGGAGTCACTCGATTGGTCAGGGGCAAGGGGAGATGCTCTCCATGCATTTTTAATCAGTGCGCCACCTTATGAAAACTAAAAAATGACACTATATTTGTAAAATAATAATACATCTTTTTTGTTTTTATTGAGAGCAATATCGAAGAAAATGGCAAATATTAAAAAATATGTTGTAATATTTCTAAAGTTTGTCTCTGCGTGACTTGATTTATTAGGCCTCAGTCATGGCAACGTTGCATGTTCAAACCTCTTTTTTTTATGGGCAAAGCGGCCATTGTGACCAGTTGATTTTGTTATGATTGGCTGTTCTAACCCCGTGTTTACTTATGCATGATTTGGCAAGAAAATGGAAACAGAAAGTGAAGAACCGAGAGATAAATCGCGATTATGATATAAATGCCGTTTTATATCAAAGAATCAGTTGCGGATAACCATATAATATCATTGTCGCAGTTAGCCAAAGAAATGAAGTGAAACTCTTTTGAAAATGACGAGACAACATTTGATTTGTCGTCAGTGTTTACAATCAGATCCAGCAAAGACCTTATGAAAAACGACGTCTAGATTAGAAAAAAATGTAAAATGACAATGCAGTATTAGGTATGGTAATTGCTTTTTATGTGACGGATTCGGATTCAATATAATAAAAACGTTTTCCTTTGTGAATAACTTGAAGTAGTCCGAGTTAAGAGTAACACGTATCATGGCGGACAATACAACTGTCTCATGGCGGACAATACAACTGTCTCAATCGTGGGTGCAGAACGCAATGTTTTCAATAAATTTTTCGATAAATACGTGGTCAGTTTTGTGTGCGTTGCGAAATTTTCATTATTATATAGTTTTTTATTTACCTGACAAATTTTAAGTATATTAGTTTATCATTTCCTTCTCACTGCCTTCCGCTCGTTTATAGCGGTCCGTAAGAGCCCATGTTATTGCCACTACTTATTTACTTGATTTCTTTAGAAATAACATGGTAGAACATATGAAGAAACTCAGATAATCTTGTTTTGGCTTAATTAACCTTGCCTCAAAATTTCATTACATTCTCTCAATTTTTAAATCTCAAGTGTAGCTCCTTAAAAGATCTATAAGCATAATTACGACCTGTAATTTTTTCGATAAAAGTATACTAGCTTTTCTTCCTTGGTAATAGTATCAACTGCAACCAAATAGTATATTCCTCTACCTTTTATTAATTAATCGTTGTTTTAGAATAGATCGTAGACTGTTTAGGGGTCGCTCAGCTCTTCATTCTTCCCCTCGATCTAGAAGATCTTTTGTGAATTGCCCTACAATTAGTTGTTGTTCAGGACTCCGCTTTTCATAACGCTTGTGATTTTTCTGAGAGCTTATTTAGAGAAGATAGGTAGGTAGGTAGGTACTTCAGCATAATGCGGACTAACATCTTCAATTTCTATCATTTTCTGCTTTATCCATATTGTTAAGATTATATCTCAGGAGGCAATCACCTGTTAGAAAGCCTGTCATCAGCCTTCAAACTATTCAAGTTCTAGAAACCTTATGACATTTTTTGTCAATAAAGTTATAAACTTTATCTCTTGTCTTTGATCTAAACTCTTCCTCTAGTAGGACTTGTTCTGTTCTCTTTCCCTTTATATGAACTTTTCCATGATATTTCTTAGATAAACTACAAGACGATTCGTTTCCAAACAACAAAGGTGTCAGGTAATTCTTTTCGTTCTATTCCCTTGTATTCTGGCACACACATCAAGGTAACCTTGTTGTCCTTTGTCAGTTGCTTCAGATATTGTCTGCATTCCTAAGAAATTTCAGATTCAAAGATTTAAGCGCTGATTTTTACCCTTCGAATATTCTTGTTGCATTGTATGCATTCCTGACCACATAGATTTGTGCCTGGAACATGGTCGGGGTCTTACAGAGAGCTCTGGATAGCCTGTAATTACGCCAAGCTACGCCCACACTAACTCCTTCAACCATCTTCGCTACATCTGTAAACCAGATGAGTGTCTTTCTTCAACCGCAGTGCTTCGAACTTGCTTGTTCGACTGCTCTCAATTAGTACATCAAAAAGACAAACGACGTAGTGCTTAGTTGGCATTGAGTTAGTGAGTTTCCTAAAGGATTTTAATTGGATAACTCCAAGATCCTTAGGTGACGAACCAGATCGCCTGGTTTGAATGAGAGTACCTTCTGCAGTTTTAGGGTGCGATGAGGCAACACATCATACCCTAATGCTGCACGTACAGATGTGGAGGAAGTAGGTGTAGCAAAGCTTCCGTAGATGCTCTGGGACAGGATCACATTGTCCCTGCACTCACCAAATAGATAAGGCATTGCAATTTCTACCACCTTCTTGAGTTATGGCAACCACCTTGTTGTGTATTACTTCACTAAAATAATCGCAGGTTTTCCCTTGGCAATTATGTTAGCAACATACTAAATATCATTAGTAAAACCAAAAATGCGCGCCGGAAAAAACATACTTTTCAGTTTTGCCATAGCTGCTCTACCACTCAATTAAGACACGCACACATGGAAAACAACAGCTATTACTTGCGACATTGCCATCTGCCACATCTGAGACTCGAACTCAACAGAGATAACAGCGGATAGCCGTGTAGTCTCATTCAACACAGGTGTAGTATTTTGCTACCGTCTCGGTAATACAATGAATATGCCACTAAACATCCATATCCTAATAGGGACTTGAATCCGGATCTCAAGCCTAACATCAAATAAAATTAAATTACATATAACATATGACAATCATTCGTTCGGGGCCGGCCAGATATCCACGGTGCGAATTGCCCTGGCAATTGAAGGACTGGATAGATTGAAGCCGGATTAGATTAAAAAGAGAATGAAATGTGAACACAATCTCCTTAAAAAATATATGAGATAAAACATGAAAAAAATATAATTGGTATATATAATGCAAAAGATGTTAGTGTAAACAAAATATTAGGTATTATATATGGTTGATCCGCACGAGGAAATTATTAACCAAAACACTTGTCCCAAACAACGCAGCAAGAGCTAGCAGCTATGTCATATACACACGCAATTTATGGTTTGCAAGCCTAAAGATATAAACACTGAGCCCCTGAACCTAGCAGTGAGCCTGACTTTTAATAATTACGCTATACGCCACTTACTTGCAACTCCTTTGCCTTGATGGTTGTTGGTTTTTTAACTACCGGGAACTGCTGTATACAGAATTCAACAGTGTGTATAATATAAAAAGAATATTTGAAACATAATTTCATTGATTGTATCCCGAGTTGTGCTAACGATATCTTTTTTTGCAGGCAATATTCACATTGGCCCTAGTCGGTTTCGCAGCATGCGCTCGTCTTGACTACCTCCCACCCCTACCAGCAGGAGCTAGGGCTTTTCCTGGATCAGGAGCCGGAGCCGGTGCTGGAGCTGGAGCCGGAGCTGGTGCATATTCTGGATCGGGATCATTCGGCGGCTCTGGTCGCCAAATTCCAATTGTTCGCCTAGACGACAAGAACGACGGAGATGGTTCATATAGTTACGCATACGAAACCGGCAACGGAATCTCCGCTCAAGAACAAGGCGACGCCAGAGGTGACGGCACCAAAGCCCATGGAGGTTTCTCCTATACAGCTCCAGATGGCCAGCAAATCCACATACAATATACCGCCGATGAAAACGGCTTCCAAGCCCAAGGATCCCATATCCCAACGCCACCACCAATCCCAGAGGAAATTCAAAGGGCTCTACAACAGAACCTCGCCGATGAAGCTCGCGGAGTTGTGGACGATGGGCAATATAGAGGCGACGGTTCTGGACAATACAGATCTGACTCGTCTGGGCAATATAGGCCGGATTCGTCCGGGCAGTTTGGTGCTTCAAGTTACAGTCAGGGACAAGGTGGCGGATATAGATACTAAATTGTTTGTTTCAAACTAGTGAAGTGTTTTTGTCAATTTTAGTATTATGTGCAAAGTGAGATTTTTTATATTTATAGAATAAAGAAGTTATTATAAAATATATTTGTTTTCATGTGAACATCCGATTTAATGCGCATAACATACTTTAAGCCTTATATTAATTATCATTTGGTCCTTTAGACATTCCCGTATTCCTTAATAAGTCTAATAATAATTGTATTTATAATCAAAATTCTTGAAATTTGAAGACTTGAACAGATTTACTGAGACTTTATTAGATTTAAATGAAACAAAACAGTAACTTCTAATGATAAAATTTTGAAAGTAATAGTATGACATTTAAGTGTGTCCTGCTTTCCTGCCTTTTTACAGTAACATAATAAGATGTTTTGTAGTACAACACAATGGAAACACTTCTAGTAAATATTATGCTAATTCTGGAGTGCCACAAGGATCAAATCTTGGTCCATTATTATTTGTATTATTTATTAACGATCTGCCCTCAGTGGTTAAATCCTCGAAATGTTTACTTGTTGCAGATCATTTTACAATCTACCAAAAAATTAAAACAGATAGAGATTGTGTGGATCTCCAGCAAAACATTGATAGTATTCAAAAGTGAAGCTGAGATTTTAAGCTACAATTTAATATAAAGAAGTGTTTCATATTAATAATTACTCGAAGGAGAGAGCCCATTGTGTTCGACAAACATCCACGTCACAACCATTACTATTCTATACTATACATTTGTACGAAGCAAACTTGAGTTTGCATCGATAACTTGGCACTCACAACCTCAAAGTTATATGAATACAGAATAAATTTCTTAGATAGGTATGTGAGAAATTTACTTTATATTTTTTTAATACACAAAATACCATACGACACCAAACTATAATTATGTTAGATCTGCACATTTTGGAACTGAATTTAATATGTCGTCTTTTGATATGACACGTAAAGTAGCAATTCTCATGTCTTTTTGCATTATTACCATTTAATGTACCTTCAGACGGACTCGCAATGCATTGATGTTTGATGTACTGATAGTAATTTATTCTACTCCCACCCCGACCCCTCTCTTGTCGATGCGTCAACTGGCTAATAACATCAACACTTTGGTAGATTTAGATTGGTTCCTCTTAAAAAATATTATAATGTGAGCAACACACACTTCAATAATTTTTATGGGTAATTTCAGTACATTTTATGTATAGTTGTTATACTGCACAACGTACTTTTATATATTTTTTTAAATCATTTACTTACTCGTAGTTGTTATGTCGAAATATTTATTATCCTTGTAAGTAGGCCGGTTAGACCTGTTTGGATATTGTGCAATAAATAAATAAATAATGCGGAAGTGAACGTTTGACAATGATCTATATATTCCGTTGTATGTATACTGCGACAGATCAATTCGAGACAGTTTGGTACTATGTGAATGCCCCTATGGACCTAGGTAGTCAGAATAGAGCGACCGTGGTGTAAATATCAGAGCATAAGGGAATGAAAAGGCTGAAGAACTGGGCCACATATTGCGTGTCTAAGGCCCTAATAGGACCCGAAAACTTTTGCGGTGGGCTAAGTACTGCACACGAACATCCATTAAAGAATGGGCACAACACAAATTTCTTGAATGGTGAAGAGTGTCCAGTGAGAGACAATCCACAAGCCAAGAAGTTCTCTAAAAATGATCAACCAAATTTACGGAAGACCCAAGTCAAATTAGAGTAATGGTGGTTCTTCTAACCAGACACTGTCGGATGAAGAGACATGAGTCTAATGGGTCTGGCAAAGGACACAACGAGCAGATTCCACTAAGAGCAAGAGAAAACCTCAGTCCATGTGCTGCACCACTGTAAAGGCTTAGCTAGACTGATATTCCAGCTACTTTGCAAGGAAAACCAAGGGCCTAATGGCTGTACTATAAGGCTGCGTAGTTTGATACAAAGGACAAAGGGTCGTGTGGCCAAGGCCAATCAGCCAGCTTCTTCTTTCTTTATCTTAATAGTATTATGTTATGTCGTATATTCCCATTTTCTCTAATAACTCTCTCCATTTAAATAGTAGTTTACGCTGGAGTCAATCTCCCATTTCTTCCCGCTTTCTCCCAATTATAATCCCTCTATGTCTCCCACCTTTGCACCATTTCCCCCACTTTTCCATCATTTCTCCTCACGTTTTCTCACCTTCTCAATGGCATCGAAGTACTTTAGGTACGCATGATTTTGAAAATATTCTAAATAATAATGAACAATATGAAGTATACAGGGTCCTGCAGCTCACCTCCCGTCTTCTACTACACCTAAACGATTTATTTTAGAAAAATGATTCAAACGGGACAATAGACTGTTTGTTAGAGAGCACATTTTTAAAATATTTTTGAATATACAGGGTGTTCCAGAAATTGGTGGTGCATCAAAGTTGTATCTTTTTAAATGGAACACCCTGTAGTTTTATTGATTTTTGGGACCCTTTCGAGCTACTGTACATATCCCTAGAATATTATCAAATTTGATTTGATAGTTCCAGAGGAATAAATTAAAATCGAAAAAAAAAATTTTTTCGTCATATTTTAAAAAATGTATAAAAAATAGAAGAAACATCTTCAAACCAAAACTAAGGAACAGGTTGCTTATAATAAAAGGTTAGTTTATCCTACTATGAATATCGTAAAAATAACTTATACAGGATGTTCAAAATTCAATGCCAAACTTTTCAAAATGTAATGCTATTTTTCTCCATTTTTTCAAATGGGACACCCTGTATATTTTTATCTCATCGGATGCAGAATTAAAAAATGAGCATATTTTTTAATTACAATTATCTCGACTATCTTAAAGGTTTCACAGATATTCGTCAAAAACTACTACAAATCGTAAAATTATTATCTAATAGTTTTACTTAACATTTTTCAAATCAATAACTAGAACTTATGTTCAATATGTGTTCCATTTTATCATTTAGCTCCTCTAATGTTATTAAATAAGCAAATACCTAAATTAGACAGTTTCTCATATAACTGTCTATGCAGTTCTCCTCTTGAAGGCGTAAATGAAGGGGAGTAAACAGAAATCATATTCCTGTTGTTTCTTAACCATAATAAGATAATTTAGTAGATAGCCATGGAAACAAATTTGCTTACAAACTGTCATACAAATAGACATATGTCAATATTTTAAATTACGTCTTAGTAATTTACAAGTTTTAAGCATTTTTTGTGATGGAGTACAGCAGAGAAGAGCTAGTAGATATGATTTTCATATTAGGAGAATCAGAAAGAAACTGTTTTTTGGCAAGTCGAGTTTACGCACAGCGTTATCCGGAACGGAGACATCCAGACAAAAGAAGCCTGAACAACTTATTAGAGAGATTTGTACAAACGGGACATGTAGACTATACAAAACCAGTTAGAAATAGACCCGCTCGAAATGAAGAAAATGAATTGTCTGTGCTATTATCTGTTACGGAAAACCCTTTCGTTAGTCAAAAAGCAGTCGGTGATGCCGTAGGTGTAAGTGAGAGAACCGTTCAACGAATTTTAAAGGACAACCGTTTTCATCCTTACCATATCCAGTTTCATCAACAACTCTTCGATGCAGATTTTGAGCAACGTGTCGAATTTTGCAATTGGGCGCAAGCTAAAATTAGGATAAATTGTGAGTTTTTTGATAAGGTGTTGTTTTCTGATGAGGCCACATTTCATAAAAACGGATTTGTGAATCGCCATAACTTTCATTACTATTCCGACCACAACCCAAGGATTTTTAGGCAGGTTGACCAACAACACAGATGGTCAATAAATGTGTGGGGGGGAATTATTGGTGAACATGTTATTGGTCCTCACTTTTTTAACGGACATTTGAATGGTGCTATGTATCTTGATTTTTTGCAAAATCAATTGCCAAATTTATGTCAAAATTTACCAATACCTTTGAGAGATGCAATGTGGCTGCAACACGACGGAGCCCCAGCACATTATTCATTACATCTCAATACAACCTTTCCAAACCGGTGGATTGGAAGAGGAGGGCCATGTAATTGGCCGCCCCGATCACCCGACTTCACTAAATTGGATTTCTTTTTGTGGGGCTACGTTAAGGAAATCGTTTATCAGGAACCTCCAACCACACCAGAAAACATGCAGCAAAGAATCAGGAACGCATTTCAAAACATTACACCCGACCTATTAGGAAGAGTAGCAAGATCATTTCATACCCGCCTTCGTTTGTGCCTCCAAGAGAACGGAAGACATATTGAACATAAGTTCTAGTTATTGATTTGAAAAATGTTAAGTAAAACTATTAGATAATCATTTTGCGATTTGTAGTAGTTTTTGACGAATATCTGTGAAACCTTTAAGATAGTCGAGATAATTGTAATTAAAAAATATGCTCATTTTTTAATTCTGCATCCGATGAGATAAAAATATACAGGGTGTCCCATTTGAAAAAATGGAGAAAAATAGCATTACATTTTGAAAAGTTTGGCATTGAATTTTGAACATCCTGTATAAGTTATTTTTACGATATTCATAGTAGGATAAACTAACCTTTTATTATAAGCAACTTGTTCCTTAGTTTTGGTTTGAAGATGTTTTTTCTATTTTTTATAAATTTTTTTAAAATATGACGAAAAATTTTTTTTTTTTTCGATTTTAATTTATTCCTCTGGAACTATCAAATCAAATTTGATAATATTCTAGGGATATGTACAGTAGCTCGAAGGGGTCCCAAAAATCAATAAAACTACAGGGTGTTCCATTTAAAAAGATACAACTTTGATGCACCACCAATTTCTGGAACACCCTGTATATTCAAAAATATTTTTAAAATGTGCTCTCTAACAAACAGTCTATTGTCCCGTTTGAATCATTTTTCTAAAATAAATCGTTTAGGTGTAGTAGAAGACGGGAGGTGAGCTGCAGGACCCTGTATAGAACAGTTTTTTTTGAATCATAAATTGAAAAATATTCCATTATTATCTGTCTAGTTGTATCTTATCTATAAATAAATAAAATTTGATACTGGCAACTTGGAGGAGTTTTCTAATTTACACTAATTAGATGTTAAGTTCTTACAGTCATCAGTTGATGCCAAATCACTTGGTGAAACGAGTATATTTATGGTTGTTTTATCACAGTCCCAAAATATTTAAATCTGCAGCAAAGCTACCTGTCTTGTAGTGTAATATTTTTCTGATACACTGAATTAGGTTATAACCGTCTTATTATTTTATCTAAGTACATATGGTAAAATTGATGTAGGAAAGTAATAATTTTAAATAAAATAGTACTCTAAAGATTATTATGTGGTTGATAACCCGTATTAAGTCAATCACCCAATAGTATACTGCATGCAACTGTTAATCATTGGAATGGTCGTAAATACCATTTATTTGCACGAAGAAATTATATCTGCATTGTTCATTCAATGAACCATAGAAGCGATTGCCTCACATCCTTATTTAACTATATATGCATCTTTTTCATTGTAATACCACCATTATATCGATTGCATTGTCGGGAATTCCTTATAATTTAATTTAATCCCATCCTTATACGGTCTGAGATTTTAGAGATTACCTAGTTACATTTTTAGAATGTTGTAAGTTAAGGTTTAACATTTTCATCGTGATTTTATATCGGACGAGACAAGATACAACAAATCTCTCAAATGGGATCACGACACATGGCGTGAGTTACTTTTCCCTATTTATAGAACACACCCTTACCTTTACTAGCGTTCATAGTTTACATCTCGGCAATTTTTATTGTAAGTTTCAGTTCGCTTTGTTCTACATTACCCAACAGATCCAAATACATTCACAGAATAGGGGCAGTACAAATTTAATATGCAAAGTTTCAATAATTAACCATTTAAACATATTAAACGTCACAAATTATTAAATTACATTTATACAGGTTGTCCCGCATTCCCATTTCGATGCTGATTCTACAAGCAAAAATAACAAACAAATTTCTCATGAACATATGTCTAGAAAAGTTTCATAAGGGAGCTATGGCCCTCTGCGAATAGCATCTAAATATAGGTTTGATGTGCGAAGTAGTAATGTAATAGTTAAGGTGCCCGCCGGTAAAATTTTTCCTGATACATACTCTCTCCAAACTTCGTGTATGGCTTCATTGGACCTAGTCTGACAGCATTTTCCTCTATCATTTTTTTTGTTTTTGGGGCGTTTTCCCGCTAGATTTTCCGAAATATGTCATTTTGACGGCGTATAAAAAATTTATAGATACTGTTATTTTTCCAAGTAGAATAGCTTAAAAACGTGAATTGAAACGTGGAAAAATAATTGTCTGACAATAAATGTGGGTCATTGGGCGTGTCCGCTATATCGAACATGTCGGAAAAACGACTATAAGAAAATTTATTAATAACCAGCTGATTTTCGCTGTATTAATATATTAAAACATACAAAAACAAGTTTTCATATTGTCTGACGAAAATTATTTTCCGATTTCCCAGTCTGACGCGTCAAAGTTGTCGGTTTCATGACAACAAAAAATTTATACATAACATTTTCTTACAAATTTTTTTGATTTTTAAATAAAATTTATAATACGATAAAAAAATTGTCTGACGGTGAAATAGAGCCTTTTAGCTGGAAATGTTAAATAAAAGGTTTTTCTATGTGGTTGTCAAGCTACGCTTGGATGTTACATTCATATGTATATATTGACGCTATATTTATAAATAATAAGCTGATTTTTTCGATATAGCTTAATAAAAATAAATCAAATCCATTTTTTTAACAGTCTGACAAAACGTGTTTTTCAGTCTGACGCCTGGAAAATACAATTTTTTAATATTGTAATTTCCTTCAAATTGTCATGATTATCTCATACTAATCATTGAAAAATCATTTTTACAGTGTCAAAAATCATAAATAAATTGCTTGAACTTCGCGCTTGAAAATATATC
Organism: Stenurella melanura; assembly: GCA_963583905.1. NCBI lineage: Eukaryota > Metazoa > Arthropoda > Insecta > Coleoptera > Cerambycidae > Stenurella > Stenurella melanura. The sequence continues at coordinate 5,058,588 of OY757309.1, forward strand.
GTCTTTTACAAGTTCACCTGTGTACATCTGTTTAGTACGCAGGCAAAGTGGTATTGAAATTGAGTATGACACTGACAATGATGGTTTATCAACTGATGATTCAGTTGATGATGAAGATGATGAGGAAAGCGAAGAAAATAATTTTTTATAATACTAAAAGTTTTTTACATTAAAATAAATCGTATAATTTAATAAAGTGCGGACTGAACAAAATTTTTAGGGCGATGCCAGAAAAATTAGTTTTTCAATTTTGGAAATATGTCGTTTTTCTGCTGCAGAAATTCGTTTTTCATATAATAGGATAATTTTTAGCATCACCCTAAAAATTTTTTTGGTGCATAATGTTTATTTTTTTTTATTCCCTGCATGCATACTTCATATATTTTTGATGCAAAATTGCACACTTAAATTTAATTCATATATTTACCGAAAATGGATTAATTGTTTTTTCATTTATAAAAGGTACTTTGTTATAACTAATATTGTAAAGTGTTATCTTATAACTTGTTTCAAGACCTTTAATTTGGGCCCTGGATGAAAATTTTCGGACTAGTAGTACCGAAGATATAGCGATTTTAAACGTACTAAAAGACAATTTTTCGCTACTTTTTTCTACAAAAAGTTTTACGTCTTTTTCAATATTATCGAACTTAAAACTTGGGTAAGTCGAATTCAGATAGTCTAAAAGAGTTCAAAAAATTCAAAATAAAGATTATAAAATAAGTAAGTTGAAATACCGTATCTTTTTTAACCGTCTTCTCGACTAAACGAAATTTCATTTTTTTATCGCCCTAACTTCGACGGCCGCTATTGGAAAATTATGTTTTTTCGTCAGACTCTCGTTATGCCCCACTGTATTTGTCAGACACTTATACCACAAATTCAATACCTATTTTCTGCATATAATTTTCCAATGTCTGAAGGTTATGAATAAATTTTTTGCTGTCATGAAACCGACAACTTTGACGCGTCAGACTGGGAAATCGGAAAATAATTTTCGTCAGACAATATGAAAACTTGTTTTTGTATGTTTTAATAAATTGATACAGCGAAAATCAGCTGGTTATTAATAAATTGTCTTATAGTCGTTTTTCCGACATGTTCGATATAGCGGACACGCCCAATGACCCACATTTATTGTCAGACAATTATTTTTTCACGTTTCAATTCACGTTTTATTCTACTTGGAAAAATAACAGTATCTATAAATTTTTTATATGCCGTCAAAATGACATGTTTCGGAAAATCTAGCGGGAAAACGCCCCAAAAACAAAAAAAATGATAGAGGAAAATGCTGTCAGACTAGGTCCAATGAAGCCATACACGAAGTTTGGAGAGAGTATGTATCAGGAAAAAATTTCCCGGCGGGCACCTTAACTATAACAACAACGACATGCCAGACATGCCACGTGGTATTTGAAATTCGTATTTCCCGATAGAGTAGAAGTCTTATACCATAACATATGCTCAGAAAAGCAGTCCTGTGTTTTCTCCACCGCTGCTAATACACCTTTTTTCGTAGGTTTATTAGCCAACCCATGAACTAACCTGGGTCATAATTTCAAGTATTTTAGACATAATTTTGCAACCATTGCGGTATTTATCCAACCAGTCATTACAGCAAGGTCGTTTTTCGGATGTGTACAAAACCGCTTTGGCTTTACCATTTCATAAGAAAGGTGACTTAAACTCGATTGATAACTATAGACAGATTACTATCCTAAATACCTTTTCTAAATTATTTGAAAAAATTGTCAACAATTGTCTTTCTATATATTTGGAAAGTAATGCCCTACTGACTACTTATCAGCATGGAACTTGATAGGGGCAAATATGTTGTCTCATTGCTTTTGATTTGTCCAAGGCGTTTGAGTCGGCATTCCCAAATTTTTTAATAACGAAACTTAGTAGTTATAACTTACCTGGCAACATAGTTAGCTAGATTTAATCCTATATTAAGGGACGGAGTATGGTATTAAGTCAGCGGCGCATGACGTTAACGTTATTGACGTTGACGTTATTGTTTTTATTATTTATTAATGACCTTCCGAACTATAGCACTAGAGGCTTAGTCACAATGTTTGTTGACGACACAACTATATCCTTATCAGCAGAAACACCACAACTATGGGAATATGTAATTCCAAATACTATTTGTAAATTAAGTACCTGGTGTGAACGCAATAGACTTGTTCTGAACAAAACTAAAACCAAATATTCCAGGGCTAAGTATGCACTACGCTATGGTTTACTCACATATTTCTCTGAATATAATCAGCTGGGGATGGGAAGACATTTCCAGAGATTTTTTGTAGCTCAAAAGAAAATGTTTCATATTCCTTATCGTATAATGGTTTGGATTTGACCGGCGATACATTTTCTGTGGCTTTTCCCGCATTGTTCCGGATATTTTGTGGTATTTCCATATTAAAAAACATAAAAAAACATCAAAATATCAACAATTATCATAGACTACTTGGTAAAAAGAAAAGGCATAGAGCTGGGTTACTAAATTTGAAAGAACACAACATACTGACAGATACAATTAATAACCGTCAAAGTATCAACAAATGTCATAGACTATTAAAAAAGATGTATTTAAAAAACGAAAAGTTAATTTTTCATTAAAAAAATACAGGGTGTTGCATCATGAGAGGGACATAGCTTAATAGGAGGTAGAGAACATCAGTGGTAACCGGAACCTCCCATAGAAATGTCTCATTGGGCCTTCACTACGAAATTACAGGGTGTTAAATAATTTTTGGCCAAACCTGTTTTTTGTCATAACTTTGACAGGAAATGAAATAACGGATTCATATTTGGTACGGCTAATGTACAAACGAGCCCCAAGAGGTACATGTATAAAAAAAATATATCCAGGTCCGGACTCACTATAATTTATGTTTCTTCTTTGCATCAATAAAACATCACCCTGTATATATTTTTTTGAAATTTCAATACGATATTCGAAAAGAGCAAGAAAAAACAAACAAAATGGCCTATTTCATTTTTTTGTTACACCTTCGTGGTTATTTAAATACGTTGTTAAATGTACAAGAAAATGGATTACAGAACCCTATTAAATGAGAGGCACGTGAAATAAATAGTTTTATAACTAAAATTTGCAAAAATTCTATTGAGCCTAGGTGGTCTGGGTGATCCTAATTCCGGCACGTTTTAAAGGTCCATTTTGGTAAAAAACTGTGGTCCTAATAAGTAATCGGGTATGAAATAACAAAATTTTTAATCAATCACAGTAGGCTTGTTCAAATAATAAAAGTGACAGATAATTTAAACCATTTAGGCCTAAGCAACCAGTTACTTTGATCAAGAAAATCATCAACATTTTATACTTAATAAAAATTGGAAGAGAACAAACTAAAATCTAAATAAATAAAATATTTTCCATTCAATTAACAATAAATAACAAAACAATAACTAAATGTGTTTAAAAATAAAACGTAATTGACACTAAAGTAAATTTTCAAAATGTCCTCCCCCAAATTCTGTGCATTTTCTTGCGCGTTTAGAAAGGTCACCAATTGCTCGACGTATCATTTCTGGATTATTCCGTATTTCGTCGCAGGTTGTAACGATGCGCTGGATTAAATGTTGTCTACTTTCAATTTCAATGCTATAAACCTCGTTTTTTAAGTGGCCCCATAAAAAGTAATCACAAGGGTTACAATCAGGAGATCTTGGTGGCCATTCATGTGGACCCCGCGTCCAATCCATCTATTAGGATACACATTGTTTAAGTGTTCTCTTACTTGAAGGTTAAAATGTGGTGGGGCCCCATCATGCTGAAACAACATGCCTCTTATACCGATATTTTCTAACATATTCGGTAAAATGTTTTGAAGAAAATCAAAGTAAATTTCACCATTCAATCTTTCTTCAAAAAAATGTGGCCCTATCAAATGTCTATTCACAAGTCCGACCCAAACATTTACAGAAAACCTGTGTTGCGAACGGCGTTGGCGTACCGCATGTGGGTTTTCCTGTGCCCATTTATGATTATTTCGTGAATTGTTTACTCCATCCCTTGTAAATTGTGCCTCATCCGTAAATAAGGTTCTGCAAATGACTGGGCGATGATTAGACAACCAACGACAAAATGCCAGGCGGGGGATATCGTCGCCTTGTTGAAGACGCTGTACCTGCTGGATATGATATGGATGGTAACGTTCTCTTTTTTAGGGTTCTCCATACTCGCCAATGAGGAATACCAGCTGCCAAACTGATTCGTCTAGTGCTCATATTTGGGTTTTCTTGAACTACGTTTATAATATTGTTTTGTTCCTGCACACCTTGTTGTAAAACACGCTCCACAACTGCAGAAGTAGGAAACTTTCCGTGTTGTCTTGCATACTGGAACACCGTACTAAAGGTTTTATGATTAGGGCATCGACGACCAGGAAAACGCAGCCGATATTCTCTTTCCGCCGACCTACCATTTCCATTACAGAAACCATAGATGAATATTATGTCAGCATATTCCCCGTTTGTAAATTTTACTGGCATAGTTAAAATATTTTCACAAGTTTTCACTAACTAAATGCGGATTATTGACACATTAAATTACTAACAAACAATTATTCAACTGTTTAGGAGATTTCTTTTTATTATCTGTCACTTTGAACAAGCCTACTGTGATTGATTAAAAATTTTGTTATTTCATACCCGATTACTTATTAGGACCACAGTTTTTTACCAAAATGGACCTTTAAAACGTGCCGAAATTAGGATTCACCCAGACCACCTAGGCTCAATAGAATTTTTGCAAATTTTAGTTATAAAACTATTTATTTCACGTGCCTCTCATTTAATAGGGTTCTGTAATCCATTTTCTTGTACATTTAACAACGTATTTAAATAACCACGAAGGTGTAACAAAAAAATGAAATAGGCCATTTTGTTTGTTTTTTCTTGCTCTTTTCGAATATCGTATCGAAATTTCAAAAAAATATATACAGGGTGATGTTTTATTGATGCAAAGAAGAAACATAAATTATAGTGAGTCCGGACCTGGATATATTTTTTTTTATACATGTACCTCTTGGGGCTCGTTTGTACATTAGCCGTACCAAATATGAATCCGTTATTTCATTTCCTGTCAAAGTTATGACAAAAAACAGGTTTGGCCAAAAATTATTTAACACCCTGTAATTTCGTAGTGAAGGCCCAATGAGACATTTCTATGGGAGGTTCCGGTTACCACTGATGTTCTCTACCTCCTATTAAGCTATGTCCCTCTCATGACGCAACACCCTGTATATTTTTCGCGAAAAATAAAATATTGTATGCACCACGAGCGTTATTAGATTATAACGCCCATTAGACAACATACATCCCTCGGGCTAAAGGCCCTCGGGCAGCATCATGTTACCCTCCGGGCGTTATAATCAATATAATGCACTTGGTGCATAAGTAACTATTAAAAAACATATAAAAATCATGTTGGTCAATGGATGCTTTAATTGCCGGGCACACACACACAGAGGTTTATCTGCGGACTTCATCCAGGCCAGTTTAAGCAAAGATTAGAGAATTAACAAGATAGGACAGTCGGCGGAAAACCTTTTATCTTTTAGCAATGGCGCCATTGACGTCGACATTTAAGTTAGAGTTCTCGCTCAGTTGCAACAATGTGACAATCAGACGGAGAACATTAGAAAGAGAGGCCAATAGTGAAAATTGGACAATATTGTCCTGATAGAACGACCGAACTCAGCTGACTAGTACCCAAGGTCACTAAAAAACAGGTTGCTTTGTAATATATGTCACATAAAGTATTTCTATGTTGATATGAAAGGCATCTATTTGGTTAGGATAGAATTGTACATTGAGAGCATCATTTTTTAACTTTTTTCTATAAAATGAGAAAAAACAGCCACGCGCAGCTGTCATCGAGGTCTATACGTGACGTAGCACTTGTCGATTCTAATGAGCCAACCTATATTTTAGTAAGCTTGGTCAAATTCCTCTGGATGTCGTGTCCCTTTAACACGGTAGAGAAATACCTTTAAATTGGAGTTCACAACTGTCTTTGTCTATTTCGTCTTCTCCGTCTGACTGCCCTATCTTGTTAGTTCTTTAATCTTTGGTTTAAGTCTACGCTCTTTCGCGGACTTGGTATGTGATAGACTAAATATTACCACTCCACTAGCTTAAAAGACCGTAGACAACTTTGGCATACTTAATCTCTCGCAGAAAAAACTATCTGTTAGCTGGTGAAATCTTTAGATTTATCTGCATCTTTGCCAAAACTGCGGAATTCGGTATTGACCAAAGTTTCTGGTGATGAATAGGTACTGCTTTGTTGCGTTAGTGAGAAAATAGCCAGAAAAAATATAAATGAGAAAAAACTTGCTTTGCGTTTGGCTATGAATAACATACATCCTACGACAAATAACTTTTACTCTATAAATACAAGACGCCGAGGCAAATGGGTAAAAAAATGGTTATTAGAAAAGGGAACTCAGTCATTTGCCATTATTGAAGCAATTAAGACAAAACGAGCCCAACAATTTTAGAAACTATTTAAGAATGGATAGTACTACTTTTGAAAGATTATTGTCCATAGTACAGATTTGTTAACAGACTTTGACTGTGCCGGTAAAATCCGTAGATAAACCCCTGTGTGTGTGCCCGGCTAATAGTATAGATGATTTTTTATCTGCGTTTTTTGATAATATATATTATTTTGTTTTTTCACATACTTATTTTGGTTTCGATATGCCTCATGCTATATTCAATGTTTCTTTATTATATACTTTATCTGATATTTTTTTAATGATTTTAAAGAGTAATTTTGCATGTTTTGTTTTATATTCATTTATATCCTATACGTATTACGTACATTTACATTATACCATACCCGACGTTTCATATCTGTATAATCTACAGTTATACATGAATTATTATTATTATTATTATTATTATTATTATTATTATTATTATTATTATTATTATTATTAATCATTGCATCATCTATCCCAAAAATGTTCTTATATTATACACACATTCCATACAACTAAGAAGGCAAACCCAAAGTAACTAAACCTCTTATTAAATTATAACAAAAATTACAAGCTTTAAGAACACTGAACTGGATTACGACGAAAACTACTCAAGAACAACTTAAAGATACATTGTAAAAAAGGTGGACCTTGTGCAAGAGTTTTTCTTGAAGTCATTAATTTAATCTGCAAGGAAGCAACTCAGCAACCCATTGCATTGTAATAATGTAAGTTATGAACAATTATGAATGTATTCTTTATAAGGCATTGCAAAATGATAAGTGACCCTGTAGTGTCAAGTTGAATGAAAATGGTGTTAATATCCTTAGAGATTGTTATGCAAATATTTTCTTATAGTCGGGCTGTTATCTTTGTGAAATGGGAAGTTGGGATGACTTCGAAGTTATTTAACAGATCAAAAATGCAGATGTAGCTTATTATGAGTTATTGTTTTCGGGGCTGGTAGTTTAATCAAGATGAAAACTAAACATATTTTTTTATTATGTGCAAGTATTTAATCAAAGTAACTGCGTACATATAAAATGAACTTTAACTAATGGCCATGATGAATCGAGTAATACAAATTAAATAGCTTAATATAAAGTAGGTATGTTTCCGCAATTATATTAAATTGCTTAAATGTATATTAATTTTTTCTAGAGTAACCTCCAGAGTCTAGAGATTTATATTAATCACAAATAAGTGCATTTCTTATAAAGAAACTTATAAATATTCTGTCCATGAATATCAATGTTGTTCTTTTTTTCAGTGGTTCGCCTCTTGTAAAAAAGTATTTGTGTTGCAATCTGTCCAAAAATCAGTTATCAACTAGTAATATAACTGACGTTATTGATTGAGAATTCGTAACAATATCATTATTATTTTTATATTGAGCTGTTGCTGTAGGTTCTGAAGTAAAAACCTTCATTGACTGAACTAATGAAACTATGGACCCCCTGCAGGTTTGGGCCCTTGTGCATTGCACAACCGTATAATGGGACAGAATGTCTTAAATGCCAAAATATTAAAATATCAACTTCTTAGAACTACGTATCTAAACGCGTACATAGTTAGGCAATAGTTCCAAGAATAATAAACTACCCTTACTACCTTACTACCCTTTGCAGCGAAGAGGGGACTAAGTAAATCCTTTTTTTCAAACATGGAAAATCTGGTTGTGATTCTTCTGAAAAGTGTCAGCAGGTTGTAAATGTAATCTTAAACCAGCCACATATGCCGGAGCTTCCAGAAAATATTCAAAATGATGTGCGACATAATAAATATGGAGTTTGTAGCAAAATTAGAGAACGATGGAACAAAAATGGAACAGCAGAAAAACGATTTCCGAGCAATAATGCTGGTTGGCTTAAGGAAAAATATTATTTATATCATAATGTAATGGTGGAAAATGATTTACCCAGCACTTCTGGGTTAGCAGTGAGAAAAAAACTGTCTTTTGATGAAAGCAGTGAAAGATCGAAACGTAGAAAGGCGCAAAAATAGCGTCAGGTATATCAGCACCAATGGAAGCCTCAAAATGTGGGCACAAAGTGACTATGAAAGTGACTATTGTTAAACAATAAGGGTTTTATTTTCTAAAATGTCATTTAAGTTCAGATTTTGTAAATAATAATTTATTTTTTGGTTTTAATTTTAATTTTGTAATTATATTTCAAATTATTGTATTATATTCTGTTAATCTTTTGTACTATATTTTCATTCGTTTTTGCAAAATGTATCCCGAATAAATCCATGAGTTTTTAGACAGAATTTTGTGGTTTCTGGATTTTTATTAAGTGTTCTTTAGCTCTACCCCTTGAGACTGCCCTATTTAAGGCATTTCTTCGCTATTTTATGTTAATTTGTAGATTGAATTCTCTGTGAATTTTTTTCAGAATCTTACTCAATTATTTAGAATTCCCTCCCCTGGAATCATCCCAATTTATCGATGGCATTTTTTAAATTATTTTTTTCTGCAAGCTGATTTTGGAGGAGTTTCATAAGTTTCAGAATTTTAGCCAAAATTGGTTTATTTCGACCCACTGTGAACCGTGCTGTCATAGCTCTGCCCCTGGTACTACCGAATTATTCCACCCTAAGCTAAGCACCTTGTGATAAAACAGACTGAATTAGTATACATTTCTTAGAATAATTAAAATAAATACTTAATTGTCTCCTATATGTTCCATTTTAGTGCCTCCATTTGATTCTTTCCTTGAGTTTCAATGAAAATTCTCTCAATCTGCGAACGAATGTAAAAAAATCAACGCACCCAACTTATATATAAAGCTAGTCCTAGCTATAAAACTAATAACTTAATAAGTACGGTAAACCACGATTTTAACACAATTAATTAATGTCATTAACACCATACCATTTAAAAATACAACGGAGGTGTTGCTTCCTTGTATGCCACAATCAGTGTCAGTCTGGCATTAGCCAACTGACATAATAATCAGAGGCCGGCCATATTTTAAATTTGAGCTAATTTTTTTATTATAAATTTTCTTTAGAAGGTCCACCTTGTATATTTTCCAGCAAAAATCTACCCATTCCTTGGCTGGCAGTAGCGTCAACTACCTACAAAAGACTCCGTCTCCGTCAAAAAGTCTTTTAGTTACAGCGTCAACAGACGAAATTGGAAGACCTTTATTTTCGTAATCTACATGGTCTGAAACGTGAAAATCCGAGGGTAATTTTTTCTCGAATATAATACTCCCCTTCTGTAAGCGAGGGAAGTAAATACACATCATTTTGAAATTTGTTGCTTAATAATTATTTATGAAATAATCCTCTGAAAAAAGTATATTGTTGGGCGAAAAGACATATTTTTACCTCGCAGCCATCCAGATACCCAAACTTCTAGATTCCTTACAAAAATATTAATTTATTTAAATTATCGATCAATTAAAATATCTCAAAATTTTATTGTTAATTTTTAATAAAAAATTGTATTGTTTCGTTTTGAAACATTTTTACTTTTCTAGTTGGCGTAATATCCAATCATAATTTAATAAATATACTGATTAGCTTGTTCTTGCCAAAATATAATTATTATATATTTCGCAATTTTTTACTAAACTTATTTGTTATATAACAATGATTACAAACCGTTACTTACATCCTTTTGTGCTTAAAAGGCACGAACCTTTCTTTTAGGGTTACATGTTTGAAAACGACATTAGGTAACAGTTAATTTTTGTCTAGCTGATTAGCATAATTCAATAAATATATAATATCTAATAGAATATATTAAAAGATAATTAAAATTTGTAAACGAATGTATACATTACATACATACGTAATGAAATATGTATTATACAGGGTATTACTTGTAGTGCAGTATGTATGATTTTCGGTCATAGGCTACCTACGATTTCACAATTTTCTAAAATAAAACAATTGGTCTAGAACAAATTTCACTTTCTCGTGCAGCTTACAAGATTTTTTGCAAATCGGTTATAAAATGAAAGAATTAGGTGTTGAATTTGAAATGATTAATTTTAGTTAGATGTCATCCTTTGATGACGTTTTTATAAGTCACTAAGTATTAGTGTTCGAAATCCAGAACATTTCCTTCATTTCATGAAAGTTGAAAAGTGTACTATGAATTTTGTACTTCATAAAAAATATTCCTTTGATATTTTTAAAATTCAAAATTATAATATAAATCTAATAAATTTCTAATAAATACAAAATTGTTTCTTTGAAAACCGTTTTGTTGTAAAAACTCTTTACAAGACTTACAAATCAAGATAACGATTTTTTTAACTATATAATTGTCAATAATTTCTTAAATAAGAATTGATTTTATTAAACAATAATAGGGTTTGTCCACGACTATTACATATGTACTCATTATGTACGTGTTTCCTCAAGGATAATGCTATTCATTATTCCCCGCAGTGAATAATGAGGACAATCAGTTGTTTATAAGAAATGACATTAGTGACATTTTAATAAAAATTTAAAATGTCAAAATTGCAGCAATCAAAAGACAAGTGTTGTCTCTCTAAGTTTTCTAGGAAGCACTCAAATGGTACATGCCGAAGAGGTACTTTAATGAACACTCAAAAACTACATTATAAGTTTTTCAAAGCATCATCTATTAGCAACACGCGACAATCTTCAACATTGCTTTTGAAACCATTTACCTACGTGCCTACAAACTGTATTATTTTATTAGTAAGTCACGACAATGTGTCAAAGCGTAATTCTGTAAGTAATTGATTTGAAACGTTAAAATTTGTGCGATTTCTCGCCTGCGGCTCGTGTCTTAAACTTCACCCTCGTGAATAATAGCCATCATTATATGCTCGTTGAATAATATACTATTTTCCTCTAGCTAACAATGATTTAGTCTCCTGATTTTAAAACAATCGAACTTTTTTTTTCTTAAGCTCTCGGGCTTAACAAGAAACGTGACGTACGGACAGATAGGCGGACATTTGTCGTTCAGAATTAGGTTACTAACACAGTTATCGCTTACTTGAATATTACTTAACAAATAGCAAAAAATTTAAAGTCGTTTCTCTTCTAAAAAAATTTAAGAGGTATTTTGCCAGATCATCTGGCCTAGCAACAAACTCTTCCTTTTGTACTTGCTAAGAGTAGGTATAATAAAAATAAAAATACCTATAATCACCTTAAGGCTAGCCGCTTTGTATTGTTATAGCTCACTTATTCCTGCTATGAACGACTTTTCGGATAGCAAGAACTATATTATTATTAACTATATTATAATCAATTTCTTACCTTGTTTTTGAACTCAATAAAGAGTAATTGATATTAAGAATTGATGTCGTAGAACAAATTGGACGACGAATTCAGATTCATGGCGTCAAAATATGTCAGAATATTCTGACTGTATTCATTAGTAAATGACCAATGTTTTTCTTTGTGTGGCTGTGTTATTAATGAAACAGTGGAAAGGGGTGCCAAATTGAACAATATAACAAACTTTTAAATACAAATAACAAACAGTGTCTAACCCCTTATAATATACCGGGTGATTTTTTGAAGACGAGCCACCCTTAATAACTCGAGAATCGTTATAGATTTTTTTGCAGTAAACGGCATGTTCTTGAATGTCAAGGGGGACACAATTAAACGAGAAAAGGTGTGACCCAAACTCACCCCCTCACCCCCAGCCACCTCAAGTTTATAATTTCAAATGGAATCCCTATTTTTTCATCGATTTCTAATAGCAGAATATTTTCGGAATGCAATCGTAAATAACAGTGTGACTATGAAGAGGAGCATTTTTGACAGAAATGCAAAAAACTTAATTTTAATAAAAAAGTGATAACAGCCATAAAAATCTAGGTAATGTGATGTTACATTTAGAAGGCGCACACTGACAGTTGACGACATGTTAAAAAATCCCCATTACCCTAAGCTACCCCCACTTTAAAATTATTTAATGTGATACCAACTTACGATTGAACTTTTAGGTAATTATTATTGTACACATGAAACGCAACATAATTTTCATTCATAAGCTGTTTTACTAACCTCATAATAACTGTCCGAAATATTCGCCACTTCTGTCCATACAGTGATACAGCCGCACTTTCTGAAATATGGGACTTGGATTTGATCTACATCAAAAAAAATTTCTCTTCGAGGCCACACTATTTTTTACGATTGCAATTACAAAAAAATTCTGCTATTAGAAATCGATGAAAAAAATTAGGGGTGTTATTTGAAATTATAAACTTGGGGTGGCTGAGAGGGTGAGTTTTGCATCACACCTTTTTTCGTTAAAATGTGCCCCCCTTGACATTCACGAAAGTGCCGTTTACTGCAAAAAAAATGTTTAACGGTTCTCGAGTTATTAAGGGTGGCTCGTTGTAAAAAAATCTCCTGGCACAGTTATTATGCTCCTCGCAAATACAAAACGAAGAGTATATTGCAGTTGATCTTTATCTTGAACTTTCAAACTGTCTGCCCGTCTATCTGTCTGCCTGTTCGTCCATCTATTCGTCCGTCTGTCTGTGCGTCCGTCACGTTTCTTGTAAGCGCGATAACTTTAAGAACCAAATTTCTGATCGTGTTGAAATTCGGACAGTAAGTTAGGGGAAGAACCCTATTGTATTGAACAAAATCGGTAAAGGTATTTACACAGAACTTCCCTCGTTATTTGTGCATGGCGGTCACTCTAAAAAATTAACAATTACGAAATGACATTGAGAATAATAATCGGAATATAGTTATTGCTATTATTACAAAGAAAACTTGATAAGCTTTGTTCAAAAAAAATATACAGATTGTTCATCCAACAGCAAGTTCAATACTAAATAGCAGGTGCCACATATGGCAGGCTTGCGCAAATACCTTTACAAATGTCCACCATGACTGAATTATTTCTTGGGATGACCACGCTGTATATTTTTCAATCAAAGTATAATAGGTGGACATGCCAGATATTTTTGCCGTCTGTTATATTTTCAATCCAGCATTCACGTAATGGAGTGGAAGTATAGTGGTGGTTAAAAAATTTAATTTTTTTTTAATTTTTCAAAAATGTTGGTAAAAAAATTTTCAAATTGTTTTCTTCTAATATAGGTTTAAAATGTCAAACGTAGAAATTTTAAATTAGAGCAAAAAGGAAAGTTTCCTTCTATTCTATAGTAGTGGTAAAAAAAGTTTAAAATTTAAAAATTATATATATTTTTTTAAATAGGTTTAGAATGCTATGAAACGTGGAAATTTTAAATTTGAGCAAAAAAATATGTTACCATCTAGTGTTAAATTTTTTTCCAAATTTATATCAAAATGTTGCAAACATTTTTTTTTCCGATATCGGTTTGGAATGTCATGAAACTTGGAAATTTGAGCAAAAAAAAATTTTCGTCTATTCTATAGTAGTGATAAATAGATTAAAAACGTTTTCAATTTTTTTTTTTTTTAAACAGTTTTAAATGTATTTGAATAGTTTTAGAATGCCATGGAAACGTGGATAGTTTAAATCTGAACAAAGAAAAAAAATCTATCTTCGTGGTAAAATGTTTTAAAAATAATAAGTAAAAAAAATTCTAATTTTTCTTTTAAATAGATTTAGAACGCTATGAAACGTGGAAATTTAAAATTTGACAAAATAAAAAAAAATTCCATCTATTTTCGTGGTAAAAAAAATTTCAAAAATGTTGGTACAAAAAATTTTCAAAAATTTTTTGTTTGAAACAGGTTTAGAATGCCATGAAACGTGGAAATTTTAAATTTGAAAAAAGAAAAAAATTTTTTTCATCAATTTTAGTAGTAAAAAATTTTTCAAAAGTGGTGAAAAAAATTTTGAATTTTTTTTTTTTAATTAGGCTTAGAATGCCATGAACCGTGGAAATTTTAAATTTGAAGAAAAAAAAAATTTCAGTTATTTTAGTAGTAAAAATTTTTTCAAGTGTTGGTAAAAAAAACGTTCAAAACATTTTTTTCCCGAAATAGGATTAGCGTGTTATGAAACGTGGAAATTTTAAATTTGAGCAAAAAAAATTTTTTTCATCTTTGTAAAAATTTTTTCAAAAATTTTCAAAATTTTTTTTCCCGAAATAGGATTAGCGCGTCATGAAACGTGGAAATTTTAAATTTGAGCGAAAAAAAATTTTTTTCACTATTTATTCCGTTTAGACGGTCCACCCTGTATATTTTCCAGTGAAATTTCTACCATTTCTGCGCTGACAGTAGCGTCAACTACCCACCAAATTTGACTGCTCTCCGTCAAGTCATTTTTTAGTAAATGCACCAACAGACAGACAGACAGACGGACAGACAGACAGACCGACAGACAGACAGACAGACAGACTGACGGAATTGAAAAATCTATATTTTCGTAATCTCCGTGATCTGAAACGTCAGAATCCGAAAAAATCTCGGAGGGTGATTTTTTCTCGAATACAATACTTCCCTTCGGTATGCGAGGGAAGTAAAAATTGATCAATAATTAAAAGAATTAATAATATTAATAATACTAATAATAATAATTTAGTTTCCTTAAAAGACAATAACAATTGTATAGGAATAGTCGGTAAAACAATAGACAATAGGAATAAAAACAAATTATAAATAAATGACAATAAAATGGATTAAAGGTTAAACAGATAAAAACCTGAGAGCGAATAAAAACAACGTTCTAACAAAAACGACTTAAGCTTACTTTTAAATGTGTATATATTTTTACCAGACTATATAGTTAGGTAGTTGATTAAATATTCGGGCACCGTTATGACAAGAATTCTGAGTAATTTTATATTTAGGCTTTAGGCTTTTATGAAAGGCTCATGTATTAAACCCTTCTGTCGTTTGTTAACGTCATGAATGTCTTTATTAAGTTGAAAGTTATTTTTGTTAGAAAATACAAAGAGGGATATTTCTAAAATGTATAAATTTATAAGTGTCAAGATTTTGTATTCGTAAAATAAATTTTTGCATGTATGGGTGTTAGGAAGATTACCAATACAACGTAATATACGCTTTGTGCCACAAAGACGTCTTTGGCCATGGTGGAGCTATCCCACAAGCACAAACCGCATCGTAACCGAGATTCGACCTGGGCGTAATATACACTAAATAGTTGACCTTTACCCAATACTAATCGTATTTTTCTGTTTAAAACCAATACTATTAACAAAAAAACTGCAAAGAGTGTTCTATAGAATGTACAACAATTATATAAAAAGTGCAGTAAACCGGTGAAGAGTATACTGGTTAGCTTGTTATTATAATGAAATAACTATTTACCTAGTTAACTAAATATTTCACATTTGTTACTATTATCATAAATATTTAAAAAAGTTAAGTAAAATAGTTTGGTTGTTGACTTTTTTCTAATTTCGAACATTTGAGGACTCTTCGGCACTTTTCCAATAGTGTCATACAAAGAGTTGATAGATTTAAGGATCTAGGTGTTACTTTTGATAGCAAGATGACTTTTATTTATCACATAAATAATATCGCATCTTCAGCTTTTAAATCATTGGGATTCATAATTAGAAACTCGAAAGATTTCAAGAATGTTGAAACTATGAATCTTCTATTTAACTCGTTTGTCAGAAGTAAATTGGAGTATGCTGACGTAATCTGGAGTCCCTACTACATCGTTCATATTAATAAACTGGAGAATATTCAAAGAAAATTTTTAAAATACTTAAGCTACACCGAGGACAAGACCTATCCACTTGTTGGAATTAGTAACGATATTTTGTTAAACAGATTCTCACTTAACTCACTTCAAACTCGCCAGGAATTACACGGAATTGTAACTCTGTCTAAAATATTAAACAGTAAACTCGACTGTTCTGATCTATTAAAACTCATTGACCTACGAGTTCCTTCTAAATCAACTCGACTCCACCAAACATTTCATATCAAAGCTTCACGCACCAATCTATTAATGTATTCACTTGTTAATGTCATGTGCAGAAATTACAATCATGTACAGAATAATATTGATATTTTTCATTGTAGAATTAAGGATATAAAGAATATATATGAACATAATTTGTAATACTTCTGTTATTGTACAACTAAGGATTTTATTGTACAATTAAATTTTATTGTAGAATTAAGGATTTAAAGTGTATATATGGACATAATTTGTAATACCTACTTCTATCATAGCACAATATTTATTGTTAGTAATTCCGACTCTGTAATTGGGACTTTCGCCCTGTTGAGTCGTGTAAATAAATAAATAAATAAATAAACAAATAAGTTTACTTGATTTTGATGATTTTTCACAAACTGGAACCGCCGAAGAATTTCTTTTTGTCTCTACAAATAAGGACTATTGTATATGATGGTGATTGTTGGGTAAATCACTCGGTTGTGCTGTTGCACCACATCTGAGGGTTGATTACTTCAGGAAGCAGAAATAACCAGGATCGCAATATTTACAAGTATATTTACAACTGAATTTTACAAGGTTCGGTGTGTATCACAAATAGTAAGTGTTTCTTCTTTCGAGTCTACATTGTAACTGAGATGTGAGGGTAACAAAGTATTTGTATTATCTACCTGTAATGACCAGGACGGATCAAAAAGGTTCACATTAATAATATTGGGTATAATAAATTAAATCTAAGCAATTTGTATAACAATAACAGAGGATTAGCATAAATTTGCTTTCTACAAATTTTAGTACAAGATACCTAAATTCTAATAACTTATGAATATTAAATGTAAGTGCACAAATGAACAATAATATTTGAGAAGGATGTTTCAAACCCTAATAAAACTTAATTACAATATTAATATGCACATACATTATGAAATATATAACTGTACAGATCAATAATTAAACGAATGTGAAATATTATTTAAAAAATAAATAAATAAATAAAAACTAGAAGCGAGGGTCCAAACATGCCGCCCGCCTTGAAAGAGTTTGCTTTCAACTAGGTTATGGATAATCATGTGAATAAATGAAGTCCCAATTAGAATATCGCTTAAACTATCATTTACTTTTAGCTTCGTCATATATGGGTAAAACACAGACCCTTGACACGGACCGTTTTATGACACTGCCATTGGATGTTTTTATGGATATGACTCTTGTTATTCCATCCACTCCTGGGTAAAGCTCAATGACACGCCCAAGCTGCCATTTGAGTGGTGGTATGTTGTCTTCTCGTATAATTACTAGAACTCCAGGTTTCAGCAAGGTACTGAGATTTTTTTTCCACTTTGTCCTTACTTGTAATTCACATATATACTCTTTACACCATCGTTGCCAAAATTGTTGGGTAATTTTTTGTATATGTTGGTATTTGCTTAATCTGTTGTCTGATATTTCAAGCAAGTTATCATTAGGCATGGAATTAATTCTTCTTCCAATTAGGAAGTGTGCCGGGGTGAGAGGTTCAGGATCATTAGGGTCAAAAGACAGAGGACTGAGGGGACGTGAGT